>OZ002737.1:18802612-19463677 GCA_963924305.1 Polygonum maritimum | reverse complement strand
ATTTCTTGAAGGAAATTTTGAGCAAGAAGAGGTCGATTGTGGAGATGCAAGATGAGGTGAAGATCTTGGAGCTACCTCAAAAGTTAGGTGATCCTGGAAGATTTGCAATTACCGTGGGGATTGGGTCCCGGAAGTTTCAAGCTTTGTGTGATCTTGGAGCAAGTACTAGTGTCATATCGTACGCCATATGGAAGTCTACCGCCATGGGACTCATCGCTCCGGTTAACATGAGATTGACCATAGCCGATGGAACATCAATTGAGCCGATTGGAGTGGTGGAAGATTATCCGGTATGTGTGGAGGGACACTATGTCCCGGCGGACTTTGTTGTGGTTGACATGCTAGAAGTACCGGGCGAGCCTATCATCTTAGGAAGGCCATTTCTTGCTACGGTTGGAGCCATTATAGATGACAAGAGAGGTCACTTGTCCCTTGAATTTGGAGGAGTAGAGCTCAATTTCTCCTTCAAACCAACTTCGAAAGAAGCTTTGCACAAAGAAGCCAAGGTGATCCAATCTTTTCCAAGAGGAGTGCAATGGGAAGCTATATCCAACAAGCCAAGTACAAGGAAGCTAGAGTTGAAAGCCATTCCACCACCTTATGGAGTTGAAGTGACAAATGAAGGTTTAGCCACCAATCTAGAGGAAAATGAGAAAGTGGAGAGCGGGATGTCTTACTTGGAGGTGTTCAAGGCCGAAACGGAGGAAGCCCAAGCACCACCGGAGCCTTCTCATGAACTAAAGGAGCTTCCAAGGGACTTGACGTATGCCTTCCTTGGTCCTAACTCTTCATTACCCGTAATTGTAAATGCTAATTTGAATGATGAGGAAGAGTCTAAGTTGTTAGCGGTCTTAAGGAAGCATAGAGGAGCCTTAGGGTATTCATTAGAGGAACTAAAGGGAATTTCACCATCAATTTGCATGCATAGGATCTACATGGAGGACAATCATAAACCCACTATAGAACCACAAAGAAGATTAAATCCTAATATGAAAGAAGTGGTAAAAAGTGAGATACTTAGGATGTTGGATGCGGGAATCATCTTCCCAATTTCGGATCGCAAATATATTAGTCCCGTGCATGTAGTTCCTAAGAAGATTGGATTGACCGTAGTGCAAAATGAGAAAGGAGAAATGATTCCTACGAGAACCACTACAAAATGGCGCATGTGCATTGATTACCGAAAGTTGAATAGTGGTACTCGTAAGGATCATTTCCCCCTTCCTTTTATTGACCAAGTTCTTGAAAGATTGGCACAACATGAATACTTTTGCTACCTTGATGGGTATAGCGGATTTTGGCAAATCCCTATTCACCCCGATGATCAAGAGAAGACGACTTTTACATGTCCCTATGGAACATTTGCCTATAGACGCATGCCTTTCGGTTTGTGTAATGCTCCGACAACGTTTCAAAGGTGCATGATGTCTATCTTCTCCGATATGGTAGAGGAAATAGTGGAAGTATTCATGAATGATTTTTCGGTCTATGGTTCCTCTTTTGATGCTTGTTTGGATAATTTGGATAGGGTGTTAGCTAGATGAGAGGAGACTAACCTTGTGCTAAATTGGAAGAAATGTCATTTCATGGTTAAAGAGGGAATAGTTCTATTACATCTCATTTCTAGTAGAGGGATAGAAGTTGATAGGGCCAAAATTGAAATAATTGAAAAACTTCCCCCACCTACTTGTGTGCGTGATGTTAGGAGTTTCCTAGGTCATGCGGGTTTTTATAGACGCTTCATAAAGGATTTCTCTAAAATCTCAAAACCTTTGTCTAACCTCTTGATGAAGGATGTTCCCTTCGAATTTTCCGAGGATTGCATGAGTGCTTTTTGTAGGTTGAGAGATGCTTTGGTTTCGGCACCTATCATGGCGTCACCCGATTGGAATCTTCCATTCGAAGTGATGTGTGATGCAAGTAATTTCGCCGTGGGAGCCGTTCTTGGGCAAAGAAAGGAGGGAAAGTTGCACGCCATCTACTATGCAAGTAAAACCTTGGATGAAACTCAATGCAAGTATACAACGATGGAAAAGGAGTTCCTTGCGGTGGTGTTTGCATTTGAGAAATTCCGGTCATATCTTGTGTGGTATAAGGTGGTAGTCTATACGGATTATGCGGCAATCAAGTACCTCATGAAAAAGAAGGATGCTAAGCCGAGGCTCTTAAGGTGGATGCTTCTCCTTTAGGAGTTTGACCATGAGATCAAGGATAGAGTTGGTGCGGAGAATGTAGTGGCCGATCATCTATCTCGATTGCCCATGGAGTACATGAATGAGATGGAAAATGGCGTGGAGATAGATAATATGAGGGTGGATGAAGGGCTAATGAGTAGCAAGAAGGAAAGGAAGGAGGGATCAACTAAGGCAGTGCATCGGGCCCGAAGCATAGAACGTCGGACCGAGGTACCCAGTAACTCGAGACCGAGGTCTTCCATGTCGGTCCAGAGGGATTTGTGCACTTGTGCGACCCGATCGACGTCCACACACGTCGGGCTGAATACCTTGCAATGTCGGTCAATGAAATCAAGTAAGATACTCCACTCGGTCTCTATTCCATCCCGTTCTCAATTGATTAAATCTTCACCTCCCACTTGTCTTCTATCTATTGAGACCGTGAAACGAGGGGTTACCCCTTGGTTTGCGGATTTTGCTAACTTTGTTGTAGGGGGAGTGATCCCACCAAATTTGTCTTATTCAGCTATGAAGAAATTCTTACATGATGCTAGGCAATATTATTCGGATGATCCATACCTATATAAGGAAGGGAGCGATAGAATGTATAGACGGTGCATTCCAAGTGAGGAGATTGAGAGTGTCATCCGCCATTGCCATGCTTTGCCAACCGGAGGTCATGCCAAGAGTTCGAAAACCACGGCAAAGATTCTACATTGTGGTTTCTATTGGCCAGCCATGTTTAAGGATGTGCATGAGTACGTGAAGAGATGTCAAGAGTGCCAAAGAGAGGGGAACTTTTCAAGGAGAAATGAGACTCCACAAACCGGAATGCTAGAGGTAGAGCTCTTCGATGTATGGGGGATCGACTTCATGGGACCATTCCCCACGTCGGGCCCGTACAAATACATTTTGTTGGCCGTGGATTATGTCTCTAAGTGGGTGGAAGCCATTCCAATAAGGACCAATGATGCAAGGGTGGTGATGAAGTTCTTGAAAAGCAACATCTTTGCTAGATTTGGCGTGCCTAGAGTTCTCATTAGTGATGGTGACCCTCACTTCATTGAAAAATGCTTTGAGAAGGTGTTGGTTAAGTATGGGGTGTCTCACCGAGTTGCTACTCCTTATCACCCTCAAACAAGTGGGCTAGTTAAGGTTTCAAATCGTAAAATCAAGGCCATCTTGGAGAAGACGGTGTCTAAGTCGAGAAAGGATTGGACATCTAAGCTTGATGATGCACTTTGGCCTTATAGAACCGCTTAAAAGACACCCTTGGGGACTACACCTTTCAATTTAGTATATGGCAAGGCGTGTCATCTTCCGGTAGAGTTGGAGCACAAATCCAAGTGGGCTCTCAAAGAAATGAATTGGGATGTAAACTTGGCCGGAGAAAAGAGGTTCTTAGATCTCCATGAGCTAGGGGAGTTGAGGTTAAAAGCTTATGAGAATGCTAAGTTGTATAAGGAGAAGACCAAGAGGTGGCATGATAGGAAATTGATCCCAAAAACCTATCAAGTTGGTGACAAGGTCCTCCTTTTCAATGCAAGGCTTAGATTCTTCCCCGGAAAGCTTCGAACAAGGTGGAGTGGGCCGTTCGTGGTATATCAAATCCATTCTCAAGGAGCGGTAGATTTGGTTAGTGAGGATGGACGCATCTTTCGAGTGAATGGTCATCGAGTAAAGAAGTTCTATGACAAGATTGACCCAAGTGAAGAAGTAAGAGCCTCATGGGTTCTCCTCCCTCCAAACTAAGCCTCAACATGCCATTCAAGAATAAGAAATTGTGAGCCTTCTTGACCTTTCTCCTTTACTTTTGAGTTTTGATTTCTTTGTTTTGATGAGGGCATCAAAATTTTAAGTATGGGGTGCGTTAGTAGCTCGTACTTTCATGTGTAGGTTTCTTGTGTTTGTTCTTGTTTTGTTAAGGGATGTTTTCTTTTGGATAGTGGTATGTTGTGACGCATGGATGATGATTGAATTTGATGGCATGAATGGATGAGTTTGATTTGTTTTTGAGAAATTTTTTTGCAAAAATCCGTAAAAATTCGAAAAAATTGTGTTAAAAAGTCAAAAAGATTTTGTTTTTGGACTAGGAATTCCCATCTTAGATGTCTAAAGAGAGCTAATGATGATGTGAGCATGTAAATTCCTTTGCATATTTTTGGATGGTTTAGCCTCTAAATGGATGTTGTTTTTGATGTGATGAGATATCTTGCATGTTTTTATTGAGCACATGAGTTCTTGGATGAGATTTGATGCAACTAAGCTAGAGTGAACCTTGTGAGATTATTTTTGGCCATTTTAGGGATGTTTGTTCATATTGCATATCCCTCATTTTCTTGTGTGAAATAGCTCATGCATGCTTAGTAAAACTTGCTATTGAGGTGTTTATCTATTTTCCAAGACCAATATGAGAATTGTTCCATGCTTTGTCACATTGATTTGGACTTTATTTCATTTAGTCACAAAATGTTTCATATCCTACCTTGAAGATAAACCGTTGTTTGTAGCCCCGTTTTAGCCTTAGACCTTTGTTTGAAACTCCTCAAAAATTATGATTCCTAGCCTATATGACTTGACCCTTATGGGATTGGACTTTAGTGAGAGGTTTTGGAAGAATATTTGGAGAGTTGAGATTCTCTTTGGTGAAGGGCAAAAAATGGAGTTATAAAGTATGTGGGTAGTGCATCTTTGAAGTGAAAAAATGAAAAAGAAAGAAAGAAAAGTTGGAAAAAGTAGTGGATTGAAAGCAAAGAGCTTAAGTGAAGAAAAGGGTACCGACCGAGTTAAAGTGCACATCGGGCCCGACGTGTGTTACAAGTCGATCCTAAGTGGAAAAAGTGTGAAAAATCCAACAAAAAGTATAAGTGCAAAGATGAAGTGAATGTTAAGTGAAAAGTGGGTTGAGAAATGAAAAGAAGAGAAAATCAATGTCTTTTGGATGAGTGAAGTTGAAAGTGGAATAATTTGGTGAGTTTGGTGAGAGACTAGAAAAGTTCAATCCCCATTATAAGCACCACAAGACCAAAATGATTCCTACCTTGAGAAATACCAAAAGCCCCATTACAAGCCGGCCGAATGGAACCTCTTTGAGGACCTCCATTGAGCCAAGTTCATATTCTTTGTGTGCATTGTAATAGGCATCTCTAGGTGGAGGAATTGGTGATATTAGCTTCAATGGTAAAGTCTTTACTTGCATGATTCTTGAGTATGAGTGTTCATTGCTAAACCTAAACACATGATGAGTGATACACATTTTTACATACCAAAAGTGAGGCTTGGTTGCATTAGACTTTATTCTTTGAACACTTGATCGTGTGTGATGATGTAATTTTGCTAGCATGTCTATCACTTGTGCTTACTTGATTTTTCGTATGAGGCTTTACTTGAAGATTGTGCTTCAGTCTTGCTTATGTTGTTATTGCTTGAGGACAAGCAAGTTTAAGTATGGGGTATTCTGATGTCTCTCATTTTGGTGGTGTTTTAGTGGTTAATTTCCTATGTAAATATGTGTCTTTTGTTCCTTTCTTTGTTAGTTTTGTCCCTTTTATGCTTAGTTCCCGATTTTCTATGAGATTCGGAGACTATGCGAGTTTGTTGTGTTTTGTAGGTAAAATGGCGCGTTTGAGGACGTTTTGAAGGAGTTTCTAAGGAGGAGCCAAGCTAGGGAGCAAAGGAGCGGAAAGGCCATGCAAGGAACGAAGAGGAACTCAAGGAAAACCAAGAAAAGAAGAGGATCGAGACCCAGGAACGACGTGCCCAGCACATCGGGCCCGAGTTAGAGCATTTGAGGCTAGGACCGACGTTGGCAACGTCGGGCCCGAGATCTAAACGTGTCGGTCCGAGTCGACTAAAAGAGGATTGGGCTCCAAGGCACATTATTGTGATCTTCCACTTTTGCCTTCTTCTAATTTTGGAATTCCTTGGTCCCCAATCAAAGGAGAGGATAATTAGAGGGAGATTAGAGAGAGGAAAACAACTAACAAGGGGAGAGACATCTAATCACTCTCAAGAGGGCTCAAGGAAGACTTGGAGAGCAAGGAGAAGGAAGGAAGAGGAGAAGAGGAGAGAAATCGGTGGAGTCTAGGAGAGATTAGTGAGTTTGAACTTGTTTTGCTTTTGTTTAGTGGGTTTGAGACTTGGATATTGTGAACCCCTTTGACTTGAATGCAATTTGGCTTTGAATTGAGTTTGATGATTCAGATTTGCTTGATTTGCTATTTGATTGCTTTTTACTCTTGCTACATGGAGTAGATTACATAGTCTTGGGCTATGGGGGAATCCCCTAGCTAGGATTGGGTGTGAACCCCCAATTCCATAGCCTTGAGTGCTTGATCTATGAATCCTCTCTACATTGAGCTTCAATTCTCTTGTGAGAACAAGGGATCTAGGGCTTGTGGTTGGTAAGAGTAAGCGAAAGCGATCTCGAGCCTGTCACTAGACCTAGGATCGAAGGAGAGTGAAAACTCCCTAAGGTCGAAGTGTAGAGTGGAGGGATCGGAGGCAAACAACCTCGATCTCATAAGGATCATCACTTATTGGCTGAATTGGGGTGGAATCACTCAAGTCTAGTTAGGGAAGGAACCCAAAAACCCAAGACCGATCTACCAAATTTGCCTAGTTCGAGTTACCCAGTACATCAGGCCCGACGTTCCCTGTGTCGGTCCCGGCCAAACTCGCATCGATCCAACCTCGGACCGAAGTGACCAAAGTCGGTCCGGGTTGTCTCCTTTGATTTTCCTTGTTTTTGCCTTTCTTTTCCTCCTTTTTAGTCTTTTTGGTACACTCAATGCACGAACTCCCGTGTGTTCGACACCCTACCCTTATACTACAATTGGGGTTCGGTTTATAAATTTAAATTTTGATATCATCCGATCCGGATGACCCCCATCACAGGCTGATTCAGATTCCGATGATGAAGATGATGTTGTTGTGATAGTGCAGCCACCAGCTCTAATCAATTTGAGTGATTGCAAAGGGATTGAGTCGATGAAGCTCTCTAGTGATGATGCTGTTGTGAAGGTTGGTGATGAAACAGGAAAGGTGAATGAAGTTTTGATGAAGGAAGATGAGAGAACTAACGATTCTGTTGTGTTTCCAAAGGTGCCTTCAGGTGAGTCAGGTTCCACTTTCTTAGCTCTGTTACGTGCTGATTTAGATTTTGAGTTTGGTGATGTTTTAAGAGACATGAGGGATAATTGTTCTCAAATGACTGGGCATGGTCATTTATTTGCGTATTTGGATGAAGTTCAAAATGTTGATGTTGGATGTGTTGAAGATGGAGATCCTGTTGAGGAGGGAGACAAAGAATCCGAAGATTTTATTGTGGATGATTCTGGTGCAACAGAAGCTACTACCCAGAGATTTGAAGAAGGTAGGACAGAACAAGGTGAAACCGAGGAGGGTAATGATGAAGCTAATGAAGGTGACAGAACAAAGAAGAGGCTGACAGAACAAGGGACTGTGGAGGAGGGACAAAACAAGGTGATAGAGGCGACAAAGAAGAGGTTGGAAAAGAAGAAGATGGAGGAGAAGCTAATGATGAAGGGACTGTGGAGTTTGACATGCACAACCGTACTCTAGAGACGGGTGTTTCAGATCTCGGTTGTGTAAGGAAATCTGCTAGGCTGAAGAAGGGAGGCCCTTTGACTCACACGCCATTCACCGTTGGGAAGAAGAAGCAGAAGAAGGCGAAGCCTCCCAAGATGCCTATTCGTCCAAAGTACTCCTTTTATAGTGATGAAGACCGTATGCCCTTCTACCGATGGTTTAACAAACTGCATGTCAGTTTATTAATTGTTCTATACAAGTGACAGTTTTATGGTTATAAGTGTCATTGTTCTTATATTTTGATTGTGAGTGCCATATATGCAATTTCCATGGTTTTGTAGGAAATCAGATGATAGTATTCAAGGGTCTGATCAACTTCTTAATAGAACTTTCTTTAGATTACTTAAAACAAACAGTCTTTGGCTTGGGGATGAGGTAAGTGACAATGTTCGAAATGTTTAGATATAAAGTGTTTTATTCAAGTGATAGTTTTATGTTTAAAAGTGTCATTGTTCTTATATTCTTTTGTGCAGCACCTTTGTGAGGCATTGTATCACATCAGGATGCTTATAAATGAGAAGGCCGACCTGTACAAGGATATAGTTGTCATGAATTGGGTGTGGTACAAGGAATTTGATGTTGAAAGTGTCCAACGTTACATTGTGAACAAAGAAGAAGCGCCAAGCATAAAGTTTGATTACTTCCATGGCTATAATCCTGAGCTGTATGGTAAGTCATGGTATCGCACAAATGTAACGAAGGTATTCACTCCAGTGAACATTGATATTAAGCACTGGATCACTTTGCAAATTGACCTTGTTAGGAAGCATATAACTGTCTTTGACTGTCTTCGAGAGTTGTATGATGAGGATAAGATTGCCAGTGTTGTAAGTCTTTTTTGCAAAGTGCTTCCTGTGTGGATGAAGGCATCTGGATTCTTTGAGAGATTGGGCAATTTAGATGCTGATTTCACATGGTCCAGGGATGAAAATATTTGTCAAGATGAAACAGGAGAGAGGTATGTATTGTTACACTGTTATGCTTTGTTTTTGTCAAGATGCAGATTTCACTCCTGACTTTTTCATTTTTACTTGTTTTGCAGAGGTGGTAATTGTGGTGTGTATTGTATCAAGTACATTGAGGCATTTGCATTAGGTGACAGCTTGGATGATTTGGATTATGAGCACATGGCTGCACATAGGGAGAAAATGACAATTGATCTTTTTAATGGCACTTGGATTTGGGAGCCTTTGCTTGATTCCAAAAATGGCAATTGATCTTTTTCTTTGTTAAACTTATTAGTTATGAAAGTGTAATGACATGTTGAACTAATTAGTGTCGGTTTAAGGCACGTGGATTTGGGACCCTTGAATCGTATGTTGTATTGTGTAGTGACAGTTTAAGGCAATATGTTAAACAAAATGTCCAACTGACTTTGATTTTATGACAGTTGGTGGATACCAATGTTGACAGTTTAAGGCATTATGCTACAACTATGGTGTGTTCCAATTGATATATCAATCAACAAACAATTAAGTGAACACAGTCCCAATCGTAGTGACAGTTTGAAAGCAACATGATCAAGTGACGATTTATCCAAAAAGTGATAAAGTGAACACAGTCCTAATAAATGACATACGTTGTACAAAATATAACAAAAAGTGATGGCATATCTCTTAACAAACAATCGAAGTTGGTATTTCAAAGTGACATTGTTCTTAAAAGTGTCAGCTTTCATATATTGCGAACTAAGTGGTGACATTGATATAGCAACATGTACAAGTTATGATATATCAAGAATCAATGATAGTGCTGAAAATGATGATATATGTTCAATAAGTGACATATGAAAACTGACATTGACATAGCAATAAACCAAAAAGTGACAGTTTTAACAATCAAGTTCAACAAGTGACAATATTTGGCAGTTTTGACAATCAAGTCCTACAAGTGACAATGATGATATATGACTCCTATTTCATGACGATTGCAGTGGTGCTTGATGCTCCTTCTGACACTTTAATCTTCTTCTTCTTCTTCCCTCTAAACTCGCCTATGGAGGGAATTCTATTCCTCTTTGGTTGTCCAACCTTCCTTCTCACATTTGGGGGATTACACACTATCATGTTTATATGGTCTGGCACATTCCACTCAAATTTGTTTGATAATGGATAAATTGTATCTTCATAAGCCAAGCACCAAGCCTGGAATTGGTAGTAGTCACTGATGAAGCTTCTCACAGGGTACTTCATTTGTTGAATTGTAGTCATTGCATGAACACATGGCATCTTGTCCAGATCAAACATTCTGCAAGTGCATTTCCTTTGTGCTAGATCAACCACAACACAAAACCCACCACTAAACACCTCAAACTCAGTTTTGGTCAACATTCTAACACCATAAGCTTTGGATTTTTTGCACCTTTCCTCCAAAATGCTATTGATGTTAGGTGGTATCTGATTTAGGTGTTCTTCTATCACAGCTTTTCTCTCAGCAAACCATCTGGACAACAGACTCCTTATGAACTCCAATAGAGCAGTAATGGGGAATTGTCTTGCTTCTTTCAAAACACCATTGACGCTTTCTGAGTTGTTTGTTGTCATGATGTTATATCTGTCACCACTGAAACATGCTCTTGACCACTTTTCAAGTGACACTTCTCTTAGATACTCACCTATCTGTGCATTTGTTGTGCAAATGTCTTGGACGTATTTGTTGAAATCTGAAATTGTGTAGGAGTCTGCAGCTTGGCTAAATAACCTCACAATTCTTTTTTGCTTGAATCTATTCTTCAAATTTTCCTTCAAATGCCTTGTGCAAATTACATGCTTTGCACAGGAAAAGACAGACTCAACCGATTTACCTATGCTCAAGTGACGGTCTGAGACAAATACTAAATCACTAGAGCATGGAATAACAACAAGTAGTTGCTCAAAAAACCATCTCCAAGATCTGTCATTTTCAAAGTCTACAACAGCATACGCAAGAGGATAGATTTGATGGTTTGCGTCTTGTGCTGAGGCAGTTATTAGAGCACCCATATACCTATTATGTAGGTGAGTGCCATCTACTTGTATAACCTGTTAAAAACGTGACAATATATAAACTAATGACAAAATCGTATTGTTGTGTTCAAAAGGTGACAATTACACAGTGACATCAAGAATAGTGACATCTCTAGGTGACCATGTCAAAAGTGACAATATTAAGTTTTTTGTTAAGGTTACAATGCCAAAAGTGACAATACTAAGTGACAATGCCAAAAGTGACAATACTAAGTTTTCTGTTATGGTTTCAAGTAAACAAGTGACAATAGTAAGTTTCTGTTAAGGTTTCAAGTATACAAGTGACTATATGTACTTAACTTTCTCATATGTTGATATCCTCTGATTGATGGTCCAAGTGCAACGAAGACATACTTGAATTTGTTGTTGGCATTAGTTTGTAGTCATGTGTATGTACCAGGGTTAGCTTGCCTGAGCACATGGCAATAAGATGGAAGATTTGCATAATTCTGTTCAGGTATGCCTCTATTTAATGCATGTGCCCACTGCTGAGCTCTCCAAGCTTTATAATAACTAATGGACTGCAGCATTTCATTCCTAACATCATTCTGGAGCATTTTTGGATTTGGGCCTTTGGCCACACCTTCAAACATGAGATGACAGTTTGTACAGAAATGCTGGTGTTAACATATAAAAACAGTAGTGATTACAATTCACAATGAAATGAGATGAAAAACAAGTAGTCAAATTACCTCAGTTTTATTTTCTCTCCTATATGTTGATAAGATGGTTGAATATGTATTGTACATCTCACTTCAAAGGGGTATGTATGTGTGTCATTGAATTTCTTAACCTCAAAATAAGTGAGCCCTTTCAACCTTGTAGCTACTATTTTCCACTCACAATTGTCATCTACACATTTCAGTGAGTAGTAGTCTGACCTTGACCTGTTGACCTTGAAGCAATAACTCTATTTCATTGCATAATTATACATTACTGTCTTGAGTTGTTCTTTGCTTTGGTACATTTGCCCAACTTGTATATATTGTTGATCTGGTGGATACTCAATTGCAAGTGGATTGTCTTCATCTGATGAGTTTGGAGGTGCATCATTGATTTCCGAAATCACTAGAGGTTGGTTTGAGCTTCTGTCATTTGAAGGTAGTAGGTAGCTGCTAGTGACAGTTGATGGTGGTTTCACAGTTTGAGTACTAGGGATTGCTGGCTCTTTCCCTTTTCTCCTACTATATGTAATGACATATAGTGTCAACCCCCAATCAACCTTAGGGATGCTGCTAATTGGGTAGAATGATTGAAGATCGTCATCACTTTCAATAGTGAGTGGAGTAGGCAGCTTCTTTGAAGGATGTAGATATTGGGACGCTATCAAGGATGCTTGCGTACTTGGTAGTGTGCCCACACAACCGTTCCTTAGTTTTGATATGACAAACTCACTTTGATTCTAATAAATTTGTCCAAGTATTCAGGAACGCCAGTGACAAAAAGGACAACAAGTGTGTGGGCGTCCCCTAGGCTTAGGGACGCTAGCTACTAGGAAGTAAGGACCAGCAAGAGACTACTTGAGCAAGGACGGAGTCCTAAAGCAAGTAGGAACGCAAGCAGAACGTCCTTACTCACTAGCCGACAGGATGACATCACTCGACAACATTTGATCATCTAAGGACACGTGGAGACCGATCCTGTAGCAGAGTCCAATACTACGTGGCGGACGATCCTGTAGCAGAGTTCATCAACACGTGGCGGCAGATCGTGTAGCGGAGTCCATCACACACAGCTGGATGTAGGAAGCTTCCTCATCACCGCCCTACTACGTGGAGGAAGATCCTGTAGCCACGTCCACGAAGGGCATGATCGTCCGAAGAGGAAAGACGCCCTTCCCCAAGTCCTATAAATAGCCCAAGGCATTTATTGTGACATCAACGTTTTCAGAGAATATTCAGAGAGAATCAGAGGAAAGCGACTCACTCAAGAACACGAAGAATTAGCTCAAGAACACTCAAGAACAGTTCTAGGCTTGTGCTAGATCGAGTGAGAATTGTAACCCAAAACCATAACTTGTTTGTAATTCAGAAAACCCAAAAAGAAAGAGAGAGAATCCTACAACGTACTGTAGGACGTAGGGATAGAAGTCCTTTAGAAGATTAAACTCACTTAGGTTGTAGGGTTAAAGGAGGACTTTACTAGTGGACTTAGGACGCTGTCTAAGTACCAGAGAAGTGTAAAGAACTCGCCAGTACAACGTAAGGACGTTTAATAAGAAAGGAAGAATCTATTCAAAAATCCTTCAAGGAGGTAGAGGTTTACACTTAAGGACTACTTGGTCTTGAGTGGTTCCTCTATAAATCATTGTGTTCATTATATGCTAAGTTCACCTGTTTAGTTTACATTTCCGCTGCACATCTAAAGGACGCCCTTACACCTCGTAAGAACGCCTGATCAAATGACGCCTTTACCTAAGTAAAGGACGTCCCTCAGTTATACTAACGATCCAACAATTGGTATCAGAGCAGGCGCTCTAGATTTTGTTGAGTTGCAGGTGAAAAATGGACATGGAACCTATTGGAATCTCTTTTGTGAAGCCTCCACGCCTGACGGACGGCAACTTCAATCGTTGGAAAACAAGGTTTGGGAACTTCTGCAGGAGTCAGAACTATCAATGCTGGAACGTGATTAGGAAAGGTGACCTCAAGGTTCCCGCTGACAAAGTTGACAAAGAGGACGAGTGGGGTCCCGATGGATTTAAGATGATGGAAACCAATGCTAAGGCAATCTGTTTTCTTCAAGCGTCCCTCTGCGAAAGGGACGCCACCAGAGTTAGTAATATGCCACAGCGAAACAACAGTGGGAAGCTCTCGAGAAATTTCATGTAGGAACGGCTGATATGAAGGAGGATGTCCAGCTGCAAATCAAAAGAGAGTTCTATGCCTTTAGAGTGCTGCCAAATGAATCGGTTAATGACTACTCCTATTGTTTTGAAGCTCTTGTTACCAAGATGAAGAACTTGGGTATTCCAGAAGCTGAAGTCTCAATGAGGAACAGAGTTCAAGTGGTCATTGATGGACTTACAGGAATCTGGAACTTTGATAGAACTACTTTCAAAGAGAATACAACCAACAAAACTCTGGATATGGAAGAGATCTATGGGAAGCTAAGGCAGTACGAAGCAAGGAGGAACTCTCACATGGCTGAGCTAGGACGGAACCCTCAAACTGATCTTGCTTTGGCGTCCACAACGCCAGAGCACGCCGAGTACCTATGTCGCCAAAGAGAACTAGCATTAATGATACAAGGTCAAACAACAGAACAACTTGAGAACTTGCTTATTCAAACCTTGAAAGAGAAAGAAAGCAAGTCAAAAGAACAACTTGATGAAGATGAAGAACTTTCTCTTATTCACAAAGCTCTCCATTTCTATGGTAAAAGGAACAAAAACAACAACAAGAACAAGATGCCTTACAAAAAGGAGAGTCCCAAGTACACAGAGGCAGAAATGATAGAACTCACGTGTTACAAGTGTAACAAGAAAGGACATTTTGCTAAGAAGTGTACCGCAGGAACGTCCTCCAAGGAAATGAGGAAGAAAGCTCTCATTGGAGCGTGCGCAGCTGCATGGGATGACCTTAGCTCAAGTGATGATGAACCAGAAGATCAAGTCGTGTACATGGCAATGGAGGACGCTCCAGCTGTTGAAGAGGACGCCTCTGAGAACGAGCAAGAGGTAACTCACGATTCCATGATGCGTTCCTTAGAGAAATGTTCAAAACCAAAACTCCTTAAACTCATTGGTAAAATCATGGAAGAAAGTCTTGCTATGAAACAAAGAATGGATGAACTTGAAGATGAAAACATAGTAGTTGAATGTGAGAGCTGTGCTACAGTATCTTTGCAACTCGAGTCTTCCTGTGAGGAAAGTAAATCCCTAAAAACTGAAGTGATGTGTCTTAAACTGGAGAACGCAAAGCTTAGGGAAGCAGTTAAAGTATTAGGAAAGAATCCTATCATTGAGGAAGTCAGACCCATGGTTTTTGTCCCAGCCAAAAGAGGACTAGGTTATGAGTCGGACACTAGGAACTCTTCTTCCAAGCGACTTTGAGGCAAGCAAAACTTCAGAACTTGAACTAGAAAGGGAGAAAACTAACAATCTTCTTAAGCGAATTAGAGTCCTAGAGAGTGGAGAGAAAGGTCAAGAGGACTACTACACTAACTCCACTAGCCATAGGATCTATAAGAAAATTGCTAAGGGGGAACGTTCTAAAGTTTATAACCCTCAAAAGATGAAAGAGAACAAAATCCAACGTCCCAATAAGAAGTACTACCTCAGTACTTACTATAGGACGTGCTGGTACTGTGGACAAGGAGACCATTTCAAATATGATTGTCTAAAACTGAAGGAAGATATTGAGAGTGGAAAAGCTGCTAGGACTAACATTGAAAATGATAAGTCCGTCCCTAAGACTAATGCTAGGCGTCCTAGACGCTCTAGAAGTTCTTTCAGAAAGCATGCTATTTCAAATGATGTTAATCTGAATGACTATTTGTCAGAACCAGAGTTCTATTTCTGTAACGAACTAGGTAAGGAACACCTTGCCTGGGTCGCCAAACACTAACTTTATTTTGGCAGGTGGAAGTGAGGGGACGCCCATGGATCATTGATAGTGGCGCCTCAAATCATATGACAGGAAGCCAGATCCATCTAACTTCTATCCAAAATAGTGCCACGGGAGGAACTGTCTCGTTTGGCAATAAGGGCAAGGGAAAGATCAAAGGGATGGGAACTGCTACTCTCAACTCGTCCACCAAAGCATCAAATGTCAGTATTGTTGAGGGACTTGGCTTCAATCTCCTTAGCGTCTCTCAAATGTGTGATCAAGGTGAAAACCTAGTCACATTTTACTCTAAGGAATGCCTTGTCATCAACAAGAAATCAAACAAAATTGTTCTCAAAGGAGTACGCCAGAATAATGTCTACATCTTCAACCAAGAGTTCAAGCCTGCATCAAAATTGTGTCTATCTGTTTCAAAAGAGGACGCTGACCTCTGGCATCGCTGTTGGGATGCTATCAAGAATGCTTGCGTACTTGTTAGTGTGCCCACATAAACCGTTCCTTAGTTTTGATATGACAAACTCACTTTGATTCTAATAAATTTGTCCAAGTGTTCAGGAACGCCTAATGACAAAGGAGAACAAGTGTGTGAAGCGTTCCCTAGGCTTAGGGACGTTAGCTAACAGGAAGTAAGGACCAGCAAGAGACTACTTGAGCAAGGACGGAGTCCCAAGCAAGTAGGAACGCAAGGCAAGCTTACTCTCTAGCCGACAGGATGACATCATTCGACAACATTTGATCATCCAAGGACACGTGGAGACCGATCCTGTAGCAGAGTCCAACACTACGTGGCGGCAGATCCTGTAGCGAAGTTCATCACACACAGCTGGATACAGGAAGCTTCCTCATCACTGCCCTACTACGTGGAGGAAGATCCTGTAGCCACATCCACGAAGGGCATGATCGTCAGAAGAGAAAGACGCCCTTCCCAAGTCCTATAAATAGCCCAAGGCATTTATTGTGACGGTAACGCTTTCAGAGCATATTCAGAGAGAATCAGAGGAAAGCGACTCACTCAAGAACACGAAGAACTAGCTCAAGAACTCTCAAGAACAGTGTTAGGCTTGTGCTAGATCGAGTGAGAATTGTAACCTAAAATCACAACTTGTTTGTACTCAGAAAAACCCAAAAAGATAGAGAGAGTCCTACGAAGTACTGTAGGACGTAGGGATAGTAGTCCTTTAGGAGGTTAAACTCGCTTAAGTTGAAGGCTTAGAGGAGTCCTTTACTAGTGGACTTAGGAAGAACGCTAAGTGCCAGAGAACTGTTAAGACTCGCCAGTACAATTGTAAGGACGTTTAATACAAAGGAAAAAGCTATTCAAAAATCCTCCAAGGAGGTAGAGGTTTACACTCAAGGACTACTTGGTCTTGAGTGGTTCCTCTATACATCACTGCGTTCACTTTTACTTGTTTAGTTATTACTTCCGCTACATAACCTAAGGACGCTCCAACACCTCGTAGGGACGCCTGACCAAAGGACGCCTTTACCAAAGTAAAAAATGTCCCTCAGTTACTAACGATCCAACAATTGGTATCAAACAAAGTTGTTCTCAAAGGAGTACGCCAGAATAATGTCTACATCTTCAACAAAGAGTTCAAGCCTGCATCAAAATAGTGTCTATTTGTTTCAAAGGAGGACGCTGACCTCTGGCATCGCCATCTTGGCCATGCTGGACTAAGCACAATCCTTAAGCTACACCAAAGAAATCTTGTGAAAGGACTTCCCCGAATTGATCCTGAGAAAGTTGAACAGTGCGAAGCCTGTATGAAAGGGAAGCAAACTAGAACGTCCTTCAAGTCCAAGAATGAAGTAAGTACGAAGAAGCCTTTAGAACTTCTTCATATGGATCTTTGTGGACCAATGAAGATGCTAAGCTATGGTGGAAAAAGGTACATGTACGTTCTCGTAGATGATTTTTCTCGATTCACTTGGGTTCTTTTCTTGGTGTGAAAAGCAGATTGTTTCAATGCATTCAAAGTCTTCATCAAACAAGTGGAAGTTGCCCTGGAGACGCCTCTGAAAGCCATACGATCAGACCATGGGACGGAGTTCCAAAACTTAGAATTCCTGTCCTACTGTGATCAACATGGTGTCTCTCACAACTTCTCAGCTCCAAGGACTCCTTAACAAAATGGAGTTGTGGAAAGAAAGAATACGACGCTTGAGGATATGGAAGGACTATGCTTCTAGCAAATGGCGTCCCCAAGTACTTCTGGGCGGAAGCCGTTGCTACAACATGCTACATCATAAATCGTGCCATGATCCGTCCTTTGCTAAAGAAGACATCCTATGAGTTGTTATATTGGGAAGCCTCGCATTGACTATCTCAAAGATTTTGGTTGCAAGTGCTTCGTCCACAACAATGACAAAGAAAGACTTGGAAAGTTTGATGCAAGGAGTTATGAAGCTATATTCCTTGGGTACTCCCTCACAAGCAAAGCATATAGAGTTTTCAACAAAAGGACTCTTAAGCTTGAGGAGAGTATTCATGTTGTGTTCAAGGAGAGTTCTTCTCACAAAGAAAAACAAAGTAAAAATGAACGCTCTTCTTCACAACAGCAGGACGACTCAGAAGACGAAGTTGAAGATTGGTCCTCTAGAAAATACTATGCTCTTAAGGACGCTACTCCAAATCCAGAAGAAGTCTCAGTGGATGCTCCTAGTGTTGTTCAGGGAGTTCCATCTCGTAGTGAATCCCCAGTTCAACAAGATGTGGCTGAATCAAGTCAACAAGGTGAGCAACGCCAAGGTGTGGACGCTCTTTCTGAGGGGGAACACACTGAGGACGATGCTCAAGATGATAGTGATGATTCTGATGGAGATATTGATCCAAGATTTTTTCAATTATTCCAAAGAGAGTCCCGCTTCTCTAGGGATCACCCAACTTCTCAGATTGTATCAGATATCTCTCAAAGAGTTCAAACAAGGTCAGCTGCTAGCAAGTCCCAAAGTGCAAACTTAGCTTTTTGTGCTTTCAATGCCTTTGTGTCTATGGTGGAGCCAAAGAACATCAAGGAAGCACTTCAGGACGCTGATTGGATTCAAGCAATGCAAAAAGAACTCAACCAGTTTGAAAGGAACAAAGTTTGGACCCTCGTCCCTCGTCCTAAAGGCAAAAACATCATAAGGACGCGCTGGGTGTTCAGAAACAAGCTTGATGAAAGTGGACGTGTGTCAAGGAACAAGGCAAGACTGGTGGCTCAAGGATTCAAGCAAGAGGAAGGGATTGACTATGATGAAACTTTTGCTCCTGCTGCTAGAATTGAGGGCGTCCGTCTCGTTATTGCCTTCGCCGCTCACAAGGGATTCAAGTTATTTCAGATGGACGTCAAGACTGACTTTCTCAATGGCAAACTCAAGGAGGAAGTGTATGTTGCTCAGCCCCCTGGCTTCAAGGACGCCTCTCACCCAGATCATGTGTACTATTTAGACAAAGCGCTCTATGGAATCAAGCAAGCCCCTCGTGCATGGTACGACAAGTTTGCGTCCTTTCTTTTGTCTAATGGTTATACAAGAGGTTCAATTGATAAAACTTTGTTCATTAAGAAAGTTCACAAGGACATTTTAATTGCCTAAGTCTATGTTGATGATATAGTCTTTGGTAGTACTAACATGAAACTTATAGATGAGTTCAAGTCCTTAATGAGTAGTGAGTTTGAGATGTCTCTCATTGGAGAACTAAATTTCTTCTTGGGACTTCAAATAAATCAACTCAAGGAAGGGACGCATATTCAGCAACAAAAGTATGTCCGTGAAATGCTTGAAAAATACAAGATGAACACGTCCAAGCCCGTTGGTACTGCCTGTTCTCCAAACTCGCGTCTTTACGCAGATGAACAAGGGAAGGACGTTGATCAAAAGCTCTATCGATGAATGATTGGCACTTTACTCTATTTGACCGCAAGCCGTCCCGACATCATGTTTGCCGTTTGCTTGTGTGCACGCTTCCAAGCAAGTCCAAAGGAGTCCCACATGAAGGAAGTCAAGCGAATCTTTCGCTATCTCAAGGGACGCGATGATATCTACGTTTGGTACCCAAGGAAGACGTCTTTCAAGCTTGTTGGCTACTCGGACGCTGATTATGCTGGTCACGTGATCGATAGGAAAAGCACTTCAGGAATGGCATAGTTCCTTGGTTCATGCTTAGTCTCATGGGGATCCAAGAAACAGAACTCTGTGGCGCTTTCAACTGCGGAAGCTGAGTACGTTGTTGCTGCTTCGTGCTGTTCACAAGTCATCTGGATCAAATATCAACTTGAGGACTACGGTATCAATCTTGAAACTATTCCCATTCTCTGTGATAATACTAGTGCTATTGAAATTGCTAAGAATCCTGTTTTTCATTCACGCACTAAGCATATTCATATAAGACATCATTTCTTGCATGACAATGTTGAACAAGGACTTATAAGTTTAGGGCATGTAAGGAATGAAGACCAAATAGCTGATATTTTCACTAAGGCGTTTGATAGACGTCTCTTTGAGCATCTCAGGTTGCTCTTGGGGATGATAACTTTTAAGTAGTAAGTCCCGTTCTACTATTCCCTCAGTGATTGACTATGTTTAGTAGATTCTAAGTGTTTAAGAACTATCATGCATTGAATTCATATTTGCAAGGACGCTAGTCTAAAACTTCATGTGTTTGTTACTTTGGAACGTCATTCAATTTCTCTATTTGTCTTGAAAAGAGTATCCCTGATCACCCAACCCACATCATAAGCCGAAATGATGGGAACTCTAAGCTTACCCTAGCCGAGAACTCTGCAAAAGCCTCCTATGAGCTTCATGTTTTCTTTTACGGGACGTACTTGCTTTATTCTCAAATGGTTCGTAAGGTGATCACAGGGACGGTTGCTCAGATTCTTGGTTTGCTAAAGAGGTAATTTTTGCTAAGTATGTGAGGACGCCAATTATATCTTTGAGAGGACGCCAGTTTAGAGTAGATCAGTTTTGAGAAGAAGTTGAAGAGTCAGAAATTTGAAATTTTTAACGTTTGAACAGTGACCGTTGTACTTGCTCAAATCTTAAGAGGGAAGTTATGCCACGTGTCGCACAGGATTTCCGTTTTATTTACGGATCCTACTATATAAGGCAGCAATAGTCGCTCTCATTCATTTATTGCTCTCACCAACTTCCCTTCTCTCAAATCGCTCTGCCCTCTCTCTAAGTTTTCCGATGACTTTCTCTCTCTAAAAATTCGCCAGAAAATGTCTCAACTACTAAGGAACGTGGCCGGATCTTCTACCGGCGGCAAGAGAAGGAAGCTAGTGAAGTCCCACACAATTGAGAAGCCAAAACAAATAGTTCTCAATGAATCTCTAGTGGATTTCATAAACAAGAAGCCCAAGACGCTCTACATGCTTATCAAAGAGCGAATGGATAGAGAGGACGTCAAGCAGGACGCCATCAAAACAAGGAACTATGAGAAATTCCTAGAACGCTTCGTTATTCATGGCCTCCACAAGAATGACTACAAGGACTTGCCAGGGAGAATGGAGGGAGTCTTGTTTTTCTCGCAGTACGGTGGTGAGAACCTCTCTCTTTTACTTGACCTAATTCCAGATCTCCATAATGCTGTTTTGCCAGACTTTCCCATGTACCCTAGGGACTCCCCATCCTTCCAAATGCTCAAAAACCGTTTGCCCAGTCCTTCTCCTCCTCCTCCTCCTCCTCCTCCTCAAATTCAAACCATATCAACAAAGAAACTTTTGCCTTCCAAACGCCCTGCTCCACAGTCCCCTCTCTCAAAATCTTCAAAGTCCTTTTCTTCTTCGAACCCAACAGAAACAGTGGACAAGTTCCCTAAAGACTTGTCGGAGGGACTGATTCGGCCTATTTTGTATAGGTTAACTCTTGTATTTTAGAGCTATATTGAGAGTGTTTAGGTTAGTTTTGAGCGTTATTGTAATATCAAGACCGAAGACATGAAGTATGAAGAATCAAGAGTTAAAGAGCTTAAAGACGAAGATTCGCCACTGCATGGATATCGCGGTCGCGTTGTCTATGACGCGGGCGCGGTGGCGTGGAGGAGCGAGCCAACCAAGACCATGAAGGTCGCGGTCGCGCTGTCTGTGGCGCGGTCGCGGTAGAAGCTGACTCGGATTTGACCGAGTGAAGGCCGCCGCGGGCGTGGTGGTGGTGCCGCGGTCGCGGGTTCGACCGACTTCCAGACGGACGAGATTTCACCGTTTCTATCTTGTTTCCTTTCTTATCTTTCGGTTTCCTATCTTGTTTAGTCCGAAAAGGTTGATCTTTGGGGCTATATAAGGGGAACCTTTCTAGGTTTTTAGGATATCCAATATTTGTCAATCAATTGTAATTCAATAAAGATTAGAGTTTTCTTTGTAATGGAGAACTAACTCTCCTCTGGAGTTTATTCAATCAAGGAAGCTTTATTATGAAGTTGTGAAATTCTGGTAATCTCTTTATCCTTAGGTCTTTATTGATACTCTTGTGCTTCATCCCATGATCTATGTTTGATTTTATGAGCCTGATCAACTTGTTTGATTCACTTAGATCTATTGTTTGAATTAGGATTGGTTGTTGTCTATGCATCTTTCCTATTCTCGAAACAACTCTATTCTAGGACCGTGGACTAGTTTAGGGAAGAGTATTCAATGGTTAAGTTGTGCATGAGACTCGTAGCTTGATTGCATGATTTGATTTCCTATTATCCCTGTGCTCTATGCTAATTCTAGGTTAAGCGTCCTTGCCTAGGGTTATAGAATTGCTTTTGGACCGTGGACTTGTGATTTCTAATGATTGGGATTGGAATTGACCTAAGCATATAAAGAGGTGGATGAATTTATGATCAACGGATTAATAAAGTGGAATTGATTGGATAAACCCTGCTTGATAACTTTGATTGAAACCAACTTTCAAAATCCCCTTTTGATTACTTGCATAAAAACCACTAAAATCTGAATAAGAACTGATTCCTTTGGGTTCGACCCCTTGCTTGCCTACTATACTTGTGTTTGCATGTTTGGGATTTATTTTTGATAAGGGAACAACGACTTTGCCCGAGTCAAATTTTGGCGCCGTTGCCGGGGAATCCTTTTTCTTGTTCTGATTGTGTGCGTTTTTCGTGTTCTGCGCCCAAACCGCGCCCGTGGCCCCCTCGGCACGCCCGCGGTTTGTACGCAGAACCATCCTTTGGGTTCGGACCTAACACCTGGTCCGTACCCGGTCTACCTATACTTCTCCTGTTCGTTTTGATCCAGAAATTGACAGGACTCTTCGGAAGATAAGGAGTGCCCCCAGAGTTTCTACCTCCTACAATCTTCTTGAATCTCTCTCTCTCTGATTCTGAACCAGAAGGCGTCATGGCGGAACAAACTATTCGCCAACTCACAGCGCCTGATCTCCAGCAACAGCAGCTCGCTGTTCAATTCCCCGAACTCGGGGAGGGTGTGAAGTTCGAACTAAAGTCTGGCCTCATCCACCACTTACCCAAATTTCACGGGTTGAGTGGTGAGGACCCGAACAAGCATCTCACTGAATTCCACGCGGTATGCGTGAGTATGAAGCCTACGGATGTGACGGAGGATCAAATCAAGCTCCGGGCTTTTCCCTACTCTCTTGAAGACACCGCCAAGGATTGGCTCCTTTATTTGGTGCCGGGCTCTATCACTACTTGGGCGGCCATGAAGAAGGCGTTTCTTGAGAAGTACTTCCCCGCTTCCAAACAAACATCTATTAAGAAGCAGCTCAGCAGTTTGGAGCAAGGGGAAGACGAGAACCTCTATGACTATTATGAGCGCTACAAGAGGCTCATCGCGAGTTGTCCCTACCATGGCTAACAAGCCAAGGATCTTATTTGCTACATCATTGAGGGACTCTGCGACAATGACAAGAGGCTCGTTAATGCATCTTGTGGGGGTAGTTACGAGAACTTGACCCCCGCTGCAGCTTTTCAGAAAGTGGAGATCTTAGCGGAACAAGCCTGCAATCAAAGAACCAGGACCAATGTGAGGTCCGTGAGTGTGGTGAATGAGTCCCTGAATGCTGAAGTAAGGGAGCTCAAGGATCTTATGAAGCAGCTACTCACGAAGAGGACAGCTCAACAAGTCAACGCTTGCGGTCTTTGCTATGACGCGAGCCACCATACAGATCAGTGCCCTACTATTCAGGAGACCGAGAAGTCGGTCAATGCTATTGGCAACTATGGTGCGCCCCGGCCCCGGAATGATCCATATTCTAATACCTACAATCCGGGGTGGGCAAACCATCCTAACTTGAGGTGGAACAACCAGCAGCAACAAGATCCACCACAACAGCAGCAGCAGTATGCTCCTCAGGGCCAGCAGCAACAATTCCGGTCCAACAACTATGCCCCGAGAGCGCCTGCTCCATCTCAGAATGATGCTATTACTGCCCTCTTGAAGGAGAACCAAGAGACGAGAGCTGCTGTAAAGAATCTTGAGACTCAGCTGAGCCAACTTGCCACTATGATCAATAGGCTCGAGTCTAAGGATTCCGGGAAACTTCCCTCTCAACCGCTCAATCACAAGGAGAATGTGAGTGTCATGAATTTGAGGAGCGGTAGAACGCTGGCGAGTCGGGAATCACCGCCTGGTGACGAACCGCGCCCGCGCTCCCCTGGCCGCGACCGCGCCGGGGCAACAGAAGACGAAGACCGAGCTTCTGTAGGAATTCCGCGCCCGCGCTTTCCCCTCCGCGCCCGCGAAATTCCAACAGAACACATGGACCACGAGAGGCGTGACGACCCGCGACCGCGGAGTCCGGACCGCGCCCGCAGTAAGGAGGCCGAGAGGAATTTCGAGGCTTTACTCGACTATGCTTTCAAGAATTACTCGCCTCCTCGCCTAAGCTCTCCTAGACGGAACCGAGCTCCAGCAGTAGAAGAGGACGATGGCTATGTGGCTCAACCCCTTCCACTATTGGATTCTTTCAAGCCCTCTCCTCCATTGCCTGATGCTCTCAAGGACACAAGGAAGCCGGCACATGACAAGGAACTCTTCGAGACCTTCGCCAATTGTCGGGTAAATGTTCCTCTCCTTAATCTCATCCAAAGTGTCCCTCGTTTTGCTAAGTTTATGAAAGAGCTATGCACCGTAAAAAGAAAGAATAAGACCAATCCTAAGATTGCAAAGGTAGCTCTAGCTGAAAAGACGCAGGATAGAAAAATTGAGACTTGTAATTCCCTACTCCAAAAGCAATTACCAAAGAAATGCTCTGACCCAGGAAGATTCACCGTCCCTATCACTATTGGAAAAACTAAAATTGAGCGTGCTATGCTAGATTTAGGTGCCTCCATTAATGTTCTTCCAGCTTGCATGTATGATAGGTTAGGCCTTGGTCCTTTAAAGGATTCTGATATTGTTATTGAGTTGGCCGACCATTCTAATGTGCGCCCGAAAGGGTTAGTTGAGGATGTTCTAGTGCAGGTGCGGGGTTTGATCTTTCCTGCAGATTTTTATGTGATGGAGATAGGCGAAGGGCGGTACGATCCGGTTCTCTTACTTGGTCGTCCATTCATGAAAACCGCCAACACGGTCATTAACGTTGCCAATGGATCTCTTTCCATATCTCATGGTGGCAACACGGTCCGAATTGATGTTGATGAGGACCCATATTGATCGTATCCACGTCGAGCCAACGACGTTAAACAAAAGCGCTGCTTGGGAGGCAACCCAAGGATTAGTTAGATTGTTTTTGTTTCCATTCCTAGCTTAGGATTTGCTTGTGTTTTTAGCTAACATGCAGGTACTAGGTCCGAAAGGACACGCCTGGCGTGATACCGCGCCCGCGCCGCCTTGGCTGCGTCCGCGGTGGATCACCAGCGCATCCCGACGAACAGGTACTACCCCGTGTTCGCGGCAATCATACTACGTCTCGGTTTTAGCTCGTTTTTATTTTTGAAAAAAAAAGAGAGAAAAAGAAAATGAAAAAAAAATAGAAAAAGAAGAAAAAAAAAAAACAAAAAGAGGACTTTTTGGTCCCATTCTACCTCTATATTTTCCATCCATCTATATTCATTCTATTCCATCTTCAATCTTTCCACCTTCTATTTCTTCTTTCCATCCATCTTTGTACTTTCCATTCTTTGGCTATGTGTAAAGCCTAAGTATGGGGGAGCTTTGTTTCCCCGGGATTGCATCTCCACGGCTCGAGTTCGAGTATTGATCCATCTTCCAAGAAGACGAGCCAAGTTACGAAGGTTACTTACACATCGTACTTTTCGAGACGAAGTCGAGACAACGTCTCTGGACAAAAACCGTGCCCGCGCTTCATCAGCCGCGCCCGCGGTGACCACCTGTGCACGAGTTCGTCTCTGCATCAATTCCGCGCCCGCGCCCTTGGTGTCGCGCCCGCGGTATTGCCACAGCCTGGAATTACGAAGTGTTTCTTTCTACCACATATGAAGAGTTCTTCCCTTCCACCTCTCTTCATTCGATTGTGAGTCTTCTGATATACCTTTATCCTTGCTTATATCCTTTCTCTTTGCTTCATTGAGGACAATGAAGGATTTAAGTATGGGGGAAGGAGTACTCGCATTCGCTTATCCTAGTTAGTTTAGCTAGATATTTGCTTCAGATTTTTGATTTTCTTCTTTTCATGGAGCACTTGCACCATACTTTTTTGCATAATAAAGAAAGAAAGAAAAGAAAAAGATAGAAAGAGCCATAAGAATTGAAAAAAGGCATATAAATCCTGGGATGAGTCGAAAACCCGAAAGGGCGGCTCAGGTAATAAGCAGGTAACCCGGACTAGCATTAGGCTGGGGTAATAAGAGGTTTATGAGAGATGTGAGTATTTGTGAGCACACCTATTGAAAAATGAAAAAGCGGTTAGGTGAAAACCCGAAAGGGCGCCTAAGCAGAATTGAGCGGTAAAATTTGAGTGTTTAGGATTCATTCTTGTTTGGGGAGTTTGGGGCTTACATGTTAGATTTGGGTAGATCCTAGGATGCTCTACACTTTTTAGAGCTTGAGTGTTATATCTTGTTGTGAGGTGTGTGTTTGAGCTTCATTGTTTTATGCTCATGATTTCTCTATATTTTTGGGTTCGGGTTGTGAGCTGAGTGTTTTTCATCTTCCCTTGTATTTCCTGAGATCTTAGATGTGCTTTCTTGTTATATTTGTTTGGGCTTACTCGAGGACGAGCAAGATCTAAGTATGGGGGAATTTGATTCGGCCTATTTTGTATAGGTTAACTCTTGTATTTTAGTGCTATATTGAGAGTGTTTAGGTTAGTTTTGAGCGTTATTGTAATATCAAGACCGAAGAAACGAAGTATGAAGAATCAAGAGTTAAAGAGCTTAAAGACGAAGATTCGCCACTGCATGGATATCGCGGTCGCGTTGTCTATGACGCGGGCGCGGTGGCGTGGAGGAGCGAGCCAACCAAGACCATGAAGGCCGCGGTCGCGCTGTCTGTGGCGCGGTCGCGGTAGAAGCTGACTCGGATTTGACCGAGTGAAGGCCACCGCGGGCGCGGTGGTGGTGCCGCGGTCGCGGGTTCGACCGACTTCCAAACGGACGAGATTTCACCGTTTCTATCTTGTTTCCTTTCTTATCTTTCGGTTTCCTATCTTGTTTAGTCCGAAAAGGTTGATCTTTGGGGCTATATAAGGGGAACCTTTCTAGGTTTTTAGGATATCTAATATTTGTCAATCAATTGTAATTCAATAAAGATTAGAGTTTTCTTTGTAATGGAGAACTAACTCTCCTCTGGAGTTTATTCAATCAAGGAAGCTTTATTATGAAGTTGTGAAATTCTGGTAATCTCTTTATCCTTAGGTCTTTATTGATACTCTTGTGCTTCATCCCATGATCTATGTTTGATTTTATGAGCCTGATCAACTTGTTTGATTGACTTAGATCTATTGTTTGAATTAGGATTGGTTGTTGTCTATGCATCTTTCCTATTCTCGAAACAACTCTATTCTAGGACTGTGGACTAGTTTAGGGAAGAGTATTCAATGGTTAAGTTGTGCATTAGACTCGTAGCTTGATTGCATGATTTGATTTCCTATTATCCCTGTGCTCTATGCTAATTCTAGGTTAAGCGTCCTTGCCTAGGGTTATAGAATTGCTTGGACCGTGGACTTGTGATTTCTAATGATTGGGATTGGAATTGACCTAAGCATATAAAGAGGTGGATGAATTTATGATCAACGGATTAATAAAGTGGAATTGATTGGATAAACCCTGCTTGATAACTTTGATTGAAACCAACTTTCAAAATCCCCTTTTGATTACTTGCATAAAAACCACTAAAATCTGAATAAGAACTGATTCCTTTGGGTTCGCCCCCTTGCTTGCCTACTATACTTGTGTTTGCATGTTTGGGATTTATTTTTGATAAGGGAACAACGACTTTGCCCGAGTCAGGGACGCTCCAAACGAAAACATGACCCAAGGCCTCTCAAAAAGCCTAAGTCATCCACCGTCCCCTCCACCAAGCCCAGCTCCGCTAAAAGGCCAACCTCCTCAAAAGGCCCGTCCAAACCATCAAAGAAATCCAATCTTGCTCCCCAACCCGCTCTTAAAATCGTCCAACTACCAACTCCTCCACCGTCCCCCCAACCTTCAAAAGAAAATGCCCTCATCCAATTCTGCCCTTCACCCATAAATTTTGCCCAATTCCCCTCCGCCCCTGCACACATCTCCCCCCCCCCCCAAGGACCCCAAGACTCCCAGGTCCCCTAGGCTTAGGGACGCTAGCTAACAGGAAGTAAGGACCAACAAGAGACTACTTGAGCAAGGACGGAGTCCTAAAGCAAGTAGGAACGCAAGCAGAGCGTCCTTACTCACTAGCCGACAAGATGACATCACTCGACAACATTTGATCATCTAAGGACACGTGGAGACCGATCCTGTAGCAGAGTCCAACACTACGTGGCGGACGATCCTGTAGCAGAGTTCATCAACACGTGGCGGCAGATCCTGTAGCGGAGTCCATCACACACAGCTAGATACAGGAAGCTTCCTCATCACCGCCTTACTACGTGGAGGAAGATCTTGTAGCCACGTCCACGAAGGGCATGATCGTCCGAAGGGGAAAGATGCCCTTCCCTAAGTGCTATAAATAGCCCAAGGCATTTGTTGTGACATCAACGCTTTCAGAGAATATTCAGAGAGAATCAGAGGAAAGCGACTCACTCAAGAACACGAAGAATTAGCTCAAGAACACTCAAGAACAGTTCTAGGCTTGTGCTAGATCGCGTGAGAATTGTAACCCAAAACCACAACTTGTTTGTAATTTAGAAAACCCAAAAAGAAAGAGAGAGAGAGAGTCTTACAACGTACTGTAGGACGTAGGGATAAAAATCCTTTAGAAGATTAAACTCACTTAGGTTGTAGGCTTAAAGGAGGACTTTACTAGTGGACTTAGGACGCTGTCTAAGTCCAGAGAAGTGTAAAGAACTCGCCAGTACAACGTAAGGACGTTTAATAAGAAAGGAAGAATCTATTCAAAAATCCTCCAAGGAGGTAGAGGTTTACACTCAAGGACTACTTGGTCTTGAGTGGTTCCTCTATAAATCATTGTGTTCATTATATGCTAAGTTCACCTGTTTAGTTTACATTTCCGCTGCACATCTAAAGGACGCCCTTACACCTCGTAAGGATGCCTGACCAAAGGACGCCTTTACCTAAGTAAAGTACGTCCCTCAATTATACTAACGATCCAACAATATGTGAAAGATAGATATCAGTTGTGTGTGTTGACAGTTTAAATCTTTCAACAATCTTCTCCTTTAAGCTCTCAAGATTGAACCTCTCTTCCAGCACAAATGCCTTTGTAGTGACATCTTCACCAACATACTTGCATTCGTCATTTTCTGTCTTCCATCCCCCTCCAAAGTAGATAGGTACAATTACAAGGTCTATACTGTCATTGATCAGAGAGAAAAGCCATAATTATCATGTAAATATTGTCATTAGAAATTGAAATTGGCTCAACACTATCACTAACATGTAGATATTGTCACTAGATTGTCAATTCTGTCGAAATTATCATGTAAATATTGTCACTAGATTCACAATTCTGCCTTCCCTATGAGCAGTTATCATCAATTGTCACCTCTATCAATACTAGATTCTCAATTTAGTCTCCTCTATGAACATTTATCAACAACTGTCATCTCTATCAACAGTAATCATCACTTCTGTCTTTCCTATGAACAATTATCAACAATTCTAATCAATATCATCATCTGTCATTACTCGATTGTCACTTCTTATTGAGAACTTCCAGTAATTTCGAAAATTCTCATTGTAATTGTCATCTACCATCACAATGTACAGTGACTATCAGATTTTGAAGGAAAAAGTGTCACCTGTTGCTCGAATCCTCTGCTTGTTGGTAGAAATCACAAGTGAGAATTTGGAGGATTGTGGCTCGATCTCGCGTAGGGATTTTGCTCACTGTAATTACGAAAATTCTCACTTTAATTATCATCTACTATCACAATGTGTAGTGTCTATTAGATTTTGAAGGAAAAAGTGTCACCTTTTGCTCGAAATCGAAGTGACAATCTGGAGGATGGAGGCTCGATCGCGCGCAGAGATTTTGCAGTGACAATCCTCTGCTCGATCACGCGCAGTTGACAAAATTGCAGTCGATAGTGACAATGCTCGCGGATTTGGAGCTCGATCATGCGCAGGAAATCGCAGGTGACAGTCGCTCTCGATCGATCACCTGCACGAAATCGCAGGTGACAATTGAGACCTGCGTTTGCAGCTTTGGAATCACGCCGGAAATCGCCTGATTTCTCTCGCCGGGAGCGCGCGGAAATCGGTTATGATGATGGAGGCGCGCGTCGGGCGTTTTTATTTCACAGCTTCCATGCCAGCCGTGCAATATTAGAGACGCGTGTATTCTATAGACTATATGATATTTTCCAATTGCCATATACGAGATTCTGTTTTTTTTTGGTCGGAAAGTGAGACATTTGGTGGACAACATGTGGCCGATTTTAGAAAGGGCCAGCCCCAACGAAAGAGCCCAAAACTCCATATCCAATTTGTTGCTTCGTCCTACACACTTACGACCTCCTTGTACAGCCACAGGGTTTGATCTGCTCGCCGGTGGCGGTTCGTGTACGGCGGGAAAAATGTGGCGCCGAACGAATTTCCACACAGATCATGATTCCGACCAGAGCATCTCCGGTGAGACAATGAACGATGCGTTTTTATTTCTTACGAAATTCCGTTGACGCTTGTTCCTTTTCCTCTTGTTATCTTTGCATCGCTCAGTATCATACTCAGGGTTTCTGTGTCTCCAGATGAGGATGGAATTGAGCTTCATTCCTCAGAACGCTGTGTTTCCCTGGATGGACCTAGCACGAGGGTGAGAAATAGCATCTCTATTTCAGTCTATATCTTAGCTGCTTCATTTTGGCTCATTTTGGCGTTGTTATGATTCTATTCAGGCTGTTGCAGTTCATAAACTTAGTTGGCTGAATTGAATGGCATTTCCGAGTTGGCTACTCAATTTGCCTTATAATGTTGCACTATGTCTAAGCCAATTTTAGCTGTTTTTGCCTTTCTTTTTGTTTTCCAAATCTGAATTTGAGTGCAGGAGCACTAGTACTGAAACACATTATTATGATCTTGGCTTTTGATCTGAGGTATTCCTTTCTGAACCTTTAGTATCTATAGGCTTCTAACTTATCTGTATGAAAATCATAATTATAGCTGATAAATTATCTTTAGTAAGGAAATCCTAAGTTCCGCAAGCGGCTATTAGTCGCATTGTAAGCAGCAAACAGGTTTTAGTTATTAACCACCGAGTCATAGTGTAAAAAGTTGTAGTGTAATGCATTTAGTTGGACTGGTTTGCTGTAATATCTCTTATGAAACTGCTGGATGCTGTTCACCATCAAGCTGCCTTTTGCGAAGCAATTCAAAGGACAATTTTATGTGTGAGTTATGCATCATCACTTACTAGAAATCGACAATATTTTGAGGTTCTGAATGGCTAAGAATACAACTATATGGTGGATGGTTCCATTGTGTAATATACAGTCTGATGTTACTTTCGGTTCATGTTGTGAGGATGATCACTTAACGAATGAATTTTGTTTTCAATTCAACAGGTAGAACCTAACTTTGGATTGCAGTTTGACTTACTATCAGGTACATTTATTGTCTACTTTGTGCTTTTTTTCAAATTTTGTTCCTATGTGGGTTAGAACAAGAGAATGAGATTTATGTGCAGTATGGAATGTCACTAATATGAAATTACAAACTGTGACCTCATATTTCCATAAATCTTGTGATGAGTTGGTAGATAACTGAATTTTGTTTTAAAATGCAAAATTAACAAAAAAAAAGTTACCAAAAAATCCGTTTTTGTTCATTGTCATGTATTTAAGCCTTTTATGTTTAGTGCTTCACATATGTTTATTGTTATGGTTGAATATTATGTGATATATGGAATTGTCATAAGGGTTTAATGTTGATGGATGTGGACAGGCGGATTAGAAGTGAAAGAGAGGAGAAAGCTTATAGCTGATAAGGCATGTTTTATTAATCTTATTATTACAATGAACGACATCAATGTGACACATTTTCCGTAAAGAAGACATTCAGATTGACACGTTCTTCTGACAACAGCTACATCTCTGAGCTACAATGGATGGATTCGCATTTGCAAGTTTAATCCCTTAATCAGCATTCTAATCATCTTCTAGCTGTTACACAATTGCACTTGAGCTGTGTCACTGAGTCTTGCTAACAGACAAATGCAGGCTTTTCTTCAGAAGATGAAGTTGAAATGCCTGAGAATGATTATGTTGCTTCTGCTAGTGCTGCACCCTGGTCCGAGATACATGAGAAGCTAATATCTGACCTGAAGGTGTAACTGCCACTTTTATATCTGTACTTGTATTGGCATATCATTCTTTTTCTAGCTTCTGAATTGACTTTCTATATCTTTGATGAAGGAAAGATCCCTAGTTTGTTAATTCTGGGGCCTTAAGTGATGCTGTTTCACTTTTTGCCTGGGATAGATGTGCCATAATGTGATATTATGAACAAATTGGAGATGCTTCTGATCCGCTGTTATTAAAGGTCCAATTATGTTTCTTCAATTGTCTAAAAATAAGGATCCTTTTTCTGCAGCAACCTACTGAGTTCGAAGGAATGTCTTTCATTGAAGGTATATTTAATTGGACCCCCATGCTTGATGTTTGGATTCTTTGTGACACTTATTTACTGATGGCTTTTGCTGTGTATCTAAATCTTTCTGCTTAATAATTTTGCATGTACTGTCATGTGTAAATTCATTAGTTTTGCGGATGCTCCATGTTTTTTGTTTTCTTATAATCACAAGTGGAGGATGAAGAAGTAAAACCTGAGAGACTCTGTCTTTAAGAAGTAATCAAGTTTAATTATTTAGCTTATATATGTAGATAGGAAAGTGCAAGTTGATCTGTATTTTGACTTCGGAATTAGTAATGTTCCAGTAAGATTCTTGTTGATGCAAACTAGTCTGAACAGCAACTTTAGCATTGTGGCTATAACTTGCAACAGTGCTTACCTCAATATGGTCCATATATGTGAACAACAATCAAACTTAGCTGCCTTTCTTTATATTGTGCCAAAACTTACATAAGTTCCCTCTGAATTTAGAGAAGGTAGTTTGAAGTTATATGGAGACTTCATGGAACTACCAAGCTAATCAATATCAATAATCACAGGAGTAAGGACTGCAGATGGGAGGGTGAAAGATCAGCCAAATTTGTTTCATGTTCAACCATGGCATCAGCAGGTCAACCAGCATTCTATACCTGCAGAGGATCTTGATTCACCTGACCCACCTCTAGAGGAATCAGTACTGGCTGTGGAGTATGATAGCCTAGAAGAAGCTGCTAATGCTGTGGACGGGTTGCAGGCAGAATTCATCCATGAACCAGAAGGTGCAATATCTGATAAGGCATCTGGAAGACATGAAAATGCAAAGAACTCCATGGCTGATCTTCTTGATGGTCTCCAGGAGAAGAATTGTGGCTCTTCTGCCAAACTCAAAAGGGTTCTTCTTTATACTTTGGTGACTCCCCCCTGTACTTGATTTTCTTGATTTCTGAATTTGATTTTTGTATACTTTGGCTTTCTCTTGAAGTTCGGAAGGAAAGGAAGAAAAAGAAAGGTTGATGTCAACAGAAGTACATCACTGACAGAGAAGGGGGATGTATATGATGAAGACCCTTGTGAGATTATAGATACTGGATCCTCAAGTGATGATGAGGTACCTCTTGCTATGTCTCCATATACTCTGCACAGTAGCAGATTTGCTGGAGTTTCTCTTGTGGTTTCTGGATTATATGCCTGATGTGAAATTCTACTTCTTTGTTCAGTCCAAAGATGGAAGTATCGTACCTACAAAAGCAGCAGCCAAAAGGAAGACCATAGCTGATCAGTTTCAGGAAGCACTTGGTGCCACTTCTGTGAATGAAGATGCTCTCCTTCTAATGCCTAAGCAATCAAGGTTAGTTCTATTTGATTCTTTTATGGTACTACTTTCCAGCTAATTTAAATGGGAACTTTATAGTCCATCTCTTGCATACTTTTTTCTACCAGAACTTGTAGCAGTGGACTATTCGAAAAACTCCAGAGAGTGATTCAGAGGGAAAGGGAACATGATTTGGTTTTCATGAAGCATCTGCGATCTGAAACTCTGGCAGGTGAATTCTTACTGCTGAGTTTCTTGCTTCAGTGAATGCTAATTAGTACTGGAGCAAATAATACATCAGCAAAATTTGTCTAATTTCTCACTTATTCAACTCTTTCATTCAGATGATTGTGGGTACATTGATGTCAAACTCTTGTCAAGATCATTTGAAGCAAAGTTGACAGTTTGTCATTGCTCAATCAGTTGCTACAAAAAGGTGCGAGAACTTTGTATCAATAATCAACTTTTCTTCAATACCGTCGCTGACAAATGCTGAGCACTATAAAATTTTGTGTCTGTAATTCTATTCTAAATTTCTAATTGTAGTGAATTAAATTCCTCATTATGAATGGCCCTGCCTGATTAAATTTCTTGCTTTGCAGAGCTCTGTATTGACAGAGAAGTCTGAAGATGAGATGCTTTTGCACACAACAAGGACAATTATATTCACTTCAAGGACTTGTGGGGATGTTGAACTTGATGCAGGGAATTGTGTTCGAGTTCATCCACCATGGTATTGTTGTTGTGCTTCTCTTAATATATATTTATATGCTAAATATTTGATGCTTTAGCGTACTTGTTACGTAAATGTGGGATTTTTTGTATCTTAATTGTACTAAAGCAAGCTACCAAATTTGCAATTGCTGTCTTAAAATCATTGATTGACAGAATGTCATTCATGGATGTTCTTACAGGAAAGAGGTAAAAGTCCAAGGAGGTAATATCATCATCTTGGCATCATATTTCACAAAAATATTCACTTGATTGGTATGTTTTTTTTGTTTCTATTAAGGAAAGAGATTATATCTTGTATCTTTATCATATCTTTTAGTTATGGATAGAATCCATGTACCTTGGGCTCTAAGGAGCTGCTACATACTTGTATAAATACATCATTAAATCAATGAACAAAGGGTAATAAAAAGAAAACCCTTTCTACGCTCAATCTCAATTCTTTACATGGTATCATCGTAAAGTCGATCCTTCAACCAAGCTTCCGCCTTTACACATACATTGATCATCATGAGTGATCACGATCAAGGAAATCTCTCAGATCCAGAGGATCCTTTCACGGCTGACGGTCAGAACTCGGCTCAAGATCCGGGCAATCTCCTCGCCAGCATCGTCGGTCCACATCAAGTTGCCGAAAATCACGGTAACCCTAGACCGCAACAATTACACATTATGGCGTCACACGGTTCGATCCGCTCTTGAAGCATACAAACTAGAGGGGTTTCTCCTGGCCACGACCCAGCCCCCAGCGTCGATGCCATCGAGCGCCGCCCCCAACGCGCCCCGCATATCCAATCCCGACTACACTACTTGGCGGAAGAAAGACCGCCTAATTCTTCTCTGGCTTCGAGGCACCCTTTCCGTCCCGCTGTTAGCCCATGTCGCCCGAGTGAAATCAACTCACGAGGCCTGGGGCATTCTACAGCGTATGTTCTTCTCTCAAACTAGGGCTCGCCTCATGCATCTCAAGTCTCAACTTCAAAATTTCCCGAAGGGCGATCTTTCCATACTTGACTACGTCGAGAAAAAAACGAGCCTTTTCGGACTCTCTTGCTGAATGTGAGTACTTGGTCCACGACGAGGAGTTCGTCGAAGCTATCCTCCATGGTCTTGATGCGTCATACTCGGCTTTTAGAGCAGCTTTCAATATGCAGCAGCATCTCATCTCATCTGATGAACTACTTGGTCTTCTTTTGTGTGAAGAAGAAAGGCTCAACGCCGAGAAAGCCCCTGCTATGGCTGCTTTGACGGTATCCAAATCAGTTCGCACAGGCCCTAACACAACTTCTGCTGATTCCTCTTCGGATTCTGGATCCAAAGTTACTTGCCAGATATGCCAGAAGCCTGGACATGAAGCAGTGAATTGTTGGCACCGCGCTAATTTTGAGGCTTATCCTGAAACCAAGCCTCGACAGCAAAGATCAAATCAGCGGCGTGGCAATTCGCAGCAACGCTCCAATCAGTCCGGCCGCAACACCCAACAGCGTCCTCAATCGGCCTTCTCCCAGCCCGCAGCTTTCTCTCAGCAGCTGACTCCCTATTCGCCGATGACGCCTAATTATAACCGGCAGGCCTTCACGATTCAAAACCCTCCTTCAACTCTTGTCGACCCGTGGTGCTTTGACTCCGGTGCAACAAATCATGTCACTGCAGACTTCGGTAATCTTTCTGTTCATTCTAACTACTCTGGCAATGACGGATTACAGGTTGGCAACGGTACGTCCCTACCCATAACTCATCTAGGAAATTCAACTTTACCAGCATTGCATAAGTCCATTGTCCTTAACAATATTCTCTTTGTTCCTCAAATAAAAAAAAACTTACTCAGTGTTTCTCAGCTAACCCGAGATAATAATGTTTATATGATTTTTTACCCTACTTGTTGTTTTGTCAAGGACCTACAGGGCCGGACACTCCTCAAAGGAACCGTTGAGAACGGGCTCTACCACTTACAGCCCCCACCAAATCATCCATCATCCCCTCGAGTCTACCTTGGCGAGCGGACATCTCTTCAAACATGGCATAATAGATTGGGTCATCCTCATGAGTCTTCTTTGCGTCGTTTAATTTCTAGGTTTAGTTTACCAGTTTCTTGCAATGATTTACATAATGTTTGTCAATCTTGTCAACTAGGAAAAAGTCATAGACTTCCTCTTAAGCATGTTCATGAATCTAGTTTGCATCCTTTTGAACTTATCTATTCTGATGTTTGGGGTCCTGCCCCCGTTGCTTCCTTTAATGGTAATAGATACTTTGTTATTTTTGTTGATGATTGCAAAAAATTTGTTTGGATATTCTTTTTGCATCAAAAATCTCAAGTGTTGCATACATTTCAAATGTTCCAAACTATGGTTGAAACTCAATTTAACACTAAAATAAAGAACTTACAATCGGATTGGGGTGGAGAGTACAGGACCGTCTCTTCCTACTTGCAAACTCAAGGCATACTCCATCGTGTTTCATGTCCCCATACCCAATCTCAAAACGGTGCCGCTGAAAGACGTCTTCGAACCATTGTTGAAAAAGGTCTTGCTTTGCTTTCTCATGCTCATATGCCTACTACTTTTTGGGAACATGCATTTCATACTAGTGTTTACTTGCATAATAGGACATTAACACCTATCTTGCAAAATAAATCACCCTTTGAATGCTTGTATGGTAAGTCACCGGATTATTCTTTTCTCAAAGCTTTTTGTTGTCTTTGCTATCCCTTATTAAGACCTTATAATGCTAACAAGCTTGAGTTTTGATCATCTCCTTGCATCTTCATTGGATATAGTTCACAACTTAGAGGTTATCAATGTCTTCATATTCCCACAAATCGCATTTACATTGTTAGGCATGTCATGTTTGATGAGACTACCTTCCCATATCCCTTACATGCCCAAAATCATGTCTCCCCACTCCCATCATCAGCCAGCCACAACTCAGCCCAACCCCTACAACTCGCGTCCTCTCTTCCTCTCACATCGGCTGCCTCAGACACGTCCTTCAGCACTCGATCGGCGGCGACTCCAGCACCTTCTCCACCATGCACGACGACCACCTTGCAGCCAGCATCCCCCTCTCCATTACCCACGTTGCCGATCGCACCTATACAGCCAGCCGAGCCCACACCAAGCTCCACAAGTCGTCTCCCCACCAGCCCGAACTCACGTTCCGAGGACTCCTCCCCTGCGGTTGTTCCTTCGACAGACTCAGGTATGATCCCTTTCACTTCATCTTCATCCATTCCATCTCACTTTAGACCGGCTGAAAATTCCATACATCCAATGACCACCAGATCAAAAACTAATAACTTGAAACCAAAAATTTTTACCTCCACAAAACACCCTCTTCACTTAACCACAACTGTCCTATCTACTCCTACTACCTTCTCACAAGCCTCTAAATTCCCTGAATGGCAGCATGCAATGCAGGTTGAGTATGATGCTCTTATGAGGAATGACACCTGGGCACTTATCCCGCCTCCTCGTAACTCTAACATTGTTGGTTGTAAGTGGGTGTACAGGGTGAAAAAGAATGCAGATGGCACGATTGAGCGCTACAAAGCACGACTGGTAGCCAAAGGTTTTAATCAGGAGGAAGGTATTGACTACTCTGACACCTTTAGTCCTGTAGTCAAACCTACTACGATCCGTGTTGTTTTATCTCTTGCTCTCACGTGTAATTGGAGATTGAGACAGGTTGATATTGCTAATGCCTTCTTTAATGGTGATCTCTCTGAAACGGTCTACATGGCCCAACCACCTGGGTTCATTGACAGAGCTCGACCTGACCATGTCTGCTTACTTCGGAAAGATCTATATGGGCTTAAACAGGCTCCTCGGGCATGGTTTCACAAACTCAAGCAGTTTCTTCTACATCACCGATTTGTACCATGTCAGTCTGACACTACTCTCTTCATTCGGCGGCAGAATGGTACCGTTCTATATGTTCTTGTCTATGTTGATGACTTGGTGATTACTGGCTCTGTTCCTGCTGAGATTGATTCCTTTTTTACCACTCTAAATCACACCTTTAATTTACTTTGCGTGATTTGGGTGACTTGCATTACTTTCTTGGCATTGAGCTACAGCGTTCCTCATCCTCTATCTTTCTGAGTCAGCAGAAATATATCTTTGAGCTTCTTACGAAATGTAAGATGCAAGATGCTCGCCCGATTGTCTCTCCTACTGAACCTGGGTCTCGTCTTTCTTCATTTGGTGATCCATTCGAAGACCCTAATTTATACAGGAGCATTGTTGGTTGTCTACAATATGTCACTATTACCAGACCTGAGATTTCTTATGCAGTCAACAGAGTCTGTCAGTTCATGCATGCTCCTACAGAGCAACACTGGCAAGCTGTTAAGCGGCTCCTTCGCTACCTTAAAGGCACAATTACGATTGGCCTTCACCTGCGTCCCTGCACAGACAATCGTCTGGTTGCCTTCTCTGATGCTGGATGGGCTTCTGACATTGATGATTGTAGATCTCAGCATGGCTTTGCAATCTATTATGGCGGTAATCTGATCAGCTAGGCCTCCAAAAAACAACATGTGGTTGCAAAGTCTAAGCTCTGAAGCTGAATACCGTGCTATTGCCTTTGCTTCTACAGAATTGATTTGGTTACAGCAGCTGTTACAGGAACTTCATGCTCCGCTCCATCCACCACCGATCCTCTTGTGTGATAATTTGAGTGCTACTTACATGACCGCCAACCCCGTCTTCCATCAACGATCTAAGCATATCAAGATCGACTATCATTTCGTTCGGGAACAGGTTGCTGATGGCTCTCTTATTGTCCGTCATGTTCGTGCTCTGGATCAAGTTGTTGACATATTCACCAAAGCCGTAGGCAATTCTAGATTTCAGACACTTCGTACCAAGCTGCATGTCGGCTTTCCACGATGAGCTTGCCGGGGGTATTAAGGAAAGAGATTATATCTTGTATCTTTATCATATCTTTTAGTTATGGATAGACTCCATGTACCTTGGGCTCTAAGGAGCTGCTACATACTTGTATAAATACATCATTAAATCAATGAACAAAGGGTAATAAAAAGAAAACCCTTTCTACGCTCAATCTCAATTCTTTACAGTTTCAATCTTGGTACATGTAAACTTGTGAGACTTGTTTTACTTTTACCCGCCCTTGTAAATTGTAATGAAGAAAGCAAGAATGCCATGGTATGTATAATCATTGTAAATTTGAGTCAAGACATAACATGTGCTTTGTGTAAAAAATGTCTCTTCGAAGGAGGGTGAAGTATCAATATCAGCTATATCTTTGACTAATCATGCCTCACAATTTCACAAAGTATTAAATGTATTAATTTTCATCTAAACTTTTTGGTAAGGATTAGATAAAATATATGGATGAATTAGGTAAAATATATTATATAGGGATGTGTACCTTTGGGCAATAATTTTCACACATCCCAGAAACAATTTTTTCAAAAATATATATTACAATAATTTTTATATTAAATTATTAGATTCCTAACCCAACATTTTTTAGGTAAAAATATGTTATATAAGGATGTGTGATTCTGGGCTGTTCATTCCCCAAACCAATTTTACTATGAGATAGGAAATCCAATTTTCTTAAAAAATTTGATTATACTAATTTGAGTGATTTCTTTTTATACTACTTGATAAGGATTAGGTAATATATATTAACTAGGCAAAATAGTAAATGTAATGATAGAATAATGATATATTGTAACTAAAATTTACTAGGAAAATAATTTTTTATATAATCTTTGGGATTGTGTAACGTGGCTGTAGTGTGTCGTTTGGTTCGGTTGTGACATTGAAACTGAAATTATTTCTAGACATAATATATACAAAAATTTATATATTTATTCCCAATTCAATCAAATTACTTGCACTATCTTAAACTAGATACCTTTTGAAATTACATATGAGGTAGCTCCGTTGATGGTATGTTTTCTTATGACAATCGATAATTGTCACAGATAGTTACTTTCTCAAGAGGTTCTTGATTGTACTCAAATTTGGAATTAGATTGAGTAGGGAAATCAAAATAACAAATCGAAAATCGTACAAAAGACTCAACTCCCAATGTCGACTCCCCTCTCTCCTAAAATTAGACATTTTCAAGCAGAACTAAAAATGACACTTGGTGAGCATACAAAGTCTTGGAATAATGAACGATAATTCCATTGTTCTTTTTGTAGCGTCTTTCAAGTAGACGGGGGGAGATTGGGAGAGAGCCATTTTTGGGTCATCAAGGGATGTGAGTAAATAAGAACCTCGTCAAGTCTATTCCTTTCAAGACTCATTTTACTCATGATCAACTTTATATTAGGTTACATAGAGTTATGAGTAAGAAAGGATTAAAAGTATTGATACATTGATCGTAAAATTCACCTACAAGATGTTACTACAAAAGTTGTCCTCCGAAACTTGACATGACATGTATGTGTTTTATGGCAATTGTAAATTATGAGTACTATGTTAAGCATTCATGTAGTTTTAAGGCAAAATAAGCTGCTAAATTTTGCTCCTCGACAAACATATTATTTGAGTTTTTACTTGATCGTTAGTATTTCATCATGCTTAATTTATTTAAACTTTCAATATGTACTTCTTTTTTGTTAGCTATTATGATTTCTATAATTGCCGCTTTCTACGTTCGAAAATACTTATCATTTTGCTCAGATTTATTTGCTTAATACGGAGTAATACTTTTTATTTAATATATTTTACCATATTTTTTTCAATAATATCCTTATTATTAAAAATAGTTATATTAGTATATAATGAAAACTAAAAGATCTTCACAAGATTGAAGATATTAGAGCAAAAATCCTATGATTTTTTAATTTTTGAAAGAAATCCTAAAACGACATATTAATAGAGTATAATGTTAATAGTTTCATTACTTTGTCTTTATGTTGAAATCCTATTTTTCTTTTAAATATTCATGCCAGAGATAAATTTATTTTTTAAATTAGATAGTGTACCCTTTTTAGCCGAGAAATCATCTTAAAAACATTAATATTTTTTAAGTGTCATTTTTTTTTAGAAAAACATTCAAATCCTAAAGAAAATCCTATTAGTTATTCAATATTTAACTCGGCCTAGGTTGTTATGTCAAGATCAAACATAAATAACCCTAATACAAGCTTTAATATAGCGAGTAAGTCAAGGTTGTACCCAAGAAAACTGTGGCTTCTAGGATCAATTTTTCACCAACTCAAGACAAAGGGGTTTCAAGAGATTTAAACTAAACTAAACTATTAAACAAATAACAAGCAAGCAAACAATCAATTAATTGGAAATCAGATTCATTCAAAAGATCCAATTTGATAAAATCATTCGATCATTGATTCATCCATTGATTCCTTTTACTTCTATTGTTAAATTCTATCCTGATCTTATTTAATCGCCTTTCTATAGTCTAGACAAATCTTAATACTGACACAGGGCACTTAAATCGATATCGACAATGCAAACATGGATATGCAAGATACATGCTAAAATAATCAAGTTATGAGTTAATTGCAGAAACATATAATCAAAACTCTTTCTTAATTCCCTAGTTCACTGTCCTAGGAAATTAAGTTGTTTTCACAGATCTGGTTTGTCCATGCAGGTCCAAACCCAAATCCAACAATAGATTATCAACCAATTCAAAAAGTTGGCCAGACAATCAATATCAATCAATAATCATGAAACATACAAGTGTAAGAGAATCAATATTAACAAAAAAGATAGAAATCAATTACCAAAACCTCATAAAGTCATAAGTCAAAGCCTCACAATTGAACAAACCCTAGAAAAGTTACTTCTCCATAGAGGAGAGAACTCTAAGTCTAAAACTAAAGTCTGAATAATGAAAAACTCTAACTAAAACCTAATAAATAGTCTCGAAAAATAAGTCATCCGAAATAAGAAAAGATAAGAAAAAGAAAAGCAAGATAAAAACAGAACTACCGCGCACGCAATAGATACATCACACTCGCGGCCCCTGGCGATCGTAAATCCTTCGTGCTTCGCAAATCGCCTTCTACCGTACACGCCTTGAGCAAAGCACGCACACGACCTTCACATATGTAACCTAGAGCTCCCTGGGATGCCACCGCGCACAAGGCCTATCCACCGCGCTCGCGGTACGTATGCAGAATCAGCTCCTCTTCTCAAATCTGTACTAAAAACTCTTAAACTCGAATCCTTGTGTCTTTGGTCTTGATATTACAATTAAACATAAAGGTCTAACCTAAACACACTGAATAAAGCATTAAAACATAAGAGTTAACATATCCTAAATATAGTGTATCAATAGTACAATCTTATTATACTCAATATAACGATCTTCTTAACACTCAATTAATAAATCCTCTATGTATTTTAGTTCACAAGAAAATCAAAAGTCTTACATGCTATGTAATAAATTAAAAAAAAAGGATTTAATTTAAAAAGATAAAATCATATTAAATGAATAGCATGTAATTATGTAAGTATGTAACCATGAGTTCTTTTTATATAATACTTTCACAACATGTAAATCTGTGTTATTTGAACAAAAACTCTTAGTCTAAAAATGAATAAACATTATAAGAGTTGTTCATATTCCTAAGATTATTTATCTATAAAAATAACATTGCATATTAAAACATTTGCAATCTTGGATTGATAATATACAATTTTTAATAAATTTTATGATTTTTTTGTTTCATTTTAATTGTGTAAAGTGTAAAGATTGTGAAAATAAACCTCTTATAATAGATCAAATGTGTATTAATTATTCAAATTATTGTCAATTAGGTGCTCATTTTAATTAGATTTTTCTAACCCAATCAACCTTAAATTTATCTTTATTTTATTACTATCATAATTTTATGATTTTTTGTTTCATTTCAATTGTTTAAAGTGTAGACATTATGGAAATAAACATCTTATGATAGATCAAATGTGTATTTATTCAAATTATTGTCAATTATGTGCTCATTTTAATTACATTTTTCTAACCCAATCAACATTAATCTTATCTTTATTTTATTACTATCTTAATCTTATCTTAAGATATATTAAAATTGTCTCTTTTTATCATATAAATGTTTCACCAATTGAAGTTCAAGAGGTCAAATAAATGTAATATTTTTGCAAAATAGATTTTTCTATTGCAAATAGAAGAGGAAAATATATATGAGAAAATTATTGATGAATATCTAATTACATATATTTTAAATAAGATAATAATATGACAAAATCTATAGATTTAGCACCCTATGATAGAAATAATAACAATTGTACAAGTGAATATCATAAGACGAAAATGAGTTTCTAACCCATGGGGGAAAATATTGAACAAACTATACCACAAAGAAAGAAAATGAGCTCCCATAGGTTTTTTTTCCAATTTTGTCCCTATCTTTTTTTTTAATTTACAAGATGAAGTCATTATATGTCATTGATGACGTCAGCACCCCTTATCACCATCAAGCGTTGACCGGGCGTTGACCGATGTTGACCAGTCGTTGACCGGCGTTGACCGACGTGTCATTAGTGATGGCAAGTAACTTGTCATCAGATGAAAAGTTACTTGCCATCAGTCCACGTACAAAAAAGTTGTCATCAGTGATGACCAGTTTAGATAGAACTCATCGTTTACGTACTCAACTTGTCATCTGATGACAAGTTGAGGTAAACCCATCATTCACGTAAAAAGCTTGTCATCAGTGATGACCAGTTAAGAAATTGACCTATGTTGAATTTGAACCCACATTATTGTGCATCAAGCACATTGCTCTACCATTTGAGCTAATAGGCCATAATTATAAGTAATATATACAAATTTAACAATGCAAAATAAAACATGTCATCACCCTAACTAGTAAAACAAACTTGTCATCACCAAAAAACATACCCAAACCCATAAAATCATCCAAAAAACCTTAAAACAAACCTTTCATCACCCCCAGATCCATAAAACAACTTGTCATCACCAAAACACATTAAAAATGGACTTGTCAACGCCAAAACCTATAAAAATGAACTTGTCATCACCTAGAACCATAAAACACAACTTGTCATCACCCACAACCTTAAAACACACTTGTCATCAGTCAGATCCGTAGAACAAACTTAAATTGCTCAAAACTCATAAAATCGTCCCAAAAACCCTAAAATCAACTTGTCATCCAAAAAACCCACAAGCTCAAAACCCCTAAACCCACAAAAAAATTGTCATCACTTAAATCTGAAAAACAAATATGTCATCCAAAAAATCCAAAAACATACCCAAACCCATATAATCATCCAAAAAAACTTTAAAACAAACCTGTCATCACCCCCAGATCCGTAAAACAAATTGTCATCACCAAAACACAATAAAAACGGCAAAAACCCATAAAAACGAACTTGTCATCACCCAGAACCATATAAAACAACTTGTCATCACCCCAGAACCTTAAAACGCACTCGTCATCAGTCAGATCCGTAGAACAAACTTAAATTGCTCAAAACTCATACAAAATCACTTGCCATCACCCCAAATCATAAAATCGTCCCAAAAACCCTAAAATCAACTTGTTATCCAAAAAACCCACAAACTCAAAACCCCTAAACCCACAAAAAAAACTTGTCATCACTTAGATCCGAAAAACAAACTTGTCATCCAAAAACCTCAAAAATCCAAAAACCCAAAAACCCAACCGGTTGGATCCGGCTCGTACGAGCCCAGATCCGGCTAGATCCGGCTCGTACGAGCCTAGATCCGGCTAGATGCGGCTCGTACGAGCCCAGATGCGGCTAGATCCGGCTCGTACGAGCCTAGATGCGGCTAGATCCAGCTCGTACGAGCCCAGATCCAGCTAGATCCGGCTCATACGAGCCCAGATCCGGCTAGATCCGGCTCGTATTAGCCCAGATCCAGGAGAGAGGGAGGAGAGGGAGGAGAGGGAGAGAAGGAGAGGGCGACGAACTTGAAGGCGACGGCTGAGGCGGTGGTCGGAGGAATTGGAAGATGTTGGGACGATATTAAGGACGCCAGTCCTTAATATCTAAACCAATAATGATCGTCCCTAGTTTTGATAATGACAAACTCAAATGTGTTTGATAAGTTGTCCAAGTGTTGATCTCAGGACTCATATGAGCGAAAAGGACAACAAGTGAACGAGAGTCCCTAAGCTGTAGGGACGCACTTCATCAGAACTTCCAATGCTGAACGAAAAGAATGAAGTCCCAGCGCAGATAGGACGACGTCCTCATCAAGAAGGGACACGCGCCAAAATATGGACAAAGTTCAAATTCAAACCAAGGCCGCCCCAACATGATTACATCACATTCGGCCGTAGTCCTCAAAAGGAAGCTTCCCTTGTCTGGGCACGTGTAAACAATTCCAAAGATGTCGCTTTCCCAGCAATGGTCCCCTAACCACGCGGAGGCTTTCCAAGCGTCAACAGAGTTGACTTCCTCAAGATGCAAATCGCACCGTTGAAGGAAGACGACAGATCCTGCCCAAACTTCAGAGGACACTAGAGGACAAGAACTCATACCGCTATAAATACCCTCCAAGGGGTATGCATAGCGGTGTGGACTTTGAAGACTTTCTCTCAAGCTCTCCCGAAGCATTCAAGTTGAAGGACGAAGATCAAGAAGATCAAGTGAGCTTAAAGTAAGAGAAAGAAAGTCCAACCACATCAAATCCAATTCAAATCATAAAATAGTTAGAGTAGTAGTTTGTCTCTCACAACGGACCGTGAGAGACGTGAGTGATAGCTTCCTTATAAGGCAAAAGTGCGCTCGCTTTCAAGCCAATCCAAAGGAGTCCCACATGCAAAAAGTCAAAAGAATCTTCAGATACCTCAAGGGACGGGACGATCTATGCCTTTGGTATCCCAAAAGGACATCCTTGAACTTGTTAGCGTACTCTGACGCTGAATATGCTGGCCATGTGGTGGATAGGAAGAGCACCTTCGGAATGGCTCAATTCCTTGGCACCTGCCTTGTATCATGGGGATTCAAAAAGCAAAACTCCGTGGCCCTCTCAACCGCGGAAGCTGAGTACGTTGCTGCTGCTTCTTGCTGCTCTCAAGTCCTATGGATCAAGTACCAACTGGAAGACTATGGTACATTCCTCAATACAGTCCATATCCTGTGTGATAACACTAGTGCTATAAGTGTTGCCTACAATCCTGTTCATCATTCCAGGACGAAGCATATTCAAATAAGACATCATTTTTCGTGATAATGTTGAACTTGGATTAATTAGAGTGGATCATGTTAGGACTGAGAACCAAGTGGCCGATATTTTCACAAAAGCACTTGATAGACGTCCCTACGAGCACCTTAGGTTGCTTTTGGGAATGATAACTTATGATCAAGTCCCGTTCTATTATTCCCTCTATGATTGGCTATGTCTTATTGAGAACTTGTTTTAAAGTATGTCATGCATTTAGAGTCATCTTGAAAGGACGCTAGTCTAAGACATGTGTTTTGCTTATGTTTTGAACGCTATTCATCTCTCTTTTTATCTCAAGAGTATCCCTGATCACCCTACCCTCATTACAAGCCGAAATGATGGGAACTCTTAGCTTACCTAAGCCGAGAATCTTGCAAACGCGTCCTATGAGCGTTCTTTGTTTTACCTTTACGGGACGTACTTGCTTGATTTTCAAAAATGCTTCTAAGTGATCAAATGGAAGCTTGTCAAAGTCTAGAGGACATCAGGGCAGAGTTCTAACAACCATTGGTTGTGATCAGTTTTGGGACGCAGTGGTACAGTTCTCAGTGGTGTAGTGTTGTGTGTTGAAAGACGCCAAGACAAAGTCCTTTGCAGTTGTGAAAAAGTTTGAAATTTGAAATAGGGAAGGTGAACCGCCGCGGGGATTTCGGACGCAAATCTCGGGATCCGTGCAATCAGTGCATAACAGCCGTGTTCCGTAGCAAAGAAGTTTTCCACGTGTGGGATGGCGGGTGGAGGAAGCCGAGTGAAAGGTCCATGTTATGCCTGCCCTTCCAACTTCGTCTTCTTCCTATAAATACGCCCCTGTGCCCTCTAAGAAACCTCTTCGCTCTCTTTGTTGTTTGCCCAAATCCGGAAACCGCTCACCAAATCTCCGCAAATCTTCCATTACAGATCTCGAAATCACCTCTCCTCAACCCTAATTCATCCTATAAAACCCAAATCTCAGAACAATGGCCAACACAAGAAACACCAAATCCTTAAAACCCTCTCCGTCGTCTTCTTCGGCGGCAAGAACCACTCCTCCGGTGAAAGGCCGGTCGCTCATGGACTCTCGAGGAAGAAATGTTGGGCGACTAGACCCATCCCGCCACCAGTCATCCTCTCAATCCTCCCAGCGCCGCCCTTCCACCACCCCTCCCAAGCCACAAAAATCCCAACCTTAACCACCAAAACCTCAATCTTCCCAATCCCGATCTCAATCCAAACCCCTACAAAAACGCTTCCAATTTCTTGAGAAGCCATTCGTCCTTGAGCCAGAGCAAGGGAGCCCTATAAAGTCCCAAGTCAGGGGACTCCCCGCTCAGCCAAAACACCGTCCTCCCATTGATCCCCTCATTGAGGACTGGCATGAAAATGAGCCTAGGACGCTAGCCAACATTTGCCTAAGGGCGTCCGCTCACAACCAGCCACCCAAAATCCAACGTCTACTCCATTACTTTATGATCACCTATGTCCGTCCCCGCCTCGAGGAAACCAACCACACTAACCCTCCCTTCATGGGGCCGAGTATCATTTCTGATTCCTTCGGCAGGACGGTGGACGAGCTCGCAAAACTCCTGCCCAACATTATGGAGTTCCTGGTTGCGCCTGCCGGCTCCGTCCCCTCTCAGAAACGGAAAAGGAAACCCTCCCCCCTCCTCAAAAGCTAAAAATCAAAGCCCCCTCTTCCTCCCAACCCAAACAAGTCCCATCCTCCCCTCCCCCCGCCCCAAAAAGACGCCTCAAAACATCGGTTGAACTTGAGGGCGTCTCTGAACAACAAATGGCCGCCATTCGCCTCTCAGAACTACAGATAGAGAAAGAAGAGCAGGCGAGGCAGGCCAAAGAAGAAGAGGACGCCATTGCTGCGGCGATCCAGAAGAGCCTACAAAGGTCCAAAGGGACGCTCCTCCCGCACAGGTCCAGGCCAAGGACGTTGTGCCCACCATTATCCAAGTGGAGGACTCCCCTGTAAAGCAGCCTCCTCCTCCTCCTCCTCTAGCTCCGATTGCCGCCACTCCCATCTCAGTGGTCAAGCCCAACTCCTCTCAGGCTCCTCCCCCCACCAAGGCCAAGCTAAGAACTCCCTCTCCCTCTCCTCCCAGAGTCAAAACTCCTCCTCCTCCACCTGTTCCGACCGTTGAGGAAAACGTACAAGTCCTGGGGACGAGTTTTGCTAAAGTCCCCACAGAGTCCTTGGCAAGGACTCCAACTGCGGACGCGCCTCCTCAAAATCAGGCGTCCAATGGTGAGGATCAGGAGATGGCCGAGTCCCAGGACCAAGGGGACGAGGCCTCTGATGAAGATGATGCTCCTCACCAGGATGAGAATCATGAGGATGAGGAGGGAGAAGGCGATGAAGAAGATGTCGGTGACGAAGTAATAGTCACAGGGAACGGCAACAAGTAGAAAAGGCTCAATAAGATTTTGTCGCCGCTCCTGTTGGATGCTACCTTCTTGACTGAGAACGGCCGCTCAGAGTTCTTAGAGCTGCTCGAGTTCCAGGGTTGGACGCACTTGGGCGAAGAGGCTGCCGTTGTGGATCCCGAACAAGTTCTCCGCTTTTACTCTAAATTTGAAGTATCCGAAGTAAAAGGGAAGCCTCAAGGGACGTTTGAAATAGATGGCGACGAGTACTTTATTGCAGAGGGTACCGTTCGCAACATGCTTGGCCTCCGCCTCCCTCCTCAAGGTGCTCTGCACAACTTTCCCTGCAAGTCCTTTGGCCGCTTTTCTCAGGAGGACATCTTCAACAATATCTTCAATGGAAAGCAGCCTCTGGCTAAGGATAGAGTCGCCCACTATCTGTCTAAGACGGGCGTCCTTGCGCACCACTTCATTGTGCGCATGGTCGTCCCACGTCAGGAAAAGAAGTCAATCGTTCAGATCACTGACAGTATCATCCTGGACGCTTTCCTGAACCGCAAGCCGATCAACTTGGCGCGGGTAGTCTTCGAGCACATGGGCAAGTGCACCGGTGGACGCCACTCTCTCCCTTTCCTTGGCCTTGTAAAGTAGATCTTAGAACAGCAGCACCTCTACGTCCCCAAAGAGGAGAAAACTTTCGGCATTCATTGGGACGTCAGGCAGATCACCGCTCCTCCAGTTGGAAAGATGAGGTATGGAGAGGAGCTAGCTTCCCTCAATAAGGAAGCGCCTTGCTAAAGAAAAGAAAGAGGATGAGATGAGGGCTGCTCAAGCTGCTGCTGCTGTTGAGGAAGATGAACCCGAGGGAAATTTACAAGTGGTAGGGACGTTAGTTGCTGATGTTGAGGACGCCGATGAGGCCAACGTTGCGAACATCAACGTTGAGGCTGAAAAGTGCTCTAAGAAGACGCTGCTTGGGATGATAATTGAGAACCAGTGTATGATGATAGATCTCATTCAGCAACTTCATGACACCGTCCATCAGCATACTGACCTTCTTGAGCGCAACAATGAGCTGCTTGCACAGAACAACGATCTTCATGCGCAGACTCTGAAGGCTCTTGGCAAGCGTCCTCGCCAGTGATCACTCCTCCCCTTTTGAACCCTGAAAAAGTTTATCCTTTGTTTGTTTTTTTTTTGTTAAGACTTTGGGACGCTGTCCCCTTTGAACATCTTCTTTGAATGTCTATAATGATCGTACTCTCTTTCCATGAATGACGTTCATTACTTGTGCAACTTTTGTGTGTGCATGCTTTTAACTTGTTCTCCTTTTCGATGATGCCAAAAGGGGGAAGTATAGTTTTGCAGAGATGCGATCATATTAAGCTATCATAGAAAGCATGTGTTTAGGGGGAATTTCGGCTCAAGTCCAAAGGACGCTAGTATAGAATAAAATAGGACGCACTAAAAAGAATGAGTTGCATCCCAACCTTAGCTAAAAGAAGATCAAAGTGTAGTCTCTCATGATAAAAGCTTTACTTCTTTGCGTATTGTTTAAAAGAGTTTATCATCATCAAAAAGGGGGAAATTGTTGGGACGATATTAAGGACGCTAGTCATTAATATCTAAACCAATAATGATCGTCCCTAATTTTGATGATGACAAACTCAAATGTATTTGATAAGTTGTCCAAGTGTTGATCTCAGGACTCATATGAGCGAAAAGGACAACAAGTGAACGAGAGTTCCTAAGTTGTAGGGACGCACATCATTAGAACTTCCAGTGCTGAACGAAAAGAATGAAGTCTCAGCGCAGATAGGACGGCATCCTCATCAAGAAGGGACGCGCGCCAAAATATGGACAAAGTTCAAATTCAAACCAAGGCCGCCCCAACATGATTACATCACATTCGTCCGTAGTCCTCAGAAGGAAGCTTCCTTTGTCTGGGCACGTGTAAACAATTCCAAAGATGTCGCTTTCCCAGCAATGGTCCCCTAACCACGCGGAGGCTTCCCTAGCGTTAACAGAGTTGACTTCCTCAAGATGCAAATCGCACCGTTGAAGGAAGACGACGGATCCTGCCCAAGCTTCAGAGGACGCTAGAGGACAAGAACTTATACTGCTATAAATACTCTCCAAGGGGTATGCATAGCGGTGTGGACTTTGAAGACTTTCTCTCAAGCTCTCCCGAAGCATTCAAGTTCAAGGACGAAGATCAAGAAGATCAAGTGAGCTTGAAGTAAGAGAAAGAAAGTCCAACCACATCAAATCCAATTCAAATCACAAAATAGTTAGAGTAGTAGTTTGTCTCTCACAACGGACCGTGAGAGACGTGAGTGATAGCTTCCTTATAAGCTGAGAGAGTTAGGTTACTTTGTTAGGGTGAAAGGAGTGTTACTAGTAGAGCTAAGGACGCACGCTTAGCTCAAGGGATTGTAACAGCTCACCTAAGTTGTAAGGACTCCCTCTTAATAAGATAAGGACGGCTATTGAAAATCCTCCAACGGAGGTAGAGGTTTACCTATAAGACTAGTTGGTCTTAGATGGGTTCCTCTATAAATACTTGTATCCATTATCTTATTACGTTTCCTGTTAAGTCTATTTTCCGCTGCATCTAAGGACGCCCTTAACCCAGTTAAGGACGCCCATTCAAACAGATTTACGATCCAACAGAAGAGGAAGAAGAAAGAAAATGGAGACGAGAGGGAGGGAGAGTAGGAGAGGGAGAAGGAGAGAGGAGAGATGAATGAAAGAACAAAAATGAGGAGAAGGAGAGAGAAAAGAGAGAGTGTGGGTTTTTATATTGGGGGATAGCCTATTTACTTCATTTATTTTTACTGGAGCCTATCCTCCCCAAATTTACCCCAAATTCACCCTCCCCACCCCAATCCCTCATATCATAACGACACTTTTAGTAATATATAAAATGTATATAATTAGAATAAAATATATTGTGCTTTATATTGTAGTTCAATTAAGTGTTTAGTGTTGAGAGGGTTCTTTGATTAAACTATCAATTAAATAAATTTACAGATTAAAACCCCGCTGACTATAGCGCAGTCAGGTTCTTACACGGAAGAGTGAGCTACTATATCTAGTTATGGCAAAGAAATAACGAGAAAGTGCGGATTTTTCTCAAGATGTAAAAAGCTTCTAAGGTTTAGGGATTACCACAGCAAGGACTATGCATAAAAACACCAACAAATCACAAAAATAATGCTTTGATTACATAAAAACATTGACTTTCATCAACCACATAAGCTAATCAATCAAGTCTCGCTAAATCAATTAACTTTTCTACCTATCTCAACTTTTAATTAGGATTAACAAACTTTTATCTCAAAACCCTAATTTACTACTCCAATTCACAATTATCTTTCAATTAAATTGCAAACAAGGATATTTCTCCATGTTCATCAAGAATTTAACACCATAGGATAGATGATGGATAAAAAACATTCAAATCACGGATTCGTAGACATCACACACATAACTATCGTTAGTCTCACCTAAACCCTAAAAAAAGAACTACTCACTCATATTCATGGTAAGCATAGAAAAAGGCATGGATTTCAAACAAAGTCTAGTTCTGTAATTAAAATTAAAACCCTAAAACAAATTAGCATTCAGAATCCCTTCATAACGTCACAAACTTGCCTCGAAATCCGTGCACTATACACGTTCTCCAAGGCTGCCAAATCAATGCGTTTTCTTACTCTACACAACATCCCTTCCAAACTAATTGTAGGGTCTACCCCCTTCTTCTCCAAAGAACTAATATTCTATCTTAATGAAAAAAAAAATTTAAAAACATCTATTGTTGATGATAAAACTTAAGTAAAACCGATCCCTGCGTCTCCTATAGAAACGGGTAGCCTCGCTAACAACCCCCGTCAGGGTTGATAGGGCCTTCTTGGCTTTTCTCCTTGCTTCCTTCTAATAGCGATATTTTAGTCATCCTAATACCGATCAAAGTAATCCTAACTACCCAACTCGTAATGTAGTAGGGAAGTAAGGATTTGTCCCACATAGACTCATGTTTCTAGTATTTATTGTTATATTACACAAGAAATGGGGTTTTTGAGATTAATCTATCAACTACTAAAATTAAAGAAACAAAGCAAGGTAAGATGGTAAAAAAAGTATGATGAAAATATCCAAGTTATTTATATCGATTGTAGAGGTGAATGTTGATCATTGATTATTATTATTTCAAGTATACCTTAACCAATCTATTATGAAACTCTTAACAATCCAACCTTATTGGAATTAATTAAGACTTTCAAACTTTAATTATAGTTATTAATCCAACCGGACTTCACAACCATAATCATCAAACAACCAAAAAGGCCTCCTAGATTCAATTTGACAAAAAAATTAAGATCCAAGCATCAATAGAAATAACCTTTTGAAGCAACCAGACATTCAAATGAGTTATAATTGAAATCTCTTTCTTTAACCAACTTATCTGACCGGCTTAATTAGACAAAGAGGTCTACTTTAATCAATTCAATACCAACCGATTATTAAATCAATCTACTTGTAAGCACAGAGAAATCAATCAGTTAAGGTTTAATTAGAACATTCAAACCTCACAACAATTCAAATCAAACAATAAACTAGTTGGATAAAAGAAGTTTACCTAAAAAAGTCATTGAAAAACTTACAAAGGTTTCTAGGGTTTCTTCTTCTTTAAAGAGAAAATAATGTCAAAGACATGATAAAAATTAACTAACCATCCCAATATATAAGGATTACAACTACATAAAACTATCCTAAAATAAAGCTAAAAAATAGAAAAGAAAAAGAAAAGAAAATAAAGATCAGATTTATTAAAGTCTCCCGACTCGGACCAAATCTCGATCTGGGATCATGACACGGTCTCATCATCAACCTCTATCCCGCGTGATGAACACAGAATAGCAGGTCTCACAACTCGGGCAAATAATAAGAGACGCGATCGCATCATGAGCAACCATCCCGCGTCTTGAGCCCTGATCTTGATTTCTCTTGATTCTTTGCTCAGTTCTTCTCTTGAGCAAATCTCATGACTCAGTTTCCTTCCCGCATCTTCCAATGCTTCGTCTTCACCTCCCCTACACTTGTTGTCTTCATGTCTACAATCAGAAACCACAATAAAGTGTAGACATCCGATTTTTTTTACCAAATTAACAAAACTAATAAAACTAACTAAAACTAAACGAAAACCGTGAAAATCCTAATTAAACATGCCCCAAAGTACTTCCTAAGATGTGTCTATGAAATTCCCCATGCTTGAACCTTGCTTGTCTTCAAGTAAGAAATAAAATGAAAATAACACCACTAACTAACAAGCCAAGTATCTATCTCGAAATCAACCCACATTTCAATAATAAGTTAAATCTTGACCAAGATAGCAGTGCATACATGTAGGAGAAGTTTTCAAAATTGAACCATTCATCCCTAGGTAATGTGTTTGGCACTCTTACTCAAGTGTTTAAGGACATGTGTTTCACTCAAAATCAACTTTGAAAGCTACACTATCATAAGCTTGCATGAGTGTCCTAAATCTCCACTACTAATGATTAAACACACAACAAAAATCATTAGGTCCTTCAAGGGTTATGATATAGGCTATTTTGTATAGGTTAACTCTTAAATTTTGATATGTTATTGAGAGTGTTTAGGTTAGTTTTGAGCGTTATTGTAATACGAGGAGCGAAGACACAAGTTATGAAGAATCAAGAGTTTTAAGAGCTTAAAGACGATGTTCGCCACTGCATGGATACCGCGGTCGCGTTGTCTATGACGCGGGCGCGGTGGTGAAGAGGCGACAACCATGAAGACCAATAAAGGCCGCGGTCGCGCTGTCGATGGCGCGGTCGCGGTAGAAGCCGACACAGCAAATGCCAAGAGGAGACCGCCGCGAGCGTGGCCATGGCGACACAGTCGCGGTGCGTGCCGACTTCCAGATGGACAAAATCTTGTCTTTTCTATCTTGTTTCCTTTCTTATCTTTTCGTTTCCTTTCTTATCTATCTCGAAGAGGTTGTTCTTTGGGCTATTTAAGGGGAACCTTTTCTAGGTTTTAGGGACTCATTATTCTGACATCTTTGTTATCATCATTATTACTTTGAAGATTTATGCTTTCTTTGTAATGGAGAACTAATCTCCCTTGGAGTTTATTCAATCAAGGAATCTTTGTTATGAAGTTGTGAAATTCTGGTAACTTCTTTATCCCTAGGTCTTTATTGATACTCTAGTGCTTCATCCCATGATCTATGTTTGGTTTTATGAGCCTGATCAACTTGTTTGATTGCCTTAGATCTATTGTTTGATTTAGGATTGGTTGTTGTCTATGCATCTTTCGTATTTCTCAAAACAAGGCTAATCTAGGACCGTAGACTAGTTTAGGGAAGAGTATTCAATGGTTTAATTGTGCATGAGGCTCGTAGCTTGATTGCATGATTTGATTTCCCAATATCCTTGAGTGTATTGCATGATTTGAATTAACTGTCCTTGTTCATATCATAGTTTTGCTATGACCGTGGACTAGCGAATAATCAAGATAAGGATTGGAATTGACCTAGGCATATAAAGAAGTGGATGAATTCATGACCAACGGATTAATAAAGTGGAATTGATTGAATGAACTCTACTTGATAATTTTGATTGAAACAACTCCCAAAACCCCCTTTTGATAACTTGCATGAAAACCACAAAAATCCGATTAGAAACTGATTCCTTTGGGTTCGACCCCGTACTTGCTTACTATATTTGTTGTTTGCATGTTTGGGTTTTCTCTTTCATTTTGGCACAAGGACTTTAGCCGAGTCAAATTTTGGCGCCGTTGCCGGGGAATCCTTTTTCTTGTTTGATTTGCGTGCGTTTTCAGGTGTTGTGCCAGAACCGCGACCGCGGCCACCTCGGCGCGCCCGCGGTTCGAGCCTAGAAACCCCCTTTGGGTTCGGACCTATCACATGGTCCGTCCCGGTCTACTAATACTTCTCCTGTTCGCTTTGACCCAGAAATTGACAGAACTCTTCGGAAGATAAGGAGTGCTCCTAGAGCTTCTGCATCCTACAATCTTCTTGAATCTCTCTCTCTTTCTGATTCTGAACTGGAGGAAATCATAGCGGCACAAACTATTCGCCATCTCACTGCGCCCAATCTTCAACAATAGCAACTGGCTGTTCAATTCCCAAATCTCGGGGAGGGCGTGAAGTTCGAGCTCAAGTCCGGCTCACCCACCACTTGCCCAAATTCCACGGGTTGAGTGGTGAAGACCCGAACAAGCATCTCACGGGGTTCCACGTGGTGTGCGTGAGTATGAAGCCGACGGATGTCACGGAGGATCAAATCAAGCTCCGGGCTTTTCCTTTCTCTTTGGAGGACTCCGCCAAGGAATGGCTCCTTTATTTGGTGCCAGGTTCCATCACTACTTGGGCAGCCATGAAGAAAGCTTTTCTAGAGAAGTACTTCCCTGCTTCCAAACAAACTTCCATCAAAAAGCAACTCAGCAGTTTGGAGCAAGGGGAGGACGAGAATCTCTACGACTATTATGAGCGTTACAAGAGGCTCATCACTAGTTGTCCCTACCATCGCTATCTTACCAAGGATCTTATTTGCTATATCATTGAGGGACTCTGCGACAATGACAAGAGGCTGGTGAACGCATCTTGTAGGGGTAGTTACGAGAACTTGACTCACGCAGCAGCCTTTGAGAAAGTAGAGACCTTGGCGGAACAAGCCCGCAATCAGCGGTCCAGGATCAATATGAGGTCCGTTAGTGTGGTGAACGAGTCCCTGAATGCTGAAGTAAGGGAACTCAAGGATCTTATGAAGCAGCTGCTCACAAAGAAGACGGCTCAACAAGTTAACGCTTGCGGTCTATGCTATGACGCGAGTCACCACACCGAACAGTGTCCTACTATTCAGGAGACCGAGGAGTCGGTCAATGCTATTGGCAAATATGGTGCGCCCCGGCCCCAGAACGATCCCTTCTCTAACACTTACAATCCGGGGTGGGCGAACCATCCTAACTTCCGGTGGAGCAACCAGCAGCAGCAAGAGCCCCCACAACAGCAGCAGCAGTTCGCTCCTCAGGGCAAGCAACAAAAATTTCGCTCAAATAATTTTGCCCCGAGAGTGCCTGATTCGTCTCAGAACGATGCTATTACTGCCTTTCTGGAGGAGAACCAAGAGACGAGAGCTGCTGTGAAGAATCTTGAGACTCAGCTGAGCCAACTTGCCACTATGATCAATAGGCTCGAGTCTAAGGATTCCGGAAAACTTCCCACTCAACCGCTCAATCATAAAGAAAACATCAATGCCATGAACTTTAGGAGCGGAGAGCATTGGCGAGTCGATAAACACCCACTGGTGGAAATCCGCAACCGCGTTCCCCTGGCCGCGACCGCGCCGGGGCAGCAGAAGAGGAAGATCGAGCCTCTATTGGATTATCGCGACCGCGCTCTCCCCACCGCGCCCGCGAGAATCCAACAGAACACTCGGATCTCGAGTCGGATGAGGAGCCACGACCGCGGAGCCCGCACCGCGCCCGCGGTAAGGAGGCAGAGAGGAATTTCAGGGCACTACTAGATTATGCTTTCAAGAACTACTCCCCGCCGCGCCCGCGTTCCCCTAGACGCGACCGCACCCCAGCAACAGAGGAGGATGACGGGTACGTTGCTCAACCACTTCCACCTTTGAGCTCTCTCAAGCATCCACCTCCTTTCCCTGAAGCACTTAAGGACACGAGGAAGCCGGCACATGACAAGGAACTCTTCGAAACCTTCGCCAATTGCCAGGTAAATGTTCCTTTCATTAATCTCATTCAAGGTATCCCTCGCTTTGCTAAGTTTATGAAAGAGCTTTGCACGGTAAAAAGAAAGAATAGGTCTAGTCCTAAAATTGAAAAAGTAGCTCTAGTTGAAAAAACTCAAGATAGCAAAACCGAGACATGTAATTCACTACTCCAGAAACAATTGCGAAGAAAATGTAAAGACCTAGGAAGATTCACCGTCCCTGTCACAATTGGAGAAACTAAAATTGAGCTTGCTATGCTAGATCTAGGTGCCCCCATAAATGTTCTTCCAGCTTGCATCTATGATAGGTTAGGCCTTGGTCCCTTAAAGGAATCCGATATTGTTATTGAATTGGCTGACCACTCTAACGTGCGCCCGAAAGGGTTAGTTGAGGATGTTTTAGTGCAGGTGCATGGTCTAATCTTTCCTGCAGACTTTTATGTCATGGAGATAGGTGAAGGGCCTTACGACCCGATTCTCTTACTTGGTCGCCCATTCATGAAAACCGCAAGAACGGTTATTGATGTTGCCAATGGATCACTTTCCATATCTCATGGTGGCAACGAGGTCCGATTCCATGTTGCTGAGGACCCGTACTGATTGTAGCCACGTCGAGCCAACGACGTTAAACAAAAGCGCTGCTTGGGAGGCAACCCAAGGCTTAGATAGATTGTGTTTCCATTCCTAGCTTAGGTTTATTCTCGTTTTCAAGCTAACATGCAGTTACTAGGTCCGAAAGGACAAGCCTGGTGTGATACTGCGCCCGCGCCTCCTTGGCCGTTCCCGCGGTGGATCGCCAGTGCGCCCCGACGAACAAGTACTAGCCCGTGCTCGTGGCAACCATACCGCGTCTCGGTTTTAGCTCGCTTTGTTGATAAAAAAAGAAAGAAAAAAAAGAAGAGAAAAGACAAAAAGAGGACTTTTTGGTCCCATTCTACCTCTATATTTTCCATCAATCTATATCCATTCTATTCCATCTTCTATCTTCCCATCTTCTATTTCTTGTTTCCATCCATCTTTGTATTTCCATTCTTTGGCTATGTGTAAAGCGTAAGTATGGGGGAGCTTTGTTCCCCCGGGATTTCTTCTCCACGGCTCGAGTTCAAGTATTCATCCATCTCCCACGAGACGAGCCAAGATACGAAGGTGTTTACACATTACGTAGTTCGAAGACGACGTCAAGCACTCGTCCCTGCACGAGTACCGCGCCTACGCTTCATCAGCCGTGCCCGCGGTGGTTCACCCGACGATGACTTCGCTCTCTGTCATGATTCCGCGTCCGCGCTTCTCATGCCGCGCTTGCGGTTCGCTAACAGACTTGGATTACGAAGTTGCATTCTTCTCCCACATATGAAGAGTTCTTCCATTCCACCTCTCTTCAACGTTTGTGAGTCTTCTGATATACCTTTCTCCTTGCTTCTATCCTTTCTCTTAGCTTCATTGAGGACAATGAAGGATTTAAGTATGGGGGAGGGAGTACTCGCATTCTCTTATCCTAGTTAGCTTAGTTAGATATTTGCTTTTGATTTTTGATTTTCTTCTTTTCTTGGAGCACTTGCACCATACTTTTTGCATAATAAAGGAAGAAAGAAAAAGAAAAAGATAGAAAAAGCCATAAAAATTGAAAAAGGCATATAAATCCTGGGATGAGTCGAAAACCCGAAAGGGCGGCTCAGGTAATAAGCAGGTAACCCGGACAAGCATTAGGCTGGGGTAATATGAGGTTCATGAGAATTGTGAGTATTTGTGAGCACACCTTGAGAAAAATGAAAAGAGCGGTTAGGTGAAAACCCGAAAGGACGCCTAAGCAGAATTGAGCGGTAAAATTCAAGTGTTTTAGGATCATTCGTGCTTGGGGACTAGGGGGCTTGCATGTTAGATTTGGGTAAATCCTAGGTTGCTCTCTTTCATGTTTTTAGAGCTTGAGTGTTTATCTTGTTGTGAGGTGTGTGTTTGAGCTTCATGGTTTTATGCTCATGATTTCTCTACATTTTTGGGTTCGGGTTGTGAGCTGAGTGTTTTTATCTTCCCTTGTATTTCCTGAGATCTTAGATGTGCTAACCTGTTGTATTTGTTTTGAGCTTACTCGAGGACGAGCAAGATCTAAGTATGGGGGAATTTTATACAGGCTATTTTGTATAGGTTAACTCTTAGATTTTGATATGTTATTGAGAGTGTTTAGGTTAGTTTTGAGCGTTATTGTAATACGAAGACTGAAGACAAAAGTTATGAAGAATCAAGAGTTGTAAGAGCTTAAAGACGATGTTTTCCACTGCATGGATACCGCGGTCGCGTTGTCTATGACGCGGGCGCGGTGGTGAAGAGGCAACAACCATGAAGACCAATGAAGGCCGCGGTCGCGTTGTCGATGGCGTAGTCGCGGTAGAAGCCGACTCAGCAAATGCTAAGAGGAGACCGCCGCGGGTGCGGCCATGGCAGCGCGGTCGCGGTGCGTGCCGACTTCCAGACGGACGAAATCTTGTCTTTTCTATCTTGTTTCCTTTCTTATCTTTTCGTTTCTTTTCATATCTATCTCGAAGAGGTTGTTCTTTGGGCTATTTAAGGGGAACCTTTTCTAGGTTTTAGGGACACATTATTCTGACATCTTTGTTATCATCATTATTGCTTTGAAGAATTGTGCTTTCTTTGTAATGGAGAACTAATCTCCCTTGGAGTTTATTCAATCAAGGAAGCTTTGTTATGAAGTTGTGAAATTCTGATAACTTCTTTATCCCTAGGTCTTTATTGATACTCTTGTGCTTCATACCATGATCTATGTTTGATTTTATGAGCCTGATCAACTTGTTTGATTGACTTAGATCTATTGTTTGATTTAGGATTGGTTGTTGTCTATGAATCTTTCCTATTTCTCAAAACAACTCTATTCTAGGACCGTGGACTAGTTTAGGGAAGAGAATTCAATGGTTTAATTGTGCATGAGACTCGTAGCTTGATTGCATGATTTGATTTCCCAATATCCTTGAGTGTATTGCATGATTTGAATTAAGCGTCCTTGTCCATATCATAGTTTTGGTAGGACCGTGGACTAGCGAATAATCATGATAAGGATTGGAATTGACCTAGGCATATAAAGAAGTGGATGATTCATGACCAACGGATTAATAGAGTGGAATTGATTGAATGAACTCTACTTGATAACTTTGATTGAAACAACTCTCAATACCCCCTTTTGATAACTTGCATGAAAACCACAAAAATCTGATTAGAAACTGATTCCTTTGGGTTCGACCCCGTACTTGCTTACTATACTTGTTGTTTGCATGTTTGGGTTTTATCTTTGATTTTGGCACAACGACTTTAGCCGAGTCAGGTTGTAATGGGGCCATAGTATAAACAAGTAAGTAGGGAAACATTTTGTCTTATGCTTCTAACAATCTGGGAAGTAGAGCTAGTAAAAACCCAAATTACAAAAAACCACTTTCTCTTCATGTACTACCAATTTATTTCACCCTTTCTCCATCATTTTTTCTTCTTTCAACTCTTTTCATTCATTTTCTCATTTTTTTCTTTTTCTTCTATTTTTTCTTATGATTCCTCATGAATTGTTTTTCTTTCTTTCTTTTTCAACTCCTTATATTTTTTTTCTTTCAACACATATTCTTCCTTTTTTCAATCAACTACTCCCCATAATACCACAAACAGTAACCCTAGCTAAAATCCTAGTCCTGGATGGGTCAAACTTATCATGGCTAGGAATCATTTTTGTCGAGCTATAAAAAATAAGGCTAAGAAGATCAAAAATAGGGCTATCAAACAAAGGAAATAATGTAAGGTAGATAAGGATGATATGAGCTAATGAACAAATGCTTCAATCATCTTTAAGTCATCAACTTAAATCATATATAATGTAGCCTTAAAAAAGAGTCTTAATGCAAAATCTAGAGCTAGACAATCAAAGTGATATACTCAAGAAATAGAGAACAAGTATGAAATAAAGGTTCAAAATACTCTCACAACGCAATCATGTTAGAACTTCAAAAACGATTAAAATTTTCAACTTCTTATTGAATGCTCAATCCTATAATCAAGATTAATAACTCAAAGAATCATGCTTCATTTCAAAGAAATTTCAACTAAACAAGCAAGTCACGGGTTAGAAATTATTCTTAACTTAAGAGAACAAGAGGTCAAGTAGGGGAATTTGAACCCTAAAATGCAATACTTTTGTATTTTTTTTCATTTCATTTTCTTTTCAATTTATTACAAAACAAAAATTTCAACATGCAATGCAACTATATGAATGCAATTTAAGACTATGTAAGAAACCCCTTCCACCATACTTAAATTTTACATTGTGCCTAATGTAACGTAAAAGTAAAGAGAAAAGAAAAACTATCCAAGTCATCTACTAATCCGGATCATGGGGTGTTGGGGTGGAAACTATTGATGTGGATAGCCAAGATAGGGCTCATATTTGTATGCAGGGAAACCCTTTGAAGTTGTCCATCCATCCTATCATGCAACTAACGATATTGATTATCATAGTAGCCCTAGAAGCGTGTGTAGCGTTGATCCACGAAAGTCTATAGACCTTGGAAGGGCCCATCAATGGGAGTCTATAGAACATCAAATCGTTGGTCATTGCTAGTCTGGAGTCCTCTCATCATCTTCATTATTTGATCAAATTGAGAGGTTACTTATCCACCAATAGAAGTGCTGGTCTAAGCATGGAAATGGCCAGGCAAAGCATCCTCATCGGAATTCATGGCTTGTGGCGGGAGTACCTCTTCAACCCGGAAGTATGTATCCTCACCATCATCATCCTCATCCTTATCCTCCTCCATCAATGGATCCTCCTCATCCTCTATAGGCGCCTCACTCTGTCTCGTTGTCCTAGCAGGCCCAATCATTGTACGGATGTCTACATCATCCTCGGTGACTTCTATCATCCAAGTCGCCTGATCATCATCGTGCCCCTCCACCTCCAATCCAACTCCATCAGAATATGGCAACCGCATAGCCTTCCCGGAGTCACCAAGAACCCAATTGACGCCTCTCCCAACAAATAAAACTTTCATCTTATTAAACATGGCAAAGTCCATGGTGATACAAAAATGATAAAGAAGATCATGAACCGACAAGCAAGGCCAAGACCGTTCTACAAGTCGCGAGCATTCAAGTTCAAGAAGGATTCATGGAGGAAGACGAGCTCAAGAAGAAGGCCTTTACCATTCAAGAAGTCCCGAGCATTTAAATTCAAAGAAGTTCAAGACGGCGAAATGGAAGCCTCAGGACAAGGTCGTGGTCGACCATCAAAGGGTCGTGGCCGACCCTAGGCTGGTCGTGGCCGACCAAGACTAGGTCGCAGCCGACCTGTCTCTAGTCCCGCGTGTTGCGACCGAACTCCTTTCGCTTGCTTGCGACTCAAGTTTCCTTCTAAGGACGCTTCCCTTTTATTGTTATCAAACTATTTCCATATTTTGGATTTCTAGATTTGCAATTATTATTATAAGATATTCTTTATATCTTATGATAATAATTTAAGGTTTCTTTTTCTAGGGTAGAATAAATACTAGAGTTTTTCCTTTTATTTGTTTTCAGCATATTTTGAGAAGAGAACAGAGTTCTCTTCCTGCACCCTTTGTTGACCTGCGTACATTGAGACTCGAGTTGATTTATGCAAGTATTGCTTTGGTTTGATCAAGTGTTGCTCTCATGAGATTATTGAGTATGGTTATGATACCAGACGTTCGAGGCTTATACTTGGTGTAAGGTCTAGATCCGTTTCCGTTCGCGATTGTGTGACGTCAAGAACCCCCTTTGTCATACATCAAGTGGTCTAGATCCGTTTCCGTTCGCCATTGCGAAATGGAAGCCTCAGGACAAGGTTAGTTCTTGGAGTTCTTTGTAAAAGTTTGAACTCTTCTCTACACCTTTCGACAAATCGAGGACGATTTGCGGTCAAATGGAGGAGAATGATACAAGAATGATAGAGAAGATCATGAACCGACAAGCAAGGCCAAGACCGTTCTACAAGTCGCGAGCATTCAAGTTTAAGAAGGATTCATGGAGGAAGACGAGCTCAAGAAGAAGGCCTTTACCATTCAAGAAGTCCCGAGCATTTAAATTCAAAGAAGTTCAAGACGGCGAAATGGAGGCCTCAGGACAAGGTCGTGGTCGACCATCAAAGGGTCGTGGCCGACCAAGACTAGGTCGCAGCCGACCTGTCTCTGGTCCCGGACATTGCGACCGAACTCCTTTCGCTTGCTTGCGACTCAAGTTTCCTTCTAAGGACGCTTCACTTTTATTGTTATCAAACTATTTCCATATTTTGGATTTCAAGATTTGCAATTATTATTATAAGATATTCTTTATATCTTATGATAATAATTTAGGGTTTCTTTTTCTAGGGTAGAATAAATACTCGAGTTTTTCCTTTTATTTATTTTTAGCGTATTTTGAGAAGAGAACAGAGTTCTCTTCCTGCGCCCTTTGTTGATCTCGTACATTGAGACTCGAGTTGATTTATGCAAGTATTGCTTTGGTTTGATCAAGTGTTGCTCTCGTGAGATTATTGATTGTGGTTACGGTACGAGACGTTCGAGGCTTAAACTTGGTGCAAGGTCTAGATCCGTTTCCGTTCGCGATTGTGTGACGTCAAGAACCCCCTTTGTCATACATCACATGGGGGTTACAGCAAGTCAACTCGAAGGCGATCCACATCTACTCCAAAGTTCCAAGCAAAGCGATTAATAATCCCACCGATGGCTATCATGCCCGAATCCTACCTGCTCACATGCAATATATGGTTCATCATCATCATCCCACCTAAGTTAAGTCTTCATTTCTCAGTGCAGCACACAAAATGGCCAAATCTTTCCTTGGCGCATTGTTCTCACCATCACCCCTCATGCATATAGAGTGAGCAATGAAACGCTAAAATATACGAATGGCAGGATGAGTGATGGCAGAAGCCTTAGCCAGGGTAACCATATAAACCTCTTTCCCTATAATAGCCGTCCAATAATCCTTCGTCAGCCATAATGCCCGACTCTCATAGCGAGGTACATACAGAGCCCAGTTGTCGCGAAACTCAAATGTTCTATTGACTTCATCTAGCGGCAACTCTCACCGGACTCTCCTAATTGAAAGGCAATTCTCTCCTCATTTGATCTAGACCCACGTAGAATATGGCCATCAAGGGAGCTTAAGAACTTAAGGGTGAGCCCTTTGTAGGTAGGCTCTTAGAGGTGCATAAAGGGCTCAAAATTTATTGCGCTTGCCATTGCTGATATACTCTAATTAGGATGTGTTAACTATTGTATTTTAGGACTTTATTGAGTGTGTTTAGGTTAGAGTTTGTGCTTAATTGTAATATCAAGACCGAAGGCGCAATGATTCAAATTACAACAGTTTTCGAGATAAGATCGCAAGCAAGAAGTTGCTACTGCAGAAGAACCGCGAGCGCGGTGAGCTGGCCACAGGCGTGGGTGAAGACCAGAGAACAAAATTCATTCAAGTGAAGTGGCGCGTGCGCGGGTCCAATGGCACGTGTGCGGTGCGAGGCAATTTGCGAAGAGCGAAGGGTTTCTCGTAGGCCATAACCGCGAGCGCGGTGGCTACGGCACGTGCGCGATGGACTACATATCCGAGATGGCTTAAATTTCTATCTTATATTATTTTTCTTATCTTTATCTTATCATATAGTTTCGGATGGCTTGTCTTCCGAATACCATTTAAGTATAGACTTTCCTTAGTTTCTAGGATTATCATTCATATTCTAGAATCCAATTCATTCTTTAGTTTCATAGATTCTATAGTTTTTATTATGGAGAACTAAATCCCATTGAAGGATTATTTATGAAGAAAACCATATTGATGAATTCTTGAAGTTCTGGTATAAAATCTTACCTTGATTAATATTGCTTCTCTTTGTGCTTAATTAATTCCATGAACATTGCATGATTCTTTGAGCCTGATCAACTGATTGAGTTATCATTGTTCTATAGTTTGAATTGATTTGATTCATTGTCTGTGTGAACTTATCTTTTGTGTGAAGACCACTTGATTCTAGGAATGTGGACTAGGATTAAGAAAGAGATTAGATTGTTTTATCTTGCAATTGACTCGTAGCTTGATTGTTTGATTTGATAGCCTGCATATTCAAGTTCTCTTTGCTAGATCTTGGTTAAGCGTCCTTGCCTAGGTTTGAGTATCGCCTGGACCATGGACAGGTGATTATCTATGATCGGAATTGGAATTAGTCAAGGAGTTATAAGAAACTGGATGAACTCGTGATCAAATGACTCTTTATGTGGATCTGATTAAATATCCTCTACTTTCCTCTTATTGATATAAATCTGTTATTTGTGTGTTTGCTACTCAAACCTTTTCAAACCCCCGTCTTTCCTCTTGATTGAACCGAATTGCTGAGAACAACTGATTCCTCTAGGATTCGATTCTTTACTTGTATGTTATACTCGTTTGTTAATTAGGGTTATTGATTTGATTGATTGCATAACGCCCTCTGCAGCCCGTCAACTGCTCTTAGCTATACACCCAGGCTAAGATGCCTCATCAATTCCCAGTCAATATATATTGTTGGCTTCCAACCTTGGCCTTTCACCCGATGGAATTTCTGGACATCAGCTCTAGTTCTCTTGCTTCGAGGTGGCATGATTTTCAAGAACTTACAGAAAAGACACCAACAAACAAGAAAGCGATTGTCTCGGTAAGGATAATCCAACAACAATGCAACACTAATCCAACACAAATCAAGTCAAAACAGTAGGATAATAACTCTCAAACACTCTCTTCTCCCACTACCAAGATTACGCAATTGTAAATTCACAAATAATCTCAAAGCAACAAATTTATACAAATTACACAATAGATAATCCTAAAATCTTGCAATAGACTACTAATGTAGGGATTAAGCTTGAGAATTTAAGCTTAAGTTAACAAATCTAGAATTTTGAAGAAAAAACTAGATCTAGAAACTGAAGCATAAATCACCGAGTTTATGGATTGAAAGGGGAAATGGGAAGAAATCTAACTTGATGGTGTGAATTTGTGTTGAAAATACCTTCAATTTGAGCTTTAATGATGGATGAGAGGTAATGAGGAAGGAGTGAAGAGGGGGCTCTCGGCAGCTTAAGAGAAGTGAGAAATGTTTCAGCCAAAATAACCAAAACACGGGTTGCCTCGTGTTTATCGGACGAAGACGCGGGCAAAAGCTGAAGACACGGTCACGTCATGTCCAGAAGCTACAGGTATGAAAACGCGGTCTGACGGATAAAGTCGCGGACGCATCTTGATGGGTTTGGTCGCGTCCTAGCTCTAGAAGCTCGGGTGTCGAAACGCGTCCAAGATGGAGTGAACCGTGGGCGCGGTTTGGTGTGTCGTGCTCGCGCTTTTGTACCTGAAACTTGAACTACTAATCCGAATTCTCCAAAAATAAAATAAAATAAAACAAAAACTCTATTCCTAATGCTTAGGTTGCCTCCTAAGAAGCACTTTTTTAATGTCTTTAGCTTGTCGAGTTACCGCTCATCTTAGGAAACCCCATTGACATAGAACTCGACCTCCTTTCCGTCGAATTCCATGGTCAACTTGCCCTTAACAACAGTAATGGTGGTTGATGTCATGCTTTTTAGTTAGTTTTTGTAGGTTATTTTCTAGATTGTTTGAGTCTTTTCTAGATCTTTTGTGTTGTTTTTCATATGGTTTCGACTCTCTTTCGAGAGTTGGAGTCATTTGTGTTTGTTTTTGTATTTTGGGAAATTCCTTTTGGTACCCTCGTGGTTTCGATAATTCCTTTTGGTGCCCAAAAAAAGTTGGTTTCCTTTTGGTACCCCTATGTTATTCGATTTTACTCCTCCGTGCCCAAATTTACTGATTTGCTCAAAAACTTAACTCTGTTAACCATAAAAGATGAAAAAAGAGAGAAGGAAATTACAATTAAAAAAACAAACCAAAAATTAGTTTGAAATTTCAATTTCGTGCATTCTAATCCCAAAAACTTCCATGAGAAACTCTTATGGGGTGTAATTAAGAACATGGGAAACTCTTATCGGGTGTTTGAAGACCTTAGGTGAGCTAGGGTTCTGACCGAGAGTGGCGCCGCAGCGGATGGGAGTTCGAAAAGGTCTCGCTTCAGCCGATGACATACTCGCCGACGGTGAGGAGGTGTTGGCGGATGTGGCAGCAGTTCCAATCCCCGACGGCGTGAGCGGCAACGATTATCCAAATAGAGGTGACGCCGAGTTTGAAGGTGAGCCTGAACGGAAACAACTAGGGACGGAGTGGCGGCGAAGGGAGGAGGCGACATCGGCGGCTTATTCGTCTTGGTGGGAGAAGTCGTCACCGAAGTCGAAGGCAGCGGGGTGGCAACGGTGGTCGAGGGAGAGACGGCGCCAATGGGAGGAGGCTGCGGAGGAGCGGATGACGAACAGTTTTGGGGAAAGAGAGGATTTGGCGGAGGTGTGGTGTCCGACATAGATCTATGGAAGTTTGAGGCCACCATACACTACTGCACACTCATTATTGATGAATGTTCCCGATAAACAGACGGTAAAGATGAAGATCATCATATTTTTTTTAAAAATATAACATAATTTTCATCTTCTTTTTTTCTTTAAACGGAAGCATTAAAATATGGATGTAAAAGGGGCTTTTATTAACGTTTGGTTAGATAGTGAACTTAGTATAAAGCATAAGGGTACCAAAAGGAAACCAATTTTTTTGGGCACCAAAAGGAATTGTCGAAACCACGAGGGTACCAAAAGGAATTTTCCATGTTTTCTAGGAGGTAGTTTTGAAGTGGACTTGTGGCGGTATTTGTTAGAGGCGAGAGTGAGGTTTTTGGAGTTTTACACGTGTTTCAAGTAGAAGATTGCAAGATGAAGATGTCTTAGAAGGAGCTTAAGGAAGTCTAAGAAGACCACGAACGTTCAAGGAAGAACCATCGAACAAAGGCCGAGCGAAAGTGACAAGTTTCGAGCAAGAAGTAGTGTAGTATCAGGTGTTGGCTGGGGTCGTTACCGACCCACTTTGGGTCGGTACCGAGCTCCCTCTGAGGTCAAACGGGAATTACTTGCGTCCTAAGTTAGATTTTATTAGATGTTATATTTATGGGTCTTTTAAGATAGAATTTTGTTTCGTTTTGAGAACATTCCTACTACTATATAAATGGCCTTAGGGTGCCTTTTCTAGATATTAAGTCATTATGTATCTCATATGCTTCATAATATAGGATTATTCCGAGCTCCTGGACAAGTTTGAGAGAGTTTTGGAAGATAGTTTGGAGATTTGTAAGTTTGTTCTTTCAATTGAAGTTTGCTTTGTTTCCAATCATGTCTTCCTTCTTCTCTTTATTTGTTGCTTGCATGATGAGTTGTGAGTAGTCTTGTTTTCTAGGATTGGGGTGAAACTTAACATGGTTGTCCATGATAAAGCTTGAATCCTTGATCAAAAATTTACCTTTAATCTCTATCCTTTATTCCTCTTGTTATGCTTAATTCCTTGATGAAAGTTGAGGCATGTTCATGTTCATGATTGAGTTGAAAGATAAGATTGTGAATTTGGATGATTATTTGGGTTTAAAGCTAAAGTTAAAACCTTTAGATAACAAGTAGGATTGCAAGTTTCTATCTTTATGAAAGTTGAGATATGTACTTGTTGATTTATGGCGAAAGTTGTTCATGAGGTTATGGTTGGTTGATCTTTGATTTTTGATTGAATGCATAATTGTGTTATGGTGGATACTTTGTCTTAGATCTCTTTTATATAGAATTTTCAGAGTTTTTGTAGTTGCTCAGTTAGGTCGTTACCGACACCCCTTAAGGTCGGTACCGTGTAGTGTTTTTCCCAGCTTTTTCCTGTGTTTGTGTGCTGTGTTGCAGGTCGTTACCGACCTTGACTAGGTCGGTACGGAGCTTCTCCACAGTGTTTTTTGTATGTGTTTGCTTCGTTCTTGTTAGGATTGATTGCTAGATTAAGATTCTTCTAAGTCAAGTGGACAAACCTGACTTCGCTATACTCAGCGGGGTCTTGATCTGTAAATTTATTTGCTTGTTAGGATCAAGGTAAAACCCTCTAATCAATGGCATGGTGGTCTACATGAATTGTCTCCCCAGCAGCATAATGTACAGCTCTCGGTTACCAATGTCCATCTTTAGCATATAAAAATCCGTTGGAAACACAAGTCCATCTACATGGCACTAAAACATCATCAACTAATCCATTTGAACTAATGTTATTGTGATCCGCTACCTTAATTATAGTGTTGGACTTTTTGAGTGGACAAATACCGAGTGAATCATATAAAGAAGATGGTATTGCATTAATTCATGCAAGGGATTGAAAACATGCGCGGGTCATCACATTTTTTTGGCAGTTTTGTTGGAATTATTAAGGATACATTTTCAACCTCTTTTTCTTTTTTCTCAGACCCTTTATTTTTCTTATTGCTCTTAACTGCACATAGTTCTTAAAAAAAAAATTGCATACTGAGGAATAGATTTGATCATTGTAACCAATGGGACATTGACCTGGAAATCGTTGAAGGTCTCGAACATCTCTTTGTCGTTCTAAAGCATCTCTTTGTGCGATGACACACGCAAGGGACCACAAGATGCGGTCGAGTCTTCATATGGACCAACCCAAGTTTTCGCACCTGCTTCTCTTGATCCAAAACGCAGGGTGGTGTCTCGAGACGCATTCGCATCTTGGGCAGTTATGCCCGCGCTTCGGACTCTAATCTTCTGTCATGAGGGCACGGGATGGGGTCTAAGAGTGTGATCGAGTTTTGGGTGTTTTGGTCGAGCTTTCGGACATGATTGCCCGGATGGGAGTTCTCACCTGAGATCTTTTCCTCTACTTCATCCTCTTCTTCATTTGGACGAATCACTTTTCTTGAAGGGCCTTCTAGTACCTTGCCACTTTTTAAAGTAATGGCATTAGATTATTGTTTCGGGTTGATCTGTTTGAGAAGGGAGCTTGTTAGAGTCTCGAGCCTACAATCGGTTCACAATAGTAGCCAATTGACTGACTTGAGTTTCAAAGTTGTGGATGCTTAACTTAGTATCTTGTTGGAATTTCCCCCTAGATTGTTGCATTATTGTCACAATGTGAGCAAGAGATCGAATCATGCCATTCGTGGAGGAAAAAGAGCTTTGAGTTGGTGCTTAAGCTTGAAAAGATGGTCGAGGAGCTTGTTGACCACCTTGAGGATTGAATTTGGTTGATTACTGTACTTCAGATTGGGGTGATATGTCCATCCCGGATTGAAGGTGTTTGAGTACGGATCATACCTCGGTCTTTTTCGGCCAAGTCCTCCTAGAGCATTCACTTTTTCTTGTGGGCTCTAAATTGTAGGGAAAGCATTGGTGGGACGTGAGATATTGGAGCAAAGAGCACAAGCTTTCACTTGTTGCTTCCTTCCACCAATGAGAAGTTGCTTGAGCATAGTCTTGAGCTCACCCACTTCTTCTTGCAAAGCACTCGAATCGACTGTATTGGCGGCTTTTATAGTAGCTCTTTTGCTCTATTGTTTGGATCCTCCAGAAAGTTCATGAAAGAGCTCAAAAGCTACATCATGAGTCTTATTGAGAATGTTTCCTTTACCAGCTGCATTCACCAATCTTCTTTCATAATCTAGCAGCCCTCCATGAAAATATAAGACAAGATCAAGCTAGGAGTATCCATGGTATGGACAGTTGGATATCAGCTTCTTGAATCTCTTAAAATATTCATGCAAAGTCTTTGATGCATTCTGCTCAATATTGCTAATACTCTTCTTGAGACTGTTGAGTTTTGTAGATGGGAAGTACTTTTCAAGAAACGCCTTCTTCATTTACTCCCATGTTAGAATACTTCCTAGAGCTAAGTAATATAATAGAACTTGTAGGCGGGTATTGATTCCGACATCAATTAGTTAGCATATCTTATTTATTGCCATATCTTATTAATTATGTCTATCCATATTTATTCTGCTTTATCCTTTTATTTATTTATTAGGGTAGTTATTCTAGATTAGGGATATTTTTGGAGGAAGATCTTATCCTTAGATGGGATAAGATATCGGTTGACTTGGGGGGCAAGGAATCGCCTAACCCTAACCCTAGCCCACTCGTCCGGCCCGCCTGGGGGGAGTCCCCTGCGCCTGTCTCCCTTCCTCTATAAATACACATGTATTCGCCATGTGCCTGGTAAGCCTAGCCTATTCGCTCTACCTGACGCCTTTCTCGACATTCCACTTATTGACTTAAGCATCGGAGGTGGATTAGGGGTCGCTCGCCCCTAGGTCCATTGTTTTGCAGGTCATTGAAGATGAAGAGACGCGTAGAGGAGAAGATCATTGAAGAGGGAGTTGAAACCTGTACACCGACATATTTTTTGTACTAACATTCGGCGCCGTCCGTGGGGAGGAACAGGTTTTCGACCTTCGTAAACCCTATTAAAAAATCATTGTTGATTATCAATCCAATAAAAACCCTAGATTGGGGACAACCCAATCGCAATCACGTGTACGTAACGGAGGGATATACGTATGAGCAAACGTATAGACTAATGCAAATTAACCTTGTTAATTAGCAAAACCACTACGAACGAACGAGTTCATGCGGAAGGGTGACGCCGACCGGTTCGATGCCGAGGAAGCCCGTCCAAGACCACGCCTTCGGCTTCGGCAACGGCCTCAACCGATAGAGACCACGGTAGGAACGCCTCCACACCGCCAGCTGCCGTCATGAAGCCGGACTCCCCCGACGATATCGTGCGGTGATGCGCGCCGCCCTTACGGCCTCGCCGGGGACCGCCATGGCTGCCTCCAAGGGCTCAACCGAAGCCGATCGCCAGAGATCTGGCTCGTCCCGACTGAACACGACGTTCCGGCGGGCGTTCAAAGTTTTTACGGTAACGGCGCCGTTCCGGTTCGCGACACCGGCATATGCGTGGAGGGCGGTGAAGCGGCTCAGCGCAGGCCCGAAGAGGAGGCCGGGGGAATCTCGTGATGACCGGGATCCGACGATCGGGCGTGAAGGACGGCCGGGAATGTGGGAGTTCGGACCAAGTTCATGAGCGTGAACAAGTCTTCATTCAAGGGTTACGTACTAAACGATCAAACCAACTACGCGATTCGCATCAGATTATGTTTATGAAGTTTTGGTTGACTTTTGTGTACAAGCTGATGGTGAGATCTGTGGAACATGGCAGTCGACCACGGCAATTCATCAAGATAATTATTCGATCGATTCCGTGCGCAATTCTAAGGTTCAAGATCGATTAATTATCAAAAGAGTCAATCTTGACCGCAAGGATAAGTTAATTGAACGAAACCCTAGTTCGTAGACAATTTCTGATCTCGTACGAATAGTCAAGGAAAACCCTAGAGCAAGATCCGTGATCGACGGGGAGATAGAAAAGACAAGCCTCCACGAAGGTTCAAGACGACGAAGGACGGATCGGAACTGATCCCATTGCACGTGTCGTTGCTCATCGCCAAGAGCAATCTATACGATAACCGCGGGGGCGGTGACGAAGCCGCGAGCGCGATAGAGCAACAGCAGGCGCGGTGATAGGTCCGCGAGCGTGATTCGGCCTATTTTGTATAGGTTAACTCTTGTATTTTAGGGCTATATTGAGTGTGTTTAGGTTAGAGTTGTGCGTAATTGTAATATCTAGGCCGAAGACACAAGAATGCAAGAATCAAGAGTTCTAAGGCGTTTTGAGGTGTCTGCGCGACACCACTTTCTTGCAAAGGCTATATCTTGAGCTACAAAGGTTGGATTGAGCTGATTCCGGTGCCATTGGGAAGCTAACTTCAAGGGCTTCAATTCATCTTTTTACACCGAAGTCAGATTCCAAGCGAAAGATGGTCAAAACAGCCTCCGAAGTGACACCAGAGATTCTGTCGAGATTCCGCGACCGCGTATTGTCCGACGCGGCCGCGGTGGCCGCCGAGACCGAATTGTTCTTCTCTGTCGTGAAAGCGCGGGCGCGGTGGGAGCGACGCGACCGCGGTGATGCCGAATCCGAAGCGGGCCGATATCTTTCTATCTTGTTTCCTTTTCTATATTTTGCCTCTTTCCTTATCTATCTCGTGGAGCTTGTTCCTTGGGCTATATAAGGAGGGGTCAGCCTTAGGTTTTTGGTATCTCTTACCTTCTACCAATTCTTCTCAATTAATTCTTTAGTTTAGTTATGGAGAGCTAGTCTCCTTGGGTTTGTTCAAGGGAGAAGCTCTGATGTATGAACTCGTGAGGTTTTGGTAATTGATTTCTATCCTTTGGTTGATATTGATTCTCTTGTGCTTCATCTTATGATTGTTGATTGTTTCTCTAGGACTCGCGACCCTATTGAATTGATTAGCTTTCTATTGTTTGATTAGGTTTGGACCGTGGACAAAACTAATCTGTGAAAACAACTTAACCTAGACCTGTTGTCTATGCAACTAGGATTAAGAAGAGAATTGATTGTTTTATCTTACAATTGACTCGTAGCTTGATTGTTTGATATTATATCCTGCATATCCTTGTTCTCTATGCTAATTCTAGGTTAAGCGTCCTTGCCTAGGGTTATAGAATTGCTTGGACCGTGGACTTGCGATTGTTAATGATCAGGATAGGAATTAACCATAGGTGTGAATGAAGTCAATGAATGAATCTATGATCGAGTGATTATTTCATGAGTGGATCTTTTGAATAAACTTGTCTCCTTATCAATTGTTTCCCCATATTTGTATGTTTGTTTGTTTGTTTGTTCTTTGTTTCTTAGATTAGTTTAGTTTAGATTTCTCTCTCTTAAATCCCCCCTTTCTTTGGTTGATAATTATATTGATACTAGAAGCCTTTGTTCTCTTGGGTTCGACCCCTTACTTGCATGCTATACTAGTTTGTAGTTTGGGTATTTTATCTTTGATCTTGGCACGACGACTTTAGCCGAGTCAAATTTTGGCGTCGTTGCCGGGGAAATTTGGTTTCTTTCTAGTATTAATATTTTTATTGGCTTTGTGTGGACCTATCTTACGGTCCGCACTTGTATAGTCTAATGTCTGCTTTTAAGTTTTGTCAGTTGCAGGATGATCCCTTTCATGGGTATTTCACTAGGTGTCAGGAAGAGTTGTATGATCTTGCATCGTGGGGCTTAGACGTAAAGATTAAGGATGCTTGCGATTACATCTTTGGTGGGGTGACTCATGAGACCCTACTAATGTTGTATCACAAGAGCGAAGGAAATTACGTCGTCTGGGAACCCATGGACCAATGGAATTTCTTTTGTGGGATCCGAGCCGACGAGGTGAAGGAGTTAGCTTCTGTCGAAGATCCGCGCCCGCGCTCATCAACCCGCGCCCGCGGAAATTCGACAGAACCTACGGAGTTTTCTTTGGATGAAGGGGCGCGACCGCGATCCCCTGAGCCGCGACCGCGGTCACCTGAGCCGCGACCGCGGTCACCTGAGCCGCGACCGCGGAAATACCCCAGAGGCATCCCCCGAGGTCTCCGGAGAAAGGCGAGCGCGACACGCATGTCGCGAGGTCTCCAGTGCTCCTTGCTTTGAATGTGCTACGGTGGAAGGGCACTACTACCTCCCTCGCAGTTCAACCCCTGTTTTGGATGAGGAAACGGAGGATTTCCCCCTGGAGGAAAACCGTGACCACGGCCCACATTTAGCGCCCGCGGCCTCTAAGGAGGCATGTCCGCCAGTGCTCAAGCACAAGCCTGTCCCCCCCAAGAGGCTCCCCAGGCGTGTTCCCACAAGGCCAAAAGAATCCACTCAGAATGAGAGGACTAAAGAAGAAGTTGATTGGGCGGTATTTGGTGAATTTTGGGATGGTTTGGAGCAAGAGGAGGTTCGGTATGATGATATGGAGATTTCTTCTTCACCATCAGAAAATTTCGTATCCCCCTCCATGGAGATTCCTGAAGTCAGCCTTGACGATCCCTATATCCTTTATTCCACTTCTTCTCTCTCTTTTGATCCTGATTTTGTTCTTACATGTCAATCTTTCATTAAAGATTCTATCTTTGAGCATGCTAGGGTAGGTGATGAGTTCTTCTATGCTTTACCTCATGATAGTGATAATTCAACTAAGGGATTTGCATGCTTTGCTAAATACTTTGAAACATCACTTAAATCACCTAATTGGTTTCACTCTAGAAAATCTCACCCTAATTGCTCAAGCATGTTTGATAGGTTAAAAAGGAGTTTGAATTATTTCTTATTTCTTGATAATTTGTCAATATGCTATGTGTCCTGCTGTAAGGTAGCTGTGCAGGACTTTGATTTGATGCTCAGGGCATTGACGATGTCCGATCATGAAGACGTCGGGCCAACGACGTTAAACAAAGGCGCTGCTTGGGAGGCAACCCAAGGATTAGATAGATTGTTTTTCCATTCCTAGCTTAGGATTTGCTTGTGTTTTTAGCTAACATGCAGGTACTAGGTCCGAAAGGACACGCCTGGCGTGATACCGCGCCCGCGCCTCCTTGGCCGCGCCCGCGGTGGATCGTCAGCGCGCCCCGACGAACAGGTACTAGCCCGTGCTCGCGGCAACCATACTGCGTCTCGGTTTTTAGCTCGTTTTTATTTTTGAAAAAAAAAGAAAAAAAAATAATAGAAAAAAAAAGAAAAAAGGAAAAGAAAAAAAAAAAGACAAAAAGAGGACTTTTTGTTCCCATTCTACCTCTATATTTTCCATCCATCTATATCCATTCTATCCATCTTCTATCTTTCCACCTTCTATTTCTTCTTTCCATCCATCTTTGTACTTTCCATTCTTTGGCTATGTGTAAAGCCTAAGTATGGGGGAGCTTTGTTTCCCCGGGATTGCATCTCCACGGATCGAGTTCGAGTATTGATCCATCTTCCAAGAAGACGAGCCAAGTTACGAAGGTTGCTTACACATCACACTTTTCGGGACGAAGTCAAGACCACGTCCCTGCACAAAAACCGCGCCCGCGCTTCATCAACCGCGCCCGCGGTCACCACTTGTGGACGACTTCCCTCTCTGCATCAATTACGCGCCCGCGCCCCTAGTGCCGCACCCGCGGTATGCCACCCGAGTGGAAATACAAAGTTTTTTCTTCCATTCTTCTACCACCATTGAAGAGTTCTTCCATTCCAACTCTCTTCAATCGTTTGTGAGTCTTCTGATATACCTTCTTCCTTGCTTCTATCCTTTCTCTTTGCTTCATTGAGGACAATGAAGGATTTAAGTATGGGGGAAGGAGTACTCGCATTCGCTTATCCTAGTTAGCTTAGTTAGAAATTTGCTTCAGATTTTTGATTTTCTTCTTTTCATGGAGCACTTGCACCATACTTTTTGCATAATAAAGAAAGAAAGAAAAAGAAAAAGATAGAAAAAGCCATAAAAATTGAAAAAAGGCATATAAATCCTAGGATGAGTCGAAAATCCGAAAGGGCGGCTTAGGTAATAAGCAGGTAACCCGGACCAGCATTAGGCTGGGGTAATATGAGGTTCATGAGTGATTGTGAGTATTTGTGAGCACACCCTATAGAAAAATGAAAAGATCGGTTAGGTGAAAACCCGAAAGGGCGCCTAAGCAGAATTGAGCGGTAAAATTCGAGTGTTTTAGGATCATTCTTGCTTGGGGACTTTGGGGCTTCATTGTTAGATTTGGGTAGATCCTAGGTTGCTCTCTTTCATGTTTTTAGAGCTTGAGTGTTATATCTTGTTGTGAGGTGTGTGTTTGAGCTTCATTGTTTTATGCTCATGATTTCTCTATATTTTTGGGTTCGGGTTATGAGCTGAGTGTTTTTATCTTCCCTTGTATTTCCTGAGATCTTAGATGTGCTACCTTGTTAAATTTGTTTTGAGCTTACTCGAGGACGAGCAAGATCTAAGTATGGGGGAATTTGATTCGGCCTATTTTGTATAGGTTAACTCTTGTATTTTAGGGCTATATTGAGTGTGTTTAGGTTAGAGTTGTGCGTAATTGTAATATCTAGGCCGAAGACACAAGAATGCAAGAATCAAGAGTTCTAAGGCGTTTTGAGGTGTCTGCGCGACACCACTTTCTTGCGAAGGCTATATCTTGAGCTACAGAGGTTGGATTGAGCTGATTCCGGTGCCATTGGGAAGCTAACTTCAAGGGCTTCAATTCATCTTTACACCGAAGTCAGATTCCAAGCGGAAGATGGTCAAAACAGCCTCCGAAGTGACACTAGAGATTCTGTCGAGATTCCGCGACCGCGTATTGTCCGACGCGGCCGCGGTGGCCGCCGAGACCGAATTGTTCTTCTCTGTCGTGAAAGCGCGGGCGCGGTGGGAGCGACGCGACCGCGGTGATGCCGAATCCGAAGCGGGCCGAAATCTTTCTATCTTGTTTCCTTTTCTATCTTTTGCCTCTTTCCTTATCTATCTCGTGGAGCTTGTTCCTTGGGCTATATAAGGAGGGGTCAGCCTTAGGTTTTTGGTATCTCTTACCTTCTACCAATTCTTCTCAATTAATTCTTTAGTTTAGTTATGGAGAGCTAGTCTCCTTGGGTTTGTTCAAGGGAGAAGCTCTGATGTATGAACTCGTGAGGTTTTGGTAATTGATTTCTATCCTTTGGTTGATATTGATTATCTTGTGCTTCATCTTATGATTGTTGATTGTTTCTCTAGGACTCACGACCCTATTGAATTGATTAGCTTTCTACTGTTTGATTAAGTTTGGACCGTGGACAAAACTAATCTGTGAAAACAACTTAACCTAGACCTATTGTCTATGCAACTAGGATTAAGAAGAGAATTGATTGTTTTATCTTACAATTGACTCGTAGCTTGATTCTTTGATATTATATCTTGCATATCCTGGTTCTCTATGCTAATTCTAGGTTAAGCGTCCTTGCCTAGGGTTATAGAATTGCTTGGACCGTGGACTTGCGATTGTTAATGATCAGGATAGGAATTAACCATAGGTGTGAATGAAGTCAATGAATGAATCTATGATCGAGTGATTATTTCATGAGTGGATCTTTTGAATAAACTTGTCTCCTTATCAATTGTTTCCCCATATTTGTATGTTTGTTTGTTTGTTTGTTCTTTGTTTCTTAGATTAGTTTAGTTTAGATTTCTCTCTCTTAAATCCCCCCTTTCTTTGGTTGATAATTATATTGATACTAGAAGCCTTTGTTCTCTTGGGTTCGACCCCTTACTTGCATGCTATACTAGTTTGTAGTTTGGGTATTTTATCTTTGATCTTGGCACGACGACTTTAGCCGAGTCAGAGCGCGAGTAGGGCGATGAACGAAGACGAACTCGTGAGCGCCACCGCGAGCGCGGTCATGGGTCCGCGAGTGCGGACCCAACAGCGGATGGAGATCGTCGGCTACAACCACGAGTACCCGAGCGCAAACCCTAATCCCGTCGCGGGATTTGAATGACCCAATGTCGTAAGGATTGTGTCGACTGAGTCCGAAGAGATGCCCTGTGTGGGGGCACGACGAAGCAAGTGTTAGATCTTGCAAAGCTTCGGAGCCCACCGGGGGCAAACACATCCTTGGCGTAGCATCTTACCCAAAGTGGAGGGTACGACTCTCCCAAATCCTAACCAACACAGCTCGAAGTGATGTAGTGATGAATTCCGAAACCGAGGCCTAGAGAGACGTAGCGTAAAGGTGGAGGCTTCGACTCCAATCGAACCTTGATTGAAGCAACGTTCGGAAGGGGTTACCGCGTATTCGCCGTGACTCGCAAAATCAAGCCCTTGGGTCCCTAAGCATGGAATCCAAATTCATCACGTCTCAGCTAGAGGAGGGTCAACAATGATCCCTTGACCGGGGCTAAAATTTAAGCTCAAGGGATCGTAGGGCTTGATCGCCGCCCAACGATCAACGCGAAACATACGACGCTGTAATGGTTCGTCTGGGCTCCATGGTGGTCGGAACGAGATGATTCAAGAAGCGATGGAAAGTAGAATCCGAATTCTACGTTTCTCGTTCAGACGTCAGGACTGGAAACCCGCTGCATCAGGGTCGAAATCGCGCCACAAGAGACTGCAACCTATTTCGCGGACAGGATGGAGAAGCAAACGTCCGACCAGTCATCCAGGACCTAGACGCATCGGAATCGGACGATCCACGTATCAATGGAAATAAGAAAGAACGATCTTCAATCGATCTTTTGACGTCAGCCGCATAAACTCTCTTGAAGAGGGCAAAAAGGGCGTCCAAAATACCACTGTCCTGGCAAGACGCACAGAACAGAGAAGCCTGCTTCTAACCCTTCTTTTAAGAGTTAGAGACATCAAAAAATCACGAGCTTTACATCTCTAGAAAGCTGATAAAACCACCTACGAGTTCTCTTGATGTCCAGACCCAAATCGCACTTCAACCGGCCCGAAATCGCTGCCTAAAACAGAGCAATCTTGCTCTCGTGACAGCAACGCACCGCTGTATTGCGCAGGCTCGTTCATGAGCTACGGTTGTCCGATCGGGACAATTCAAGACGTTCTGAAAAGATAAAAAGGCGTACTATCTTTCGTCTTCAGAAGCCAATGCTGGAAACTTTCTCCAAATGGCTCGAAATTGGGTACGAATCTGAGTACGAAAAGGGTATGTCCCATGTGAAGGGACAATCGACCCCGCTTATGAAAGAGGTCGCTTTCATCAAGAAATTACGAGTTCCGAGCATCCTCCCAAGAGCGACGGTGTGCCCACACGAAATAAGGACGCCAAGGCTTACGTAGTGGGAGCATCCGACCCTTGTGGTAACCGCTTACCCGCTCCAATCTCTGCTGTCGAAGTCAAACCTCTTCGAAAGAGTCGTCAAGCGGTCTGTCAAGCGGGGGCGTAAGACGTCAACTTACGTGCCCATAACCAACATTACAAGACCACCCACTCCGATCTCTGCTGTCAAAATCGGACCTCTCCGGAAGAGTCGCTCCATGGTTAGTCGTGCGGGGGCAGTATGACATCAACATACGTGCCCAAAGCCAACACCAAAAGACCGGTATTGACCGACTCCATCACACAAATTCCCTACCAACTCGAGTTTGACAGCGAGAGCCACGAGCCGACATCAAAAGACCGGCCTTGACCGACTCCATCCCAAGACACCCTATTGGTTCAAATTCGGCCCCAAGAATCGCGAGCGCGGGACAGGGAGCCGCGGGCGCGGAGAGCCCTCAACGAACCATGAGCGTGGGTGGAACACCGGGAACGCGGGGGCAGCGATGAGGGACCATCAAAGTATGCCTTGATCGGTCTTACGAAATGAACCGTGAGCGCGGGCGGCACACCGCGAGCGCGGTAGGTGCGACGAGAAATCACCAAGATATGCCCAGCATCCTACCGAGCGCCGCCGAGCGGGCTATGGTGCAACGCGCACACCCACGAACCCTCCGAGTTGGCAATGCGATGCCTCGATTAGCCATGGGGAGCGCATCCCGATAATTGCAAAGCTCAGATGGGCCCATATGTTGTGGTTGCGGTGCTAGGACAGGGGGCATATGGGCTAGTGCTTTGCACTTAAAACATGGCTACGAAAAAGGAAGGTCTATCCATGATGAGAGTGCACGATTCGATATGTTGGCAAGGGCCCGCTTTTTCAACATAGATCTTTTTGTTTTACGAACGCTTTCATTTGCAAAAACCCCATGGCCATGGGAATTCTTTTCATATATTTTTCATGATTTTGACACTTTTTTCCGGCATAGAGAATCGAACACTTGACTCATGGGTGGATTGGCGCTGTGTGTAACGCCATCACACGTGTTGCGTAGGTCACACATTATTCGCATGCGGATCAACGAATATACGAATATACGAATATGAGCACCTAATCTGCATGGCCACTCACCACTTTAGTTCCGGTCCCTATACATGGATAGTACATGGTACACGCGTATAGGGTCCCGGAGGGGGCAATTGTAGGAGGGTATTGATTCTGACATCAATTAGTTAGCATATCTTATTTATTGTCATATCTTATTAATTATGCCTATCCATATTTATTCTGCTTTATCCTTTTATTTATTTATTTATTAGGGTAGTTATTCTAGATTAGGGATATTTATGGACGAAGATCTTATACTTAGATGGGATAAGATAACGGTTGACTTGGGGGGCAAGGAATCGCCTAACCCTAACCCTAGCCCACTCGTCCGGCCCGCCTGGGGGGGAGTCCCCTGCGCCTGTCTCCCTTCCTCTATAAATACACATGTATTTGCCATGTGCCTGGTAAGCCTAGCCTATTCGTCTACCTGACGCCTTTCTCGACATTGCACTTATTGACTGAAGCATCGGAGGTGGATTAGGGGTCGCTCGCCCCTAGGTCTATTGTTTTGCAGGTCATTGAAGATGAAGAGGCGCGTAGAGGAGAAGATCATTGAAGAGGGAGTTGAAACCTGTACACCGACATATTTTGTGTAGTAACAGAACCAATCATTAGCCGAATCCTTGATAGAGAAAGGAAAGGCCCTCAGCTTGATTTGGTCCTCTATAACAACCTTTAGCTTCAAGCTCGAGTAGACTACATGAAACTCGACAAGATGTTTGTTCGAGTCTTCACCACTCAACACATAGAATTGAGGTAAGAGATGAATCAGTCCCAATTTCAGGTCAAAATTGACACCTTCATCCAGCTCAGGATATTGCACCGTTAAGGGCTAATAAGTTGTGTCTGGTGTAGTCAGTTGTTGTAAAGATTGGTTTTTCCATCTCTGCAGATTCAGTAGTTCCCTTACACTCAGACTCAGACTCAACACGAACTTCAGGTCTTAGCCTAGCAAGAGTCCTCTCGAGATTTGAATCAAAAGGAACAAGAAATGAGTTAGTAGCACAGGTGTGGACCATAAGATAGATCCACACAAAAGTAACAAAACAATAAACACAAGAAAGAAACCGAGTCCCCGACAATGGCGCAATTTTAAAGCGGTATTTTAGTCGCCCTAATGCCGATCAAAGTAATCCTGACTACCCAACCAGTAATGTAGTAGGGAAGTAAGGGTCGATCCCATAGAGATTCATGTTTCTAGTTTTTATTGTTATATTACACCGAAAATGGGGTTTTTAAGATTAATGTATCAACAATTAAATTTAAAGAAACAAAACAAGCTGAGATGGTAAAAAACAACTATTATGAAGATATCCAATTAATTTTTATCCATTGCAGAAGTGAATGTTGATAATTGATTATCATTTTTCCAATTGCACCTTAACTAATCTATTGTGAAACTCTTAAAAACCCAACTTCATTGAATTAATTACGACTTTCAAACTTCAATTATAATTATTGATCCAACCGGACTTCACAACCCTAATCATCAAACAACATAAGAGACCTCCTAGAGTGAATTTGACAATAACATTAATATCCAAGCATCAAAAAAAATACCCCTTTGAAGCAACAACATTAAGAGTACTCTATAAAAGCAAACTAAAGGGCGGACATCATTTAATACCTCCAACGGACATGCTTGACACACTACGAGATGAATAGTTTATAAGTGGGCTTGCCAACAAATGGGCTGAAAGGAGCTCCGACAAAGTCGTTTGACCGTCCAAATGGAAGGGTCAAGCCCACTAGTTAATATAATAGTTCGATGCAATCCACATTACTATTGGAATCTCAAAAATCCTCTACCATTCCATGCATATTTTATTAGAAGTTTTGTGTTGATAGTTGTTACTAACCAGTCTCCATCTGTTTGATTTTATAGGAATAGTTAGTTTAACTTCTTGTTTTTGAATGTAGTACGCTAAGGGTTTTGTCAATGAAACCTGTTTTCAAATAAGATTTGAAAGGTGTAAACACTTTCTGAAATCAAAATTTGTCCCCTTACAAGACTTACGGAATCCATAAAATCTATAGTGAGATAAGATAAATCTTATATTCCTCTCCAAGGGTTATGGTGAGAACTAAGTTATAGAATATGTATGAATCGATGTATGACTTGGTTAAATCTTAAGTGCGATTTTTTTCCCACCCATGAATATGTATGGAGCAGTTACCAAAATTTATGGAGCTAAGTTATAGAATATGTATGGAACTACGTTATAGAATATGTATGATTTTTCTCCCACTAGTTAACATAGGAAGCAGTTTATGGTACTTTATAGGAGTTATATATGGAGCGGTTACCAAAATTTATGATTGATCCCTTTGCTACCGATGACTCTCTATTAGAGATCCACATGCCTAATCAGAAACTAATCATAAACCGAAGTTACAAAGTGATTATTCAACGATTATCTAAGTAGTTGTCACATGTGTGATTAAAATAAAAACTACAACACTGTTCTTCACTAAGGAACAGTCATCCATAACTGTCATTCTTGAACCGATATTTCCAGAGGAACATTACAGAGTAACATATCCTTAATATCCCCCACCAAATCTCAAGTATACTTACACAACCTTGTACTCCACACCCTCAAAATCGTGACAAGTTCAATGAAATCTTATAGAATCGTATAAACCCTGATAACATTAAAAGGCATTGTTCCTAAGATTGTTGTAAGATAGTTGGTAACAAGCGATAAAATTTGTACCAGAATAAAATGAATAGGAAAATACTGATTACCAGAAATGACACGATATGTATTGTGGAACCTCCTTAAACAAACTAGTTTACTTGGAGAAAAACCACTTCCTTCCAAGCTTCTCGCTTGGTTGGAATTTAAAAAGTACTCTTGACTTGCTTTCAATTTCTTGAATTCTTACAAAGGTGTTCATGTAAACAAGAATGAATCCCACACTCTTGAAATAAACTCTTCCCAAGTAACCTAACTCTCACTTACAAAGCTCGCCAAGCAACCCTAACACTACCTTTGAACGATTCCACGAATAAGTCAACACACGCTCTATACAAGAATTCTACTCAATGCTTGACCTAGTTTTCTCTAACTCTCAAGGAATATTTAGCAACCAATTCCCTTGGTACTTAAATATGAAAAGTAGGTTAATTGTGATAGGATTTATTCCTATTCGATTGAGGAACAAATACTCCACACAATACACAATTGTACACAATCTTTCCTAAAGTAAGAGCTATGAACTAGAAAAATCTTCTCTTTGATCTTGGAATGTTCCACATGATAGGTCGGGGACAGATAGTAGAATAGACCATCATTTGGGCTTATAATGAGAGTTAATATCATTAAGTCGATTCTTTTGGGCTCAAAGAAATAGTTCTCAATAGTCATAACAGTAACATAACATGCAAATGTAGTCGATAATATACATGCATGGAGTTTCATAAAATGACGCATTAAGTGCTCTTAGACTTATGATATATAAGCATTCAATCTCTCTAAATGAAAAGCAGTCAATTCTCAACGATTCATTAAAGGAAAACATATAGGGAAATAAGTTAATTGAGAGAAATCATACCTAGCTCCATGCGAAGTCATTCAAAGGGTTCACGATTCAAGGCCTTTGTAAAGATGTCCGACTTTTGATCGCTTAACATTAGGTCGGCAAATGTCTTAACTAACTCATCATCCGTTAAACCAAAGATGATGTCCTCGACATACAATTGAACCACCAGAGTGTGACTTCCTTTCCTCAATAAGAAGAGGGTTTTGTCGACTTCCCCTCTAAGACAACCATGTTAAATCAAGAACTGTGATAACTTGTCATACCAAGCTTGAGGAGCCTATTTCGTGTAGAGAGCTTGATTAAGCTTGTACACATAGTCTAGGTTGGTGACATCCTCAAATCCAAGACTCTATTCAACATAAACCTCCTCTTTCAAAAAACCATTAAGAAATGTAGTTTTGACATCCATTTGTTAAAGTTTGAACCCATGAAAGGAAGAATGAGCAGTCAACAACCTAATAGCCTCAAGACCAACCACCAGAGCAAACATCTCATCATAATTAATCGTTTCTTGCTCATTATAGCCTTTCACCACAATCCTAGCTATGTTTCTAACAACATTCCCTTCATCATCTAGCTTATTTATGAACACCACCAACGTGTTCCAATCACTGTCCTTCCCTTTGGCTTAGGGACCAAGTGCCACACCTTATTAAGCACAAATTGATGAAGTTCTTCTTACATGTCATTGACCCAATCTAAATCTTTCAAGGCTTTCTCAACATTCTTTGGCTCCACTAGGATGTTGAAGGCATTGAAAGCAAAAAGATTAAGAGAGGACCTTGTTAGCACATTCTTTGGATAATCTGCGATGATGTTGGTGACAGGATGAACATCTTTCTGCTGATAGTTTTTTATAGGTAGTCGAGTCAAGTCGTCGACAACTAGTGTCTAAAGAGAGCCTTCTGAAATCTAACCTGGCACATCTTTCCTTGATTCTCTATTTGGACTTTCCTCAGCTACATCTGGACTTGGCTCAACATGCTAATTTGTGCCGACGACATTGTCATTGTTGGCAACATTAGACGAAGTTTCAGTACTGACTTTCTCACTCACATCCTCTAGGCATAGAAAGTAACCTTGATCATCATCATCATTTTGATCCTCGCTCATAAAGCTTTCCATGGTGCTTTCATTGAATACCTGACTCGGCCTAGGTCGTTATGCCAAGAAGAAAGACAATTAACCCTAAACAAGCTAGTATAACGAGTAAGTCAGGGTCGTACCCATGAGAACTTGCGGCTTCTTGTATTAATATTCTTACCAACTAAAGAGAAAGAAAGGGGGAAATCAAGAGAGAGATCTAAACTAAACTAAACTAAGAAACAAATCAAACAAAGAATAAACAAATACTTGAAAAACAAGTTTATTCAAAAGACCCACTCTGAAATAATCATTCGATCATAGATTCATCCATTGATTCCTTTTATTCATATGGTTAGTTCCTATCCTGATCTTATTGAATCGCCTGTACACGGTCCAGGCAAATCTTAATACTGACAGAGGATGCTCGAATCAATATTAGCAATGCAAACAAGGAGCAATCAAGTTACGAGTCAATTGCAAAAACATATAAATAAATCCTAGAATCAAGTTGCCTTCTAAAAAAGATAAGCTCACATAGACAATGAAACAAATCAATTCAGATAGTAGACAATGATAATTCAACAAGATCGTTACTCAAGTAGAATCAATCAACATTCATATAATGAAGCACAAGAGAATTAATATTAGGCCGAATGACCGAAAACCACCCGTATAATAGGCCATATTGCTCTAAACCACCCCTTTAATATATATTTACCGAAAATCACCCCTATATACCTTTCCGTTAAAAAACGACGACTCCACCTAGATTCCCTGTTAAAAATCCGTCAACGCGCGCGTGCGACGCGTCTTTAAACTTTGATATTGAATTTTTTTTACCTTTTTTCTTTATCTCTCCACACTTAATCCCCCCCCCCCACCCCTCCTTGGTTCGCCTCCTTCCTTCCCCAAAGCCTCAGATCTCAACTCCAGTCCCCCCGCCCACACGACGGCAGGCCCGCGCAGCCACCACGTCGCCCGTCTCTATCCCCTTCTCACCTTTCTCTCTCTCGTCGAATCTGCCCAGATGCTGACCGTGGCCACCTTCCCGGATCCAGATCTGGGTCCTTTCCCACGCTCGCCGGCGAATTCTGTGGTGGCAGTGGGGTGGAGATCGCGAGAGGCAAAGGCCGGAAGCTTGAAGGTGGTGGTGGTGCCTCCGATGCCCCTTCCTCAAGCAGCTCCGACCAGCTAGGTCACATAAGCGCTTCTTACGCCGCCGCCGCCTCCTCTCCCCGACAACCGATGACGACGATGGTTCTTAGAATTGGGCTTCAATTTTATGAGTTGTAGTTTCAATTTGAGTTCCAATCTGATTAATTAGTATGTGTGGTTGAAATTAGGGTTTTAATTTGGGTGGAAATTCCAGTGTGAGTCAATTGGGGAAAATTTTGGAATTTCAGTTAAATTTCAGAATAGAGATTGAATCAATTGGTAGACCCTTGGAAGCTCCATTCAAGGCGGCAAAGTGTTTCTCTAGGTTTTGGATCCACCATTAGCTTCTATACTATTAGATAAGCCTCGAATTTGATTCAACACCACTCATTAACATGTTATTAGCTTAAATTTGATTAGCTTTTGCTATCTTTTTGGTGGAAGATAATACTCTGTGTATCTCATTGTTTTAAGAATACAGTGTTCTAATTACATGTTTAGATTCTGGTGTTGTGGTTTTACTGTCTTGTTCATTTGTTGCTGAGTTGCTATTAGCAATGGCTGAGTTTTTGAGAATTCTCATTTCAAAAGAAAAGGTAAAAACAAATAGAAATGGTACTTTAAAGATGCACCGTATGCGCGCGTAGACAGACATTTAACGAGAATTCAAATGGGGTGCTTGTTTTTTTAACAAAAGGGTATATATGGGTGGTTTTCAGTAAATATGTATTAAAGGGGTGGTTTAGAGCAATATATATGATCTATTATACGGGTGGTTTTCGGTCATTCGGCCTTAATATTAACCAAAAGATAGAAATCTGATGTCTCTCGTTTTGGAGGTGTTTTAGTAGTTGATTTCCTTTGTAAATAAGTGTTTTTCATTCCCTTCTTTGTTAGTTTCGTTCCTTTCTAGCTTAGTTCCCGGTTTTCCTTGAAGATTCGGAAACTATGCGAGTTTGCTTTGATTTGTAGGTAAAATGGCAAGAATGAGGGCATTTTGGAGAAGCTTATGAAGGAGCCAAGTCAAGGAGTGCAAGAGCCAAGCTAAGAATGAAGTGGAACCGAAGGAAACCCAAGAAGAAGACAAGGATCGAGGCCCAGGACCTGTACCACGACGTCGGGACCGAGATCGAGCAACCAGAGCTAGGACCGACGTTCCCAACGTCGGGCCCGAGGTGCATCCGTGTCGGTCCTAAGTCGGCAATTGAGAGGATTGTTCCCCAAGGCATATTTTTAGTAACTTTCCACATTTGCCCCTTTCTAAATTGGGAGTTCTTTGATCCCCAATCCATGAGAGGCTATAAATAGAGGTGATTAGAGAGCATTAAGGGCATGTTTGGATAGACCACACTCAAATCACTCTCTAAAGGCTCAAAGGAAGACTTGGAGGGCAAGGAGAAGAAAGGAGAAGGAAGAGAAGAGGAGATCGGTGGAGCTAGGAGGAGGATTGTGAGTTTTGTACTTTGTTTTGCTTTGATCTAGTAGAATTGAGACTTGGATTTTGTTGACACTTTGGAATTGAATGCAATTTGAGTTCGGTTTGATGTTGATGATTGAGATTTGCTTGATTTCCCTTTTGATTGCTTTGTTCTCTTACTTGATGGAGTAGGTTCCACAGTCTTGGGCTATGGGGGAATCCCCTAGCTAGGACTGGGTAGAAAATCTCAATTCCATAGCCTTTGAGTGCTTGATCTATGAATCTTCTCTACACTAAGCTTCAATTCTCTTGTGAAAACAAGGGGCTTAGGGCTTGTGATTGGTAAGAGTAAGCGAGAGCAATCTCGAACCAAATCACTAGACCTAACATCGAAGGAGAGTGAAAACTCCCTTGGGTCGAGGTGTAGATTGGAGGGATTGAAGGCTAGCAACCTCGATCTCACTAGGATCAAACACTTATTGGTTGAATTGAGGTAGAATATCCAAGTCTAGTTAGGGGTGGAACCCAAAAACCCAAGACCGATCTACTTATTGTTCAAGACCGAGTTACCCAGTACATCGGGCCCGACTTGTACCACGTCGGTCCCGGCCAAACTCAACCTCGATCCACCCTCGGACCGAAGTGACTTGTGTCGGTCCGAGGTGATCTCTTTTGTTTTCCTTTGTTTTGCCTTTCTTTCATCTTTTCTTAGTCTTTTCGGGTACTCTCGACGCACGAACTCCCGTGTGTTCGACACCCTACCTCTTTACTACAATTGAGGTTCGGTTTTTTATAAATTTAAATTGTGAGACCCTCCGATCCCGGACCGATCAGAATTTTGGCGCCGTTGCCGGGGAGTTCTACTTGTTCGAGGTACCCTTCCTTGTTGAGTCCTTGCATTTTTGGTAGTGATTTGGGTGAGGGACTAGCCCAAACCCCTTGTTTGTTTTGATTCGGTTTTTGTTTGTGTCTTTGGTTATAGGTGCATGCGAGCTAGTTCCCTCCGAGGAACCCTTGAGCTCGACTTTGTGTGTGACCCGGAGAGTATTCTAAGGTAAGCCCGAAAGAAGAAGAGGATGGCGGATCAAGCCCGAGATGAGGAGTTTGAGAGGATGAGAGCCGACATGGCTCGCTTGCAAATTGAGATGGAAAACCGAGATGCCGAGGCCCGTAGAGAGAGGGAGCAAAGGATGAGATTGGAGGCTCAAATCAACACTCAACCCCGAAATGCTAGACAATACATGCATCCGGAGTTGAAGGTTCCGGAGCCGGCCATTGTCTTGCCGGAGGTGTCAAAGAATTTTGAGATCAAAACTCAATTTATCTCACTCATCAAGAGAGAGCAATTCCAAGGGAGACCGAATGAGTGCCCGATCGAGCATGTCAAGCAATTCAAAGATCTATGTGAGACCATCTCGACGGACGACGAGACACTTGAGTATGTGCTACTCAAGGCCTTCAAGTGGTCCTTGGGAGGCAAAGCTTTGCATTGGTTGGAGAGCCAAGCACCTCGATCTATCACATCATGGAGGGCTCTCAACGACTCATTCTTGATGAAGTTCTTCCCGCCTACCAAGACGACGGAGCTTAGAAGGAAGATTGCAAGTTTTCAACAAGGAGCTCACGAGCCACTTTTCGAGGCGTGGGACCGGTTCAAAGAGATGTTAAGGGCGTGTCCAACACATGGGCAACAACCTTATGTCCTTCAAGACATTTTCTTCCAAGGAATCAACCCCGCCACCAAGGATAAATTGAACCTTCACACCGATTGTGGGTTCATTGACTTGCCTCCGGAGCAAGCATGGGAGTTGCTAGACAAGCTCTCGGATTATGAAGCCATGTATGGTGTCAATCAAGTGAGTAAGGAAGTGAGGATCCATGGAGAAGGTCCGAAGAGGCTCTATGATCCAAAGGGTGAAGAGGTGGATAAAGATGTGAAGATCCAATTCTTGGAGGATGAGTTGAACAAGATGAGGAGGAATATGGGTCATCTCCAACAAAACACAAGAGCATGTGAAGAGTGTGGTTCTTTGAAACATGGAGCCCAAGAGTGCCCAAATGAGCGCCAAGTCCGATTGGCCGAGCAAATTGAGGAGGCCAACTATGTTCAAAGGAACTATGGAGGGAGAGCCAACTTCAACAACAATGGAGGAAGGTGGAACCAAGGCCAAGCTAGTGGCTACAACAACAACTTCAACCAAAACGAGCCAAGGCCCCAACCACCACCATACCGACCTCCGGGATTCTATGAGCAAACACCACAATGGGCTCAAGACTTGAAGAATCAATTCACCAATGTGGAGAGGAGAGTTGATGAGATGGGCGCTCAATTCAAGGAATTCGGTGTATGGAGAAGACAAGTGGACAACCAATTTGTTCACATGGCAAATCAACTTCCAAGAGAAGAAGGGAGACTCCCGGGCCGACCCGAGGAGAATCCTCGTGCCCAACAACAACAAAATGAAGTTCGAGCCATAGGATTGAGGAGTGGACGGATTTTGCCCGAGCCAAGAGTACCAAGGACGAATGGAGAGAGTCGGACCGAGGTTCCCAGTACCTCGGGCCTGACATGCCCAGACATCGACCTAGTGAATGGAGGAGGCCCCCTGAAGAGGACCGAGGCTCAACACACCTCGGGCCCGACTTGCCCTGAAGTCGGCCCGACTTACCCAGATGTGCCTTGTCCCCGGTCCGAGATGCTTGACGTCGGTCCCGACGTCGATCCCAAGTCGGTCCAAGCTGAAATCGTGGAGGAAAGCCAAGATCGATCCAAAGAGGTGGATCCAAGCAAGAAGCAAGGTGCTACAACTCTTCCATATCCTATGAAGAAGCCCAAGGAGATTGTTGAGGGCAAGTTCAAGCGGTTTTTGAAGCTCTTACAAGGCTTGAACATCACCATCCCTTTCACCGATGCTCTAAGTGAGATGCCATCCTATGCAAAGTTCTTGAAGGAAATCTTGAGCAAGAAGAGGTCAATTGTTGAGATGCAAGATGAGGTGAAGATATTGGAGCTACCTCAAAAGCTAGGTGATCCCGGAAGATTTGCCATCACCGTGGGGATTGGTTCTCAACAATTCAAGGCTCTTTGTGATCTAGGAGCAAGCATTTCGGTTATGCCCATGAGCATATGGAGAAGGGCTAACCTCAGAGATATGGAACCGGTCGATATGAGTCTTACCATGGCCGATGGTTCATCAAAAAAAGCCACCGGAATTCTAGATGACGTCCCGGTTAGAGTGGGAAGATATTTTGTGCCCGATGATTTCGTGGTCTTAGATATGCAAGAGGATCCGATGGTTCCCATTATTCTTGGGAGGCCGTTTCTAGCTACGGCGGGCGCCAAGTTCGATGTAAGGAACGGGAAGGTCACTTTCGAGATTGGAGAGGAAAAAGTGGAGTTCCATTTTAACAAGGCACTAAATGAACCGGATGCATTGGCAATCTTGAAGCTAGAGGAAAACGCCAAATGCAAGAAGGAGAAGTTGGAATGCACAAGAGAGGAAGCACCATTGAGGGACCATGACATGGTCGATGTTCAAATCCATGATGAGACAAGAGATGGAGATAGCCCACCAACCCATGAAGAGTATCCTAATCTATATCCTTTTGATGTGGGAGATTCTTACATTTGTCTAAGTGATTTGAAAGAGGATTTAGAGGATGACTACCTTTGCTTTGATGATTTGCAAGATGATTTGAGTTATACTGTCATAGAGTCCCCTAGAAATTCTTTAGACTTTTGTGGTGTAGGTGATGAAGAGCAAGTTGAGAAGATGCAAGAGATGCCAACCTACACTTTGGAGGACAAAGGAGAATTTGGAGGCCATACTTTCATCAAACACAAATGGTGGCACTTTGGCTATGAGGAGAATGGAGATGCATATAATAAGGAGGATCAATTCACCGTGTTTCACCCTCCTTGAAGGGTAGAGGTTAGAAGTCAAGCTAGTGACTTAAAAGAAGCGCTCCTCGGGAGGCAACCCGGGTTTAGTAGATTCATTTTCGTAGTTTCTGGTTTGTTTTTCTTTGCTTTTGCTTAGATTCTTCTTAATCTCTTCTCTAGCATGTATTTTGTGGATATGTGTGTTATGTGAGCTTCATGATCATGTGTGGTATTTGTGGAAATAATGCAATGACTCGAGGATAGACAATTGCCAAGCCAAGGGAATTTTAGGAACCAAAACCGATCCGGGACCGAGGTACCCAGTACCTCGGGCCCGAGGTGCCCGACGTCGGTCCAGTTATGCCGACCCACTTTGGACCTTGACTTTGTGGAAATTCCTACTATACCCTCTTGACCCACCTTTGTCTTCTCCCCATTTAAGATCCTTTTCCCTTACCTAACATCATCACCCCCATAACCACTTTCCCAAAATACCCAATTCTCTCTCAAAACCCAATTCGATCCCCTCTCCCCCACCATACTCGATCCTCAAGGAAACCTCACCACAAAATCTCGATCCACACCCTAGCATCCCCAAGCATTGAACCAAAAGCCAAAATCCCACCAAAATCCCATAGATCTTCATCCCTTTTTCTAGATCTAGAAGAGGAAATTTGAGTTCTAAAGAGTTGTTTGCTAGAAGTCTTTGATTCTTCATATTTGGTATGTAAATCTCAATCTCTACTTGATTCCTTGTGAATTTCATGCTTACATTGCTAGATTTGAGATATGCCATGATTGAGTGAGCTTAGACCTTGAGCATCCATGGTGATTTGCATGCTTTGTGAAATTTATGCTTAATTGTTGCTTAGATCCACTTGGAACTTCGATTGATGACGAGAAATGGTTGATTTTGGATTTTAGAAGCATGATAGTGTGTTTTATGGATGAAACTAGGTAGAGAAGTCGGAATAGAGCCGGCCCGAGGTACCCAGAACCTCAGGACCGATGTTGAATGTCGGTCCACAAGTCGGACCGAGGTTGAGAACCTCGGGCCCGATGTGCTGTGTTGGTCGGTCCTTTGCAATTTGACTTTCTCTTGTGTGAATTTAGGATTTCATGAGCTTGATTGTTGGTTATAGCATGTTTATTATGATATATCTTGTAGCTTGACCATTGATATGTGAATCCTAGTTCATGCATGATTGGATCTTGTGGATTGAGTGTGTTAAGTATAAGTATGGGGTCATCTCTTTGCATGATGAGTTGTTTGTTGAGGAAGTTTGTGCTCTTGTTGTGATTGTATAGATTTTATCTTGGAGTTCTTTGGTTTTGATTGTGTGTAGGTACCATATCTACCCGAGCATCTTCTTCAAGGATGGAGAAAGCGACCAAGAAGTCCAAGAAGTCGTCCAAGAGAGTCCAAAGGATGGATGATGTGCGTATTGAGGATGAGGATGATGCTAGAGAGTATGAGCGTCTCATGGGTCTATCTCACCACACCCGGTGGTTAGGTTGGGAGTCAATTCAAAAGATGTGCATGGATGAGGCTCTTACTCGGTGCTACTCCAACATTGGGCTCAATGTGTTGCTAAGGTGGAACAACACTCATTTCCCCGCCTTGACGTCCGAATTCATGGCGACATTCAAGTGCACGTATGAGGGAGCCGAGAGTGAAAGCATGATCTCCTTCCAAATGGGCAACGAATTGCAAGAGCTCTCTCTCCGGAACTTGGCACATTACTTTGGGTTCCCATTTCCGAGAGATGAGGCCTATGTTGACAATGAGAAGGTCGACTACCTTTGGAAGTTTGTGGCTGGGAAGAGTGAGATGAGGAAAGGAGCATCGACAAATGACATAGCCAACCCACTCTTCCGAGTCATGATCCGAGCCTTGGGTTGTTCTATCTTTGCAAGGCATGAATTGAGCAAACCGATGAAGGAAGAGGCCATGCTACTCTACGAGATGTTGTTTGAGAGTGCGAAGTCGATGAACCTCACATGGGAATGGGTGAAGATGGTGAGGGACTTCCAAAGTTCTTCATGGATCTATTTCGGAGGCATGATTGCCCGATTAGCTCACCGTCTCGAGGTGGACTTGTCTACGTACACACCGGCCGCTAATGGTGTGGAGTTTATGGATTTGAAGTACTTCAAGAAGGCCAACATTATCAAGGAGAAGCAAGTGACCGGCGCCACCACCTATCTAGCCCCACACCCCAACTTCAACAATGTGCACATTCCCTTGGGGCCTCGACTCTTCGACCTCACTTGTTACTACAATTGGTATCAAGTGTGGGCGGGGAACGTCAATCCTTATGGAGAGCCGGAGGGGACACTTGAGGTTAGGAGACGAGCACAACACATCCGTTTCACTACACCTCAAGCTTCCCCGGACACCGAAGAAGAGGAGCCCAACCAATATGAGTTTGTAAGGAGAGACGACATGGAGGTGGACTTGCCTAGAAGTGAAGAAGAAGAAGGTGGTTACCACAATTTGCTCATCGACCACGCCCCGACACTTTTGGACCGAGGAGCATCCCACGTCGGGCCCGACATCCACCAACGTCGGTCCGAGGCTTACTTGCCCGATCCGGTCCCGAGCCACTTCGAGAGGGGTGAGGGAAGTGGAGCACATCAAGCACCACCAAGCTACGGAGGATATGAGGGGTATGCCCAATGGTTTGGGCCCGGAATGGTGTTCCCCGAGCCTAACCAATCGGTGGACATGAACTTCTTGGCAAACCAATTGTCGCATCTCCAACTTCAACAATCATCAATGCTCCAAGAAGCGCACCAACTCAACCAACAACAACAATACCTCAACTTCCAACAACAACAACTTTCTCACCACCAAGAAGACTTTCAAGTGCAATTTGATGAGGTGAACCGCAACATTGCCTACACTAGACGAGAGGTGGAGGACTTGAGGGCGGCCGAGGATCAAAGGTGGACCGTCCAAGCAAGTTTCAATGAGTGGATGTCCGGGAATTTCTCAACCCGTGAAGATCAATGGACACCTCCCGCGCCACCAATCCAACCGCCAAGCCAAGACCCCTTCAATGATCGAGTGTACGAGCAAGAGCGACACGCCCGGCTCCAAAGGAGACAACGCCGTGGCCACCCTCCGAACTAAGCCTCAACATGCCATGCAAGAATAAGGCAATTGTGAGCTCTCTTTACTCTTCTCTTTACCTTTTAAGTTTTGATTTCTTTTGATGAGGACATCAAAATTTTAAGTATGGGGTGGGTTAGTAGCTCATAGTTCCATGTTTAGTTTAAGTGTGTTTGTGTTTGTTTAAGGGATGTTTCATATTGGGATAGTGGCATGATGAATGATGAATGAAGTATGATTGATTTTATGGCATGAATGGATGAGTACGTTTTTGTTTGAGAAAATTTTTGCAAAAATCTATAAAAATTCGAAAATTGTGTGAAAATGTCAAAAAGATTTTGATTTTGGACTAGGAATTCCCATCTTAGATGTCCAAAGAAGGCTAATGATGATGTGAGCATGTAAATTCCTTTGCATATTTTTGGATAATTTGGCCTCTAAATGGATGTTGTTTTTGATGTGATGTGATGTGATGTCTCGCATGTTTTTATTGAGCACATGAGTTCTAAGGATGAGTTTTGATGCAACTAAGCTTGAGTGAACCTTATGAGATTATTTTTGGCCATTTTAGGGATGCTTGTTCATTATTGCATATCCCTCATTTTCTTGTGTGAATTAGCTCATGCATGCTTAGTAAAACTTGCTATTGAGGTGTTTATCTATTTTCCAAGACTAATATGAGATTTGTTCTATGCATTGTCACATTGATTTGAACTTTGTTACATTTAGTCACAAAATATTCCATATCCTACCTTGAAGATAAACCGTTGTTTGTAGCCCCGTTTTAGCCTTAGACCTTTGCTTGAAACTCCTCAAAAATATGACTCCTAGCCTATATGACTTGACCCTTATGGGATTGGACTTTAGTGAGAGGTTTTGGAAGAATATTTGGAGAGTTGAGATTCTCTTTGGTGAAGGGCAAGAAGGGTGTTATAAACCAAGTGGGTAGTGCATCTTTAAAGTGCAAAAGAAAGAAAGAAAAATGTTGGAAAAATAGTGGATCGAAAGTGAAAAGAAGCAAAGTGCTTAAGTGTAAGAAAAAAAGGGTCGGACCGAGTTCAAAGTGACCTCGGGCCCGATGTGAGTTCAAAGTCGATCCTAAGTGCAAAAAGTGAAAAATCCAACAAAAAGTGAAGTGTAAAGATGAAGTGGAATGTTAAGTGAAAAAGTGGGTTGAGAAAAGAAAAAGAAAAAAATCAAAGTCTTTTGGGAGTGTGAAGTTGAAAGTGGAAGAATTTGGTGAAGTTGGTGAGAGACTAGAAAGTTCAATCCCCATTGTAAGCACCACAAGACCAAAATGATTCCCACCTTGAGGAACACCAAAAGCCCCATTACAACCCGGCCGAATGGAACCTCTTTGAGGACCTCCATTGAGCCAAGTTCATATTCTTTGTGTGCATTGTAATAGGCATCTCCAGGTGGAGGAATTGGTGATATTAGCTTCAATGGTAAAGTCTTTACTTGCATGATTTTGAGTATGAGTGTTCATCTTCAAGCTTAAACACATGATGAGTGATACACATTTCCACATACCTAAAGTGAGGCTTTGTTGCATTGACTTTATTCCTTGAACACTTGATCATGTGTGATGACGTAATCTTGCTAGCATGTCTATCACTTGTTCTTAATTGGGTTTTTCATATGAGGCTTTACTTGAAGATTGTGCTTCGGTCTTGCTTACTTTGTTATTGCTTGAGGACAAGCAAGTTTAAGTATGGGGTATTCTGATGTCTCTCGTTTTGGAGGTGTTTTAGTAGTTGATTTCCTTTGTAAATATGTGTTTTTATTCCCTTTTTTGTTAGTTTCGTTCCTTTCTAGCTTAGTTCCCGGTTTTCCTTGAAGATTCGGAAACTATGCGAGTTTGCTTTGATTTGTAGGTAAAATGGCAAGAATGAGGGCATTTTGGAGAAGCTTATGAAGGAGCCAAGTCAAGGAGTGCAAGAGCCAAGCTAAGAATGAAGTGGAACTGAAGGAAACCCAAGAAGAAGACAAGGATCGAGGCCCAGGACCGAGTACCACGACGTCAGGCCCGAGATCGAGCAACCAGAGCCAGGACCGACGTTCCCAACGTCGGGCCCGAGGTGCATCCGTGTCGGTCCTAAGTCGGAAATTGAGAGGATTGTTCCCCAAGGCATATTTTTAGTAACTTTCCACATTTGCCCCTTTCTAAATTGGGAGTTCATTGGTCCCCAATCCATGAGAGGCTACAAATAGAGGTGATTAGAGAGCATTAAGGGCATGTTTGGATAGACCACACTCAAATCACTCTCTAAAGGCTCAAAGGAAGACTTGGAGGGCAAGGAGAAGAAAGGAGAAGGAAGAGAAGAGGAGATCGGTGGAGCTAGGAGGAGGATTAGTGAGTTTTGTACTTTGTTTTGGAATTGAATGCAATTTGAGTTTGGTTTGATGTTGATGATTGAGATTTGCTTGATTTCCCTTTTGATTTCTTTGTTCTCTTACTTGATGGAGTAGGTTCCATAGTCTTGGGCTATGGGGGAATCCCCTAGCTAGGATTGGGTAGAAAATCTCAATTCCATAGCCTTTGAGTGCTTGATCTATGAATCTTCTCTACACTAAGCTTCAATTCTCTTGTGAAAACAAGGGGCTTAGGGCTTGTGATTGGTAAGAGTAAGCGAGAGCAATCTCGAACCAAATCACTAGACCTAACATCGAAGGAGAGTGAAAACTCCCTTGGGTCGAGGTGTAGATTGGAGGGATTGAAGGCTAGCAACCTCGATCTCACTAGGATCAAACACTTATTGCTTGAATTGAGGTAGAATATCCAAGTCTAGTTAGGGGTGGAACCCAAAAACCCAAGACCGATCTACTTATTGTTCAAGACCGAGTTACCCAGTACATCGGGCCCGACTTGTACCACGTCGGTCCCGGCCAAACTCAACCTCGATCCACCCTCGGACCGAAGTGACTTGTGTCGGTCCGAGGTGATCTCTTTTGTTTTCCTTTGTTTTGCCTTTCTTTCATCTTTTCTTAGTCTTTTCGGGTACTCTCGACGCACGAACTCCCGTGTGTTCGACACCCTTCCTCTTTACTACAATTGAGGTTCGGTTTTTTATAAATTTAAATTGTGAGACCCTCCGATCCCGGACCGATCAAAATCAATTATCAAAATCTCACGAATTCATACATCAAAGCTTCACTCTTGAACAAACCCTTGAAGGTTAGCTCTCCATACAAGAGAAATCTACATCTAAACTACAAACTAAAAAGAAAAGAATTATTTTGATGAACTCTAAAATGGATGAAGATGCTAAAAACCTAGGAAAACCAAAGTTTAAATAGTACTTGGAAGCCAAGCTATCCGAAACAGTAAGATAGGAAAAAGAAAAGAAGATAGAAAAATAAAGCCTTCTCGGATCTGGCCTCCACCGCGCATGCGCTGGCTCCACCGCTCGCGGCATTGTTCCTTCGTGAAATACTTCGCTCTTCGCAAATCGCCTTGCACCGCGCTCGCACCTCGGGTTCAACGCACACGGTTGATCAGCACTTTGAATAAGGAACAACTTGTACGTGGATCTCTAGTCTTTTTAAAACATTTATGTTGATAATGACTACTGGGGGCACAATAACAAGTGATACGAGATCTAAGCCCTACATATTTGCTATATCCAGGATAGATGGGTTTGTTGTCGACCCGAGCATGGAAATCAATTCGTGAAGGGCCAGTTCTCTAAATTTGGTTTTCCAATATGGAACACACCTTTTGATTGGGATACCACTTTTGCTTCCCATTGCCTTGGTTATCCACCACATGCATGAAACAACTTGTATTGTTGACCAACCAATTCCCTTGGTATTTAAATATGAAAACAAGGTTAGTTGTGGCAAGATTTATTTCTATTCGATTAAGGAACAAATCCTCAACACAATTGTACACAATATTTCCCAAAATAAGAGCTATGAACTAAAAAAATCTTCTCTTTGATCTTGGAACGTTCCACATGATTTTTCCTTTTTTTTGCTTTGATTTTATCCTTAAATAGATACTACCATAAGTGATTTGCTTCACGCTTTCCATAATTAAGATTTGCTAGTTTTGCGCCAACCATTTCATGTCGACGACCGCTTCGTTTAGAACTATGACAAACTCTGAGGACCTTTGTCGTCGCTATGGTTTAGAACTATATATGACAACCTCTAAAGACCTTTGTCGCCAACATTGTTTAAAGTCAGTATTTTTTGAAACCATCAAAACATCAAATTTTCCAACAATAGTGTTCCCTAAGGAACAATATCTGATGACACTAAAATTAGCCATGTGGTTATATATGATAAAATATTACTGTTCACTGAACCCAATTAAGACCAACACATGTTTGTTCAAGTTTCCACAAATATAGAAATATATCTAATACATCATGCATGCAATCACGGAAACCAATTAAACTCTAAAAATTCAATTTTTGTTTTATATATTCTTATTTTCCATCCTCTTTGATCGATCGAAAGGGGCATGGCAATCAGTTGATAACCCAGGAAAGAGTGAGGATAATGGATGCTCTCTCTCTAACACAAATTTGAGTGGAATTTGTGTCGGTGGATCTCAAAGATAGAATATGGACCAATCTTTTCCTTCTCTGATTGTTAATTAGAGTTGTCAGACCCGATCGGAAAAATCGACTTAAACCGAAGGAAAATTTTAGGGTTAAAATCCAACCTGAGTACCAGCGAGTAAAGGAAAAAATTGAACCCGATTAACTTGAAACCAATTAGGTTGAAACCCGAACCTTACCCGACCCGATTTTTTTTATATGTAGAATAAATATTTTCTTTTAAGTGTTATAATATATTTTATTATAAAATATTATTTTATCATCAAATATTATCTTTTAATCATAATATTATTTTAATAATCATTAAAGATTCAAGTTCTTGACCTGTTAAGTCGATCTAAACGCGCACAATAACCTGTATGAATATTTATCTTTCCGTTTCACAAGGTACTGTTTTTTTGGCTCTATGCTTAGGGACATGAGATATATATAGAGGTGTCAAACAGGTCGGATCGGGTGGATTCGGGTTCGGTCTTTTCGGGTTCGGGTTGAGTACGGGTTCGGGTCAATCGGGTTACAGGTTAAGCCGGGTCGGGTCTTGACAGGTTATCGGGCGGGTTCGGGTCGACCTAACAGGTCAAGAATTTGAATTTTTAATGATTATTAAAATAATATTATGATTAAATAATAATATTTAATAATAAAATATAACTTTTAATAGATTTTGATAATAATATTTTATTTATAATATGTTTTATGATAAAATATTTACAATATAAGATATTTATTCTACATATATATAATATATCGGGTCGGTCGGGTCGGTCTCGGGTTTCAACCCAATTGGGTTCGGGTTAATCGGGTTCGGTTTTTTTCTTTGCTCGCTACAATTCGGGTCGGGTCTCAACCTAAAAATTTTCGGTCGGTTCGGGTCGATTTTTCGGGTCGGGTCAGGTTTTGACAGCTCTATCATATATACCTCATATGAATCTAATAGATTTACATTATAGTGGTAATACATATACGGCTCCCTAACCTTCTACAAAATGGTCACTTTAATACCTCATCTTTGAGTTTTACCTATTGAATACCTGAACTATACACATTGTGACCTATTAAACACCTTTTATTGATGACATGTAAAAATTAAGCGCCACGTAAGCGCCACATGTACACCACATAAACACTATATTTTCCCCTTATTAAAAAAACAAATTTTAAACATAAAAAACAACAAGAAATCTAAAAAACAGTTAAAATTTTAAACATAAACATTAAAAAAAATTATTTTAAAAGTGTTAAAATTTTATAATTAATTTTTTTTAAATTTAAAAAATGTTGATTTTTAAAAAAAAAAAATTTTAAAATGTTAATGTTAAATTTTTTTAAAAATGTTACAATTTTAAAACTATTTAAGCAAATTTTAAAAATTTAAACAATTTTTAAATTTTTTAAACAAATTTACAAATTTTAAAAGTTTTTATTTTTAAAATTTTTAAAACAAATTTTAAACATAAAAAACAACAAGAAATTTTAAAACATAAAAAACAAATTTTTTGTGTTTAAAATTTGTTTTTTTATTCAAGAGAAAAGATAGTGCATATTTGGTGTACATGTGGCGCATATGTGGCACTTACGTGGCACTTAATTTTTACATGTCATCGTAAGAGATGTTTAATTGGTCACAATGTGTATAATTCAGGTATTCAATAGGTAAAATTCAAAGGTGAGGTATTAAAATGACCATTTTGTAAAAGGTCAGGGAGCCGTATATGTATTAGGCCTTTATACGGACACACAGGGGGTCCATGTGTGGCCCGCCCTCTAGGGTTTACTATTAGCATGTATATATAATTTTAGGTTAAATATAAATATATCTTGAATTAATTTATATTAATATGATATGAAAATCAACTAGTCTTGATGGTTCAATTTTATTTTCATCCCACCAAGGTTTAATTCTCCATAACATAATTGTACTTTTTTTTATTCAAATTTAATGCATTACTCTCTAATTTATTTTTCTATAAAGTAGCCATTTTTTTGCATATATTAGATCTCATATTCAATATGGTTTTTTTTTTGATAAATAAGTGACTATTTTTTGCTATCTAAGCTATTGAGTAACTAAATTTGTTGGTTATTCTTGATTTGATTAAATCTTCTAGATAAGTGTGCCCCCTAAAATTCGTTCTGCGTCTGTCATTGTTTATATGGATCTATTATTTATCTATGTTTTTTTGGCTTCAGTGCAACTTTTTTATTCCGATGAGTAGGGTTGGCAATTACGCATGGATGATCGACCCATCCATTTAACCCACCCAAAATCAACGGGTGAAAACCCAAATAAAGTGGGTGATGGGCGGAGCGGGTGATGAGTGAAACGGGAGACGGATCGGATATTGGTGAGAGTTTGTTACCCATATAACCCGACCCATCACCCACCACCAACCAACCTATCACTTATTTCACCCAAATCCCCCCTAGTTATTCTAATATATATATATATATATATTTTTCTAATTAAACTATTTTCAATATCTTGTTAACGTACATTAACATTTCGTGATGTACTTTTTTCAATTTTCTAATATTGCTTTTAGAATTAGGGATTTGCATTTTCGTTTATATAGTTTATTGAAAATTTATTTATTGAATCTTTATCTTTAAATATTTTTTCATATTGAATTATTACTATTATATGGTCCCACATATATAATGAAAAAGATATAATAATTTTAAAGGGTGAATGAGTCACCCATATAAACAACAGATAATGGGTAATGGGTAGAACATTCCACGGGTGACGGGTGGGTCAAGTGGATCATTTTTACTTGCGGGTCGGATGGAGGAAGTGCTCAACTCACTAATAACCCGACTCGTTGACAACCCTACCGATGAGTAGAGTATTTCTTATAAGGACAACTCCTTGTGGTGAGTTATTCATTGGATTTTCCTCCTTGTCGTATAATAGATGGTCCAATTTTTTTTAGTTTTTTAGAAAATAGCTTTTTTTCATGTTTCCTATATTATTTTTCTTTTATGAACACTTAAATACGACATTTCATTTTATACACACTAGAAGTTCAATTTTTATATACTACAATTTATTTTTGTGTATATTAGATTAAAAAAATTATTTACAAAACATTTAATTTATATATTTTTTTATTATTTTGAACAACAAAACAAAAAGATAATAGATAAATAAAATTACAATCAATAAAAAATTAAGTAGACTAAAAAACAGAAAAAGATTAAAAAATCATTTTTACAAAATGAGTTTATAACCCTTAAAAACATTAGTTCAATTTTATAAATTAAAACTTCATTTTTAATGTATTACAAGATCAATTTATGTTTACTATATTACTATGAGATCAATTTAGGTATTTGTACGAGTTCAACTTTTTGCACAATGAGTTCATTTTTTATTTACTATAAATTAAAATTTTATATTATTCAAATTTTGTGAAAATAAAAATATATCAAAATATATATAGGATTAAAAATAAAAAAGAAATTTAATAAAAAAATATTTTTTGTTTAAAAGTTAGACCATACATCAGATAGTAAGAAGAAAAATTTAATGTATAAGATTAATTCTCATCACAAGGGATTGTCCTTACCTAGGGGCGGAGGCAAAATACAAGTATTGAGGGAGTTATTTGACTTTTGTGATTAAATATAGTAAATTTATTATTTATAATATGATATTAAAAATCTATTTATTGTATTATGGAGATTATTTAATACATCTGTCACTATTAAAATCTCTAAATAGTTTTTTAAAGCCTATTAGAGCATCCCCAACAGATGTGCTAAAAGTTTTTCTAAAATGGAGAAGCAAAAACAATATTCTCCAAATTTTTTCTACTTCAACTCCAACAGCTTCTCCATTTTACAGAATATAACCTTTCTTATTTAAGTCCAACCACTTATCTATTTTGAAGAATTCAATGTTTATTAATTCTTATTTTTATTTAACTGATAGAAATGAAAATATAATACAATCTTAATTTAAATATACTTAATTTTTTTATTTAAGTAATAAAGAAGTAATAATACTAAAGTATCATAATGTAAATAAGAAAATACATGCATTCACAGTCAGGTGTTGGAAAGACTATATATTATTGTTTAATGGTTTTAGGGTCGGTACCGATCGACTAAAATATTTATAACTTATATACACATAACTCAATAAAATTAGGACTTATGTGAGCAAAAAGTTCATGCATTCACGAGAAGCTATAATAATTAAAAATATATTTTTTATAATATATATTATTAATTTGCATTATATATTTAACACTAAAGGGAAAACTTAAATTTTACACTCAATTTATATAAACCTTCTACTATTAGCATAAATGCATTTTGAAGAAAGGAATAATTACCATAAATGTATTTTAGAGAATGAAGTACAATTTTAGAGAATCCCCTACATTTAGAGAATGAAGTGCAATTTTTTTTCCCATCTCCATTATGGAGAATGAGATGGGGGAGGTGTTGGGGTAAAAAAATGAGCTATAATCCCCCAAATCCCTCATTTTTTCTATAATAGAGAAGTTGTTGGGGACATAGTTGTTAGGATCGGGATCCTTGGATCGGATCGGAAGGGGGTAGCAGGATCGGATCGTAGAGTCGGATCGTTAGGATCGTAAGATCCTACATTTTAACTAAAAAATATACGATAACCTAATATATTGTATATTTTCTTATATATAAACTCTGAAATTTTATAAACATAATTATATTGATGAGTAAAACTAATTTAAGATGAATCGAGTTAATAATTTAATGGAAAAGAGACATAAACTTTGAGCTTAGTAATAAAATATAAATTTAATAGTGATTGTTTAGGATCGCAAGAATCGTTTGTAGGATCGTTAGAATCGTTGTAGAATCGTTAGAGTCGTGTGTAAAATCAAAATCCACTTAGAATTTTGAGTTAAATCATTTAAGATCCTACTTTAATAAGATCCTACTTAGGATCGTGAATCGATTTATGACTTTTGGATCGTAGAATCGTAGGATCGAGTCGGGATTCTGATAACATTGGTTGGGGATGCTCTTATATTGTAAAAACAAAGGTATGGTAATTAAGATCCTAACTATTACCGTATATGTGAAAGATAAAAATATAGCATCACTATTACCGTATTTAAGATAACGTACTTTGTTGGAAAGAAAAACGAGGCCAAAATATTTAATAATGCAATTAGGTTAATAAAATGAAGTGTATAGAGACTCTTCATAAATCTTAAGCATACAAAATTCATTATTATAAATCTTTATAACTAAAAGCTAGATATCAAACCAAAGTTCACGATCTAATAAATGATGTGTATGATTTAACATATTAACAATAACATAGTTTTTTGAAACTCTTGAGTTACAGTATGACAATAAGATATATAGTAACAGATAAACTCACAAAAGTTTAAGGAATAAAAATTGGTTTGAAAAAAAAAATGACTAAAAACTGATATACGTATGTCCAATTTTCAAATGCTCATAACTTTTTGCTAAAATATAGGATTAAGGCGTGTAATACATCAAATCAAAACCCCATAAAAGAATATATATATATATATATACCCAAAAACAATTTTGATTGGGGGGATGACTCCCACCGGCCCTAACATAGCTCTACCACTATCCTCACCACTAGGGCTATTCATTGGACAAAAACCGAACTGAACCGTGAAAGCCGAACCAAACCCGAAAACCGAACTTCAAAAAACCACGACCCAAAAACCGACCAGAAATTCACTAGATCGGTTCTGTTTTACTCGGTTTGGATCCGGCTTTGCATGAATGGACCGAACTTTGTAAATTGGAATTTTTGTGATCCAAATGAATTGAAAAACCAATTAGTGACCTGATCCAAACCTGAACCGAGCCAAATTTGGACCAAGATGTTCTTTTATGATTTCTACAAAACTATAAAGTCTAATGTTCCTTTTCTATCTGAGCTAGCTAATTAAGCTAATTTGGTTCATACATTGATATGAGTACTTCAAGTTTTTATGCGTGTGGAAATTCTCGTCTTGATTCAATTCATTTAGGTTGGTTTCATATTTGTTTTAGTTTTCTCATGGTAAAAGCTCAATTATGTCATATGAGTAGTTCAAGTTTTGATATGAGTAGTTCAAGTTTTTATATGAGTAGTTTAGTTTCCCATCGCTTTATTTTCTGCCTAAATCATGTATTTGGAAATATTTGAATAGAAATACACTAAATAAAATGCCTCCAAAGAAAAGACATTTTGTTACATAGGAATGTGAAAATGTAAAAATGTAGTTAAAGCTTGAGTAGTTCAGAATGTATCTAAAAATGCTCAATATTTTATTCTGATTGTTCAAGGTTTAACTAATGCAAATGACATACCACTTAGAGATATGTTTTCCAACAAAAGAAACAAATTGCGAGAAAAACAAAATGTGGATGAAGAGCATAGAGAAAAAAGTAACAATTCTAGGTCATGTGGTGATGAAGATGATGAAGATAAAGATAATCATAAAGATGATGATGGTTCCAGTTTTCATGAGGATTATAAAAGCAACTCTGATGATGCTGAGGATGATAATGATGAATACGTTGATGAAAAGGAAATGTGCAAGCCTCCAAAAGAAAATGCAAAACTAAAAAAAGCTCATGTGAAGATGAAGAAGAAATCAAACGGTCTATAGAATTCTCAATAAAGAAGTTGCATATGAAAGGGGCACAAGGACATTTCACATACTGCAATCAAGATCTAATCCAAGAGGGACAACTGAGACGATGGAAAGTTTAAATGAGTAGTAAAAGGAAAGTATAACGGAACTTGGTTTTAGAAGCATTTTGACTTCAAAATCAAGGCTCTTCCAACGTACATTACATATTGGTTAGTTGAATAGTTTGATGGTGAAAAGGTGGGTATGAAGATGGCAAATGGTGAAATTATGTACATTAAAGAACAAGATGTGCACCTTGCCCTTGGCATCCCATTTGGAAGTAAGGAAATATCAACTAATGGTAGAGTTGAGAATGTGGAATTAGTAGAAGAATGGAAGGATATATTTAAAACCAAACATGAGAAAGAAAGAAACAAAGCACTTCAAGATTACACCGCAAGTTTTGTGAGAAGAGATGCTTGCTAAGAGTGATGGTGGTTCATTTTTCAAAAGATTCTTCATCCCTTTCTTCATATCATTATTGGTGGATAGCAAGTAGAATATAAGTGTTAATTACTCATATATGAGCTGCTTAGAAGATGTAGAAAACAGTAAAAACCATAACTTGAGTGGGCTTCTACCTGACTGCCTAGCTAGTTGAAGCAAATAAGACATGGGATGATAAAAAAAAAGTCTTCATTTACAAGCTCCTTGCTTTTCCTCATGGTTAGTTATCCTTCTTAAAAATGTTCAACTAAAAAAATTCACTTCGTCTTATATATGTGAATAGTTTTCAAATTTAATAGCTTCTCACAAGACATGTCCATGTTGTTGTCCATCTCAGAATTTCATGACATTCTTTCATTGGACGACGAAGCTCACCAATGTAATGTTCTCTGTGTAATTGGATGATCGCAGGGCTAGGAACTGGGAGTGGACAAATTGGGTTGATATGGAGATTGCATTTAATAACAAGACAGGCTTGAACATCACCCCTTAGTTTCTGAAGAATAAGTTTGAGTACTGGAAGATAAAATGGCACCAATGGCTAGGCCTGAAGTTATATTGAATTAATTTCGTTTGGGATGAAAACACCAGAAGCCTTTAGGGTGACGAGCAGTGGTGGGAGCAAGCCATCCAGGTTTGTGACTTGAACATTTCCCTTTGTGAAACATATGTGCTAACATGATACTCTCTATGGTTGTTGTTCATTGATGTTCGTGCTTCTATTTTGTACTTTGCAGATCGGAGGAGATAGGTGTAGAAAGTTCAAGAGGTGCAATGTCAACCTGTCCATTGTGTGCATGTGGGAGGAGGTGTTTGGAGAAGCCCCTCATGAGCGATCATGGTATGACGTGGAGGATGCCGCCCCTACTGCCGTTGATGATGTAGGCCCAACTGAAGACGAAGACTCCGATTAGGAAAGTGCATCCAAAGAAAGTTTGTGGTAATGGGTGTGGCTTTCAATTATTTAAACCAAAATTGAAGTGTTTTGTTGTTGCTTATCCGGTTAATTGTGACTTAAGCAATACAACTGTTGCGTTGTTTGTTTTTAAATTAGTGAACTGTGCTTTGTGCTCATGTGTGGACACATATAAATGTGAGCTTCTAATGTATGTGTTCATTGTCTTAGGTTTGTACCATTCACCTTAAGTACTCCTAATGCTATGTATGTTTCTTATTTGTTGTTTGTTTTAAATTTGAAATGGATGCCTTTGTGGACATGTTCTTAAAGCATGAATATTGGGGATTTCACCCAAGTTTCCACACGAGTTTCATGGAGAAAAATAAATAAATAAATAAAAGGATGAAACTCTCATTTGCGTTTCATATATTGAGGGAAAAATCTTCACTGACACATGTGTACACTAACACACATGAGGTGGCATCCATATTAAAAGGGAGGGGACCACTTATTTAGCAAATTATTAATAAAAAGGAAAAAGATTATAAGTTAAAATCCCCCTCCATCAATATTAATTAATTAATAGTTTAATTAAAATCAAATCATAACCACTTATCACCGTTAATTAAGTCTAGGAGTACCGTTATTTTTCAATTTGAAGTTAATGAATGATAGCATTTAGTTATAATTAATTAATTATGTATAACATTAACATCAGAATTAATTAGTTAATATTTCAATTAAAACGACTGTAAATCATAACAATTTATCACCATATTTAAATCTTTACTTATTAACTAAGTTTAGGAGTACATTGTTTTTCAATTTGAAGTTAACAAATGATAGCATACAGTTATGATCCGATCAAACACTAAATGGAGTATCTACAAGAGTCGGAGCACGTAGATTTAACTATTATCTCTATACAATTATTATCATATCATCGTCATAACTATATATTAAAGCGGAGGTTAAAAATAATAATTAGTACGACATGTGTCAATTATCTATTGGGTCGTATCACCTATCTTTATTAAAATAATCTAACTGGTTAAAACTTGATTACAGACCCCACATGTACATAAAATAAGAAAGAATATATATATACATATATATATATAAGAAAGAATATATATCATTCAAACCATATCTATAATGTTTCCTTAGATATATAATTAACTAATCTTACTATATACTAAATCGGAGATTAAAATAATAATATAGAACAACATATGTCAACTCCAAATAAATATATAATTAAATTAATAGTAGTAGTTTATTAAAGATATAATAAACCACATAACTATTCTATTAAATCCATTCGATTGGTTGACAATTTGACATTTAATTGACTTACTTAAATGAAAACATAAAATAGAAATCAATATAATGTCACTTTAGTAGAAAAAAATTATGTCTTCAATGCACAAGGACTAATTGTGAGGTCCGATAAGGCACGATTTTATTAAAAAAAATTAAGATTGAAATTGAAATTAATAGATAAAAAGATTTCGAGAAAAATTATGTATAAAATTTTATTTTATTTTTTTCTATAAAATAAAATAGAAACCAATATATAAGAAGAGTTCTATTGTGAGGTCTACAATGACAACCAATTAAACAAATTAAATTAGTTTAATAAAAAGGGGTGATGCGGTCTAATGAGAAGTTGACACGTGTTGTGCTAAATATTATTTTTAACCTCCGCTTTAGTATATAGTTATGATGAACAGTTAAGGGTAATTTTGTCGATAAGTTTTTTTAAATCATCCACCCTATGTTTATTCAGGAATTGTTACTTATTTCTATCCATTTTTGTGTAATAGATTTCATAGATTAGCTGTAAAAAACAATTAACCAAGAAAATAAGTTGTACTTATCGTACCAACTAGTTGTATAGATATATAGTTATTAACATTAAGATAGACTGGTATATAATTATTGATAAAAACAAGTATTCGGTGTTGTATGAGGTATCTTTCATAATATGTACCAGTCATTTATGTCCGGCGTTGTTCGGAACGGTTGTTTAATAGTGTTTTTGTCGTTTTTTAGGCTTGTATGCTTATGTTTATAGTTTTGCTGAATTGTATATCGAAACGATATATTGTCCTTTTTGAATAACTAGAATGACATTATAAGCATCATATTTTTAGTACTAATAAGATTATAAATTCTTGAATATAAAAAAATTGAATTCTTAATCTATAAGCTTTTAGTTATAACGCCGGCATTGGTTGTTCAAAATTACCTTAATAAAGAAATTATGAAAATAATCTTTTAATTTATGTATATGGTGATATTAAATGTTTTATAAAACCTAAACCTAAATTTATAATGCATATAGATACAATATAATTCAATAATATCTATTATCTATCTATCATAACTATATACTAAAGCGGAGGTTATAAATAATATTTAGCATGACACATGTCACCTTCTTATTGGACCGCATCACTCATCTTCATTAAAACAATTCAATTTGTTTAATTGGTTAAAATTTCATTGTAGACCCCACATTAGATTTCTTCTTATCTATCAATTTTAATTATTTTCTTAAAAAAAATCTATCCAAATTTGTGCATAGAATAATATTAGGAGTAGTATGTAGATGATAATATTATGAGTAGTACATGTGATATATGTCGATGATATGAGTACTACATACGAATCATATATAAATAAATTATATATATATATTTGATTTTTCCCCCCAAATTAACTATAAAATAAAATTATTAATTATAAAATAAAGATACTTAATTATAAATATAAGTATTAAGGCCTTATACGATAAAGTTATAATTATTGCAAATCTTTGTTCGATTAAAAGAATGTATTATAACATAAATGATGTATCATTAAAATAAATCTAAAAAGAAACAAATTATATAAAATAATACAAGATTTTATATCAAACTATTGTTTTAAATAACTTTATATAAAGTTTAAACAAGTTTTTAGTTAAATCAAATCGTGCCTTCAAGGCACGGGACTGATACTAGTTACTATATACTAAAGCGGAAGCAAATTCCACCACCACATTGCGTCACATCACCCCTTTTGTTAAAATAATATATTATATAATTATTTTTGTCATCTATTGAATTGGAAATTTATCTTTATTTATCATATAAACTTATTCCACTACTTATATAAAGATATATTAAATAGTATCACACGTACGACATAAGATATATTAAAGCACACTTAAGAATATGATATTCTAAAGATATATTATAACATGTTAAGAGTTTTTAAGATATATATCATACGTAACACATTATATATGGCTTAAAACATATCCAGACACCTGAACTTGTCCATTTTGTTCATTTGGACACCTGACCTTTGAAACGGACCTATTGAGCACCTTAACTTGTCAAAGCTTACCTATTAAACACCTCGTCTTTGATTACGGAGTATTGTAATACGCACGCGCTATTACGTGAACATGATTAAGCGAAAAAACGGTCACGTAATGTCAAATAATGTCTCCTTGTTTAATTAATTGTCACATGACGAGGTGTTCAATAGGTAAGTTTTAACAAGTTGAGGTGTTTAATAGGTAGATTTTTACAAATTGAGGTGTTTAATAGGTAGGCTTTTACAAGTTGAGGTGCTCAATAGGTCCGTTTCAAAGGTCAGGTGTCAAAATGACCAAAATGGACAAGTTCAGGTGTCTGTATATGTTTTAGGCCCATTATATATGGTATATCTATATATCTATCAATAATAATTAATAATATTTTTATGAAATAGTATCCTACTCCCTACCCATGTAAAGATATATTATAACATCTTTTTTTGTTAAAATAATAAATTGAACATATGTTTATATTGATCATATCATATTAATTAAATTCCCAATAAAAATATCAAAAAAAAATATTAGATGATATATTTTCCCTAAATCTATCAATAATATAACTTACTAGTTACACTTTAGATAGATATATCTTAATTAAGATAATTATTCGTTAATATTTTTATTTGATATATATACTTCTTATTTAATTAATTTTTCATAACATAATAACATATATACAAGATAATTCATTTTTCTTTTTTATCTTTATTAAATATTCTCTATATTGTTAATATAATACTACATCAACTGGAGTTTTTATTTGATTTTATTAATTTATTTGTATAAGTTAGTTTATGCAATTTAGTTATAATAACATTTTTTATAATACATCATATATTATGACATTCTTCCTCAATCATTTAAATATAAGTATATTTTTCTATTAAAAATTAATATATCATAAAGTATTCTTATATATGTATTAATTATGAACCAATTCACCAACTTATATTAAATGAACTTATATGTTAATTAAGTGTCCTTGTGAAAAGGTTTGTTGTGATGCATGTAACGTAACATATAGGAACAAAGTATTATTGGATGGGGGGCCAAGAAGAGCCACTTACAAGGTATAATAATTTCAAGATAGATATTTAACAAGCATAATTCTATTAGCATATTATACGGGGCAGTTGTTTTGATTGAGGGGTATTCGGGGCAGTTGTGATTAGTTAGTCCATATACGAACGTGTGTATGGCAGTTGTTTTGATTTTTTCTTTCTTTTTCCTATAATTAATTATAAATAAATAGTGGTCTCATCTTTTAATACACATGGACGCCATGTCACATGTGTTAACCTACACATGTATAAGTCAAGCACCCTCCTATATTGAGGGTTCAATGTTAGCTTTGGGCCCCACTACCATCAATGACAAATTAATACTAAAAATTATAAAATAAAATCTCTTCCATCTCCTAGTTATTACATGCCACATGACAACATCTTGGCCATTAGTTATACTAATTTATAATTAGTTTTTTTGGGTAATCTTAACTTAATACATTAAGTATAAATGATACCACAAATCATATTTTCTATCTATCCATAGAGACTAAATATATATATATGTTAAGTATGGTGATCGGTCCGGATTGGAGGGTCTCAAAATTACAATTTATAACCGAACCCCGTAGTAGTACTAGGTAGGGTGTCGAACGCTCGAGAGTTTGTTCGTTGAGTGCACCAAAAAGACTTAAAAAGGGAAAAAGAAAGGGTAAAACAAGGAAAATCAAAGGAAACAACTCGGGACCGACATGGGTCACTTCGGCCCGAGATGGATCGACGTAGGTTTTGCACGAGACCGACACAGATTGACGTCGGGCCCGAGGTCTGGGAATGTCGGACTAGGCAATAGGAGAGATCGGTCTTGGGTTTTTGGGTTCCTTCCCTAACTAGATGTGGGTAATTCCACCCCAATTCAGCCAGTAAGTGTTGATCCTCGTAGAATCGAGGTTGTTCGCCTTCGATCTCGCCACTCTACATATCGACCCCAGGGAATTTTACCTCCCATTTCGATACAAGTTCAAGTGATAGGCAAAAGATTGCTTTCACTCACTCTTGCCAATCACAAGCCCTTGATCCCTTGCTTTCACAAGAGATTGTAGCTCTATGTAGAGTGGATTCCTAGGTCAAGCACTAAAGGCTATGTAATTGGGGGTTCACACCCAAACCTAGCTAGGGGTTTCCCCCATAGCCCAAGACTATGGAATCTACTCCATAAGGCTAGAGTAAAAAGCAATCAAAAGACAAAGCAAACAAATCTCAATCATCCAACTCAAATCAAAGCCAAATCTCATTCAATTCAAAGGGAAATCACAAGATCCAAACTCAAATCCACAAATTGCAAATCAAAACAAGTTCAAACTCACAATTCTTCCCTAGATCTAGCTATCCTCTCCACCGATTTCCTCTTCTTCCTCCTTCTCTTCCTTCTCCTTGCTCTCCAAGTCTTCCTTGAGCCTTTAAGAGTGATTAGATGTGTGTAATGAGTGATAATCCTCTAATTGTCTTCTCTCCTTTTAATTAGGGGCCAAGAATATCCAAAAATGGAAGAGGGGCAAAAGTGGTAGATCACATTTGTGTGCCTTGGTGCCCAATCTACACTTCGCCGACTTAGACCGACACGGAGCAACCTCGTGCCCGACTTGCCACACCTCGGTCGGGTCTCCATGAGTCGATCTCGGGCCCGAGTTGCTGGGCACCTCGATCTTGTCCTCGGTCCTCTTCTCTTCTTGGTTTTTCTTGAGCTCTTCATCGTTGATCGCTCGGCTCTTCCGCTCCTTTGTGCTCATGCCTTGCTCCCTCCTTAGGGACTCCTTCCGAAACTTCCTCAAAACACGCCAAATTACCTACAAAACGCAACTAATTCGCATAGTCTCCGAATCTCATAGAAAATCGGAATCTAAGCTAAAAAGGAACAAAACTAGCAAAGAAAGGAACAAAAGACACCTATTTACACGGAAAATTAACTAATAAAACACCACCAAAATGAGAGACATCATATGGTATTTTGCTTTCATTAATAATATATGTTTGTTTTGTTTCGGAAGATAAATGTTTTTTCTATTGCTTTAATATGATCTTAATTAAAAACATTTAATTCAAAATATTATTTGGAATTTAATTTTTTTAACAAGCCCTATATTAATAAATTAAGGAAGTAATTGTAATTGTGTATATAAAAATAAATAACTGTTGGGAATTGAAAAAAAGTGAGAAATAGGGTTCATTGGTATTTAAGTGAATAGTAAAAATACTATTGGAGAATGGTAGAATGATGTGAATAAGAGACAAATGGTAAAGAGTAAAGGTTCATTGGGTTCAAGGGGCTCACCAATATTCATGGTCTTATTGACTTCATAAAGCTAAGAGTTCTTATCTGCACTTTTTCGTGATGAATGCTCATGTACTTTTCTTATCCTTTCCCTAGTTGTAAGAGCATCTCCAACAAATGCTCTATAATTTTCCCTAAAATGGAAAATGAATTCTCATGTTCTATAAAAATTTTAGATCTTAACTCCAACAAATTCTCCATTTTGGAGAATCATGTTTATATTATTATTATATTTATTTATATGAAATATTGAAATGCCAAAATCAGCCAATTATAAGACTACATGATAGCATATGCATTTAATGCATTCCCCAAATATTTTTGGGGATTTCCCTAAATTTATAGAATACTAATCACATTTTGGAGACTTTCTCCATTTTGGAGAATTAGATAGGGAAGTTGTTGGGTTCAAAACACAACAAAAATTCTCCAAATTTGCTATTTTCAAGAATATGGGGATGCTGTTGGAGATGCCCTAAGATAGTTGATGGCTTGCATCTAGCTCATGCTTAGAGTGCATATTAGGTCATGTTTCATTTGGTTTTGGTTCGCTTTTCTCTCTTTTAAGTTAGTATTTTAGTTGTTTTCGGTTTAGTGCCTTCGTTCGGACTCTACGCCTTGTTTGTGCGTTTTCAGGTGAAAACGGATGAGATTTGGTGTTGGAGATTTAAGAGACCTTAAGAAGACGACATTAGCTCGAAGACGGAGTCGAGGAGAGGCCCGAGAAGTCGCCAAAAGAAGCAAACCAAAAGCCGAGCCAAGAATGCAAAGCGACGAAGCAAGAAAGCGGCTCCCGGGGCAAAAAGGCCCTGACCCCGGCTGCGACCCTACCAGGGTCGTGGCCAGGGTCGTGTGACCCGGCCGGGTCACGGGCAGGCCCTATTTTGCCCGCGGCCGAGTTTCCAGACCCGGACCCGGCCGGGTCACGGCCAGGGTCGTGGCCAGGGTCGGGGCTTTTCTTCACGTTTGCTTTGATTTGACCCTCCAGGATCCGACCCGGTCGGGTCACGGCCCGAGTTGGCCCCCGGGTCACGCGACGACGCCCCTCTTTTCCTCTTTTATCCCTCTTTTCCTTTTAGGGTTGTATAAATACCTCTTCTTCCCCTTGGAAGACAATCTTCTTTCCCCCTTTTGGGGACTTTTTCCCATTTTAGAACTTTAGTGTCTTGTGAAGAATTGGAGAAAGTGTTGGAGATTCTTCCCTCTTTTCAATCAATTGAATGAAGTTTGGTATGGATTTCCTTCTCTCTTCTTCATTTCCTTTGTTCATGTTTAGCTAGGTTCCCAAATCCTAGGGTTTGGGGAAAACCCTATGGGTTTTAGGTAGTGCTTTGAATGCTTGCTTGAATTGAGATTTGAATTGTGGTTTGTGTCAATCCTATGTGCCTAATGCCAAATCGCTTGCGATTTGAGACTTGTTGATGATTAGAACCGAGAGGTTAGGTTGTCAATAGGGAGATAGGTTAGGGACTTGTGTTGAGAGACCTCCTCTCTAACTTGAACTATAGGATTGATTGATTGATTTCCCTTTGAAATGAGAATTGAATTGGGAACTCTTGAGAGGTTGACCTACCGGTAGAGGGTTGAGTTGGACGAGCTCACTCAAGCCACGACGGTGGATGAGGGCTTGAACCGATTGAGCCCCTATTGAGCCTAAAGGGCCTAGTCTTGGATCAAGCCACGAAAGTGGATGATTATCATATTCTAGGTACGATTTGTTTGATTCGATAGAATTAGACAATGATTCTAGGTAGATGCCTCCAAACCATGATTTGATCTAGATTCTTGTATGCTTTCAAAGTGTTGCTTAGATCCATAGTGTGAGTACTTAGACTCTAGGATTGCTTTTTCCCTTATTCATATTTGCATCATCTTGTTGCTTGTTCTCTTTGTTTGCTAGTTGATTAGTTTAAGTTTCTTCCATCCTTAATTGCCTCGCATTTGCCTAGCTACTTTGATTGTCAGTTCACCAACTCTACTAAAGTCCTAGAGATCGACACCTTGGTATTACGCGACCCGTGCACTTGCGGTATTGGTCTAGTAGCCTATCAAGTTTTTTGGCGCCGTTGCCGGGGACTTTTGCTAGTTTTGGTTGTTTCCGACATCCAGTAGTCTAGGTCCTTTTGCTTTTGATTTTGTTTCTTTTTGTTTTTGATTGTAGGTTTTTTTTGACTATGAGTATGTTGAGATTTGAGCAATGGGAAAATGAGCACTTCCATGAGTACTTCTCTAGATTTCTACAAGTGGTGCAAGAACAAGATGCTTGGGGTTATCAATACCACAAGTTTGAGTTATGCAAGTGCATAGTTGAGGGTATGAATCCCGCAACTTTTGATTTGGCAATGTACATGAGTAAGGGGAGATTATGGGATATGGGAAGTGATGAATGTTGGGACTTCTTTTGCTTCATGAGTGATGAATGTATGCAAGTCGAATCTCCACCAATACCTCAACCGGATGAAACTTCCTATGCTTATCTTGAGAGTTTGGTAGAGGATCTTGCCAACAAAGTCAATAGCTTGGTTGTGGAGCATTGTGAAAGGTGTGATTCTTCTCTCCACTCAACAACCACTTGCCCATTCTATGTGTATGAGAAAGCGGGAGACATCACATTGGAATCCAATGACCATGAGTTAGATGTGCCAAATGAAGACATTGTCGTCATGGATGAGCCCTTAGAACTCAACGAGCTTGATGGATCTCGGGGTGATGAGATGGAGAGTTCCGATGCTTTGAAAGAGATGGGTGATCCATGTGAGGATGAGAGGTTCTCTTATTATGAATTAGAGGATGAGAGGTTCTTTGATGACGGATTAGAGGATGATGAAAGAAATGAGCAAGATTCCGTCATTGAGGTGTGTCCTTCACCAATGGATCCTCCTCCTATGCTCTCTACTTGGGAATGTCCTCTCTCGGTCTTAGATACCCCATGTAAGTTCTTCCCTAATTTCTCTTCCATTGTCATTCAAGATGTGCATGATGAAAAACCATGTTTAGAGCCTAAAGTAGAATCTAGAGATTACTTTGAGGTTGCCTTTGAGGAAAGTGCTCAAAAGAGCTTTGATCCATATTATATATATCTTGAGAAGCCTCCACCCAAACAAAATTGGTTTCAACATATTCCTTTTCATGAAAGTAGTGCTAGCTTATTTGATAGGTTAAAACGATTTTTAAATGCTATATTTTTCATCTTTAAACCATCATTGGGCTACATACACCTTTGTGAGATGTGCTCACAAAGTTTTGATAGGTTATTGAGAGCATTAGCAATGATTGATCTAAGCATTTGATAAGGCATCATGGTCAAGCTATCGACCTTAAACAAGCGTTCCTTGGGAGGCAACCCAAGTCTTTCTTTGTTAGTAGGTTAAGTTGAATAAAATCTAGAAGTGGAAAGATGGGTAGTTGTTGCTAAGTGCTCTTTGTTGCTTGCTTGGTAGTGCTTGATTGCCATGTTACTTGAGGCTTGCTTGTGGTTGTCCTTGCCGGGACAATATTTTGCTATTGTTGCTTGTGAAATTTCTTGTCTAGTTGTGTGTAGGCAAATAGCAAAGACTCTTGACTCTTACTTCCGTCTCCAAATTGGTGAAGTCCTCAATTCCACCACCTCCTCCTCCACAATAGATACAAGGTGAGTCCTCCTTTCTCTCCTTTCTTGCTTTTATTTTCACATTGAGGACAATGTGATGTTTAAGTTTGGGGGAGGGAATTCATGTTAAATAGATGCATTCATGTTTCAATTCTTGTTTTGCATTCATGTTTACTTTTGTCTTGCCATTTTATTTGCATGCTAAAAATCCAAAAAAATTGAAAAATTTGTCAAAATGCCAAAAATTTCATGCATTATAGGATGCCATCAAATTTTCTTAAATAAGAATCCCTTGCCTTCAACATAGTTAAATCCATGACTTGGAAAATTCCATATCTTTGCTTAGATGGATGAAGCCCTTATTTTCTTGCATGATCATGGCTTGTTTACTTGACTTATATTTGGATGAGCATGTGGACTCTTAAAGTCGTAGACTAATGTTGAGATTCTAGGTAATGAGCACCTAGTGAGATTTCATCTTTAGCCTCTTTTTCTAGGACTTTGTCCTCTCTTTTCTTTATGTGTGATTTCTCTATGCATCTCTAACTCTAGAACTTGAGATTGTATCTTTGTCAAGGCCGCATTCATGACATTTGTTTGTGACATTAAAGTGATAGAGGCACTATTTCGTTAGCCCCACTATTTCCCCTATCCATCCTACATTAGTGCCAATTTTCTTGAAGCCCAATTTTTTGAGCCTAAAAGCCTATTCTTTGAAACTCCACAAAATTGTTTCCCTAGCCCAAATAGCTTAACCCTTCCTAGAGAATAGGAGTCATGGGAGATGAAATTTTAGTGAGTTTGGGTTTGAGAGAAAATACCATTTGGTGGAAGAGAATTTCAAAAGAAAGAAATGCAAAAGAGTGGGAAATGTTTGGAAGAAATGAAAAGTCTTGAAAAATAGTGTTTGAAAGTGAGTTGGTGGCTTGAAAATAAATGTGCAAAAGTTGAGAAGTCACAAAAGTTTTGTGAGAAAAGAAAAGCAAGTGCAAAAAGGGTTGAGTTCAAAATGAAAAAAAAAATGAAAATGAAAGAAAAGAAAAAGTGGGAAAGTGAACTCCAAAGTTTATGATGTGTTGAAGTTGTGAAGTTTTCGGGTTTGAGAGAATGAGCAAAATGCTTGAATTGGTTGCTTGGTTGTGAAGTGTAAGCTTTGCTCTTATTCTCTAGTTTAGCACCACATGACCAAAAGTTTTCCTCACCCAACTCTTCTCACCAAGCCCCACTACAACCCTTAAAAAGCCCTCTTGATTAGTGTCACTTGCATTGTCTTTAGCGGTGGAGATTGAGATTTCTTTCAAGCTTATGGTAGCTTAGAGATCATAGATGAAATTGAGTGATAACTTTGAAGCCTAAACACATGGAAAGAGAGTAAACACATACCCCCTAGTGAGGCCCAGAATTGATTCATGTGTCTTCATCTTTTTGAGTCATAAAACATGTGCAATGATTCTGGTTTGTTAAGTTTCAAGTTCTTTGATTATTGCTTGCTTTATTTTGAGGTGAATTCTTGAATTGCACTTGATGTGGGATGAAGAGTCTAAATTGCTTGCTTGAGGACAAGCAAGGTTCAAGTTTGGGGGATTTTGATGGCTTGCATCTAGCTCATGCTTAGAGTGCATATTAGGTCATGTTTCATTTGGTTTTGGTTCGCTTTTCTCTCTTTTAAGTTAGTATTTTAGTTGTTTTCGGTTTAGTGCCTTCGTTCGGACTCTACGCCTTGTTTGTGCGTTTTCAGGTGAAAATGGAAAAGATTTGGTGTTGGAGATTTAAGAGACCTTAAGAAGACAACATTAGCTCGAAGACGGAGTCGAGGAGAGGCCCGAGAAGTCGCCAAAAGAAGCAAACCAAAAGCCGAGCCAAGAATGCAAAGCGACGAAGCAAGAAAGCGGCTCCCGGGGCAAAAAGGCCCTGACCCCGGCTGCGACCCTGCCAGGGTCGTGTGACCCGGCCGGGTCACGGGCAGGGTCACAGCCGGGGTCGCCCTATTTTGCCCGCGGCCGAGTTTCCAGACCTGGACCCGGCCGGGTCACGGCCAGGGTCGGGGCTTTTCTTCACGTTTGCTTTGATTTGACCCTCCAGGATCCGACCCGGTCGGGTCACGGCCCGAGTTGGCCCCCGGGTGACGCGACGGCGCCCCTCTTTTCCTCTTTTATCCCTGTTTTCCTTTTAGGGTTGTATAAATACCTCTTCTTCCCCTTGGAAGACAATCTTCTTTCCCCCTTTTGGGGACTTTTTCCTATTTTAGAACTTTAGTGTCTTGTGAAGAATTGAAGAAAGTGTTGGAGATTCTTCCCTCTTTTCAATCAATTGAATGAAGTTTGGTATGCATTTCCTTCTCTCTTCTTCATTTCCTTTGTTCATGTTTAGCTAGGTTCCCAAATCCTAGGGTTTGGGGAAAACCCTATGGGTTCTAGGTAGTGCTTTGAATGCTTACTTGAATTGAGATTTGAATTGTGGTTTGTGTCAATCCTATGTGCCTAATGCCAAATCGCTTGCGATTTGAGACTTGTTGATGATTAGAACCGAGAGGTTAGGTTGTCAATAGGGAGATAGGTTAGGAACTTGTGTTGAGAGACCTCCTCTCTAACTTGAACTATAGGATTGATTGATTGATTTCCCTTTGAAATGAGAATTGAATTGGGAACTCTTGAGAGGTTGACCTACCGGTAGAGGGTTGAGTTGGACGAGCTCACTCAAGCCACGACGGTGGATGAGGGCTTGAACCGATTGAGCCCCTATTGAGCCTAAAGGGCCTAGTCTTGGATCAAGCCACGAAAGTGAATGATTATCATATTCTAGGTACGATTTGTTTGATTCGATAGAATTAGACAATGATTCTAGGTAGATGCCTCCAAACCATGATTTGATCTAGATTCTTGTATGCTTTCAAAGTGTTGCTTAGATCCATAGTGTGAGTACTTAGACTCTAGGATTGCCCTTTCCCTTATTCATATTTGCATCATCTTGTTGCTTGTTCTCTTTGTTTGCTAGTTGATTAGTTTAAGTTTCTTCCATCCTTAATTGCCTCGCATTTGCCTAGCTACTTTGATTGTCGGTTCACCAACTCTACTAAAGTCCTAGAGATCGACACCATGGTACTACGCGACCCGTGCACTTGCGGTATTGGTCTAGTAGCCTATCAATAGTCAACCTTTGTGCATGGCATGCACTTGTCTCCTCAACACTATTAGGGCCCGTTTGGTACCATGAGAGGAATCGGGTAGGAATCAGAATCGAGTTTGGAATGGCGAATCGGGTTAATAATTAGGAATGATGTTTTGCTATTCCTAAACCAGATGTTTGGTATAACTGTCAGATTGGTAAAAAAACACAAAAAAACAGCAAAAAAAACCTAGCTTGAAGATTGGTAAAATTAACAAGGAGGATGAAGATGGGTGAAATTTGCAAATATCCAACGAAGCTTGAATAGTTGAATGTGGCACAACATCATTGGTAGGAAGGGAGAGGCAAAATGATTTGAAATAAATTTAGGTTTGAGTCATAACTGAGATTTTAGGTGGGTATGGAGATTAGTACAATGGACATGGTATGGTGATAGGTCCTAAACTTACAGCGCAAGTATACGGTTCGGTAGTAGTAATACCAAGGTGTCGAACTCTGGGACTTTTGTAGCAAAGAGTGAACTGACAAACAAGTAGCTAGGTCTAAATAGAGCAAAATATAGAGAGGAGGATGAAATTAAAACTAACAACTTGCAATCTACTAGAAATAGAACAAAGCAAATGACGCAAAGACAATGAGGAAAGACAATCCGAGAGTTAATTAAGGTACTAACCACAATGAACCTAGGTAAACATTGAAAGCAAGCGTGATTTTGATTAAACTTTGGCTTGGAGACAATTACCTAATCTCTTTGTCTAATCCTTATGGGACCAAACAAATGTGCCTAGAATATAGTATATCATCCACTCTCGTGGCTTGAAAATCCGGGACTAAGCCCTTTAAGCGCTATAGGGCTTAGGGTCGGTTCAAACCCCCATTCACCGTCGTGACTTGAGTGATCAATCCAACTCAAAGCCTCTATCGGTAATTGTTCCTCTGAAGAGGATTCCAATCAACTCTCATTTCAAGGAATTCTCAAGCAATCAATCCTAGTTTTCTAGTGGGGAGAGGGTCTCTCAACTCCGATCCCACACCTAGCCTCCTATCAACAATATCACCTCTCGGTCTCAATCATCAACAAGACTCAAATTCACAATCAAATTTGGCATTAAACACATAGGGTTGAAACAAACCACAATCTAATCTCTACTCATGCAAGCAAATCAAAATCCACCTAAAACTCAATGGGTTTTCTCCAAACCCTAGGATTTTGGGATCTAGCTAAGCATAAACATGGAAAACAAAGGAAATGAAGGAGAAGAAGAAAAGAGTAAATCCATACCAAACTTCAATCCATAGATAGAAAAGGCAAGAATCTCAATCATCTTCTCCAATTCTTCACATAACAAAGAGAACTTTTATGGAAAGACAAAGGTTCCCCAAATGGGGGAAAAGTCCTCTTCCATGAGGAAGAAGAGGTATTTATACAACCCCAAAAGAGAAAAGACCTAAATGAGGTAAAGAGGGGCGTCGTAGCGCGACCCGGGCCGTATCCGGGCCGGGTCGGGCTCTGCATCCTGGCTGGGCAATTGTCTTGGCAAGGCAGGCCGACCCGGGCTGAGACCCTGCCTGTGACCCGGCCGGGTCAGAGCCTGGACACTCCGGGAGCTGCTTTCTTGCTTTGTCGTCTTGCTCTCTTGGATCGGCTTTTGGTTTGCTTCTTTTGGCGTCTCTTCGGGCTTCTCCTAAACTCTGTCTTCAAGCTTCCTTGAGTCCTCTTGATCTCCATCACTCAATTCTCCTCCATTTTCTCCTGAAAAACGCACAAATAAAGCGTAGACTCCGAACCAAGATACTAAACTAAAAATGCTAAGAAATAAGCTTAAACAAGAGAGATTCAATGCAAAACAAAATGAAACATGATCTTGAAATGCATCCTAGGCATGCACTAAATGCATGTCATCATATGGGTGATTCCAAGGTATGAGTTTCATTACGAATCCTTATTTTACCAAACACCAAAATAGGTATAGCTCATTCCCAAACTCATTCCATATCCCCAAGCTATAGAAACAAACAGGCCTTTAATGTTGTCAATATATTTTGACTCTATAATGCCATTACATGTTGCCTAACTTCAAGAATCTTTTTTGACTAATTTAAAGACTTTCAATCAAAGGTTCAATAAGTGAGGTGGGTCCCTTCAATTGCTTTATCACTGTTGTTGGTATATACTGCACTACAATTATGGTTTAGGCTAACTCTTACCATGTCTCAAGAGGGTGAAGGTAGCGGAAGCTCTTCGCCGAAGGCTAACTCCTATATGGACATTACTGTTGAAGGCCCGATAAGCACACGAACTACAATTGCATATTATACTTGAATTACCATTACCTTGATGCTCATGCATACTTATGGTTTTCGATTCCTCCATGTAGGATAACTATTGGATTTCCACGAGGTTGTAGCTGGATACGCCCATTAGGAAGCATCTGAGGGTGTATTGTCATAGACAAAGCAAGCATGAGAGCGCAATTGAATTCTTTTGAAAGGCGAAACAATAACCCACCTACGCAACATAGCGACTGCAACATCTATAAGTAGATAAAATGCAAAATGCTTTCCCTTCGCTTTGAGTCATTACCTTGTCCGCTGAAACCTGGTTTGCATTCCAATGACAATAGTTGGGCCTAGAGGACGGTGACGTGATCGATGTTGTAAAGAATGCAGCCGTGGGTGGATCGCAAGGCCATGAATGACGTTCTATGTGTGTTTATTTCTCCCTAATGTGTCTTTTTGTTGGTGTACTCATCCCACAGATGTTGATATCACTAGCTATTTGGTGTTTTTATGTGGTCAACATATGTACTATGTATTGCATGTATGTTGGTGTTTGTAGGTGGTTATGTGTTACATATGTGTAGTAGGCTCTTACTGAATTGTATAAATAGGCTAATGTTGTTAGTTAGCTGGGAAGCTGGTGGAACCTATTTGTAGCCAGAGGAAGTGTAAGGCAAGGTATCCAACAATAATACAATTCTGTTAACCCTCTCTCTTGTTCTTCCTCTCTCTCTTCCCGATTCTCATTCTGTTCTTCTCCTATCTTTCTCATTCTCAGGTTTCTCTAGTTTGATTCATTACATTGGTATCAGAGCCTCGAATCCATGGCGGACGGCACACGTTTCCGATCTATGGAGGAGGGATTGCGCAAGAACGAAGTGCAAATCTTGCAATTACAACAATCGGTGGCTGAGATTCAGTTGGAATCGCAGAAGTTTATGGAGTCCACTCGCATTTTCATGGCGGAATCAAAGCTTCAACAAGACAATAATTTGGCTAGATTTGCATCCACGGATCAGAAATTGGATCGAATTGATCAAACGCTGAATAAATTGACCGATTTCATGATGTCTCATAGCGACAAGAATCCGGTTCCTCGTGTTCCTGAGATCACTCCTTCTTCAAGCTCGGGAGGAGCTCGTCCTAGCATTCTTGGTTCCAGCAGGCCGGAGGACAGGGTGTCTGATCGTGATCGACCTCCGATGGGGGGAATGGCGCAGAATGTTGGTCAAGATTCAAGGGATCGATCATCGTGGTCTTTTGGTTCACGTATGAATCGCTTTCCTAAGGTGGATTTTCCTGTGTTTGATGGATCGCAACCTAGGAGTTGAATCCGAAAGTGTGAGCGTTATTTCGAGAGTTTTGGCATTCTTGATACTCAGAAAGTGCAGCTTGCGTCGATTTATGTGAATGGCAAGGCTGATATCTGGTTGCAAGGTTTCTTGATGCAAAGACCTCAGGCTTCTTGGTGTGAGTTAGAAGAGGCTGTTTGTGCTAGGTTTGGTGCGAAGAAAGGAGTAGATGTTATTGAGGAGTTTAACAAACTTGAGCAGAAAGGGGGAATTGAGGATTATACTGAAAAATTTGAGGAGCTTCGTGCTTATGTGTTAGCTTATGATCCTCACTTGGCAGAAGCATATTTTGTTTCAAGCTATGTTAGTGGTTTGAAAGTAGAAATTCGTTCTTTGGTCAAATTGAATAGGCCTTTGGATCTTACCATGGCCTATGAACAGGCTAAGCTTCATTCTGATGCAGTCCAAGCCATAGTCAAGCTGAGTAGACCACCCTGGAAACTACCTTTGTCTAGTTTTCAAAATAAGTTGACAGTTGAAAATAAAGGTTCACAGAAGTCATCTCCATCCTCTATTTCTGTTCCTGTGAGCTCTGTAGCTAGTAAGGTTGACAAGTCTTCTTCTTCCTTTGAGGTGCGTAAGCAGCAGGGGTTGTGTTATAGATGTGGGGAGAAGTATCATGTTGGGCACCGTTGTAAGACTCAGACCTTACATACTTTAATGGCAGAACAATTACAAGATATTAATTCAGCTAGCATCGGTGATTTGAGTGAGGATGTTCCTCAGGATTCTTTGGAGGAAATGAATGATGATCATGAAGTTTATGTCCATGCCATTGCTGGTACTAATCCTAAGACCACTATTAGGATTAAGGGGACACTTCAAGGCAGAGAAATCATTATTTTGGTTGATAGTGGAGCTACTCATAGCTTTGTTGATCCTCGTGTGGTTGGACAGAAAGATAGTTGTATTCAGAAAGCTACTGTGTTGGAGGTATGTGTAGCTAATGGTGAAAAGATGTTTTGTAATCAAGTTTGCAAGGGGCTAGTTTGGGTTATGCAGGGTCACAAGTTTAAGCATGATCTTAGGATACTTAAACTGGGTGGCTGTGATATGATTTTAGGAGGAGATTGGCTTTGGGAATTCAGCCCAGTTTTATTTGATATTAAGAAATTAAAGATTTCTTTTGTTATGGGAGGCAAAACAGTGGAAATTTATGGTGATAGGGAAGAAGCTACATTAAGGATGATATTTGGAAGTAAAGTTCAGAAGTTGCTAAGAAAGAAGGTTCCATTGTTGTTAACTCAAGTGGCTAGGGTATTTTCTGTGGAAGGGAAGGTTGTAGCTGAGCCACAAGTTATTCAGGAGCTTCTAGCTGTCTTTGAGGATGTCTTTGCTGAGCCTAAAGGGTTACCTCCTGTTAGGGGGCATGAGCATACAATAGTTCTTAAAGAGGGTGTGCAGCCAGTGTGTGCTAAGCCATATAGGTATCCTCATTTTCTAGAAAACTGAGATTGAAAAGCAAGTAGAGGAAATGTTAAAGTCTGCAATAATTCGACCAAGTCAAAGTCCTTTTGCTTCTCCAACTCTGTTAGTGAAGAAGAAGGATGGTTCATGGAGGTTTTGTGTTGATTATAGGCAGCTGAATGATGTGACAGTCAAGGATAAATTTCCTATTCCACATATTGAGGAATTGTTGGATGAGTTGCATGGAGCATGTTTTTATTCAAATATGGATTTGAGGGCAGGCTATCATCAAGTGCGAATGGCTGAAAAAGATGTAGAGAAAACAGCTTTTAGAACTCATAAGGATAATTATGAGTTCAGGGTAATGCCTTTTGGTTTGACTAATGCTCCAGCCACTTTTCAATCTTTGATGAATGAAGTTTTTTCTCCATATTTGAGGAAGTTTGTACTAGTTTTCTTTGATGACATATTGGTGTATAGCTCTTCTTTGGAGTTGCATACTATTCATCTTAGGAAGGTGTTGCTATGACTCAGGAAACATTCATTGTTTGCTAAGAAGAGTAAGTGTTTTTTTGCTCAACCTCAAGTGGAGTACTTGGGGCATCTAATTTCAGTTGAAGGGGTTGCCACTGATCCTTCCAAGATTGCAGCTATGACAGATTGGAAGTCTCCTAGGAATGTTAAGGGGTTGATGAGTTTTCTGGGTTTAACTGGCTATTATAGGATATTTATCAAGGGATATGGGGGTATTGCTCGTCCATTGACTGAATTATCGAGGAAGGATGAGTTTGCTTGGTCAGTTGAGGCTGAATTTGCTTTTCAACAGCTTAAGAAGATAGTGTCTTCAACACCTGTTTTAGCTCTGCCTAATTTTGATTTACCTTTCACACTTGAAGTTGATGCTTGCAATTCTGGTATTGGAGCTGTTCTTATGCAGCAGGGTAGGCCCTTGGCTTTTATTAGTAAGGCATTACATGGAGGAGTTTGCATTTTTCTACTTATGAGAAAGAGTTGTTGGCAATTTTGCTTGCTGTTGACAAATGGAGGCATTATTTAGAGCTTGCACATTTTTTTATCAAGACAGATCATCAATCACTGAGGTATATCCTTGACCAGAAATTGACTACTCAATTGCAAAAGAAGGCTCAGAAAGTTGTTAGGCTTGTCTTATTCTATTGAGTATAAGAAGGGAGTGGAAAATAGGGTGGCAGATGCCTTGTCTAGGAAATTTGAGGGTGACAATTGTTTAGTTGTGGTTTCTGCTGTGCAACCACAGTGGTTGATGGAAGTTTTGCAGAGTTATGAGAATGATGAGGAGGTTTCTGCATTATTGTCAACTACAGCAATTTCTTCTTCTGATAATTTCAAGGGTGGTAAATGGATTGTTGAAATACAAGCACAAGATTTATATTGGAGCTAGTATTGATTTAAGGCAGAAGTTAGTGGCTGTGTTTCATGATTCTCCAGTTGGTGGACATTCAGGGATCAATGGAACCTATCAAAGACTGAAATCTTTATTCTATTGGCAAAAAATGAAGCAGCTTGTTGAAGCATTTGTGAAAAGCTGTGATAATTGTTAACAAAATAAGGGGGAGCATGTTCCTTATCCTGGGTTGTTGCAGCCTTTGGAGGTTCTTGAGCAGGCTTGGCAGCATATCTATATGGACTTTGTGGAAGGATTGCCAAAATCCATGGGAAAGGACACAATCATGGTAATTGTTGATAGATTTACAAAGTGTGCTCACTTTGTAGCTTTGAGTCATCCTTTTACTACTTCTAAGGTAGCTCAAAGTTTCATGGATGTGGTATTCAGATTACATGGATTGCCTCAAAGTATAGTATCTGACAGGGATAAAAAATTTGTGAACCATTTTTGGAGGGAGTTGTTTTCAGCTATGGGAACTACATTGAAGCTGTCCACATCTTTCCATCCTCAAACTAATTGTCAAACTGAGCGAGTGAATCAGTGCTTAGAAGCATATTTGAGAGGTATGACTTCTTCAAATCCTAAGAAGTGGTGTGGTTGGTTGCCTTTAGCTGAATGGTGGTACAATACCAATTTTCATACTGCTCTGAAAGTAACTCCATTTCAAGCATTGTATGGGTATTTGGCGCCTCAACTGGGATTGAGTGAAGTGCAGGTGTCTACAGCCTCAGTGGAAGAATGGCTACAGGCTAGAGAGCATATGGTTGCTCAATTGAAATTGAATTTGCACCAGGCACAGTCTAAGATGAAACAAATGGCTGACAGACATAGAACTGAAAGGGAGTTTGAAGTGGGAGATATGGTGTATTTGAAACTCCAACCTTACAGACAAACTTCAGCAGCTGTGAGCAACACTTGGAAGAGTGGCATACAAGCTTGAGTTGCCAGTGGGTTCAAAGATTCATCCTATTTTTCATATCTCTCAGTTGAAAAAGAGGTGTGGACCAGATATGGTTGTGAGCAACACTCCACATATTACTGATGCTACTGGAGAAGTGATAGTGGCTCCTCGTGCCATTTTGGACACCAGGGTTTCTTACTTGAAGAATGGTGAGCCGGTCACAGAGTGGTTAATTCAGTGGGAGAACTTAGAAGCTGATAAGGCTACATGGGAGCAGGCAGGGCATATTATTCAGCAATTTCCAGCTTTTGTAACAAGGCCTTGAGGACAAGTCCTTAAAGGGGGGGGGGGGGGGAGGGGGGGGAGCAATGTTACATATGTGTAGTAGGCTCTTACTGAATTGTATAAATAGGCTAATGTTGTTAGTTAGCCGGGAAGTTGGTGGAACCTATTTGTAGCCAGAGGAAGTGTAAGGCAAGGTATCCAACAATAATACAATTCTGTTAACCCTCTCTCTTGTACTTCCTCTCTCTCTCTTCCCGATTCTGATTCTGTTCTTCTCCTATCTTTCTCATTCTCAGGTTTCTCTAGTTTGATTCATTACATTATGATATGCATGCACTATGTATGGGATGTTTAGTTCATTTAATAAAGTGACAATATATAGTGGTCACACTTACAAATCCGACAGTGAGCTTTTTCATTATGAAACTTTTTATATAAACTCTCGTAAACTCGCTTTTCCATTATGACCCGCATTGAAAAAGTGATGGTAAAAAGAAGCACTCTACTAGTGGTTTTGTTGGTTGGTGGTTCTGTTGGTGGTTCTGGTGATGGTAAAAGAAGCAGTCTATAGTGAACACGAGTCGTCGTGGCTTCGAATGTTGTTTATTACCCTTCATTCAATAAAGTGTGATCATTCTCACGTGTAATGCTAACCATCTACATTACAACACTGTCAAATTCTCTACATAGTTGTTTTGAGGCATGTAAATTTTGAAGACACACATGAATGTCACGTGTAGGGGCATATGTGAATTAATTTTTTATTGGATATGAGGGTATTTTGGTCTTTTGATACTAGTGGTTTCGGGATTCAGCTAGGTATCTTCCTGAACACTCATTTCATTTTTCCTTACTTTCATCTACCAAATTTAGCTTTAGCTACTTTCCAGATTTCAGCTTCCGCTACGAATTTAGCTTCAGTTTCATCTACAGTTCCCGAACGGAGCCTTAGTGCATACTTATGAATGGGAATATGAAGATTCATATTGGTGGTTAGTTGATCAATATTACTTTTATGATGAAGATGTACAATACAATCTACCATTGAATTTCAACTACAAGTAAATAAGAGTTTAAGAACGTCACACATAATGCAATACAAGAGATATACACCCATATTATTCGTAAATACACAGTCATGGTATTTAAAAAAAGAGCAATCAAGTAAAGTAAAAATACACATTCATTTTGCTATATTTTGCATCCTCGAAAACAAAAATTAAATATTATTGTATGTGCACACTTTGATATAACTCAATCAAACTGATAAGGTCCATTCTCATTTCTCTCCTTAGATATCATTTTCACATAATCCATTCCCTTTTTTTTTGGTCGAACATACTCCATCCCTTGAAAGAAAGGAGTGGAAACAAAAGGTTTTCTTTCATAAGTTTATCTACGTCTATAAACTAAAAATTGCAAACTATCTACCCTATTACATTATAAAGTAGAATCCAACTCTTTGTAAAAACATTGTGTCATATCATCCAAAATAAATAAAATAATAATTTTGTTTCATTAATAATATTATCTAAAATAACCCTTATATCCACTTGATATCTAAATTTGATATCTTAAGAAAATATAATTTTTTTTTAAACAATTGAATCATTTTTTAATTCAAACTAATGTAGATTATTTTTTATTTTTTATTTTTTCTATGAAGATTTTAAAATAAGATAATTGTCCATAATGAAAGTGATTGCATAAGGGTTATTTAAAGATAAAACGCAAATAGACGTATTATTAGAGGTGTCAAACAGGTCGGGTCGGGTGGATTCGGGTTCGTTCTTTTCGGGTTCGGGTTGAGTGCGGGTTCGGGTCAACCGGGTTACAGGTCAAGCCGGGTCGGGTCTTGACAGGTTATCGTGCGGGTTCGGGTCGACCTAACAGGTCAAGAATTTAAATTTTTAATGATTATTAAAATAATATTATGATTAAATAATAATATTTACTAATAAAATATTATTTTTAATAAATTTTTATAATAATATATTATTTATAATAGGTTTTATGATAAAATATATTATAATATTTACAATATAATATATTTATTCTACATATATGTAATATATCGGGTCGGTCTCGGGTTTCAACCCAATCGGGTTCGGGTTAATCGGGTTCGATTTTTTTCTTTGCTCGCTACTATTCGGGTCGGGTTTCAACCCAAAAAATTTCGGTCGGTTCGGGTCGATTTTTCGGGTCGGGTCAGGTTTTGACAGCTCTACGTATTATCAAATACAAAAGAAAACCTTAACAAACTAATATTAATAATTTATTTCAATAAATATGACTTGGGAAAATAATATAACATAATAATCTCAAATTGATTATATTTAATTATTTATGATTTATATGAAAAAATATATCATCAAATACAAATAAAAATCTTCATAAGTTAAATTTTATAAATCTACCCAAATACACTATAAAGTAGAACTCAAATCTTTGTAAAACATTATGCTATTTGACTAAAATAATAATTTTATTTTTTAAATTTGATATCTTAATAAAATATAATTTTTATTTAAATAATTCAAACATTTTTTTTTATTTTAGGTAAGAGATATATTTTGATTGTTTATCTTTTTTGTGAAAATTTGAGATAATTAATTTACCAACTAAACTAGGGCGAGTTATGGAAGGTTCTCGTGCGAGGTTGGTTTGACCAACGAGTCAATAATGTTATGTTTAAAATTTTATATTTATTATTAAATTATTGTAATATTATTAAATGATAATATTAATATGAAAATTGAAAAAAATTATCTAAAATTAAAATTATGTTAATATACTAACTGAAAAATATCTATAGGCCAATAGGCGTGGATTTGGGTCTCAATTGTACATTCTTAATAAGTCAAAAATAAGTTCGGACCAAAACTTGATATTGGATCAATTAACTAGGATTTATATTCATATTAACTGTACATGTTATCGGATTTATATGTTTTTAGCTTATTGTGTAATGCATATGAAAAGTGAAAGGGAGACATCATCTCACGAATTTAGCATTTTATACTTTTTAATCAACTTTTTTTTTTTTTGCGCAACCCATTGAAAGGTCATCACTTAATTAATACGGAGTAAAAATTTTTAGCTTCTTACATCCTGCATTCATTAATTTCCTAGATAGTTCTAATTTTACTACTTTTTATTTAAGATATAATCTCAACTTTCTTTATAGCGAATTATCTATACTATAAATTAAAGTGGAAACAAATTCCGCCACTACAATACACCACATCACCCCTTTTAATAATTATTTTTCTTATCCCCTATAAAATTGGAAAATTTACTTTTACGTACCATATAAATTGTTATTATTATCATTATAATTTAAATTAAATATATAATAGGGGATAAGAAAAATTATATACTTCTTATTAAAAAGTAAAATTAAATATATAATAGGGGATAAGAAAAATATTAAATTTTGCTTTTATGGCCACATTGATAAATATATACTTCTTATTTCACTAGTTATTTACAAAATAATATCATATTAAAAAGATAATTTGTTTTTTTTTAACTTATTAAATATTATCTATATTTTTAAATATACTACTATATTAATCCAAATTTTAATTTGAAACTATTGATTAGTTTATATAAGTTATTTTATGCAATTTAATGTAAATTGCCAAATTTTTAGTACAATGTTTATGTGTGTATAAAAAAAGTAAATATATAAAAAAAATTAAATAAATATTTCATGATATACGAAAATTATATTATTTTATAATCTTAAAATACACATCGTTTTACAAGAAATTATACATATGATAACATTTGTAATATAATAAGAACAAATAACATCCCCTTACAAGATATGGGTCATTTACTATTAAATTCTAAAAGCCAAGCAAAACTTTTTTTCAAATCACGAATGATTTCAAATGAAATCACCACCAAACATTTCAAACTCCAACGGAGCAACAAAGACGACAATAATTGAATTCCAAAGTCCGAAAAGGAAAAAGAAGCTAAAAGCATGCATAAATTAAGCAGAATCCATAAGCTAAAGGACAAGATCAGTTTAAAGCCAATAGGTAGTAGTACTATTTATAATTATTATTACTCTTTTTGTCCCATTATATTTGTCTATCATTTAATTTCAGTTATTCCAATATTTTTATTATAATATTTTTATTATAACTTTTTCATGACCTTTATGATTTTTTCATATAAAATTAAAAAAAACTATTCCCACTCAATCTTATATATTACCTCTCATTATCCAACTTTCGTATCAATTTTATCAGTTTACCACTTTCTACCTCCATAAAATTATAAAATTACTCTCATCTATCGTCATATATTACCCTAATTATTCAACTTTTTAACTGTTATTAATAAACTTGCAAACCATCCTTTATAGGCAAACAATATAGGACAAAGCGAGTATTTTTTGAAGGAAAAGGTAGTGGTAGTACGATTTATAATGAGAACTTTTACATTAAATGAATTATTATTATTATTAAGCTAGATAATATAAGGAGTACTCCCTCCATCTCTGAAAATTTCTCCGTCTTTCCTTTTTCGACGTTTCGATAAGATTGTCCGTTTCTCAATCTTTCTATTTACATCCAATTTTTATTACAATAATACCCCTCTTCAATTTCAAATATTACTCTCACTATCCAACTTTCTCATCAACTTTATCACTTTTCTCTACAAAATTACAAAAGCACCCTCATCTAATATCACATACTACTCACATTATCCAACTTTCACATCAAATTTATCATTTTTTTAACCTTTTTTCTCTATAAAATTACAAAAATACCCTCATCTATTTTCATATATTACCAAAATTACCCTAATTTTCACTTTTTTATTTAAAATATCAAAATTAATTTTGCCTTATGGACAAATTTTTGGAAACCTAGGGAGTCTATTATTATTATTATTATTATTATTATTATATTTGGATATGTATTGATAGGAGACGATGAAGGTTTATAAGGAGTGGTGATTCGGAGGCAGGCCGTGCTACACTTTTTATTTAAAAGTATTTTTTTTATCAAAAATATACTTTTTTTTACCTTAAAATTTGCAAAAATCAACTAGTTTTCACCAATTTCAAGATAAAAAAGTATATTTTTGATAAAAAGTTACTTTTTCCTCTAATGCATAGCAAGCCGAGAGAGTCTATGCAAGGCATATTAAATAATTTTTACCAGCTACCGGCTACAAAGTAATAGCCATATCAAATAAAGAGGTGTACAAGTGCAAGGCAGTGTGAGTGAGAGGGTCTCTTTCTCGATATATATATTGGTACGTGGCTATAAATAGATCTAGATAGAGGCAGCAAATTAGTGGGTAATTGAGGTGGGAATGGCGATTCGGAGGTTGCACGGGTCGGTTGATAGCCTGGGTACCCAGAGAGTGATGGCCTCCTTGTTTGAGCATCAGCTTGACTTCGATTTTGTGCCCGTCCATCTCATCAACAATCTCTCTCTCAGTGTAAGCTACCTAGTCAATAATTAATATATGCTTTGTTAATCTGAGATCTAATTTCATTCCACTCAGTGAGCTCGTCGTTGATCCATACATCGGATTAGCTAGCTTAACTAATTAATTACTCGTGGTCGTGGTTAATTAAATTCGACAGCCTTTTGGGGAGATCCCGGTCTTTGAAGATGGAGACTTGATACTATTTGGTATGCATACATTACATACATAATTACATATACTGTTGTTGATCAATTTCTTAGATATCATGTCGATCTCCTTTTCTGAGTTTATACAGGATTTACTTGAGTTAACAACTTGTTGACTATATACACTGTTGTACGTTGCTATTAGAAGAATTCCATTAATTGCAGAGTGCCTTAATTAGTCAGTTACTTTATTCGTAATATATACTGTAGTAATTATCAGCTAGGTAGTGAGGCGACTCTATTAAAATTATACAGATCCATCGACTTGGTGTGTGTGGTAATTAAAGAGATTATAACCAGGAAGCTAGCTATAGGAAGAAGCATGATATATACTTTTTTTTTTTTTTTTTTTTTTTTGATCAAGAGCATGATATGTATACTACTATAGAACATGCTAAAGGAGACTACTGTAATTAGTTCTGATCAAATATCCTGCAGTTCGTGGATTAACGTGAATTAGCTAAGCGTTTGGTTAGATAAGCACGTTCTCTGTTGGGTAGCTAGTATCGATCTCGTCCATTATTGGTTCCGCCATAAACATATAGTATAATATCATAATAATAATAATAATAATAATAATAAGTAATGCGTTACGGAGTACTCCGTATAATAAATGTACGAGTGTATTAAATATTGCAACAGAGTCGAGGGCAGCGATGAGATACATATCCCACGAATACGCGACCCAGGCGGTGAACCAAGTCTACATGACTCCCCTAATCCACGGGCTGGTGGCCACGTGGATCGACGTCGAGAACCACCAGTTCAAGCCACCCGCGCTGACCCTGATCGCCGCCCGCGACGACGCCGAGACGGAGGCGGAGCGGCGGCTTGGCAGGGTGCTGGACGTGTACGAGGAGCGGCTCAGGACGTCGGCGTTCCTAGGCGGCGACAAGTTCACCGCCGCTGACCTCACCCACATGCCTTACCTCCACGCGCTCACCAAGGGCGCGTGTGGGATGAGGCTTCTTGAGGGTAGGCCCCACGTGGCAAAGTGGTGCGCTGGCCTGCTTTCCAGGCCCTCCTGGGCCCGCGTTCTGGACATGCTCTCCAACTCTGCCCCTGTCCCATCAGTTTGATAGCAATCTATCAATGCGACTATCTATGTACGGAGTGCTATATTGTACTACGTACATACATATGTCTCTAATCTATCGAACATTGTTTTGGATCATCGTTTTCTCAGTCGTCGTCCGCCCGTTGCTCTAATAAATGTGCACCAGCGTGTATTTTGTTTTGCATGTCCTTCAAATTATAGTTGGGATAAGGGATTTTAGGTAAAGCATGTGAAAAATGGGTCTCCTAGAGTTTAAATTAGACAAAATTCAAACGAGTCGTCGAAAACAAAATGGGGCCTCGAGATTGTGTGCGACAAACAAAAATCTCCATCAAACTTGTGAGGACAATCAATGATTTTGTTTATCTGCCAAGGGAAATAAGTATTTGATGGAAAGTAAACTACATTCACACAACATCTAGAGAAAGAGACCCTTGATTAATCATCGTGATAAATATCAAGTAAACATCTACATTTCATGCTTTTTGTGTGGTTGAATAAGGTTTCAAAGCACTTAGCTTTTTTATTGATACTTTTAATGGGTAAAAACGACAGATTAGAGTCAATATCTTTACGGTCACGCCAAGCTTGAGACACTCTTCTAGGCAAATTTCCACATCAATTAGTTAGCATTTATTTCTCTATCTTATTTATTTTGCTATCCATATTTATTATACTTTATCCTTTATTAGGGTAGTTACTCTAGTTAGGATATTATTTATGGAGGAGAATCTTATCTTCGCCTGAGATAAGATATTTGGTTGACTTGGGGAGTAAGATATCGCGAAACCCTAGCCCTGGTGGGCCGATCCACCTAGGGGCGCGCGCCCCTCCCCCTCTTGTCCCTCTCCTCTATAAATACACATGCATTCATGTGTCTGGTAAGTCATGTTCTAAGCTATCGCTCTGCCTGACGCCTTTATTCGACATTGCCCTTACTGACTTAAGCATCGGAGGTGGATTCGGGGTCGCTCGCCCCTTGGTCCATTGTTTTGCAGGTCTTTGGAGGGAAAGAGGCTTGTAGAGTGGAAGAACATTTAAGATCATTGAAGAAGGAATTGAGACCTGTACACCGACATATTTTGTGTACTAACATTTGGCGCCGTCCGTGGGGAACGGTAGAACGTCCTTCTCATTGATTATCGATCCGAGAAACGTTTCAAGGAGATGACTTTGGGATCTATCCCAGAGGAGGAGGTCGCAGTGTTTGTTGATGATGGCGAAACCCTAAACGCTGGGGGCAACGCCATCGCTGACAACCAGGCCGACGACGCCGGCCACCACGTCGCCCCCGCCATCCAGGGCGCGACCGTGACCGAGAACCACGCCGGCGACCGCGCAGGGAGCCGCGAGGCTGTGCGCGGCAGTCGCCAGGAACAACCCGCGGTCGCGGGCGATACGCGGGCCGCGGGCGCGGATCCGAGCCCCGCGGTCGCGGTTTATGCACAGACCGGGGATCTTCGCGATCGCCCCGGTCGCCGCGATCACCACCCCCCTGCCGAGGGCGTGGGTGAGGGTTACGAGGAGCCTCGTAATCTCCAAAACACGAACAACGCTTTGCGGTTCGAGCGCGTTGGTTCGAATGTGGCGAGTAGTTCGGGTCCACCTGTCGAGACTCAGGCTGACCTCGACTACTTATTCCAACCCGAGTTGATGGCGATCAGGAGTTCGCGTGACTCCGTTCCCGGAAGAAGGCATGATCGCTCGTCCCTTCGCATCCAAGAGCCTTTGCATGACCACGATAGCTCGCTAGCCCACCGGAGCGGTGCGCGCGGAACGAGTGAGAGGGTTGGGCTGAGGGATGTCGCGGGACCAACAAGCGATATGACGGGAAGGGATCGCGAGGAGGAAAGGCCTCATTTTCAGTCTCAACTCGAGGAGGCCAGGAAGGAGATTGCAGCGCTGAAATTCTCCTTGGAGAAGATGCAGGAAAAGCGCCCGGTCGACGAAAGTCACCAACCGTAGTGTTTGGCTAGTGTCATCCACGTTCCCGATGACCGCCAAACCCCGGAACCTACGGGTGACGGAAGCGATGGTTCGGATAGCGACCGGAGGGCCCCAAAGGGCCGAAGGAAAGAAGGAGACCGCGAGAGGGATAGGCGTACCTGCAGTCGGGACCCGCAAGAGAACTCCCGTTCCACCGAGCAAGGGAGCTTGCGGGACCACAACCAAAGTGGGTACGAATCCCGGAGGAACGGTCACGGCAAGCGAAAGCCCCGCAGGAGGCGCCGCAACTGCGGGCGCGGAAACGAGCCCCGCGGACGCGGAAGCGAGCCCCGCGGGCGCGGGAACGATCCAACCCGCGGGCGCGGGAATGAGCCCCGCGGGCGCGGATCGCCGCCAGCAACGGACGATTCCGCGAGCGGCTCGACCCGCGACCGCGGGTCCATCAGCCGCGATCGCGGGACAGAGGGCCAGCACGGAAGGATTCGCGATTACGATCGGTACCATCCTAGGAGTCGGCGTGACGAGGATGATGACAGGTTTGACCGCGACGAGCGTCGCGAGATCGAGGCTCAAGCCGAGCAGCGGACCGAGAAGAGGCTGCTCAACCTACTCAAGAGTCAGGGAGGACTGCGGCAGTCGGCTCAGGACCAAGTGGATAGGAAGTTGGCTTTGGTAACTTCTACACCATTCCATCAAACTATTCAGCAGGCGGAGCCGCCCAAGAAGTTCACGCCACCAAGCTTCACGGTCTACGACGGTGCGTCGGACCGAGTGAACCACATCGCCTATTACACACACAAGATGGCATTATGGACTTCTGACGATGCCATCATGTGTAAGATGTTCCCCGGGAGTCTCGGGAAGGGCGCGATTAGATGGTTCTAAAGCTTGGAGTCCGGGTCGATCCGGTCATGGGGGCAGCTGGCTTCGGCTTTCGCCAAGCGGTACATTGCCAACAGTCGAGAAGCGATCTCATTGGACACGTTGCTCAGCCTAAGGCAACGCAAGGATGAGGGCCTCCGTCGGTTCACAAACCGTTTTACGGAGTGCTACGCTCAAATCGACGGGTGCGATGAGAAGACCGCTATAGCCGCCTTCCGCCGGGCTGTACCGAAGAAGTCCAAACTCCGAGAGAGCCTGACTCTGCGCCTGCCCTCCACACTCGACGAGCTGCAGGACCGAGTCCATCAATATGCCAAGTTGGAGGATGAAGACGACGGCGATCGGTCCCCTACACCTTCCCGCCGGGCGCGCGGATCGCCTAGGCCGAATGCCGGGAAGCGAAAAAGGGTAGACCAGGGCGTGTTTACTACATTTAACATTCCGATCTATCGTCTCCTGACCCGGATTCAGAACTATGAATGGTTCAAGCTCCCGCCGAGAGGGGATGCGGAGGACAACCTGCGCGGGCGTAAGTGGTGCATGTACCACCGAGCTCGGGGGCATTTGACCGAGAATTGTGAGCCCTTCAAAGAATATCTCGAGGAGCTCGTAAAGAAAGGATACCTCAAGCAGTATATTAAGACCTCGGATGACGAGGGAACGAGTGCTAAACAGATTGAGGTAGTCCAGACTATTACGGCTCTCTACAAAGAAGACGATCCGGAGTCGCGAAGTCTGTTTCGCAGGGAGTGCCACGAGCTAGAGGTGATGCGCGTCCAGCATGACGAGCCGCGCCCCCCACTCGGACCACGCGGACCCGGACTTGTCTTTCGCGACGAAGACTTGGCGACTGTCCAGCACCTGCATAACGACCCGCTTGTCCTGACGGTAGAGCTCGGAGAGGTCAAGATCCACCGCGCCTTGGTGGATTCCGGCAGCTCGGTCGACGTGATGTACTACGACACGCTCAAATCACTCGGAAAATCTAAGATGGACCTTGAAGAGGTCAATATGCAACTTTCCGGACTCGGTGGATACCCCACTTTTCCACTTGGAGTCCTAAAGGCTCGAGTAAGTCTCGCCGGAAAGGAGCATCACACCGAGTTCGTAGTCGTCGACGTCCCAGGGCCGTACAACTTGATACTCGGGCGACCTTGGATCCATGGCATGGGAGCGGTACCTTCATCCCTGCATCAAATGGTCCAATTCATGGATAAAGGCGCAATCGTGGGGGTGTGGGCTAACCAACTTCAGGCGAGGCTATGCGCGAAAGGAGTCCGGCCCAATGAGAGGATCGCAGATGGCGACAAAGGGCTCGGGCGAGTGGACATAGTCACCGGCACCGACCGAGAGCACCGCCCGGATCGCCGCGAGCGCGGCTCCGACCGCCGCGAGCACGGTGAGGACGGCCGCGAGCGTGGCCCACCTCCCGCGGGCGCGGGCGAGAATCCGGCGACTTGAGGCCCTGCGCGGCCCTAGATAAGTTAGCCGAGACCTAGGATCTCATGTAGTGGGGGCGGTACTCTTTTTCCCACGCGGTTTTGATGAGGCCCCCCCTTTAGGTTTTCATTTTCTAGTTTGTCCTTAGTTCATGGCATTTCATATTTAAATTTTTAATCAAAGTTTGCATTGTCTTTCATTAGATTGAGTCTTGCACAAAAAAAAATACCAACGTTATGCGACGCGCTAACGGAATAACTTGGCCAAGGAAAACACCCTATGAAGGCCCTACGATACGCATGCGTAGGAGTTGCACGGATCCCGTATTTATGGAATACGGATGTACGAACATACGAATATACGAATATACGAATATACGCATATACGATTGTACGAATGTACGAATATATGAATATACGAATGAGAGCACCCTAATCTGCATGGCCACTCACCGCTTACGCTCCGGTCCCTATACCCGGGATAGTACACGAGTATACGGGTCCCGGAGGGGGGCATTGTAGGCGGGCAAATTTCCACATCAATTAGTTAGCATTTATTTCTCTATCTTATTTATTTTGCTATCCATATTTATTATGCTTTATCCTTTATTAGGGTAGTTACTCTAGTTAGGATATTATTTATGGAGGAGAATCTTATCTTCGCCTGAGATAAGATATTTGGTTGACTTGGGGAGCAAGATATCGCGAAACCCTAGCCCTGGTGGGCCGATCCACCTAGGGGCGCGCGCCCCTCCCCCTCTTGTCCCTCTCCTCTATAAATACACATGCATTCATGTGCCTGGTAAGTCATGTTCTAAGCTATCGCTCTGCCTGACGCCTTTATTCGACATTGCCCTTACTGACTTAAGCATCGGAGGTGGATTCGGGGTCGCTCGCCCCTTGGTCCATTGTTTTGCAGGTCTTTGGAGGGAAAGAGGCTTGTAGAGTGGAAGAACATTGAAAATCATTGAAGAAGGAATTGAGACCTGTACACCGACATATTTTGTGTACTAACAACTCTTATCTTTAATTTGTATCATTCTTTCAACATAAGAAGCCTAAGGATGTTTTCTACTAGAATTCACATGAGAGGTAAGTCTCACTTTGAAGCATAATCATCCCCTTTTTCATTAAATTATCGTAAAATTCTACAATAAAATCAATCAAATAGGAAAGTTACTTGATTTTACTGTTGAGCATTGGTTGAAAACTGAACAGAGCCGACAAAAATCGAATTTAAGATCGATGAACCGAAAATTGAATCGAATTAATTCTATTTGTTTCGGGTTTTTTCATTTGTTATAAATACAAGGTTTCATTTTTAAAAAATTCAAACGGAACTGAAAAAATCGATATCATATCGAACCTAAATCTATGAGATTTTTAAACAAGAAAGTGTCAGTTTCAATTTGATCAGATTCTGCCCAAAATTTCAGTTTCAACAGAATCATGCTCAAACCTTCTTGATTTCCTTAAAACTTGGCACAAACCAATTTAGGTCATTGGCCTATTATTGTCTCTTGATTAATATATTTTCAAATCTAATCTAACCTAGTTGTAAAGTTGCATTTTTTTTTTGTCATTGAATGCAAATCATTCAATTCTTCCAACGTGTTCACAGTATATTATATTAAGTTATTATTATCATGTTATTCAATTTTACCTATTATATTCACTCTAATATCTTTTGGCCATTTCGATTAAAAAAATAAATATCTACCATATGTTATATCATTATTATCATCATTAGTATAACATATATATATATATATAACATTAATGTTTCTTTGTGTAACGCCCCGTTTTTCTGACAAAGCGTTACTCGGTAGTAGACCTCACGAGGCACTACCAAACTAGTTTGACAACTGAACAACTGGATCTTGCAGTGCACGACGAACAACTGAACAACTGGATCTTGCAACGCGGGCACGACGAGAAAACAAGAAAATATCCAACTCGTACAATAAAAGAAATAAAATTTATAGTTTACAACTCAAGACGTTATGAACTGAACCCCCAAGAACAAACCAAAACAACTTCTAACAACAACTCGGCTAACAACAATTCCAAGCCCAACAACCTATCCAACTTATGCCCACTTAACAATACCAGAAACAAACAGTAACAGCTAGCTAAAGAACAACCTCAACATCCAACTATTGTGACACGCTACTGCACTGCACCGCCACTTCGCCGAGGCTCGATCACGACATCCTGATTACCTGAACTGAAAAATAGTTCACCGAAGGGTCAGCTGTTATCCTAACAAGCTAGACTAAGCACAGTAACCACTGTTGGATCGTTAGTCGAAAATACAAGGGCGTCCTTAACAGGGTTAAGGTCGTCCTTTACCAAGATGTCCTTAATAAAGATTAAGGACTTCCTTAGTTCACAGCGGAAATCAAAAGACTAAACAAGTAAAGACAATAAGTAAGGAACGCTTTTGATTTATAGAGGAACCACTCAAGTACCAACTAGTCCTTGAGTGTAAACCTCTACCTCCTTGGAGGATTTTGTAATAGCTTCTTTCCTTTCTTATTAAGTTTCCTTACAATACACTAGCGAGTAGTTACACTTCTCTGGCACTTAGAAGGGCGTCCTTAAGTCCACTAGTAACAACTCCTTTAAGCCTGTAGAGTAACCTAACTTAATCTCTCTAAAGGACGCTATCACCGTTTCCTTACAGTTCGTCGTAAGGACCCTCTCACTATTTTTGTTCTTTTCTGTTACAAACACTTTGTGGTTTTGTGGTACGCTTCTCGCTCGATCTAACACCTAGTTCTCACTTGTTCTTGAGCGTGTTCTTGGTGTTCTTTGTGTTCTTGAGCGACTGACAAATTCCCTGAATATTCTCTGAAGCGTCACGTCACAATAAATGCTCTAGACGAGTATTTATAGTGACATTGGGAAAGGGCGACTTTCTCTGACGATCATGCCCTTTAGGGACGTTGCAACAGTAATCGGCTTCCACGTGTCTCCGTGATGATCAAGGAAGCTTACTGGCAATTCCGTTAGGCTTGGCTGCGGGATCTTCTTCCACGTGGAGATTATGATCAAAGCTTGTCTGGTGATGTCACTTTGTCGGCCAGCTTTGAAGGACTCCAGTGTATTGAGTAAGGACGGTGTCCTTGTATATGATTTTGCCAACCCGTTTACTGAGAGATGTAGCGTCCTTACTCCTTAAGGACGACTTCATGTTCACCACCTTGTTGTCCTTTTCAACATGCGTCCCTGAAACACTTGGACAACTTATTAGATCAAGGCGAGTTTGTCATATCAAAAACTAAGGGACGCCGGGCACAATGTTAATTACCGAAGGCGTCCTTAACATTGTCCCAACAATTTCCCCCTTTTTGATGATGACAAACTCTAGGCAATAAACATTTTGAACCTAAATTTTAGCATGCTTGAAAACTTAAAGAGCGTCCTTTCAACACTTGGGAAAGTCTATAAGCACGAGTTTTCAATTCTTGATTTTTAGGGAAAGGACGGCTTTCCTATTCAAAAATTTCATTCTTAACTAGCATCCCAAGACTTTATTCAGAAGCATTTACGTCCTAAGATCCTTTCACTAAAATTCCCCCTTAACACTTGCATATTCTAGATAACTAATAAAAGCGCATCTCTACAAAACTACACTTCCCCCTTTTGGCATCATCGAAAAGGATAACAAGTTAGCATAAGGACGATAGCGCAAAATCACAACTAGAGACAAGTAAACGCTTAAACACACAAATGCACACAAAGATGAGAATTGCCATTGAAAGAAGAGATAGTCATTACAGACATTCAGACAAGTGTTTTGAAAATGAAAAGAAGCACAAGCAGAAAGATGAGGGAATAAAGGGTTAGGTAGAAGATGATCCAGCAGGACGGCTTTGATCATTGACGTTAGCGTTCGTCGCAGCAGGTTCCTCTTCCTCTTGCGTATCACCCTCTGTACTGTCCCTGTGAATTGACTGGACTAGCAGCTTAATCAAGTCGTTCTGAGTCTTAACAGCCTGAAAGTAATGATAGTTCTGTTGCAAGGCCGCATTGTTCTGCTGAATGATGGCGTTCCCTTGTTGCGCAAGAACATTTTGGTTGTTAAGAATGAGGGCGTACAGCTGCTTCTCAGAATAAGCTTCAGTGTTGGAGGGAGCAGGAGAGCACTGAAAGTACGACGGCTGTTGATGAGGAGGAAGATGAGAAGGAGAAAAGTTGAAGTCCATCGGCTCTGCATGAATGAAGGACGATAACTGATCAACTTCTGCATAGCGAGCAACACGATCTTCCTCAGTTTCAGCAATCAAGGGAGGTTCAGAAGCAACAGTCTTCCCTTTCTTGGCGGCCTCTTGTCTAGCGCGCTCGTCCTCAGCAGCTTTCTTAGCAGCTTCCTGCCTTTTACGTTTTTCCTCTGCTTTTCTGGCGGCCTCTTCTTCTTTCTTTTTCTTCTCCGCCTCTTTTCTCTCTTTTTCAAGTTGTTTTCTGATGGAGGGGAGTTCTAGGCTATGCTTGATCTCCAGGACGCCATACTTCTGATCCCATGGCAGTCCCAAAGTTACTTCTTCACCAGGAGAATAAGCATCATTTTCAATGAGAAGAGCTTTAACAAGGGCGGGGTAGGGAAGGGCATGGTTCTTGCGGGTGCATTTGGCCATGTGTTCGATCATAATTCTGGCCAGATTGATCTTGCGACCCTGTAGGAAGGCGTCCAAGAGGAGACAGTCGATTGTTTGGACTATTGATTTCTTCTCCTGCCTTGGGACGATAGTCCTGCATATCATGTAATGTGCCATAGCACCTGTTTGAGTCAGGACTGAAGCAACCCTGTCTAAACCATCTGGAGTCTTCCCGTTAAACACTCTTCGGAACAAGGCTAGCAGGTCTTCGCCTTCCATCCCAAAACCAGATGCAGGAACCCTGTGTAAGGCGTCAGGCCCTGGTCGTTGTTTGTCAAGACCCATTAACTGGCGGATGGTCTTCTCAGAGAAAGTAGCAGACGCACCATTTGCCAAGAACGTCCTTGTGCCATTCTCAATGTTGATGTTGAGAGAATTATAAAAGCCTTGCACAAGTTTGGGATCAACTGTGACGTTCTCTTCTGATATTTTGAGCCAACCTTGAATCTTGAGAAGCTCCACTAGCTCCTTGGCCTCAGAAAACTGGCTCAGGAAGGCTTCATCAAACACTAGAGGAGCCAGAATGTGCTCCTGTTTGTTGTTCTTTTTGGCTTTCTTCTTTTGAGGACCAGAAGTGCCGTCCTCATTATCTTCCTCATCCTCATCACTGCCTCCTTCATTATCTCCTTCTTGGAGATTTTCATCAGCTTGTCCTTCAGAGGGACCAGCAGCGTCCTTGGACGCCTTTGTTTTTCGTGGACGCTTCTGTCCACCTTTCCCTGTGGGAGCAGATTTGTCTCCCGCGTCCATTGGGACGGCTTCCCAAGGAGGGATCTCGAGAGCATCAGCATCAATTTGCTCGTCGAGAGAGAGAGAGCGTCCTCTTGTACAACATTGTCGCTTTGATTTGCAATGTGGCGACTAAGTTCGTCGTTCTCAGCAATTTGCTGCTTAGCAATTTCATCCAGGACGACCGTTGTATTAACTTCCTCAGATGAAGCGGAGCCAAACTCTGCCTCTATTGAATCGTCAGGGACAACAACAGGAGCTGAAGGAGCGTCCTTTTCTGTTGAGGGTCCCCTTGATTTGGGAGTGGGAGGTGCGGATGGAGATGAATTTTGTGGAGATGGGGAGTCAGAAATTTGGATATCAGGGAAGGCCTGTTTAAGTTGGAGAAGGGAGGGATCAGGATTGGATGGGTCACGGACTTCGATAGGTGAGGGAGTGGCGGAGGGGGTGTCTAGAGGAATGGGATTGGGCTTGGGTTTTACAAGTTTTCGCCTTTTGATGGGTCATTTTTGGGGACGGTCATGTTTGAATTTTGTGCGTTCCTCCACATGAGAAGGGAATTTGTCGAAAATTTGAGTAGGTTGGGAGGAGGAAGCCTTTTGTGGGAGAGAGTTGTGGATGAGGCGAGATGGAGGAGGAGTAGGTCTGGTGGTAATAACTCGAGGAGGGGACGATTGTACTGACCTTTTTCTTGTGGAAAGGGGAGGAAGATCCACAAATCTGGCATTTGAAAGGTCTGGGATGGACTCTATCAAGGGAATCCTCCAATCTTGTCCTTGGAACGCTTCGAGAAAAATGTTGGTGCCTCCACGGAAAGGAGCGTCCATTCCCCCTGTCTTGTGCAGGACTGGCACCACAAATCTGTCTAAGAACGTCCTTAGATTGCGAAGACGGACTTCATCCTTGCAGTCCTTCATGTAATTTGCCACAGCAACGTAGAGAGTGCGCGGCTTGGAATCAGTGAAGTCCTTGAGAATTTCATCAATCTGAATTTCTGGGGGTCCTTCTACATAGAAATTTCTCTTGGCAAGACGCTTTCTCTTCCCACCCATAGACAAACCAGACGCATTCATAACTCTTGACATTCTGAGCTAATTGGAGAAAATAGATCGGAGACTGATCGGAAACTTAGAGAGATGTTGTCGGAGATCTAGAGAGAAGTCAGAGCAGAACAGAGTTTTGAGATTTTAGAGAGCGAAAGTTCTGACAGTTGTTTCAATCAATGTATATATAGGAGGTTGGTGAAGGGCACGCTGGTAACTTCCCAAATTCAAAATTCAAACTGCCAGAGATTCAACTTCCAAAAAGGCGCGATCTGAAATAACCTGTACTGACGTCCTGTCTAACAGACTAACTGACTTCTACAATTAACACTGTCGTCCTGAGATCACCTTAAGAACCATTTTGAAAACCAGGCAAGTACGTCCTGTAAAAGAAAAATTGAAGTTCATAGGACGCTTTTGCAAGGTTCTCGGCTAGGGTAAGCTTAGAGTTCCCATCATTTCGGCTTATAATGAGGGTTGGGTGATCAGGGATACTCTTTTTCAAGACAATAGAGAAATTCAAAGGCGTTCTCATAATATGCACATAGCAGTTTTAGACTAGCGTCCTTTCAAATGTGAAATTAGTGCATAAAGTACTTAGCAATTATGAAATCAACTAAACATAGCCAAGCATTGAGGGAATAGTAGAACGGGGCTTGCTATTTAAAAGTTATCATCCCTACGAGTACCCTGAGGTGCTCAAAGGGACGTCTATCAAGTGCTTTAGTGAAGATATCAGCTACTTGGTCCTCAGTCCTTACATGCCCCATACTAATAATTCCTAGTTCAACATTATCACGCAAGAAATGATGTCTTATATGAATATGCTTTGTGCGTGAATGAAAAACAAGATTCTTAGCAATTTCAATAGCACTGGTATTATCACACAAAATAGGAATAGTTTCAAGAGATATACCATAGTTCTCAAGTTGATATTTGATCCAAATAACCTGTGAGCAACACGAGGCAGCAGCCACGTACTCCGCTTCCGCAGTGGAAAGCGCTACAGAGTTCTGCTTCTTAGATCCCCAAGAGACTAGGCATGAACCAAGAAACTGTGCCATTCCTGAGGTACTTTTCCTATCAATGACATGACCAGCATAATCAGCGTCCGAGTAGCCAACAAGCTTGAAGGACGTCTTCCTAGGGTACCAAAGACAAAGATCGTCGCGTCCTTTGAGGTAGCGAAAGATCCTCTTTACTTCTTGCATGTGGGACTCCTTTGGATTTGCCTGGAAGCATGCACACAAGCAAACGGCAAACATAATGTCGGGACGGCTTGCGGTCAAGTAGAGCAAAAAGCCAATCATTCCTCTGTAAAGCTTTTGATCAACGTCCTTCCCTTGTTCATCAGCGTAAAGACGCGAGTTGGGAGAACAAGGTGTTGCCACAGGCTTGGACGTGTTCATTCCATACTTCTCAAGCATTTCACGGACATACTTTTGTTGATGAATGCGCGTCCCTTCTTTGAGTTGGTTAATTTGAAGTCCCAAGAAGAAATTTAGTTCTCCAATGAGGGACATCTCAAACTCACTACTCATTAAGGACTTGAACTCATCTACAAGCTTCATGTTAGTACTACCAAAGACTATATCATCAACATAGACTTGGGCAATTAAAATGTCCTTGTGAACTTTCTTTATGAACAAAGTTTTATCAATTGAACCTCTTGTATAGCCATTAGACAAAAGAAAGGACGCAAACCTGTCGTACCATACACGAGGAGCTTGCTTGAGTCCATAGAGAGCTTTGTCTAAGTAGTACACATGATCTGGGTGAGAGGCGTCCTCAAAGCCAGGCGGCTGAGCAACATACACTTCCTCCTTGAGTTTCCCATTGAGAAAGGCAGTCTTGACGTCCATCTGAAATAATTTGAATCCTTTGTGTGCGGCAAAGGCAATGAGAAGACGAACGGCCTCAATTCTTGCAACAGGAGCAAAGGTTTCATCATAATCAATGCCTTCCTCTTGCTTGAATCCTTGAGCCACCAGTCTTGCTTTGTTCCTTGACACACGACCACTTTCATCAAGCTTATTTCTGAACACCCAACGCGTCCCTATGATATTTTTGCCTTTGGGACGTGGGACGAGAGTCCAAACTTTGTTCCTTTCAAACTGATTGAGTTCTTCTTGCATTGCTTGAATCCAGTCAGCGTCCTGTAGTGCTTCCTTGATATTCTTTGGCTCCACCATAGAGACAAAGGCATTGAATGCACAGAAAGCTAAGTTTGCACTCTGGGACTTGCTTGCAGCTAACCTTGTTTGAACTCCTTGAGAAGGATCAGAAACAATTTGAGAAGTTGGGTGGTCCCTAGAGAAGCGGGACTCCCTTTGAAACAATTGAGCATATCTTGGATCAATGTCCCCATCAGAATCATCACTATCACTTTGAGCATCGTTCTCAATGTGTTCCCCCTCAGAAAGAGCGTTCACACCTTGACTTGATTCAGCCACATCCAGATGAAAAGGGGATTCACTACGAGATGGAACTCCTTGAACAACACTGGGAGCGTCCACTGAGACTTCTTCAGGATTTGGAGCAGCGTCCTTGGGAACATAGTATTTTCCAGAGGTCCAATCTTCAGCTTCATCTTCAGAGTCGTCTTTCTGTTGTGAAGAAGAGCGTTCTTTCAAACTTGATTTTTCTTTATGGGAAGAACTCTCTTTGAACACAACATGAATACTCTCCTCAAGCTTAAGAGTCCGTTTGTTGAAAACTCTATATGCTTTGCTTGTGAGGGAGTACCCAAGGAATATGGCTTCATCGCTCCTTGCATCAAACTTTCCAAGTCTTTCTTTGTCATTGTTGTGAACAAAACATTTGCAACCAAAGACTCTGAGATAATCGATGCGAGGCTTCTTTCCATTCAACAGCTCATAGGACGTCTTCTTCAGCAGAGGACGGATCATGGCACGATTGATGATGTAACATGCTGTAGCAATAGCTTCCGCCCAGAAATACTTAGGAATGCTATTAGCCAATAGCATAGTCCTTGCCATATCCTCCAGCGTCCTATTCTTTCTTTCCACAACACCATTTTGTTGAGGGGTCCTTGGAGCTGAGAAGTTGTGAGAAACGCCGTGTTGATCACAGTAAGCCAGGAATTCAGAGTTTTGGAACTCCGTCCCATGGTCTGATCGTATGGCTTTCAAAGGCGTCCCAAGAGCAACTTCCACTTGTTTGAACTCTTGATTGAAGATGTAGACATTATTCTGGCGTACTCCTTTGAGAACAACTTTGTTGGTTTTCTTGTTGATGACAAAGCATTCCTTGGAGTCAAATGTGACTAGGTTTTCACCTTGGTCACACATTTGGGAGACACTAAGGAGATTAAAGCCAAGTCCATCAACAAGACTGACATTTGATGCTTTAATGGACGCATTGAGAATAGCAGTTCCCGTCCCGTCCCTTTGAGACAAGACTGGTATTTTTCTGTAATAACTTGGACCCAGATATTTTGAGGTTGTGTAACAAGTTTCCAAAGTAACTTCATTTGCAATGATGTATTGATATTTTCAGCTGATCGGAGGCCGAGACCTCCATTTTCTTTAGGGGAGCAGATACGGTCCCAACTGATTAAGGGATGGTGATTTGGTGCGTATTTGTTCCAAAAAGAAGATTTACAAACAACGTCAATCTGCTTAAGCACACCTTGTGGAAGCATAAAGCTTTGCATAAGATAGTTAACTTTGCTGAGGAGATGACGTCTCTCATTTTGGAGGTGTTTTAGTAGTTAATTTCCCTTGTGAATATGTGTTTTTCATTCCTTTCTTTGTTAGTTTCGTTCCTTCTTAGCTTAGTTCCCGGTTTTCTTTAAGATTCGGAAACTATGCGAGTTTGTTGTGTTTTGTAGGTAAAATGGCAAGAATGAGGACATTTTGGAGAAGCTTATGAAGGAGCCAAGCTAAGGAGTGGAAGAGCCATGCCAAGAATGAAGAGGAACCAAAGGAAAGCCAAGGAGAGACAAGGATCGAGGCCCAGGACCAAGCACCATCACGTCGGGCCCGAGATCGAGCAACCAGAGCCAGGATCGACGTTCCCAACGTCGGGCCCGAGATCCCCGGCGTGTCGGTCCAAGTCGGCATTTGAGAGGATTGTTCCCCAAGGCATATTTTTAGTAACTTTCCACATTTTCCCTTCTTCTAAATTGGAATTCCTTGGTCCCCAATCAATAGAGGAGGATAATTAGAGGGGATTAGTGATCATTAGAGGACACACAACAATCACACACCAAATCACTCTCAAAGGCTCAAGGAAGACTTGGAGAGCAAGGAGAAGGAAGAGAGGAGGAAATCGGTGGAGCTAGAGTGGAGATCTAGTGAGTTTGTACTTGATTTGTTTTGGTTTTAGTAGAATTAAGACTTGGATCTTGTGAACCCTTTGAATTTGAATGCAATTTGAGTTTGGATTGATGTTGATGAATGAGATTTGCTTGCTTTCCCTTTTGTTTGCTCTTTACTCTTATCTTATGGAGTAGATTCCTTAGTCTTGGGCTATGGGGGAATCCCCTAGCTAGGATTGGGTAAGAAACCCCAATTCCATAGCCTTTGAGTGCTTGATCTAGGAATCCTCTCTACACTAAGCTTCAATTCTCTTGTGGGAACAAGGGACATAGGGCTTGTGATTGGTAAGAGTAAGCGGGAGCATCTCTCACCAATTACTAGACCTAACATCGAAGGAGAGTGGAAACTCCCTTGGGTCGAAGTGTAGAGTGGAGAGATCGAAGGTGGGCAACCTCGATTTCACAAGGATCAACACTTATTGGTTGAATTGGGGTGGAATTACTCAAGTCTAGTTAGGGAGGGAACCCTAAAACCCAAGACCGATCTACTATTTTGCCTAAATCGAGTTACCAGTACATCGGGCCCGACGTTGAACCAAGTCGGTCCTGGCCAAAACCACCTCGATCCACCCTCGGACCGAAGTGACTAGTGTCGGTCCGAGGTGATTTCTTCCGTTTTCCTTTGTTTTGCCTTTCTTTTACACCTTTTTAGTCTTTCGGGTACTCTCAACACACGAACTCCCGTGTGTTCGACACCCTACCTCTTTACTACAAGTGAGGTTCGGTTTATAAATTCAAATTTTGACCACCACACCCGGACCGATCAGAATTTTGGCACCGTTGCCGGGGAGTTCTACTTGTTTGAGGTACACATCTTTAGTTGAGTCTTTGATTTGGTAGTGATTTGGGTGAGGGACTAGCCCAAACCCCTTGTTTGTTTTGATTCGGTTTTTGTTTGTGTCTTTGGTTGTAGGTACCCTTGAGCTCGACTTTGTGTGTGACCCGGAGAGTATTCTAAGGCAAGCTCGAAAGAAGAAGAGGATGGCGGACCAAGCCCGTGATGAGGAGTTCGAAAGGAAGAGAGCCGACATGGCTCGAATGCAACTTGAAATGGCGAACCGAGATGCCGAGGCCCGTAGAGAGAGGGAGCAAAGGATGAGGTTGGAGGCTCAAATCAACACCCAACCCCGGAATGCTAGACAATACATGCATCCGGAGTTGAAGGTGCCCGAACCGGCCATCGTCTTGCCGTAGGTGTCAAAGAAGTTTGAGATAAAAACTCAATTTATCTCACTCATCAAGAGAGAGCAATTCCAAGGGAGACCGAATGAGTGCCCGATCGAGAATGTGAAGCAATTCAAAGATCTTTGTGAGACCATCTCGACGGACAATGAGACACTTGAGTACGTGCTACTCAAGGCCTTCAAGTGGTCTTTGGGAGGCAAAGGTTTGCATTGGTTGGAGAGCCAAGCACCTCGTTCTATCACAACATGGAGGGCTCTCAACGACTCATTCTTGATGAAGTTCTTTCCGCCCACCAAGACGACGGAGCTTAGAAGGAAGATTGCTAGCTTTCAACAAGGAGCTCATGAGCCACTTTTCGAGGCATGGGATCGATTCAAAGAGATGTTAAGGGCGTGTCCAACACATGGTCAACAACCCTATGTCCTTCAAGACATTTTCTTCCAAGGAATCAACCCCGCCACCAAGGATAAATTGAACCTTCATACCGATTGTGGGTTCATTGACTTGCCTCCGGAGCAAGCATGGGAGTTGCTAGACAAGCTCTCGGATTATGAGGCTATGTATGGAGTCAATCAAGTGAGCAAGGAAGTGAGAATCCATGGAGACGGTCCGAAGAGGCTCTACGATCCCAAGAGTGAAGAGGTGGACAAAGATGTGAAGATTCAATTCTTGGAGGATGAATTGAACAAGATGAAGAGGCTTTATCACCAAAAGCAAAACACAAGAGCATGTGAAGGGTGTGGTTCTTTGAAGCATGGAGCCCAAGAGTGCCCAAATGAGCGCCAAGTCCGATTGGCCGAGCAAATTGAGGAGGCCAACTATGTTCAAAGGAACTATGGAGGGAGAACCAATTTCAACAATGGAGGAAGGTGGAACCAAGGCCAAGCTAGTGGCTACAGCAACAAATTCAACCAAGCCGAGCCAAGGGCCCAACAACCACCCTATCGACCTCCCGGATTCTATGAGCAAACACCACAATGGGATCAAGATTTAAAGAATCAAGTCACCAACATAGAGACCCAATTCAAGGAGTTTGGTGTGTGGAGAAGACAAGTGGACAACCAATTTGTTCACATGGCAAATCAACTTCCAAGAGAGGAAGGGAGACTCCCGGGCCGACCCGAGGAGAATCCCCGTGCACAACAACAACAAAATGAAGTTCGTGCCATAGGATTGAGGAGTGGACGGAGTTTGCCCGAGCCACAAGTTCCAAGAGCAAGAGAAGGAAGTCGGACCGAGGTTCCCAACACCTCGGGCCCGATGTGCCACAATATCGATCCAGCAAAAGAAGGGAGTCCAGCAACTCGGACCGAGTTACCCAGCAACTCGGGCCCGACTTGCCCTGAAGTTGGCCCGACTTGCCCTGAAGTTGGCTCGATGTTCCCAGAAGGCCCCTACCCCCGGTCCGAGATACTTGACGTCGGTCCCGACGTCGATCCAAGGTCGATCCAGGATGAAGATGTGGAGAGAAGCCAAGATCGGTCCAAGGAGGTGAATCCAAGCAAGAAGCAAGGTGCTACAACTCTTCCATATCCTATGAAGAAGCCCAAGGAGATTGTTGAGGGAAAGTTCAAGCGGTTCTTGAAGCTTTTACAAGGCTTGAACATCACTATCCCATTCACCGATGCTCTAAGTGAGATGCCATCTTATGCAAAGTTCTTGAAGGAAATCTTGAGCAAGAAGAGGTCAATTGTTGAGATGCAAGATGAGGTGAAGATCCTAGAGCTACCTCAAAAGCTAGGTGATCCCGGAAGATTTGCCATCACCGTGGGGATTGGATCCCAACAATTCAAGGCTCTTTGTGATTTAGGAGCAAGCATATTGGTTATGCCCATGAGCATATGGAGAAGGGCTAACCTCGGGGATATGGAACCGGTTGATATGAGTCTTACTATGGCCGATGGTTCATCAACAAAGGCCACCGGAATTCTAGATGACGTCCCAGTTAGAGTTGGAAGATATTTCGTGCCCGATGATTTCGTGATCTTAGACATGAAAGAGGATCCGATGGTGCCCATTATTCTCGGAAGGCCGTTTCTAGCTACGGCGGGTGCCAAGTTTGATGTGAGGAATGGGAAGGTCACTTTCGAGATTGGAGAGGAAAAAGTGGAGTTCCATTTCAACAAGGCCCTTAATGAACCGGATGCATTGGCGATTTTGAAGCTAGAGGAAAATGCCAAGCGCAAGAGGGAGGAGTTGGAACCCACAAGAGAGGAAGAAGCACCATTGAGAGACGATGACATGGTCAATGTTCAAATCCATGAAGAGTCAAGGGATGGAGATAGCCCACCAAGCCATGAAGAGTATCCTAATCAATATCCTTTTGATGTGGAAGATTCTTACATTTGTCTAAGTGATTTGAAGGAGGATTTAGAGGATGACTACCTTTGCTTGTGATGTAGGTAATGAAGACCAAGTTGAGAAGATGCAAGAGATGCCCACCTACACTTTGGAGGAGAAGAATGATGGAGAATTTGGAGGCCACTCTTTCATCAAACACAAATGGTGGCAATTTGGCTATGAGGAGAATGGAGATGCATATGACAAGGAGGATCAATTCACCATTTTTCACCCTCCTTAAAGGGTAGAGGTTAGAAGTCAAGCTAGTGACTTAAAAGAAGCGCTCCTTGGGAGGCAACCCGGGTTTCGTAGATTCATTTTCGTAGTTTCTAGTTTGTTTTTCTTTGCCTTAGCGTAGATTCTTCCTAGTCTCGTCTTTAGCATGTATTTTGTGGATATATGTGTTATGTGAGCTTGATGAGCATGTGTGGTATTTGTGGAAATAATGTAATGACTTGTGGGTAGACAATTGTCAAACCGAGGGAGTTTTAGGAAACCAAACCGGGTAGGACCGAGGTACCCAGTACCTCGGGCCCGAGGTCCCAACGTCGGTCCACTTTGGCCGATTACCTTGGACTTAATTTTGATGGAAATTCCTATTTTACCCTTCTGACCTACCTTTGTCTTCTACCCCATTTAAGCCCCCTTTCCCATACCTAACACCCATCACCCCCATAACTACCTTCCCAAAATACCAATCCCTTCAAAAACTCCCAATTCGATCCCCATCTCCACCATACTCGAACCTCAAGCAAATCTCACCACAAAATCTCGATCCAACCCCTAGCATCCTCAAACATTGAACCAAAAGCCAAAAATCCTACCAAAATCCCATAGATCTCCATCCCTCTTCTAGATCTAGAAGAGAAATTTGGGTTCTAAGAAGTTGTTTGCTAGAAGTCTTTGATTCTTCATATTTGGTATGCAAATCTCAATCTCTACTTGATTCTTTGTGAATTTCATGCTTACATTGCTAGATGTGAGATATGCCATGATTGAGTGAGCTTAGACCTTGAGCATCCATGGTGATTTGCATGCATTGTGAAATTTGTGCTTAATTGTTGCTAAATCCCACTTAGAACTTCGATTGATGATGAGAATTGGTTGATTTTGAGTTTTAGGAACATGATAGTGTGTTTTATGGGTGATTCGAAGTAGAGAAATCGGATTATAGTCGGACCGAGGTACCCAGAACCTCGGCCCGATGTTGCATGTCGGTCCACGGACTCGGACCGAGGTTGAGAACCTCGGACCCGACGTCCCTTGCATGTCGGTCCTATGATTTTCGAGTTTCTCTTGTGTGAACTTAGGGATTCATGAGCTTGAATGTTGGTTATAGCATGTTTATCATGATATGTCTTGAGGCTTGACCATTGATATGTGACTCTTTGTTCATGCATGATTAAATTTTGTGGATTGGGTGTGTTAAAAACAAGTATGGGGTCATCTCTTTGCATGATGAGTTGTTTGTGATGGAAGCTTGTGCTCTTGTTGTGATTGTATAGATTTTATCTTGGAGTTCTTTGGTTTTGATTGTGTGTAGGAACCATGTCTACCCGAGCATCTTCTTCAAGGATGGAGAAAGCAACTAGAAAGTCCAAGAAGTCGTCCAAGAGGGTCCAAAGGATGGACGATGTGCGCTTTGAAGATGAGGATGTGGCTAGAGAGTATGAGCGTCTCATGGGTCTATCTCACCACACTCGGTGGTTAGATTGGGAGTCCATTAGAAAGATGTGCATGGAGGAGGCTCTTACTCGGTGCTACTCCAACATTGGGCTCAATGTCTTGCTAAGGTGGAACAACACTCATTATGCCGCCTTGACGTCCGAGTTCATGGCGACATTCAAGTGCACCTATGAAGGGGTCGAGAGTGAAGGCATGATCTCTTTCCAAATGGGCAACGAGTTGCATGAGGTCTCTCTTCGGAACATGGCGAACTACTTTGGGTTCCCATTTGCAAGAGAGGAGGCCTATGTTGATAATGAGAAGGTGGACGACCTTTGGAGGTTTGTAGCCGGAAGAAGTGAGATGAGGAAGGGCGCATCGACAAATGAGATAGCAAACCCACTCTTCCGAGTCATGATCCGAGCCTTGGGTTGTTCTATCTTTGCTAGGCATGAATTGAGCAAGCCAATGAAGGAGGAGGCCATGCTACTCTATGAGATGTTGTTTGAGAATGAGAAGCCAATGAGCCTTGCATGGGAATGGGTGAAGATGGTGAGGGATTTCCAAAGTTCGTCATGGATCTATTTTGGAGGCATGATTGCCCGAATAGCTCACCGTCTTGAGGTGGACTTGTCTACCTATACGCCGGCCCCAAATGGTGTGGAGCTCATGGACCTAAAGTACTTCAAGAAGGCCAACATTATCAAAGAGAAGCAAGTGACCGGCGCCACCACCTACCTAGCCCCACACTCCAACTTCAACAATGTGCACATCCCCTTGGAGCCACATCTCTTCAACCTCACCAACTACTACAATTGGTTCCAAGTGCGGACGGGCAAGGTGAATCCTTATGGAGAGCCGGAGGGGACACTTGAGGTTAGGACACAACCACAACACATCCGTTTCACTACACCTCAAGCTTCCCCGGACACCGAAGAAGAGGAGCCCAACCAATATGAGTTCGTGAGAAGAGATGACATGGATGTGGACTTGCCTAGAGATGAAGAAGAAGAAGAAGAAGGTGGTTACCACAATTTGCTCACCGACCACGCCCCAACACTATTGGACCGAGGTGTATCTCAAGTCGGGCCCGATGTCCACCAACGTCGGTCCGACGTCTTTTTGCCCGATCCGGTCCCGAGCCGATTTGAGAGGGGTGAGGGAAGTGGAGCACATCAAGCACCATCAAGCTATGGAGGATATGAAGGGTATGCCCAATGGTTTGGGCCCGGAATGGTGTTCCCCGAGCCTAACCAATCGGTGGACATGAACTTCTTGGCCAACCAATTGTCGCATCTCCAACTTCAACAATCAACAATGCTTCAAGAGGCGCACCAACTCAATCTACAACAACAACACCTCAACTTCCAACAACAACAACTCTCTCACCACCAAGAAGACTTCCAAGTGCAATTTGAAGAGGTGAACCGCAACATCGCCTACACGAGACGAGAAGTGGAGGACTTGAGGGCGGCCGAGGATCAAAGGTGGATCGTCCAAGAGAGTTTCAATGAGTGGATGTCCGGGAATTTCTCATCCCATGAAGACCAATGGACACGTCCCACACCACCAATCCAACCGCCAAATCAAGACCCTTTCCACGATCGAGTGTATGAGCGAGAGCGACACGCCCGGCTCCAAAGGAGACAACGCCGTGGCCACCCTCCGAACTAAGCCTCAACAAGCCATTCAAGAATAAGGAAATTGTGAGCTTTCTCTACTCTTCTCTTTACTTCTAAGTTTTGATTTCTTTTGATGAGGACATCAAAATTTTAAGTATGGGGTGGGTTAGTAGCTCATAGTTCCATGTGTAGTTTTGTGTGTTTGTGTTTGTCTTGTTTAAGGGATGTTTCTTTTGGATAGTGGAATGATATGTTGAATGAATGATGATTGATTTTTATGGCATGAATGGATGAGTTTGTTTTGTGTTTGAGAAAATTCTTGCAAAAATCTCTAAAAAATTCGAAAATTGTGTGAAAAAAAATGTCAAAAAGATTTTGTTTTGGACTAGGAATTCCCATCTTAGATGTCCATAAGAAGGCTAATGATGATGTGAGCATGTAAATTCCTTTGCATATTTTTGGATAGTTTAGCCTCTAAATGGATGTTGTTTTTGATGTGATATGATGTCTTGCATGTTTTTATTGAGCACATGAGTTCTAGGATGAGATTTGATGCAACTAAGCTAGAGTGACCCGTGTGAGATATCTTTTTGGCCATTTTAGGGATGCTTGTTCATGATTGCATATCCCTCATTTTTTTTGTGTGATTAGCTCATGCATGCTTAGTAAAACTTGCTATTGCGGTGTTTATCTATTTTCCAAGACCAATATGAGATTTGTTCTATGCTTTGTCACATTGATTTGAACTTTATTTTGCTTAGTCACAAAATGTTCCATATCTTACCTTGAAGATAAACCATTGCTTGTAGCCCCGTTTTAGCCTTAGACCTTTGTTTGAAACTCCTCAAAAATATGATTCCTAGCCTATATGACTTGACCCTTATGGGATTGGACTTTAATGAGAGGTTTGGGAAGTATATTTGGAGAGTTGAGATTCTCATTGGTGAAGGGCAAGAAATGGTGTTATAAACCAAGTGGGTAGTGCATCTTTGTTGTGAAGAAAGAAAGAAAAGTTAGAAAAGTAGTGGATTGAAAGCAAAATGCTTAAGTGGAAGAAAAGGGCACCGACCGAGGATAAGTGCACTTCGGGCCCGAGTATAGTGCAAGTCGATCCTAGTGGAAAAATGTGAAAAAAAAATCCAACAAAAAAGTGTAGTGCAAAGATGAAGTGGAATGTTAAGTGAAAAGAGGGTTGAGAGTTGAAAGAAAAGAGAAAAATCAAAATCTTTTGGATGAGTGAAAGTTGAAAGTGGAATAATTTGGTAAGTTTGGTGAGAGACTAGAAAGTTCAATTCCTATTGTAAGCACCACAAGACCAAAGTGATTCCCACCTTGAGAAATACCAAAAGCCACATTACAAGCCGGCCGAATGGAACATCTTTGAGGACCTCCATTGAGCCAAGTTCATATTCTTTGTGTGCATTGTAATAGGCATCTCTAGGTGGAGGAATTGGTGATATTAGCTTCAATTGTAAAGCCTTTACTTGCATGTTTGTTGAGTTTGAGTGTTCATTGTTAAACCTAAACACATGATGAGTGATACACATTTCTATATCCCTAAAGTGAGGCTTTGTTGCATTAGACTTTGTTCCTTTAACGCTTGATCATGTGTGATGACATAATCTTGCTAGCATATCTATCACTTGTACTTGAATGTGTTTTCACACGAGGCTTTACTTGAAGATTATGCTTCGGTCTTGCTTACTTTGTTATTGCTTGAGGACAAGCAAGTTTAAGTATGGGGTATTCTGACGTCTCTCATTTTGGAGGTGTTTTAGTAGTTAATTTCCCTTGTGAATATGTGTTTTTCATTCCTTTCTTTGTTAGTATCGTTCCTTCTTAGCTTAGTTCCCGGTTTTCTTTAAGATTCGGAAACTATGCGAGTTTGTTGTGTTTTGTAGGTAAAATGGCAAGAATGAGGACATTTTGGACAAGCTTATGAAGGAGCCAAGCTAAGGAGTGGAAGAGCCATGCCAAGAATGAAGAGGAACCAAAGGAAAGCCAAGAAGAGACAAGGATCGAGGCCCAGGACCGAGCACCATCACGTCGGGCCTGAGATCGAGCAACCAGAGCCAGGATCGACGTTCCTAACGTCGGGCCCGAGGTCCCCAGCGTGTCGGTCCAAGTCGGCATTTGAGAGGATTGTTCCCCAAGGCATATTTTTAGTAACTTTCCACATTTGCCCTTCTTCTAAATTGGAATTCCTTGGTCCCCAATCAATAGAGGAGGATAATTAGAGGTGATTAGTGATCATTAGAGGACACACAACAATCACACACCAAATCACTCTCAAAGGCTCAAGGAAGACTTGGAGAGCAAGGAGAAGGAAGAGAGGAGGAAATCGGTGGAGCTAGAGTGGAGATCTAGTGAGTTTGTACTTGATTTGTTTTGGTTTTAGTAGAATTAAGACTTGGATCTTGTGAACCCTTTGAATTTGAATGCAATTTGAGTTTGGATTGATGTTGATGATTGAGATTTGCTTGCTTTCCCTTTTGTTTGCTCTTTACTCTTATCTTATGGAGTAGATTCCTTAGTCTTGGGCTATGGGGGAATCCCCTATCTAGGATTCGGTAAGAAACCCCAATTCCATAGCCTTTGAGTGCTTGATCTAGGAATCCTCTCTACACTAAGCTTCAATTCTCTTGTGGGAACAAGGGACATAGGGCTTGTGATTGGTAAGAGTAAGCGGGAGCATCTCTCACCAATTACTAGACCTAACATCGAAGGAGAGTGGAAACTCCCTTGGGTCGAAGTGTAGAGTGGAGAGATCGAAGGTGGGCAACCTCGATCTCACAAGGATCAACACTTATTGGTTGAATTGGGGTGGAATTACTCAAGTCTAGTTAGGGAGGGAACCCAAAAACCCATGACCGATCTACTATTTTGCCTAAATCGAGTTACCAGTACATCGGGCCTGACGTTGAACCAAGTCGGTCCCGGCCAAAACCACCTCGATCCACCCTCGGACCGAAGTGACTAGTGTCGGTCCGAGGTGATTTCTTCCGTTTTCCTTTGTTTTGCCTTTCTTTTACACCTTTTTAGTCTTTCGGGTACTCTCAACACACGAACTCCCGTGTGCTCGACACCCTACCTCTTTACTACAAGTGAGGTTCGGTTTATAAATTCAAATTTTGACCACCACACCCGGACCGATCAGGAGACACGATTGGATAAGGACGACCCTACCCGCTTGTGATATTGAATTTGCTTTCCATTGAGAAAGTTGTTTTTTAAGGTTTGAAACGGCAGCAGAGAACATAGAAATTTGAACCCTCCCTTTAAGGATAGGAATTCCAAGATATTTTTCCATGGTAGAAGTAATCTGAATGTTAAGTATACTGGCAAGGGTAGTTGCAGTTGGTTGTGAAATATTGGCTGAAGTTTGTAAAGAGCTTTTGTGGTAGTTAATGGATAAGCCTGACACAAGGGTAAATTTTTGTAGAATGTTCTTAATATGTTTCATATTTTGTATAGTAGCATTTGCAAAAATTATTGTATCATCAGCAAAGCTAAGAAAAGGAATAACAACCCCATTCTTAGTTAGCCTGATTCCTACATGATTAGGGGTAAGACTTGCTTCTTGTTGAAGAGTCCGAGTCAAATATTCCATACATAGAACAAATATGAATGGAGACATCGAGTCTCCTTGGTGTATACCACAAGTGGGAGTAAATTCGGTTCCTGGTTCATTATTGACTAAAACCGACGAAGAGGAAGTAGTAATTACATGTCATAACAAGATGAATCCAATTTTGGTGAAAACCGAATTTAGTAAGGACAAGGCTGATAAAATTCCAATTGATTTTGTCATAAGCTTTTTCAAGATCTAATTTGATGGCCATCCAACCAAGACGCCCTTTCTTTTTTTTGTGGAAGGAGTGAAAAATTTCGTGAGCAATGAGTACATTATCTTGAATCAAACGACCTTTAACAAAGGCACTCTGTAATGGGTGAATAATCGATGGCAGTATATGCTGAATTTTGTTTGACAGAACCTTAGTAATAGCTTTATAAATGGTATTGCAGAGACTAATAGGTCTGTAGTGATTTATCGAGTTTGGCGTATCAATTTTAGGGATTAAAGTAATAAAAGTTTTATTTGCCGCAGTCAGCATTGATCCAGAATGGAAAAAGGCAACAACTGCGCGAACAACCGACGTACCAACCGTCGGCCAATAGTGTTGGAAAAATTCAGCTGTGAAACCATCAGGTCCCGGCATTTTGTTGAGTGCTAGATCAAAGATAGCCGTTTTGATTTCAGATGGAGAAGGTTGTTTCGAAATTGAGATATTATCTAGGTCAGAGACGAGGGAAGGAATGATGTCCAAATCTTGAAGATTGATAACCGTATTTGAGTTAGAATGGAATCTGGAGGCTAGTTCTGAGGTAATATTTGCGGATATTGAATCGTGATCTGAAAGAGTCAAACCATCATGCGTTTGAAAGGTCGTAATGTTTTGTTTGAATCTTTGAATTTTTGAAATTGTTTGGAAGTATTTTGTATTCTTATCAACATTTTGTAAATGTGTTGTTTTCGCTCTTTGCTGCCAGAATTTATGATGGAAGTTCATTAATGCATTATATTTGTTAAGATGTTGATGTAGTTTTATGAGGATAGTTTGGTTATAAGGGTCACGGAGTAATTCATTTTGTAATTTTTGCAGTTGTCTTTCGGAAGTCTTGAATTGCTCGAAATTGTTATTAATATAGCGTTTAGACCAAGCTTTTGAATATTTCTTAAGCAACTGCATTTTCATTGAGACTTTGAACATAAAAGATCCTGAAAGTTTATATTGCCAAACCTTTTTTACGAGCTGAGCATAGGATGGTTTATCGATCCAAGCGTTTTCAAATCGAAAGGGATATTTACGAAATTTCTTTTTGATTCCTTACGTAGATATATATTTGAATTTGATCAATCTTAGTACTTAAGAAAGAAATGAAACGTGTTGATCGGCCGCCCCCGTTATAAAACATATATCTATCCGTACAAGCAAATATTTTATTATTATTTTACCACCGAGGTTCAAAATAAAATCCGCATCCAAAATCCGGGACCCAAAACGGAAATCGATAAAACTGAATACTATATAATATCCCCCTTAAGAAAATTTTCGACCCGAATTCGAAAAATGAATACAAAAATGGAATCTAATCGAGACCCGAGACCCGAGGTCTCATATAGTAGAATTCGGGATGTTTTAAAAATAGGCATTGCCAATGGAATAGAATCCTACAAAATAATGTGTGGTTTACAAATCGACTTCTTTCCATCTATCAAGATCTTTGAGTGAAAATAAAAGTCTAAATATGAATTTATATAAAATTAGGCTCCCAAAATAACTGCTGAAAAATATCATTGTGAATCCTTTGCTTATGAAATGTTGACAATCATGACATGCACCGTATCTACATTTTCAACTACGATATTGATTATCTTCATGAATAAGTGAAATGTCTCCCAATATCATTGTGAATCCTTTCAATGGAAGTATCTCCGTTTGAAGTTATTGTTGGGCAATATAGTCATTTGTGGATGGAAGTGGTTCTCAGTAATATGCGTCTGTATAGATAACTAGTGTATTTGTAGTATTTGTAATTATTTCACTATTATATATCATTATCTCAATCAATATACAATGTCATTGGTATTTCTTTTATAATTCCAGCCTCTATAACCTTACACTCTACTCCCTTCCACGAAAAAATGAGCATGAATTTTAGGAAGGAAGGGAGAACTTTGAGAAAGGTTCTTGAATTTTTTAATTCGATAATCTTGGGAATTTGCTTAGACAAGATTAGTAAGGCTTTTTAAAGCCTCATCGATATTGTAATTAAACATCAACCAACCTCCTCTTGCTCGTAAGTGCCGACAGGGTAGTTGATGACAGGCCCAAAGTACTACACCAATCTAAGGATAGGGCCCCGGGTCAATCATCAAAAAAATTTGTATCATGACCCCGTTGTAGTACAGTGGTCGAGGTCGATCACAGGGAATTATTTCATATGCGTTTGAACGGTCGATTTGTCTAGCAAAAACACAATGGGAAAGAAAACACTCGAAGCAACTCGGGACCGAGGTTGTCAATCTCCGGACCGAGGTAGCTAGGCACAAACAAAGTCGGGCTCGAGGCTAGGGGTCTCGGGCATGACTCAACAATCAATGCAAAAGGAGAGAAACAAGTTAAGCTAAGGGGATCTCGGGCTTTGGGTTCCTTCTCTAGTAGATGTAGGCTATTCCACCCCAATTCAAGCAATAAGTGTTGATCCTCGTAGGATCGAGGTTGTCCTCCTTCGATCCCTCCACTCTACACATCGACCCTAGGGAAATCGAGTTCCCTTTCGATGCTAGTTCAAGTGATTGGCAAGTGATTACTTTCGTTCACTCTTGCCAAACACAAGCCCTTGATCTCTTGCTCTCATAAGAGATTGAAGCTCAATGTAGAGTGGATTCCTAGATCAAGCACCTAAGGCTATGGAATTGGGGGTTCAATCCCAACCTAGCTAGAGGTTTCCCCCATGGCCCAAGATCAAGCTATCTACTCACTAATCATGGAATTCAAGCTAGCATTCATCAAAGACCATAAGCAAATCATGATTCATGCAAGTAAATTCCACAATCAACGACACAAACACAAGATCAAAGCAAACTTGAATTAAGCAAAGGAAGAATTCTTACAATCTTAACTCCCGCTCCAAGCCTAAGGGTTTCTTTCCTCTCCAAGGAAAGGAATTCACCCAAATCTTCCTCTAGATCTTGGGTTTCTTCCCTCCCTTGGAGAAGAGTCCACCTGATGTGATCGCGCCCAGTTCACATAAAGGCACCGACGCCATGGTGCCTCTCGGCTCACCACAAGGCACCGACGCCACGGTGCCTTCCGTTTTACACCAAGGCACCGACGCCACGGTGCCTCCCGGCCCATATCAAGGCACCGGTGCCCCGGTGCCTCCCGGTGCCCCTTTGGAGCCTCACCCCGCAAGCGACGCCGGTGCGCCCGGTGCCTCCACAAGGCACCCCACGGGCGGTGTTAAGGCGTGGCCCGAGGCGCAAGCCGGTGCCTCTCCGAGGCACTCCCGAGGCCACCCGCACATAGGTCGGCCACGACCCGCCACACGGTCGACCATGGCTAAGGAACTAGACCATCCTCCCGGGGCTTTGACTAGGCAACGAACTAAAATGTTGCAAGAACAACTTCGGGCCCATTTGGCCCACGCCCCACACAACCCACCTAGTCAAGTGTTGGTGTGCCTCCAAGCGCTTGGCCTGAATGAGAATCTTGATAGGCCCGAAGCCCAACATCAAGAGAAATATCCACAACCCACGTGGGAGGTTGCTTGGCCGCCACTCCTCAACACCCAACGCAAATCCTTGGCCGCCAAGTTTGGATCATCAAAGAAGACATGTGTTACTTGGCCGCCAATCTACATCATTAAAGGCCGGCTGATTTGTGCTTGCCTTGGCCACCAATCCACATCACCTCCTCACACCTTAATGATGCTTGGCGCCCACACTTCTCTCCACCTCCATACGAAGCTTGGTGCCCACTCCAAGCTGCCGCCCTCTCTCCCTTACCTCAGCCTATATAAGGACGCCTAGGGCCTTCATTTTGTGGGAGATTAAATTTGAGTAAAGAGAGCTTTTAGCCCTTACTCTTTCGGTCTCTTCTCCTCAAGGGAGAAAGCGCCGATGGAACCCACACCTCGTTGGCTTCTAGCTCTCGTTTCCTTAGTTTGATTTCTTGTTTTCCTTCTCCATTTTGTTGACCCACAAAAACGCTTACACTTCAGTTGTAACTTCAAACAAATCGCCACCTTTTTCAATACAAGAATCAAGATTGTGTTCCTTACACCTTTAAATCAAGAACGCCTCCACATAAGCTCAGTCGAACCCGAAATTCGACCGATCCTGGAAGTGAGATCACATCATCTGGTATCAGAGCCTGTCGGCTTGAGTTCCTCAAGTTGTGGGGGTACGAATTACTACCCTACGAGTCAGGTTTTCAATTGCTCGAAACCCTTTTCTTGTCCTACCCCAAACTAGCCTCGTTTTTCCCCTTCTTCTACCCTGACCGGTTTCAATCTCTTCAAAAAAAAACGAGCCTAACCATTTGTTACCATCCTCCAGTCGATCTCTTTGTCTTGGCTGACCCTTTTTCTTCGACCTTCGGAAGCTTGATCTTGACGAAGCACAAAACGTAAAGTGTGCTCGTCTTGTTCAAAAAAAAAAAGATCAAGAGAAGAAAACCTTTCTCTTCGTTGAAGAAAGAACACAAGAAGAGTTAGTAACTCTTGTTCAAAAAAAAAACAAAAAAGGAAGTAGTACTTCCCCAATCAAGTGAAGAAAACGAAAGGGAGATAGTATCTCTCGTTGCTTCAAAAAAAAAGGAAAAAAAAATTGCGAAGGAGGTCGAACGAGCCAATCTCGAAGAGGTTAAGCCAAGACACATTTCTTACCACCTTGTCTTGATTTAATCCTAGCTCGAGCAACTGGATTCACGACTTGTTGGGCTAGTAAACACTCGCCCACAAGCTCGGGTCGCTTGATCTGATTACCGGTTGGTGTCGCTCTCTCTCGAGCGAGTGGAGGAAAGAGTTGTGTAAGGACCTTCGGTGGCGACGTAAATGACCCTAAGTCGAGTGTGTGAGTTTGAGAGCCACACAAAATCGAGTCCAAACACGAGTCAGTCCTCCCCATTTGATCGATTTCTAAAGAAAAAGAAAAGAACAAAAAAAAACATTTTTTTTTTGAGTCAAAAACAAGTCGGGTCGTTGGATTTATCTAACTTTCACCGAGTTCCGTGTTTGTTTATTTAGTCATGTCTCAGGACCCGCTGAAGAACAAGAATCTTCCCGAAGACACGGAGGAGGTGGATAACACCTTCTCTTGGAAGGTGCTCCGCGGCCTCTTACAAGAGGTTCGAGATGATGCCCAGGCAGACGTTCGGAAAACTTATGAGAAGTCTCGTGACAAGCTGCTCCGGGCCATGGACGACAAGATCGAGCAACGCCTCAACGTGTCCCGCGACAACGGTGTTCACCTAGCCCTCATTTCGAGGAGGGACAATATTCGGGGACTCATCATGAGGTCCTTGAGCAAAAGAATCCCGTCCTCCCTAAGGACGAGTCTTTGAGTTTGGAGGCTATCCTTCCTCCCCCGCGGAGGCCACCGGCTGTCTCTCAAGACCACGAGGAACGGCAGCCCCGACACCGACAACAACGAAGGCCGCTCACGGCACCCCTCGGACCCCGGCGCAACCTTCCAGACCCTCTCGCACCGCGGGATGAGATCCGGGTCCGAGACCGGGCGCATGATCACGGTCTTAATCCTCCTATGGATCAACAAAGGGACCACCACCACGGAATTAAACACACGGTGGAACCTTTTGCTGGGACCTCGGATGTTGAGGCCTATCTTGATTGGGAGGCTAAGACCGAAGCAGTTTTTGAATATTACGACTACCCGGATCGCCAACGGGTGGCGATTGCCACCATTCGCTTCACCGATTTTGCCTACTCATGGTGGCAAGAGGAGAAAGAGGATCGGGCGTATCAAGGCGAGGACCCCATTCGCACGTGGGGCCAACTTAAGTGGGCCATGCTTGATCGGTTTGTGCCCGACGATTATCTTGACCGCATCCAAGTTAAAATGGAGCGGATTAGGCAAGGGGCCCGCAACCGCGATGAGTATTATAAGGAGCTACGGCAGCTTGTCTTCCGGTCCCGAGTTCGATTTCCGGAGAGATATATTATTTCTAAATTCATCGGGGGCCTAAACTCAGAAGTGGCCGCTTATGTGAATATGCAACGTTTTGGCGCGGAAGCCTCTATTGCCGATGTTCTCCACTACACTAATGAAGTGTACTAAAACCTACAAAGGCGGCGTAGTGGTGGGAGTGGCCGCACTTGGAGCTCGGGTTCTACGAGCTCAAATCCACCACCTAAGAGGAGTGAGGCCAAAGAGCCGAAACCCGAGGCTAGCACTCCTCCGGTTAGGCGGGACACCGCGCCTGCCCCCGCCGCGCCTAAGGACGGCGCCAACCCCCGAACGCGTGACCTCCAGTGCTTTAAGTGCTTAGGGCGGGGTCATTACGCTCGAGACTGCCCTAACCGAAGGCAAGTCCTCCTCACTCAAACCGGAGACTATGAATCCGACGACGAGTTTGACCATGGTGAGGACGAGGAGGAGGTCTACGTGCCCGCCGTCAGTGGGGAATGCTTCGTTGTCCAACGAGCCCTATTTGCTAACGAAGCGCCCGCCGCTCCATCTCAGCGGGAGCACATCTTTCACACACGATGCTTTATCCAAGGCAAAGTGTGTAGTGTTATCATAGATGGTGGATCTTGTAGCAACTTAATCGACACCGAGGTGGTCTCTCGCTTCAACCTCGAAACGACACCCCGCAAGATCCACTACTCTCTACATTGGCTTAACTCCGACGCACCGGTGATGGTCAAGGAGCAAGCTAGAATTAAGTTTTCCATCGGGCCTTATGAGGATGAGGTCCTGTGTGATGTCGTCTCTATGACTGCCTATCATTTACTCTTGGGCCGACCCTGGCAATATGACCGAGCTGTTATTCACCAAGGGGTTACTAACGAGTACATCTTTCATAGGGACGGTAAGAAGTTCACCTTGCATCCCTTAGCTCCTCAAGAAGTAATCGCCGACTTGGAGGCGAGGGAGCTAAGAAAGAAGAGTGACAAAAAGAAAATGGAGCTTAAGGCCTGTGAAGGCAGTTCCAAACATCTTATGATAGCCTGGGGTAAGGAGGTGAACCGAGCTATCCAATAGAGGCGGACGTGCCTAATTCCCCTTGATGGACGGTCACTCCTTGACGACTCTAAACTCACAAATGGACAAACCGAGGTTCTTAATAGAACCTTGGGTGCCTTACTTCATTATTTCTTGCGGACTAACTTGCGCAGGTGGGAAAAATGCCTAGCTTTCACAGAGTTCGCCTACAATAAGTCCGTCCATCGAACCACGCGGAGGACACCATTCGCGATTATGTGCGCGGGCGCTGTGCTCGACCAAGATGATTCGAGGACGAATCCTTCTCAACTGGGGGAGGATGATGTGATCGCGCCTGGTTCACATAAAGGCACTGACGCCATGGTGCCTCTCGGCTCACCACAAGGCACCGACGCCACGGTGCCTTCCATTTTACACCAAGGCACCGACGCCATGGCGCCTCCCGGCCCATATCAAGGCACCGGCGCCCCGGTGCCTCCCGGTGCCCCTTTGGGGCCTCACTTCGCAAGCGGCACCGGTGCGCCCGGTGCCTCCACAAGGCACCCCGCGGGCGGTGTTAAGGCGTTGACCGAGGCGCAAGCCGGTGCCTCTTCGAGGCACTCCCGAGGCCACCCGCACATAGGTCGGCCACGACCCGCCACACGGTCGACCATGGCTAAGGAACTAGACCATCCTCCCGGGGCTTTGACTAGGCAACGCACTAAAATGTTGCAAGAACAACTTCGGGCCCATTTGGCCCACGCCCCACACAACCCACCTAGTCAAGTGTTGGTGTGCCTCCAAGCGCTTGGCCCAAATGAGAATCTTGATAGGCCCGAAGCCCAACATCAAGAGAAATATCCAAAGCCCACGTGGGAGGTTGCTTGGCCGCCACTCCTCAACACCCAACGCAAATCCTTGGCCGCCAAGTTTGGATCATCAAAGAAGACATGTGTTACTTGGCCGCCAATCTACATCATTAAAGGCCGGCTGATTTGTGCTTGCCTTGGCCACTAATCCACATCACCTCCTCACACCTTAATGATGCTTGGCGCCCACACTTCTCTCCACCTCCATACGAAGCTTGGCGCCCACTCCAAGCTGCCGCCCTCTCTCCCTTACCTCAGCCTATATAAGGATGCCTAGGGCCTTCATTTTGTGGGAGATTGAATTTGAATAAAGAGAGCTTTTAGCCCTTACTCTTTCGGTCTCTTCTCCTCAAGGGAGAAAGGGCCGAGGGAACCCACACCTCGTTGGCTTCTAGCTCCGAATAAGGATGCATAGTCTCCGAATCTCATAGAAAATCGGAATCCAAGCTAAAAAGGGACAAAACTCACAGGAAAAGAAGGAAAAAGGACTAAAACTACCAAGGAAAACACACTTAAAACACTACCAAAATGAGAGACATCAGTACTTGCTAGAGCGCTTAAGTACCAACCTCAACTTGCCATTTTATAGGCATTTTAACCAATTGAGAAAGTAATTAAACTATAACTAGGCTAAAGGATATCCAAGAGTGAGGACGATATTCTATTTTTGCTAACTATCCTACAAAGTTTCTTTGGTACATCAGCAATTATCTTATCTAGATTTCATACTTTTCATATTCTAATCATTAAATTAAATGATTAATTAATCAATACAATTAACACAAGCTTTATAATTAATTTGGATGAAATAAATTTATTCTAAATTTAGACTACATAATTAAATCAAATTAAATATTCAATTAGTTGTATTTGTTTGTCACACACTAAGTTAATAAAAAAGTATAAACCTTTTTTTTTTACATTACAAATATAATAAGAGTCTGAGAAGGCACTTTAAAAAGTATTCACACTTTTCTTTGGTGGCTTCATTTTTTATCCATTTATAGTATATAAAATACAAAAACTCAAGGGCACCAAACGTAATTTCCCAAACACAAACTTGAAGAAACTTTAACGGCATATGGCTAGGGGTGATAATTTGCTAACAGAACCCACTTTACGGGAGGTTTACGGTAAATAGTTATTGAGCGGGTGGTGAAGCGCAATATTCGCCTATCATACGGGTGGTTTTTGACAAAGAGCTCTTTAAACTAATTAGCTAGTTACGTAGGTCCTTTGTTTTTGCAATACAATAACAAATTGGATATGAGTTCGAGGTATTTTGTGATTCAAATTATGCAAGTCTTTTCGAAGGTGGGTTTCGTCTTTTTTCAACAGATTTAACTTAATAAGTTTAAAATGTTTTGTATAAGTGTTATCCTAAATATCATTAACTGTATAGTTGTTGAGAATATTATTACGATAACTAAATCGGAATAGTGATAGGGGCAAAACAATCTTTGTAAACTAACCGTATAGTGAAGGTTCTTATTACCATCAAACTTAATTTCCAAAAACTAGATGTAAAGTCATCCGACAACCAAATCCTAACAACCTAGTAGAGATTGTATTAATAACAGACACTCTTCTTAGATCATTTTTATTTAAAACAGTTAATTAACAAGCCTTATTTGATAAAATACCAACATAAATAATTGCAGTGCAATTTAGAAGGGAATTACAACGAGGATTAAAATATCTAAGAAGCACAGGTCGAAAGATCTATTCCGCCTTTTTCAATCTTCTTCTTGATATATTCCCTTTGCTCGGCAGTAGAACGACCGGTTATAAGGAAGCATATACAGTTATTATCAACGACCTTGAGTCCGTCACAACATTGGGTTGACAGGGCATTATCGCGAGAGTCATCACATGCTTTGGTTGTGTTTTCGTCCAAGTTGCTACAGGTGGTAGGATCATACTCTACGGCGTTAGCCGTGTGAAGAAATAACGCCACAGTAGTGAGCATGGCCAGCTTTGTGTAATATCCTTCCATATCACTTCTTCTTTGTTTGTTTTTTCTGAAAAAAGAAAACTATTTTGTTTAAACAAGTTGGGTTTCAGGTTGTCCTGTTGGTGAGTGTTTGGAAAAGTCAAGCATGATTATATAGGTAGTGAAGTGAACAACGGTTAATTATAGATTATACAATAGGTGATGCGGAGTAGAATTCGGGATGTGCTAAAAGTAGGCATTGCCAATGGAATAGAATCCTACAAAAAATGTGTGGTTTACAAATCGGCTTCTTTCCATCTATCAAGATCTTTAAGTGAAAAGAAAAGTCTAAATATGAATTTATCTAAAATTTGGCTCCCAAAATAACTGCTGAAAAATATCATTGTGAATCCTTTGCTTATGAAATGTTGACAATCATGACATGCACCGTATCTACATTTTCAACTACAAAATTGATTATATTCATGAATAAGTGAAATGTCTTATGATTTGTACATGTTTTTTATTTCGATCAAGAAAATAATGTTTTTTCTATTATACAATCACGTCTTAAAACCTGAGCTAGCTAGTCGGCACTCACATTTATTTACCATGATTCTTGATCTCCAAAACCTACTCTTTATCATAGTTAAGAAGCATATTACAATTTTTGTCTCGCTAATAAAGAAGATTACAATCACGTATTGACTTTAGGGTGTTGGTTTTTCGAGACAACCACCCACAAATGACAAAATACGTGTCTCGTTGTGATGTTTAGGATCAAAATGTACTTTCAATGGAAGTATCTCCGTTTGAAGTGATTGTTGGGCAATATAGTCATTTGTGGATGAAAATGGTTCTCATTAATATGCGTCTGTATAGATAACCAGTTTATTTGTAGTATTTGTAATTATTTCACTATTATATATCATGATCTCAATCAATATACTATGTCATTGGTATTTCTTTTGTAATTCAAGAACCTATAACCTTACACTCTACTCCCTTCCACGAAAAAATGAGCATGAATTTTAGGAAGGAAGGGAGAACTTTGAGAAAGGTTCTTGATTTTTTTAATTTGATAATCTTGGGAATGTGCTTAGACAGGATTAGTAAGGCTTCTTAAAGCCTCATCGATATTGTAAACATCAACCAACCTCCTCTTGCTCGTAAGTGCCGAAGGGGTAGTTGCTAGAGCGCTTAAGTACCAACCTCAACTTGCCATTTTATAGGCATTTTAACCAGTTGAGAAAGTAATTAAACTTTAACTAGGCTAAAGGATATCCAAGAGTGAGGACGATATTCTTTTTTTGCTAACTATCCTACAGAGTTTCTTTGGTACATCAGCAATTATCTTACCTAGATTTCATACTTTTCATCATCTAATCATTAAATTAAATGATTAATTAATCAATACAATTAACACAAGCTTTATAATTAATTTGGATGAAATGAATTTATTCTAAATTTAGACCACATAATTAAATCAAATTAAATATTCAATTAGTTGTATTTGTGTGTCACACACTAAGTTAATAAAAAAGTATGAACCTTTTATTTTTACATTACAAATATAATAAGAGTCTGAGAAGGCACTTTAAAAAGTATTCACACTTTTCTTTGGTGGCTTCAGTTTTTATCCATGTATAGTATATAAAATACAAAAAACTAACATTTTTATTGAAAAAATCCCAAAAGACAAAATTTTAATGAAAAACGTAAGAATTGGCATAAGACAAACTTTATTAAAGTTAAGGGGTATTGGGCCAAATTTATGCATGTGTACCACTCCGAACTAATTCTTTTTTTATTCATGAGACCATCGAGAAAATCCGAAAGCTCAGGATTACCAAACGAAACTTCTCTTATTTTATTACTAATTTTGTTTTTAATTCCAAACATAGTGGTATTAAATACCTTATGATGTTTGTTTGTATCATTCAACCCATTCATATCATATTTATAATGCGTTTTGAAAGTAATGTTCTAAACGAATTAGCAAGCCCAAATAAATTGGATATGAGTTCGGGTTATTTTAAACTAATTAGCTAGTTACATAGGTCCTTTGTTTTTGCAATACATTAACAAATTGGATATGAGTTCGGGGTATTTTGTGATTCAAATTATGCGAGTCTTTTCGAAGGTGGGCTTCGTCTTTTTTTCAACAGATTTAATTTACGAAGTTTAAAATTGTAACACCCCGATAATTCATAAGGGATTGAGGTGCTCCCCATGTAAACAAGAGCTCTTCCTTTTCGTGGTTCAAGTGGTCAAAAGAATTATGAAGTTAAGCATGCTAGGGCGAGAGTAGTACCAAGATGGGTGACCTCCTGGGAAGTCTCTCGGGTTGGCTTGGGATAGCGCTTCTAGGGCCTCGGGCCTTACAAATGGTATCAGAGCCAGGTTGGCAACAAGGGCACAAGGAACTGACCAACGAGTGTACATGAGGTCCAACTTGAAATAAAACCGGCCGGTGTTTTCAAAACGTTTTCATTGGGTAGTCATGTTGCATTTAGGTGGGGTAGATGACACGTCGCACCTCCATCGCCAATCGTTGAAGCGAATCTCTTAGAGCAAAGCATAGAGATTTTGTTGAATAGATTCGAGTAGAGATGGTAGGTAGTTATCAACCTAGAGTTAGCTCGTAGATTAGAGGTAGAGAACTAGGATTTGATGGTTGACTTGGTCTATTGTTTTGATTGTTACTTCGTTGGTTGTCTCTGGGTTGTTTCCTTTATTATCGACCTTAGATTAGTAGTTAAAGCATAGCGCCCTTAGTTCATTTCGGTGTGTTGGCTTCTCCTTTGATTTGCTATCGATTTTGTTTGACCTTGTTTTAAGTACATTGTTGTTTGTGATTAATTCCTATAACAATGGTTTGGAATTCAATTCCTATTTTGTGTTGTTAGCTAAATTATACTATCCATATGTTGTTTGACTAGATAATGTTTATAGTTATATGTTTCTTTGACTCTCGTTTGGTACAAGACTAGTTAATCATAGGTGTACAAGCTTATTTGATCTTATTTGATCCCGCACTTGTGATAGTATTCCTAGCTTTGAATTAGGTTCGAGGGCGAACCTCTTTAAGGAGGAGAGGGTGTGACATCTCACGTGTCGGGTCAAGTCCATTTTTCGAATTTCCGCTAATTCTCGTTCGTTCTTTGGGTAAGTTTCGGGACGAAACTTTTCTTAAGGAGGGTAGGATGTAATATCCGGTTCCGTTCCGATTTCCGTTTCTCGATTGGTAAATTTACTTCGGGTCTGGATGATAAAGTGAATTATGTTTTAAAAATAATAATATCAATAATTAAATAAAAAGTAAATAAATCGTAGCTAAGAATCCTATCTTGTAAAAGAAGATAAGATCAAGTTGTTGTTTTTTTTCTTTCCAAATCTAATTAGCTAAAGTAACTCAATCTATTATATATATTTAAAAGTACTAAGAATTGGAGCCCTCTCATTGTGACACCTAGGATTAGGCTACATGTCGTTTCTACGTTATGCCACCTAAGATTTTGCCACATGTCGTCGTATGATTAAGTCACATCATTTATTTTGATTTTTCAATTAAGCCATGTCATTTAGATTTGTACACATCATATTAATATGATCTTTAAAACAAATCCATGTCATATTTGTCTAATTTTTTAAAAATACATCTTACCATTTCAATACCAAATCTTATTTAATTTCTATAAAATTTACATTTTGAATCAAATAGATAGTGTAGTGAAGATTAGTTTCCATAAATTGTGAGATCTTTATGATTATACTAGACAATTTGATATCATATTAGGTTAGAATAAATATGGATGATTTATTTGAGAATCTTAACCTAATTTTATTATTTTTATATAGCAAATTTATATTAATCTTAATAAAATCTGTATTTTAAAACCATAATATAAGTAACATGAATATTGATTCCTTCGGTATATGGCCTTACTCTAATTCAATCCAATATTTTTATGGTCAAAATCTAGCAACAATTTTTTTTTTGATTCCATGTTTTTAATCAAATTCAATCTTCCATTCGACCCAAAAAAATCAAATTCAATCTTCCATATCTAAGCTCCAATTAGTTATGATCTGATTTGATTTCCCAAAAAAATTAGTTACATAGTACACTAATATTTTAAATTTTGAAGTTGCGTACGTACTTTGCCCATTAGTATTGTTATTTAATTGGTATGTCCTCTTTCTTTCCTATTTTGAATATTATTTTTTTGCAAAATATCTGTTGAAGCATAAATTATCACCACCAAACATATTCTAAAAACTTTACAACATAAAATTATATTTGAGAAGTCCAATTAACCAAAATAAAACTCCAATTCAACTTCTTAGGCATTTCAACCAATCAATTTCGCAGACAATGTTGATTGGTGCTTCCAAATAACACAGACAAATGAAAAATTAAAGTGATGAAAATCTATTACATTAACTTTAAATACTCACTTTTCTAATAGTAGTAATGTTAAAGAATATGACTACTAAACTTCACATCTTTTTTTTTTACCATAAAACCCTTAATCAAATTTTAGAAAAAATTATGTAATGTACAACTATAAGAAGATAGAGAATTCTACTTAAATCTTTACCAATAGGTCTCCTAATTATAGCTTACCTCATATATGATTTAGGGTATTACGTTTATTATATATGTTTTAACACCTATATATATTTAAGCTTAAAAATTTTTGCTTCGAAGAAATTACATGATTGAATTGAGTGCTTTGAGATGGTACTATGTGGATTCAAATTTTTATTTTATTTTAAATTGTCAATTTCTAACTATAAAATATTAATTTTTTTTTTTCACATATAGGATGATAATGATAATGATCTATCTCATGTAGGATGGTTATTTTTTTAATACATTTTTGAATATTAGCATCAAAGTTAGGTACTTTTAATTTGTTTCTATGCTTAAAGAGTTAAACGTACGTGTTAGAATAGTTTAACTACAGTACTCGGGATTCTTATCCTATCATCATTTTAGTTTTTTTATTTATATTTTTCAAGTACGATTGATATGGCGAAGTTTAACAAATATATTTATTAATAGTAACAATCTTATACAATAAGATATATCTTAATATACTATCTTTCCTCATTTTTTACTCTAAGAAAAAAGGATATTAAGTTAATATTACCATTTTTCCTAATTTTTTTTACTCTAAAAAAAAAGATATTAAAGTAATTTTATGGTATGATATATAGTAAACTTTTATTCAAACCCGTGCAGGGCACGGGAGTTATACTAGTTGTGAATTAATTAAGCAATTGGGCAGCTCGGCACACCTTCTTCTGGCTTCGCAATCTATTTAACTAAACTAATTAAGCTAAACTATCTCGTAAAAAGAAGAAGATAAGTTGTTAGGATATTATTAAATCGTTAGGATATATAATCTTCCTTCCTTTCTATTAGATAAATTTAATCTTGCTTGGGCCCTAATCCTTATAATCCTTATATTGTAACTCCCTCCTTCGTAATAGGCAGATCAGTTTTCCCAAATCTCTCCTGCTCTTCCATATTTCACATAAGTATTCTCGATCGAGTCTAGTGTGCGATCAATCGATTAGACCTCGTCGCCTCTGGTGAGTCCTCCTCCTTTTCTGGCGCCTTTTCCTAGTTCGATCAGCGTCGGGTAGTCCTCGTGGGTTGTGGGCGAGTCCAAAAGACCCGAGCTTGGGTCAAGGGGAGTGTCGGGTCGGAGTGGGAAGCGAATGTTGGTTGAGTGAGAGTGGGTGTGATGTCGGGCAAGGGCTGTAGAGGTTGAGCCAGAGTGGGTCGTCATTCGTCCGATCAACTATATATCCTGGAACGGGGTTTAAAGTTTGGGAAATCATATTTGGCCGAAGTTTGGTTTAGGTAGAGAAAAAGAAAATATATATATATTTAGGTAGAGATGGATATTAGTAGTGGATCAGAATTCAAATGTGAAGTGGGGAAGGGTGGAAGAGAGGGCCAAAATTCGTGCAAGTAACGGAGGCAGGAGGAGGTAGATGCTGGTGATTGGGATCGGGGAATTGAAGAAAAAGGGAGGTCAAGGAAGGAGAGGTTCTTTGGTGGGTTCCACGTGAGAAAGAGGGTAGAGAAATTAGTGGGTGGGTTTAGAAAATTAGTTAATTAAGATATCCCCTTTAGTCGGGCTAGTTAGTAAGTTGGTTGGTTTGGGTCCGTCTTGGGTTTGGTTCGGGGTCGATCCGTAATTGTAACATCCCGTCTTTCTGACAAGGCGTTACTCGGTAGTAGACCTCACGAGGCGCTACCAAGCTGGTTCGACAACAGAACATTCGGATCTTGCAACGCGGACACGGCGAGAAAACATTGAAAAACATCCAACTTGTATTATGAAATAAAACTGTTACAAAACACTTCATGATCCCAACTCAACACCAGACTAATAATTACAAACTTCCCAAACCCCAAGCACATCAACTAACAATTTAGGATATGAAACTATACAAGATAATTCAAACAATAACATAAATTAGAATAGCAACAACCCTTCCCAAAAACCCAACCATTCCATGACACGTATCGCTGCTTCGCACCACCAATCCGCCAAGTCCCTACACGCATTCCTAGATACCTGCAGTCTGAAAAATAGTTCCCCAAGGGGTCAGCTACTATCCTAATTCAAGTCAGAAAACATACAATACTAATAGAACGTTTCAAAACGAGTTTCTAAGGTCAGCAAACAAGTCCGCAATCACACGCATAACTCTAGTCCAGTCCTAAGTCCAGTTAGTCACACATATTCAAATTCACTAGCAGAATCACAATAATAAGTCCTCTTACATACACATTCACAAGTCCACAGATCCACACACACACGCACACAATATATACACACACGGTACACACCCTATCCTGCGCCGGGTAGTGCTAACGGCCTCCACCGTACACTGTCCCGCGCCGAGTAGTGTTAACGGCCTCCACCCACACTACCCGCATCTAAGGCATCCTCCAGCCATTCCATTTTCCACACACTTCTAACCCCTGGTCGAGCCCCTACTAGAGCACTCGCCAAAACATTTTTATAAATTTTGAAGGGGCTCTCCTTGCCATACGACCATGCCTCTAGAAGTCCCCTTCTCCTCAGAAATCCGAGAACAAGGCCGTACCGGTAGATGCCAACACACAGAAAACACGTGAAAAACTTTTCATACGGAAAACCCTTTTAAAAACCAGTTGCACACAGAAACACATACGATCACACATATATATATAGACAAAATAGTTTATTAAAAAGAATATTGTAGAGACTAATTCTCCAAAACCAATCCTACCAGCACAGCATGTAATCCAATAAGAATTGAATAGAACCACCTAACCGAGCAAGTCGCAGAACGACTTACCTCGAATGAAACTAAGCCTTGCCAAACACAATTTGACAACCCGAATAGGTGTGATCTCTCATCTCCTGAATGTTTTAATGACATGAATTTAATAACAAGCACTAAGAAATTATTAATATGGACGACAACTGAATCTTCTATTCATATGGACGACAACTGAATCTTCTATTCTAGACTCGATTCAACCCTACAATTACTAAATTGTAATTTTCCCACCACCATACTAATTAACTAATCAAATTAACTTTTCTCTTTGACTTGACTTTGACTTCTCTCCAACACAGCTGAACATCTTGTTTTATAACCTTTAATTCTCTTTATGCATAACTCTTCTTCATCAACCTATTCACCACCACAAACTCTTTCTTTTACATCTCAAAGTGTGGCTCCTTCTTCCACATGCTATTTACGCTTTTCTTACAATTAGCACCACCACCACAAGTACTATATAGGATTCAATTTGGCAATCACTACAATCGGCCCCTTTCCGATCAACAACAACCAAAAGAAAAGATTGATTAATTAAACTAATTAATTCAGTTTGCCGATCAACAAGAACAACCTACACAGCTCCGACTACATCCCTACGACAGGACCTCAACCAGCCCGACTCACAACACCAGCATAGAACGATGACACGGAAAAGGAAAAGGACAAGAAGGCTCACTGGAAATCTGCTGAATGATGACGATGACTCGCCCCTGAAGTCTACCATGACAATGGTTTCCGACCCCGCGAACTTGGACGTAAAGGACGGGGGCCGGACGGAAGCGACAACGAGTTGGTTGAACAACAAAGGTTAAAGAAGAAGAGGGCTGACTACGATTCTGTCAGCGAGAACGAAGAAGAACGAGGGAGGATTCGACGATGGTGCTGGCGGCTTAACTCACCCGATCAAGCGAAGTTTGCCGAGCTTTATAGTCTAGGTTAATTGGATAAATTTCTAGTTAATCTATCTTAATCGGAAATCACCCACTCATAAATTCTTTCTTCCAGAACAATATTATTTTGTTAAACTAATAAGAATACCCTCAAAATAATTTAATAATTAATTAGGGTGGTTACTCGGAAAAGAAAAAAAAAAGAAAAAACTTCGACCAAAAAAAAAAGAAAAAAAAAGAAAAAAAATAATACTTGCGATCCAAGCTCCAGATTAACTACAGCGTAGAACCCGAATCTTACGGTAATCTAATACAAATTCTCTTAAATAATAGTAGTCGTCTTAATCTAAGAACGCGTTAATTATCCTTCTTAGGTGATTGATTTTTCTAGACCGTTATCATTCTTCATTCGTAGCGGAATTCCTTCGTCTTTCAGGTAAGTCGTTCTGCGACTTGCTCGGCTAGGTGGTTCTATTCAATTCTTGTTGGATTGCATGCTGTGCTGGTAGGATTGGTTTTGGGGAACTAGTCCCTAAAGTATTATTTTTCTAATATGTTTTTATTAATATATATATGTGTGTGTGATCGTATGTGTTTATGTGTGCAATTGGTTTTCAAAAGAATTTTATCGTATGAAAAGTTTCCAAGTGTTTTCTGTGTGTTGGCATCTACCGGTACGGTCTTGTTCTCGGATTTGCGAGGAGAAGGGGACTTCTAGAGGCATGGTCGTATGGCAAGGAGAGCCCCTTCAAAATTTATAAAAATGTTTTGGCGAGTGCTCTAGTAGGGGCTCGACCGGGGGTTAGAAGTGTGTGTGGAACGGAGATTGGCTGGAGGATGCCTTAGATGCGAGTAGTGTGGGTGGAGGCCGTTAACACCACTCGGCGCGGGACAGTGTACGGTGGAGGCCGTTAACACTACTCGGCGTAGGATAGGGTGTGTACCGTGTGTTTATATAGTGTGTGTGTGTGAATGTGTGAATGTGCATGCTAAGAGGGCTTGAGAATGTGATTATACTAGTGACTTGAATATGTGTGACTAACTGGACTTAGGACTGGACTAGAGCTATGCGTGTGATTGCGGACTTATTTGCTGACCGTAGAAACTCGTTTTGAAACATTCTGCTAGTACCGTATGCTTTCTGACTTGGACTAGAATAGTAGCTGACCCCTCGGGGAATTACTTTTCAGACTCCGGGTATTCAAGAATCCGTGTAGGGACTTGGCGGATTGGTGATGCGAAGCGGCGATGCATGTCATAGAATTGTTTGGGTTTAGGGAATGATCGTTGTATTTTGATTCATGTTATTGGTTGATACTTTGCATAAATTCATATCGTATGTTGTTAGTTAATGTATTTGGGGTTTGGGGAAGTTCGTAATTGTTAGTCTTGTGTTGAGTTGGAATCATGAATTGTTTTGTAAAAGTTTTATTTCGTGATACAAGTTAGATGTTTTTCAATGTTTCTCGTCGTGCCCGCGTTGCAAGATCCGAATGTTCTGTTGTCGAACCAGCTTGGTATCACCTCTTGAGGTCTACTACCGAGTAACGCCTTGTCAGGAAGACGGGGTGTTACAAAAATGTTTTGTATAAGTGTTATCCTAAATATTATTAACTGTATAGTTGCTGAGAATATTATTACGATAACTAAATCGGAATGGTGATAGGGGCAAAACAATCTTGTAAACTAACCGTATATTGAAGGTTCTTATTATCATCAAACTTAATTTCCAAAAACTAGATGTGAAGTCATCCGACAACCAAATCCTAACAACCTTGTAGAGATTGTATTAATAACAGACACTCTTCTTAGATCACTTTTATTTAAAACAGTTAATTAACAAGCCTTATTTGATAAAAGACCAACATAAATAATTGCAGTGCAATTTAGAAGGGAATTACAACGAGGATTAAAATAGCTAAGAAGCACAGGTCGAAACATCTATTCCACATTTTTCAATCTTCTTCTTGATATATTCCCTTTGCTCGGCAGTAGAACGACCGGTTATAAGGAAGCATATACAGTTATTATCAACGACCTTGAGTCCGTCACAACATTGGGTTGACAGGGCATTATTGCGAGAGTCATCACATGCTTTGGCTGTCTTTTCGTCCAAGTTGCTACAGGTGGTGGGATCATACTCTATGGCGTTAGCCGTGTGTAGAAATAACGCCACAGTAGCGAGCATGGCCAGCTTTGTGTAATATCCTTCCATATCACTTCTTCTTTGTTTGTTTTTCTGAAAAAAGAAAAATATTTTGTTTAAACAAGTTGGCTTTCAGGTAGTCCTGTTGGTGAGAGTTTGGAAAAGTCGAGCATGATTATATAGGTAGTGAAGTGCACAACGATTAATTATAGATTATAGAATAGGTGATGCGGAGTACAATTCGGGATGTGCTAAAAGTAGGCATTGCCAATGGAATAGAATCCTACAAAAAATGTGTGGTATACAAATCGACTTCTTTCCATCTATCAAGATCTTTGAGTGAAAAGAAAAGTCTAAATATGAATTTATCTAAAATTAGGCTCCCAAAATAACTGCTGAAAAATATCATTGTGAATCCTTTGCTTATGAAATGTTGTTGACAATCATGACATGCACCGTATCTACATTTTCAACTACAAAATTGATTATATTCATGAATAAGTGAAATGTCTTATGATATGTACATGTTTTTCATTTCGATCAAGAAAATAATGTTTTTTTCTATTATACAATCACGTCTTAAAACCTGAGCTAGCTAGTCCGCACTCACATTTATTTACCATGATTCTTGATCTTCAAAACCTACTCCTTATCATAGTCAAGATGCATATTACAATTTTAGTCTCGCTAATAAAGAAGATTACAATCACGTATTGACTTTAGGGTGTTGGTTTTTCGAGACAACCACCCACAAATGACAAAATACGTGTCTCGTTTTGATGTTTAGGATCAAAATGTACTTTCAATGGAAGTATCTCCGTTTGAAGTGATTGTTGGGCAATATAGTCATTTGTGGATGGAATTGGTTCTCAGTAATATGCTTCTCTATAGATAACCACTGTATTTGTAGTATTTGTAATTATTTCACTATTATATATCATGATCTCAATCAATATACTATGTAATTGGTATTTCTTTTGTAATTCAAGCACCTATAACCTTACACTCTACTCCCTTCCACGAAAAAATGAGCATGAATTTTAGGAAGGAAGGGAGAACTTTGAGAAAGGTTCTTGATTTTTTTAATTCGATAATCTTGGGAATGTGCTTAGACAGGATTAGTAAGGCTTCTTAAAGCCTTGTCGATATTGTAAATATCAACCAACCTCCTCTTGCTCGTAAGTGCCGAGAGGGTAGTTGCTAGAGCGCTTAAATACCAACCTCAACTTGCCATTTTATAGGCATTTTAACCAGTTGAGAAAGTAATTAAACTTTAACTAGGCTAAAGGATATCCAAGAGTGAGGACGATATTCTTTTTTTGCTAACTATCCTACAGAGTTTCTTTAGTACATCAACAATTATCTTATCTAGATTTCATACTTTTCATCATCTAATCATTAAATTAAATGATTAATTAATCAATACAATTAACACAAGCTTTATAATTAATTTGGATGAAATGAATTTAATCGAAATTTAGACCACATAATTAAATCAAATTAAATATTCAATTAGTTGTATTTGTGTGTGACACACTAAGTTAATAAAAAAGTATTAACCTTTTATTTTCACATTACAAATATAATAAGAGTCTGAGAAGGCACTTTAAAAGGTATTCACACTTTTCTTTGGTGGCTTCATTTTTTATCCATGTATAGTATATAAAATACAAAAAACTAACATTTTTATTGAAAAAATCCCAAAAGACAAAATTTTAATGAAAAACGTAAGAATTGGCATAAGACAAACTTTATTAAAGTTAAGGGGTATTGGGCCAAATTTATGCATGTGTACCACTCCGAAGTAATTCTTTTTTTTTTCATGAGACCATCGAGAAAATCCGAAAGCTCATGATTACCAAACGAAACTTCCCTTATTTTATTACTAATTTTGTTTTTAATTCCAAACATAGTGGTATTAAATACCTTATGATGTTTGTTTGTATCATTCAACCCATTCATATCATATTTATAATGAGTTTTGAAAGTAATATTCTAAACGAATTAGCAAGCCCAAATAAATTGGATATGAGTTCGGGTTATTTTAAACTAATTAGCTAGTTACGTAGGTCCTTTGTTTTTGCAATACATTAACAAATTGGATATGAGTTCGGGGTATTTTGTGATTCAAATTATGCGAGTCTTTTCAAAGGTGGGTTTCGTCTTTTTTTCAACAGATTTAATTTACTAAGTTTAAAATGTTTTGTATAAGTGTTATCCTAAATATTATTAACTGTATAGTTGCTGAGAATATTATTACGATAACTAAATCGGAATAGTGATAGGGGCAAAACAATCTTTGTAAACTAACCGTATAGTGAAGGTTCTTATTATCATCAAACTTAATTTCCAAAAACTAGATGTGAAGTCATCCGACAACCAAATCCTAACAACCTTGTAGAGATTGTATTAATAACAGACACTCTTCTTAGATCACTTTTATTTAAAACAGTTAATTAACAAGCCTTATTTGATAAAAGACCAACATAAATAATTGCAGTGCAATTTAGAAGGGAATTACAGTGAGGATTAAAATAACTAAGAAGCACAGGTCGAAACATCTATTCCGCATTTTTCAATCTTCTTCTTGATATATTCCCTTTGCTCGGCAGTAGAACGACCGGTTATAAGGAAGCATATACAGTTATTATCAACGACCTTGAGTCCGCCACAACATTGGGTTGACAGGGCATTATCGCGAGAGTCATCACATGCTTTGGTTGTCTTTTCGTCCAAGTTGCTACAGGTGGTAGGATCATACTCTACGGCGTTAGCCGTGTGAAGAAATAACGCCACAGTAGCGAGCATGGCCAGCTTTGTGTAATATCCTTCCATATCACTTCTTCTTTGTTTGTTTTTCTGAAAAAAGAAACCTATTTTGTTTAAACAAGTTGGCTTTCAGGTAGTCCTATTGGTGAGAGTTTGGAAAAGTCGAGCATGATTATATAGGCAGTGAAGTGGACAACGATTAATTATAGATTATAGAATAGGTGATGCGGAGTACAATTCGGGATGTGCTAAAAGTAGGCATTGTCAACGGAATAGAATCCTACAAAAAATGTGTGGTATACAAATCGACTTCTTTCCATCTATCAAGATCTTTGAGTGAAAAGAAAAGTGTAAATATGAATTTATCTAAAATTAGGCTCCCAAAATAACTGTTGAAAAATATCATTGTGAATCCTTTGCTTATGAAATGTTGACAATCATGACATGCACCGTATCTACATTTTCAACTACAAAATTGATTATATTCATGAATAAGTGAAATGTCTTATGATATGTACATGTTTTTCATTTCGATCAAGAAAATAATTGTTTTTCTATTATACAATCACGTCTTAAAACCTGTGCTAGCTAGTCGGCGCTCACATTTATTTACCATGATTCTTGATCTTCAAAACCTACTCCTTATCATAGTCAAGATGCATATTACAATTTTAGTCTCGCTAATAAAGACGATTACAATCACGTATTGACTTTAGGGTGTTGGTTTTTCGAGACAACCACCCACAAATGACAAAATACGTGTCTCGTTTTGATGTTTAGGATCAAAATGTACTTTCAATGGAAGTATCTCCGTTTGAAGTGATTGTTGGGCAATATAGTCATTTGTGGATGGAAGTGGTTCTCAGTAATATGCGTCTATATAGATAACCAGTGTATTTGTAGTATTTGTAATTATTTCACTATTATATATCATGATCTCAATCAATATACTATGTCATTGGTATTTGTTTTGTAATTCAAGAACCTATAACCTTACACTCTACTCCCTTCCACGAAAAAATGAGCATGAATTTTAGGAAGGAAGGGAGAACTTTGAGAAAGGTTCTTGATTTTTTTAATTTGATAATCTTAGGAATGTGCTTAGACAGGATTAGTAAGGCTTCTTAAAGCCTCGTCGATATTGTAAACATCAACCAACCTCCTCTTGCTCGTAAGTGCCCAGAGGGTAGTTGCTAGAGCGCTTAAGTACCAACCTCAACTTGCCATTTTATAGGCATTTTAACCAGTTGAGAAAGTAATTAAACTTTAACTAGGCTAAAGGATATCCAAGAGTGAGGACGATATTCTTTTTTTGCTAACTATCCTACAGAGTTTCTTTGGTACATCAGCAATTATATCTTATCTAGATTTCATACTTTTCATCATCTAATTATTAAATTAAATGATCAATTAATCAATACAATTAACACAAGTTTTATAATCAATTTGGATGAAATGAATTTATTATAAATTTAGACCACATAATTAAATCAAATTAAATATTCAATTAGTTGTATTTGTGTGTCACACACTAAGTTAATAAAAAAGTATAAACCTTTTATTTTTACATTACAAATATAATAAGAGTGTGAGAAGGCACTTTAAAAAGTATTCACACTTTTCTTTGGTGGCTTCATTTTTTATCCATGTATAGTATATAAAATACAAAAAACTAACATTTTTATTGAAAAAATCCCAAAAGACAAAATTTTAATGAAAAACGTAAGAATTGGCATAAGACAAACTTTATTAAAGTTAAGGGGTATTGGGCCAAATTTATGCATGTGTACCACTCCGAACTAATTCTTTTTTTATTCATGAGACCATCGAGAAAATCCGAAAGCTCAGGATTACCAAGCGAAACTTCCCTTATTTTATTACTAATTTTGTTTTTAATTCCAAACATAGTGGTATTAAATACCTTATGATGTTTGTTTGTATCATTCAACCCATTCATATCATATTTGTAATGCGTTTTGAAAGTAATATTCTAAACGAATTAGCAAGCCCAAATAAATTGGATATGAGTTCGGGTTATTTTAAACTAATTAGCTAGTGTTGGATCGTTAGTACTAAGGGACATCATTTACTTTGGTAAAGGAGTCCTTTGGTTAGGCGTCCCTACGAGGAGTAGGAGCGTCTTTGAGTTATGCAGCAGAATAAAGTACTAAACAGGTAAGTAATGAACGCAGTGAATTATAGAGGAACCACTCAAGACCAAGTAGTCCTTGAGTGTAAAGGACTCTATCCCTACGTCCTATAGTTCTTTCCTTTATATTGAATGTTCTTACAGTTGTACTGGCGAGTCTTTACAGTTCTCTGACACTTAGCTTTTCCCTAAGTTCACTTGTAAAGAACTCCTTTAAGCCTACAACTTAAGCTGGTTCAATCTACTAAAGGACTCTATCCCTACGTCCTACAGTACTTCGTAGGACTTCTCTCTTTTCTATTGATTACAAACTGTTTTGTGATTTGGGTTACAAGTCTCACTCGATCTAACACAAAGTCTTAGCACTGTTCTTGAGTTCTTGAGTTTGTTCTTTGTGTTCTTGAGTGAGCCGCTTTCCTCTGATTCTCTCTGAATATTCTTGAAAGCGTTAACGTCACAATAAATGCCTTGGGGCTATTTATAGGACTTGGGGAAGGGCGTCATTTCTCTGGGACGATCATGCCCTTCGTGGACGTGATGGCGGTGATGAGGAAGCTTCCTGTATCCAGTTGTGTGTGATGAACTCCGCTACAGGATCTGCCGCCACGTATTGATGAACTCTGCAATAGGATCGTTCGCCACGTAGTGTTGGACTCCGCTACAAGATCGATCTCCACGTGTCCTTGGATGATCAAATGTTGTCAAGTGATGTAATCCTGTCGGCTAGTGAGTAAGGACTCCTTTCTTGCGTTCCTACTTGCTTGGGACTGCGTCCTTGCTCAAGTAGTCTCTGGCCGGTCCTTACTTCCTGTTAGCTAGCGTCCCTAAGCCTATGGGACGCCTACACACACTTGTTGTCCTTTTTGTCACTGGCGTTCCTGAACACTTGGACAAAATTATTAGAATCAAAGTGAGTTTGTCATATCAAAACAAAGGGACGGTTGTGGGCACACTACTAAGTACGCAGGCGTCCTTGATAGCGTCCCAACAATTTCCCCCTTTTTGATGATGACAAACTCTTTAGCAAAATAGTTTTGGCGTTTGAACTTAGCATGCATAAAAACTTAAAGACGTCCTCTAACACTTAGAGAAATTTCATTAAGCACAAGTTTTCATTCTTTGATTCTCTAACTTTTGGATTTTAAGGAGAGAAAAGCGTCCTAGAATTTTCTAGACGTCCTGTAGTTTATTCTAGCATGGCGTTCCTTAGACCTTTCACTTAATAGTTCCCCCTTAACACTTACTTATTCTAGATAACTATTTTATAGCGCATCTCTGCAAAACTACACTTCCCCCTTTTGTCATCATCGAAAAGGATAACAAGTGATAAGGACGTTAGCATAAAAACACAACTATAGGCAGTGGAACGCTTAAACACACACATGCAAGCAAATATTGGAACTTCTATTCAAACAAAAGTAGAGTACGGTTATTACAAACCAAGAACCAAGTGTTTGAAACATAAACAAAGCAAGGGCAAAACAATTTAGGGATTAAAGAGTTGGAGGACGGCAATCACTGAGGACGGCGTTGGTCTTGATAGAACTTGAGAAGTTGCTCTTGAAGTTCTGCCGACCTGTTGAAAGCCGTGGACAAGTCCTTGAGAGCTGAGAAGATTAGGCACTAGTTGTCCATGATGGCACCCAAGAGCTCTGGAGGAGGATGTTGGGCAAGATTAGCAGGAGCAGAGCGAGGCACTGGTCCTGAGCTTGAAGAGGGTCCATGGGAGGTTCTGGAGGAGGAGAAGGAGCCATTAGCACTGGATCAAGGACTGCAAAGTTGACAGCTGGCTCTTCTTCCTAAGCGAACTCTTGATTCATTGGAGCGAGACGTTCTTCTTCAGCTTCAACTGCCAGGCGTTCTTGCTCAGCTTTCTGTCTAGCTTCCTCAGCCTCAGCTTCTAACTGTTTTAGCACGGAAGGCAACTCTTCATTGTGCCTTATCTCTACCAGTCCCTTCTTAGCGTTCCATTTCAGTCCAAGTTCTTCAGAAGGAGCGCTTTCATCATAAGCATTTTGGGACTTGAGAATCAGCTTCACCAGACCCGGGTACGGCAAGGCATGACGCTTCCTTCCACACTTAGCCATATGTTGCATAGCAATTCTGGCAAGATTTATGGGGCGGCGGTCTAGCAGAGCGTCAATCAGAATAATGTCATGCGTTTGAACGATTGAACGCTTCTCTTGCCTGAGCAGGACGGCGCGACAGATGAAATAATGTGCAATGGCGCCTACCTTGCTCAAAACATGAGCGACCATGTCCAGTCCTATTGGCCTTTTGCCCTGAAACACGTGTTCAACCAAGGGCTGTTCTTCATCAGTTGTTTCAAATCCGCCTTCTGGAAGTGAGCTTAGAGCATCGGACGGGGGCTTTTGAGGATTGAGGCCCATGAAGGAACGGATCTGGCGTTCATTAACTGATGCTTTCTCGCCATCTATCTTGAAGTGGAGAGAACCATCTTTGGATTTGTAGCGCAGATCTCTGTAGAACGCCTTGACCTGTTCTTTGTCAACATTAGCCGGCGCAGGCCCAACGTTCAACCAGCCTTGAACTCTCAGAAGCTCAAGGAACTCCTGAACTTCATCATCTTGGAAGGAGGGGAGCCATTCTTCCGAATATATCAGGGGGCTGAGAACTTTGACGGGGGCGCCATTAGGCTTTCTTTTGCGTTTGCCCTTAGGGGACCCAGAGTCCTCATCATCTGAAGAACTGTTCTCATCAGCAGAGTCCTCTGACTCTTCTTTATCAGCGTCCTGGCCAGCAGCGTTCTCTGTGCCTTGTTCATTTTCAGCATTGCCACCAGCTGTGGCTTGATCAGTATCAGAAGGAACTTGGCCTTGGGACGTGCCCTCAGCGTCCTGAGCCTCTGATTGATGTTCTGTTTGTGGCTCAGCGTCCGCAGGGACTTGGTGGGATGCTGTTTGGATTGTGGGGGAGGGGTTTTCTTGAGGAGTTGGGAGGGGATTTAGGAGAGGGAGGGATTGGTTGTAGGGAGGTACTTCTTGAGCATCACGTTCGAGCTCCTCAGATAACGTGGGCTCGGCGTCCTTTTGAGCCACCTGGTGCTCACCAGCGTCCTCAATCACTTCAACATTTTCTGCCTCTTTTGGAGTAGAATCAGCCTCAACGTTCTCGGCCTCATCTTGGGAGTCCTCTGTTATATTAACAAAGGGGGAGGACTCACCAGCAGGAGTTCCCTGGTTGCTTTGCTCCGAAGAGCTGGAGGAGGAAGAACTGGAGGAACTGGAGGAGGGAACGGCTACTGGAGCTGGTACTTCCTTAACCAGCATCACCTTGGGCTTTTCACCTGTTTTGCGGCGGCGAAAGGTGTGTTCCAAGGTGGAATGCTTCTCAGCTTCACCTGGTCCGCTTTCAGAGGAAGGACGACGGGACTTTGGAGTCTCGGGGTCCTTTGGTGGTGAGATATGGGCCGGAGCAGATGGAAAGTTGGCTAGATTTAGGGGAGAGTAGGGTTTGGGGGGAAAAGGAATGAGGGCATTTTTCTTTGAGGGTTGAGGGGACGGTGGAGGAGTGGGGAGTTGGACAATTGATATGGGTTGAGGAGGTGGAGTGGATTCTTTGGAGAGGTTGGAGGGCCTTTTTGTGGAGCTAGGCCTTTGTTTGGAGCTTTTGGAGGAGGGGACGCTTGAGGTTTTGGCCTTTTTGAGGGGCCTTGGGTCGTGGATTTTCTTGGAGCGTCCCTCCTTTATGTGGGGTGGAAACTTATCCACAATTTGTGATTGGTTTGAGGAGGTGAAAGGTTGAGATGATTTGGAGAGAGGAGAAGATGGAGCTGGACGCTTTAGCAAGTTTTTGGAAGTGACTGTGGGGACGTGAGGAGGTGGGGAAGAGGGACTTGGTATACGGTTTTTAAGCATCTTGTAAGCCAAGGAGTCCCTAGGGTACATGGGGAATTCTGGGAGGACGGCGTTGTGCAGGTCTGGGATTAAATCAAGTAAAGGACCGAGATTCTCACCACCAAACTGCGAGAAGAAGAGAACGTCGTCCATCCTTCCTGGTAGGTCCTTGTAGTTCGTGTTGTGAAGGCCTGGAATGACGAACCGTTCAATGAACCTCTCATAGTTCCTTGTCTTAACTTCGTCGTTCTTCACGTCAGGTCTGTCCATGCGTTCCCGAATCAAATTGTAGAGGGTTTTCGGCTTCCTATTGATGAAGTCCACCAAAGATTCATTGAGGACGATGGGCTTTGGCTTTTCTATGTAGTGGGACTTCACTAGCTTTCTTCTCTTCCCGCCGGCAGAAGTTCCGGCAGCGTTCATCAGCCTTTGAGACATGATTCTGACGGATTTTAGTGAGAGAAAGTCGCCGGAATTCTAGAGAGAGGGCAGAGCAAATTTGAGAGCAAGGAAGAGGTTGAGAATAATAAATTCTAAGAGCGACTGTTTCGGCCTTATATAGAGGAAGCGGTAGCACAAACTGTAATTACCACTGTTTTACTGTGCGACACGTGGCAAACTTCCCCCTTAAGATTTGAGCAAAAGCAACGGTCACTGTTCAAAAGTTCAAAATTCAAATTTCTGACTCTTCAACTTCTTCTCAAAAACTGAACTGGAGTCCTCTCTAACAAACACTGAGCGTCCTCTCATACTTTGCAAAAAAATTACCTCTTCAAGCAAATGAAATACCTTTACAACCGTCCTTGTGACCACCTTGCGAACCATTTGAGAACAAAGCAAGTACGTCCCATAAAAGAAAATATGAAGCTCATAGGACGCTTTTGCAGAGTTCTCGGCTAGGGTATGCTTAGAGTTCCCATCATTTCGGCTTATGATGCGGGTTGGGTGATCAGGGATACTCTTTTCAAGACAAATAGAGAAATTTGAATGGCGTTCCAAAGTAGCAAACACATGAAGTTTTAGACTAGCATCCTTGCAAATATGAATTCAATGCATAACAGTCCTTAAACACTTAGAATCTACCAAACATAGCCAATCATTGAGAGAATAGTAGAACGGGACTTGCTACTTAAAAGTTATCATCCCCAAGAGCAACCTGAGATGCTCAAAGGGACGTCTATCAAGCGCCTTAGTGAAAATATCAACTATTTGGTCCTCAGTCCTAACATGTCCCATGGTAATAAGTCCTAGTTCTACATTGTCACGCAAGAAATGATGCCTTATATGAATATGCTTTGTGCGTGAATGAAAAACAGGATTTTTAGCAATTTCAATAGCACTCGTATTATCACACAGAATGGGAATAGTTTCAAGATTGATACCGTAGTCCTCAAGTTGATATTTGATCCAAATGACTTGTGAACAGCACGAGGCAGTAGCAACGTACTCGGCTTCCGCAGTTGAAAGCGCCACAGAGTTCTGTTTCTTTGATCCCCATGAAACTAGGCATGAACCAAGGAACTGTGCCATTCCTGAAGTGCTTTTCCTATCAATGACATGGCCAGCATAGTCAGCGTCCGAGTAGCCAACGAGCTTGAAGGACGTCTTCCTGGGGTACCAAAGGCAAAGATCGTCGCGTCCCTTGAGATAGCGAAAGATCCTCTTGACCTCTTGCATGTGGGACTCCTTTGGATTCGCCTGGAAGCGTGCACACAAGCAAACGGCAAACATGATGTCCGGACGGCTTGCGGTCAAATAGAGCAAAGAGCCAATCATCCCTCTGTAAAGCTTCTGATCAACGTCCTTTCCATGTTCATCTGCATACAGACGTGAATTGTGAGAACAAGGAGTATCCATGGGCTTGGAGGTGTTCATCCCGTACTTCTCAAGCATTTCACGGACATATTTTTGTTGATGAATACGCGTCCCTTCCTTGAGTTGGTTAATTTGAAGTCCCAAGAAGAAATTGAGTTCTCCAATGAGGGACATCTCAAACTCACTACTCATTAAGGACTTGAACTCATCTACAAGTTTCATGTTAGTACTACCAAAGACTATATCATCAACATAGACTTGGGCAATTAAAATGTCCTTGTGAACTTTCTTTATGAACAAAGTTTTATCAATTGAACCTCTTGTATAGCCATTAGACAAAAGAAAGGACGCAAACCTGTCGTACCATGCACGAGGAGCTTGCTTGAGTCCATAGAGAGCTTTTTCTAAATAATACACATGATCTGGGTGAGAGGCGTCCTCAAAGCCAGGCGGCTGAGCAACATACACTTCCTCCTTGATTTTCCATTGAGAAAGGCAGTCTTGACGTCCATCTGAAATAACTTGAACCCCTTGTATGCGGCAAAGGCAATGAGAAGACGAACGGCCTCAATTCTAGCAACAGGATCATCATAATCAATGCCTTCCTCTTGCTTGAATCCTTGAGCCACCAGTCTTGCCTTGTTCCTTGACACACGGCCACTCTCATCAAGCTTATTTCTGAACACCCAGCGCGTCCCTATGATATTTTTTCCTTTGGGACGAGGGACAAGCGTCCAAACTTTGTTTCTTTCAAACTGGTTAAGTTCTTCTTGCATTGCTTGAATCCAGTCAGCGTCCTGGAGTGCTTCCTTGATATTCTTTGGCTCCACCATAGAGACAAAGGCATTGAATGCACAGAAAGCTAAGTTTGCACTCTGGGACTTGCTTGCAGCTGACCTTGTTTGAACTCCTTGAGAAGGATCAGAAACAATTTGAGAAGTTGGGTGGTCCCTAGAGAATCGAGACTCCCTTTGAAACAAATGAGCAAATCTTGGATCAATGTCACCATCTGAATCATCGCTATCACTTTGAGCATCGTCCTCAATGTGTTCCCCCTCAGAGAGAGCGTCCACACCTTGACGTTGCTCGCCTTGTTGACTTGATTCAGCTACATCTTGTTGAACTGGGGATTCACTACGAGATGGAACTCCTTGAACAACACAGGGAGCGTCCACTGAGACTTCTTCAGGATTTGGAGACGCGTCCTTAGGAACATAGTATTTTCCAGAGGTCCAATCTTCAGCTTCATCTTCAGAGTCGTCCTATTGTTGTAAAGAGGAGCGTTCTTTCTTACTTGGCTTTTCTTTGTGAGAAGAACGTTCCTTGAACACAACATGAATACTCTCCTCAAGCTTTAGAGTCCTTTTGTTGAAGACTCTATATGCTTTGCTGGTAAGAGAGTACCCAAGGAATATGGCTTCATCACTCCTTGCATCAAACTTTCCAAGTTTTTCTTTATCATTGTTGTGAACGAAACATTTGCAACCAAAGACTCTGAGATAGTCAATGCGAGGCTTCTTTCCATTCAACAACTCATAGGACGTCTTCTTTAGCAAAGGACGGATCATGGCACGGTTGATGATGTAACACGCTGTAGCAATAGTTTCCGCCCAGAAGTACTTGGGAACGCTATTTGCTAAGAGCATAGTTCTTGCCATATCCTCTAGCGTCCTATTCTTTCTTTCCACAACTCCATTTTGTTGAGGCGTTCTTGGAGCTGAGAAATTGTGAGAGACTCCATGTTGATCATAGTAGGCCAGGAACTCTGAATTTTGGAACTCCGTTCCATGGTCTGATCTTATGGCTTTGAGAGGCGTCTCAAGAGCAACTTCCACTTGTTTGATGAATACTTTGAATGCCTTGAAACAATCTGCTTTGGACACCAAGAAAAGAACCCAAGTGAATCGAGAAAAATCATCTACAAGAACGTAAATGTACCTCTTTCCACCGTAGCTCAACGTCTTCATTGGTCCACAAAGATCCATATGGAGCAGTTCCAAAGGCTTCTTTGTACTAACTTCGTGCTTGGATTTGAAAGACGTTCTTGTTTGCTTCCCCTTGATGCAAGCTTCATATTGTTCAACTTTCTCAGGATCAATTCGGGGAAGTCCTTTCACAAGATTTCGCTGGTGTAGCTTAAGGATTGTGCTTGGTCCAGCTTGGCCAAGTCGGCGATGCCATAGATCAACGTCCTCCTTTGAAGCAGATAGACACAATTCTGATTTAGGCTTGAACTCCTGGTTAAAGATGTAGACATTGTTCTAGCGTACTCCTTTGAGAACGACTTTGTTTGATTTCTTGTTGATGACGAGGCACTCCTTTGAGTCGAAAGTGACTAGATTTTCACCTTGATCACACATCTGGGAGACGCTAAGGAGATTGAAGCCAAGTCCTTCAACAAGGCTGACATTTGTTGCTTTGATGGACGGGTTGAGAATAGCAGTTCCCGTTCCTTTGATCTTTCCCTTGCCCTTGTTGCCAAACGAGACAGTTCCTCCCGTGGCACTACTTTGGATAGAAGTGAGATGGATCTGGCTTCCTGTCATATGGTTTGAGGCGCCACTATCGATGATCCATGGGCGTCCCCTCACTTCCACCTGCCATAACAACGTTAGTGTTTGGCGGCCCAGGCAAGGTGTTCCTTACCTGGTTCGTTACAGAAATAGAACGCTGGTTCTGGCATGTAATCATTAATATTCACATCATTTGAAATAGCATGCTTGCGGAAAGAGTTCCTAGAGCGTCTAGAACGCCTAGGATTAGCCTTAGGAATGCACTTAGCATTTTCGTTGTTAGTCCTAGCAGCTTTTCCATTTTCAACATCTTCTTTGAGTTTTAAGCAATCATATTTGAAGTGATCTCCTTGTCCACAGTACCAACACGTCCTATAGTAAGTACCAAGATAGTACTTCTTATTGGGACGCTGAATCTTGTTTTCTTTCATCTTTTGAGGATTACAAACTTTTGAACCGTCCCCTTTAGCAATCTTCTTGTAAATCTTATGACTAGTGGAGTTAGTGTAGTAGTCTTCCTTTCCTAATTCCCCACTCTCTAGAACTCTAATTCTTTCAAGTTCTGAAGTTTTACTTGCCTCAAAATCACTAGGAAGAGAGTTTTTAGTGTCAGATTCATAACCTAGACCTCTCTTAGCTGGGACGAAGACCATTGGTCTCACTTCTTCAACTATGGGACTCTTACCCATCACTTTCACTTCTTCCCTAAGCTTAGCGTTCTCAAGTTTGAGACACATGATTTCAGTTTTTAGGGACTTAGTTTCTTCACAAGAGGACTCTAGTTGAATGGTCATGGAACTACAGTTTTCACATTCAACCACTATATTTTCATTTTCAAGTTCAAGTTCATCCATTCTATTTTGCATGATCACGCTTTCTTCCATGATTTTTCCAATGAGCTTAATGAGTTTAGACTTAGAACACTTTTCAAGAGAACTCATCATAGATTCACGAGTTACCTCAATTTCAGATTTCGAAGCGTTCTGTTCAACAATGGTGACGTCCTCCATAGCCATGAAAGCTACTTGCTCACCATCAGATGCGTCCTCAAGGGCTATGTATGCTTGTTCATCGGGTTCTTCATCATCATCATCATCAGAGGAAGAACTCCCATTATCCCATGCAGAGGCAAACGCTCCAATGAGAGCTTTTGTCTTCATTTCCTTTGTAGACATTCTTGTTGTGCACTTCTTAGCAAAGTGCCCTTTCCTGTTGCACTTGTAGCATGTGAGTTCCTTCATTTCTGCCTCAGTGTACTTGCGGCTTTCCTTTAAGGCTTGAACGCGCATCTTCTCGCGATTCTCAGCTTTGTTGGCTTCCACCATTACAGCGATTTCCTGTTGACGCCGAAGGTACTCAGCATACTCTGGTGTTGTGGACGCCAATGCAAGATCAGTTTGAGGATTCTGTCCAAGCTGAGCCATATCAGAAATTCTTCTTTCCTCGTACTGCCTGAGCTTCCCATAGATTTCTTCCATGTCTAGAGTTTTGTTGGCTGTATTTTTCTTTGAACGTTGTCCTGTCAAAGTTCCAGACTCCGGTCAAACCATCAATGACCACTTGAACTCTATTCCTCATGGAGATTTCTGTTTCTGGGATGCCCAAGTTCCTCATCTTGATGACAAGGGCCTCAAAACGATATGAGTAGTCGTTCACTGTCTCATTTGGCAGCATGCTAAAAGCATAGAACTCCTTCTTGATTTTCAGCTGCACGTCCTCTTTCATTTCAGCTGTTCCTACAGGAAACTTCTCTAGGGCGTCCCACTGTTGTTTAGCCGTTGGCAAGTTACCAACTCGAGTGGCGTCCCTTTCACATAGGGATGCTTGAAGGAAGCACATGGCTTTTGCGTTGGTTTCCATCAATTTGAACTCGTCAGGACCCCACTCGTCCTCCTTATCAGCTTTGTCAGCGGGCACCTTGAGATCTCCTGTCATAATGACCTTCCAGCATTGATAATTTTGACCTCTGCAGAAATTCGCGAACCTTGTCTTCCAGCGATTGAAGTTGTCGTCCGTCAGACGCGGAGGCTTCACAAAAGAGATTCCAATCGGTTCCATGTCCATCTTTACCTGCAACTCAGTAAGAATCTAGAGCGCCGGCTCTGATACCAATTGTTGGATCGTTAGTCAAAAATACAAGGACGTCCTTAACAGGGTTAAGGTCGTTCTTTACCAGGATGTCCTTAATAAAGCTTAAGGACTTCCTTAGCTCGCAGCGGAAATCAAAAGACTAAACAAGTAAAGACAATAAGTAAGGAACGCTTTTGATTTATAGAGGAACCACTCAAGTACCAACTAGTCCTTGAGTGTAAACCTCTACCTCCTTGGAGGATTTTGTAATAGCTTCTTTCCTTTCTTATTAAGTTTCCTTACAATACACTGGCGAGTAGTTACACTTCTCTGGCACTTAGAAGGACGTCCCTTAGTCCACTAGTAACAACGCCTTTAAGCCTGTAGAGTAACCTAACTTAATCTCTCTAAAGGACGCTAGCACCTTTTCCTTACAGTTCGTCGCAAGAACTCTCTCACTATTTTTGTTCTTTTCTGTTACAAACACTTTGTGGTTTTGTGGTACGCTTCTCGCTCGATCTAACACCTAGTTCTCACTTGTTCTTGAGCTTGTTCTTGGTGTTCTTGGTGTTCTTGAGCGACTGACAAATTTCCTGAATATTCTCTGAAGCGTCACATCACAATAAATGCTCTGGACGAGTATTTATAGTGACATTGGGAAAGGGCGACTTTCTCTGACGATCATGCCCTTTGGGGACGTTGCAACAGTAATCAGCGTCCACGTGTCTCTGTGATGATCAAGGAAGCTTACTGGCAATTCCTTTAGACTTGGATGCGGGATCTTCTTCCACGTGGAGATCATGATCAAAGCTTGTCTGGTGATGTCACTTTGTCGGCCAGCTTTGAAGGACTCCAGTGTAAAGGTTAAAGACGGTGTCCTTGTGTATGATTTTGCCAAGCCGTTCACTGAGAGACGCAGCGTCCTTACTCCTTAAGGACGACTACATGTTTATCAACTTGTTGTCCTTTTCAACGTGCGTCCCTGAAACACTTGGACAACTTATTAGATCAAGGCGAGTTTGTCATATCAAAACTAAGGGACGCCAGGCACAATGTTAATTACTGAAGGCGTCCTTAACATTGTCCCAACAGGCGTTAGCCGTGTGAAGAAATAACGCCACAGTAGCGAGCATGGCCAGCTTTGTGTAATATCCTTCCATATCACTTCTTCTTTGTTTGTTTTTCTGAAAAAAGAAAACTATTTTCTTTAAACAAGTTGGCTTTCAGGTAGTCCTGTTGGTGAGAGTTTGGAAAAGTCGAGCATGATTATATAGGTAGTGAAGTGGACAACGATTAATTATAGATTATAGAATAGGTGATGCGGAGTACAATTCGGGATGTGCTAAAAGTAGGCATTGCCAATGGAATAGAATCCTACAAAATATGTGTGGTATACAAATCGACTTCTTTCCATCTATCATGATCTTTGAGTGAAAAGAAAAGTCTAAATATGAATTTATCTAAAATTAGGCTCCCAAAATAACTGCTGAAAAATATCATTGTGAATCCTTTGCTTATGAAATGTTGACAATCATGACATGCACCGTATCTACATTTTCAACTACAAAATTGATTATATTCATGAATAAGTGAAATGTCTTATGATATGTACATGTTTTTCATTTCGATCAAGAAAATAATGTTTTTTCTATTATACAATCACGTCTTAAAACCTGAGCTAGCTAGTCGGCGCTCACATTTATTTACCATGATTCTTGATCTTCAAAACCTACTCCTTATCATAGTCAAGATGCATATTACAATTTTAGTCTCGCTAATAAAGAAGATTACAATCACGTATTGACTTTAGGGTGTTGGTTTTTCGAGACAACCACCCACAAATGACAAAATACGTGTCTCGTTTTGATGTTTAGGATCAAAATGTACTTTCAATGGAAGTATCTCCGTTTGAAGTGATTGTTGGGCAATATAGTCATTTGTGGATGGAAGTGGTTCTTAGTAATATGCGTCTGTATAGATAACCAGTGTATTTGTAGTATTTGTAATTATTTCACTATTATATATCATGATCTCAATCAATATACTATGTCATTGGTATTTCTTTTGTATTTCAAGAACCTATAACCTTACACTCTACTCCCTTCCACGAAAAAATGAGCATGAATTTTAGGAAGGAAGGGAGAACTTTGAGAAAGGTTCTTGATTTTTTTAATTCGGTAATCTTGGGAATGTGCTTAGACAAGATTAGTAAGGCTTCTTAAAGCCTAATCGATATTGTAAACATCAACCAACCTCCTCTTGCTCGTAAGTGCCGAGAGGGTAGTTGCTAGAGTGCTTAAGTACCAACCTCAACTTGCCATTTTATAGGCATTTTAACCAGTTGAGAAAGTAATTAAACTTTAACTAGGCTAAAGGATATCCAAGAGTGAGGACGATATTCTTTTTTTGATAACTATCCTATAGAGTTTCTTTGGTACATCAGCAATTATCTTATCTAGATTTCATACTTTTCATCATCTAATCATTAAATTAAATGATTAATTAATCAATACAATTAACACAAGCTTTATAATTAATTTGGATGAAATGAATTTATTCTAAATTTAGACCACATAATTAAATCAAATTAAATATTCAATTAGTTGTATTTGTGTGTCACACACTAAGTTAATAAAAAAAGTATAAACCTTTTATTTTTACATTACAAATATAATAAGAGTCTGAGAAGGCACTTTAAAAAGTATTCACACTTTTCTTTGGTGGATTCATTTTTTATCCATGTATAGTATACAAAATACAAAAAACTAACATTTTTATTGAAAAAATCCCAAAAGACAAAATTTTAATGAAAAACGTAAGAATTGGCATAAGACAAACTTTATTAAAGTTAAGGGGTATTGGGCCAAATTTATGCATGTGTACCACTCCGAACTAATTCCTTTTTTATTCATGAGACCATCGAGAAAATCCGAAAGCTCAGGATTACCAAACGAAACTTCCCTTATTTTATTACTAATTTTGTTTTTAATTCCAAACATAGTGCTATTAAATACCTTATGATGTTTGTTTGTATCATTCAACCCATTCATATCATATTTATAATGCGTTTTGAAAGTAATATTCTAAACGAATTAGCAAGCCCAAATAAATTGGATATGAGTTCGGGTTATTTTAAACTAATTAGCTAGTTACGTAGGTCCTTTGTTTTTGCAATACATTAACAAATTGGATATGAGTTCGGGGTATTTTGTGATTCAAATTATGCGAGTCTTTACGAAGGTGGGTTTCGTCTTTTTTTCAACAGATTTAATTTACTAAGTTTAAAATGTTTTGTATAAGTGTTATCCTAAATATTATTAACTGTATAGTTGCTGAGAATATTATTACGATAACTAAATCGGAATAGTGATAGGGGCAAAACAATCTTTGTAAACTAACCGTATAGTGAAGGTTCTTATTATCATCAAACTTAATTTCCAAAAACTAGATGTGAAGTCATCCGACAACCAAATCCTAACAACCTTGTAGAGATTGTATTAATAACAGACACTCTTCTTAGATCACTTTTATTTAAAACAGTTAATTAACAAGCCTTATTTGATAAAAGACCAACATAAATAATTGCAGTGCAATTAAGAAGGGAATTACAACGAGGATTAAAATAACTAAGAAGCTGTTGGGACGATATTAAGGACGTCAGTCGTTAATATCTAAACCAATAATAATCGTCCCTTGTTTTGATAATGACAAACTCAAATGTATTTGATAAGTTGTCCAAGTTTTGATCTCAGGTAAGTCCAGTGGACGCACATGAGCGAAAAGGACAACAAGTGAACAGCAGTCCCTATGCTGTAGGGACTCATGTTACCAGAACATCCAAAGCTAAACGTAATTGGCGGAGTCCCTGCGCAAGATAGGACGGAGTCCTCATCAAGAAGGGACGCGCGCCAAAATACGGACGAAGTTCAAATTCAAATCAAGGCCGCCCCAACATGATTACATCATCGTCCGGCCTTAGTCCTCAGAAGGAAGCTTCCTTTGTCTGGGCACGTGTAGACAATGCCAAAGACGTCGCTTTCCCAGCAATGGTCCCCTACCCACGCGGAGGCTTCCCAAGCGTCAACAGAGTTGACCTCCTCAAGACGCTCATCGCACCGTTGATCAAAGATCGAGGATCCTACCAAGTCTCAGAGGACGCTAGAGGACAAGAATCACTTCCGCTATAAATACTCTCCAAGGAGTATGCATAGCGGCATGTGTGTGCAAGAGTGGACTTTGAAGACTTTCTCTCAAGCTCTCCCGAAGCATTCAAGAACACGAACGAAGATCAAGAAGATCAAGTGAGCTTGAAGCAAGAGAAAGAAAGTCCAACCACATCAAATCCAAAACAAACCACAAATCAATTAGAGTTGTAGTTTGTCTCTCACAACGAACCGTGAGAGACGTGAGTGATAGCTTCCTTATACCTAAGAGTGTTAGGTTACTTGTTAGGTTGAAAGGAGTGTTACTAGTGAGGCTAAGGACGGACGCTTAGCTCAGAGAAGTGTAACGACTCGCCTAAGTTGTAAGGACTCGCTCTTAATAAGATAAGGGACGGCTATTGAAAATCCTCCAACGGAGGTAGAGGTTTACCCATAAGACTAGTTGGTCTTAGTGGGGTTCCTCTATAAATACTCGTGTCCACTTATCTTGTATTCTGTTAAGTCTATTTTCCGCTGCACTAAAGGACGCCCTTAACCCAGTTAAGGACGCCCTCATTAACTGACTTACGATCCATCAATTGGTATTAGAGCAGGCGCTCTAGATTTTTGTTGAGTTGCAGGTACAAGATGGACATGGAACCTATTGGAATCTCTTTTGTAAAGCCTCCTCGTCTGACGGACGGCAACTTCAACCGCTGGAAGATCCGCTTCGAGAACTTTTGCAGAAGTCAGAATTATCAATGCTGGAGAGTGATCATGAAGGGTGACCTTACCATCCCTGATGACAAGAAAGACAAAGAGGACGAGTGGGGTCCTGACGAATTCAAGCTTTTGGAAACAAACGCTAAGGCTATATGCTTCCTTCAAGCGTCCCTCTGCGAAAGGGACGCCACCCGAGTTAGCAATTTGGCAACAGCTAAACTACAATGGGAAGCTCTTGAGAAGTACCATGTGGGTACGGCAGAGATGAAGGAAGACGTCAAGCTTGAAATCAAACGAGAGTTCTATGCCTTCAGAATGCTTCCTAACGAATCTGTCAAGGACTACTCATACCGCTTTGAAGCTCTTGTGACCAAGATGCGAAATTTAGGCATCCCAGAAGCTGAAGTCTCAATGAGAAACAGAGTCGGAGTAGTCATTGATGGGCTTACAGGAAAATGGAATTTTGATAGGACTACGTTCAAGGAGAACACAGCCAACAAAACCCTGGATATGGAAGAGATCTATGGGAAGCTGAGAGGCTATGAAGCGAGAAGGGAAGCTGATATGGCTGAATTGGCTAGAAACCCCCAGACAGATCTTGCTTTGATGACGTCAACTCCAGAGTACGCTGAGTATCTGCGCCACCAAAGAGATATTGCCCTAATGGTGGAAGCAAATAAAAATGTGAATCGTGAAAGGATGCGTGCTCAAGCTTTGAAAGAAAAGGAAAGCAAGACTAAGGAACAGCTGGAAGAAGAGGAAGAGATTGCCCTTCTACACAAAGTTGCTCGCTTATGGGGTAAAAAGGCCAGAGATTCCAAGAAACACAAGATGCCTTACAAAAAGGAGAGTCCCAAGTATACAGAGGCAGAGATGAAGGAACTTACTTGCTACAAATGTAACAAGAAAAGACACTTTGCTAAAAGGTGTACTACGGGACTAAACTCAAAAGAAATGAAGATGAAAGCTCTCTTGGGAGCGTGCGAAGCCGCATGGGATAATGTGAGTTCTGATGATGAAGAACCAGAAGGACCAGTGGCGTACATAGCCGTAGAGGACGCCTCAGATAATGAGCAATTGGCGTACATGGCTGTGGAGGACGCCCCAGTCCTTGAAGAGGACGCTTCTGAAAAGGAACAAGAGGTAACTCGTGAATCCATGATGAACTCCTTAGAGAATTGTTCCAAAACCAAACTTATTAAGCTCATTAAAAGAATCATGGAAGAAAGCGTTGTTATGCAACATAGAATGGATGAACTTGAACTTGAAAGTGAAAATAGGCTAGTTGAATGTGAGAACTGTGCTACAGTTTCGTTACAACTAGAGTCCTCGTATGTCGAAGTTAAATCCCTGAAAACTGAAATGATGTGCCTTAAGCTAGAGAATGCTAAGCTTAGGGAAGAGGTGAAAGTGTTAGGGAAGAGTCCGGTAACTGAGGTAGTTCAACCAATGGTGTTTGTCCCAGCCAAAAGAGGACTAGGATACGAGTCTGACACTAGGAACTCTCTCCCTAGTGACTTTGAGGCTAGCAAAACCTCAGAACTTGAATTAGAAAGGGAAAAGACCAAGAACCTTCTTGAAAGAATTCGAGTCCTAGAGAGTAGAGAGAAAGGTCAAAGGGACTATTACACTAACTCCACTAGTCATAGGATCTATAAGAAGATTGCTAAGGGGGAAGGTTCAAAAGTTTGTGACCCTCAAAAGATGAAAAAGAACAAAATCCAACGTCCCAACAAGAAGTACTACCTTGGTACTTACTATAGGACGTGTTGGTACTGTGGAAAAGGAGATCACTTCAAATATGATTGCCTGAAACTGAAGAACGACATTGAAAGTGGCAAAGCTGCTAGGAATAACATTGAAAATGATAAGTCCGTCCCTAAGGCTAACCCTAGACGTCCTAGACGATCTAAGAGTTCTTTCAGAAAGCATGCTATTTCAAATGATGTGAATATAAGTGACTACATGCCAGAACCAGAGTTCTATTTCTGTAACGAACCAGGTAAGGAACACCTTGCCTGGGTCGCCATACACTAACCTTGTTTTGGCAGGTGGAAGTGAGGGGACGCCCATGGATCATTGATAGTGGCGCCTCAAACCATATGACAGGAAGCCAGATCCATCTCACTTCTATCCAAAGTAGCGCCACGGGAGGAACTGTCTCGTTTGGCAACAAGGGCAAAGGAAAGATCAAAGGGACGGGAACTGCTATTCTCAATCCGTCTATCAAAGCGACAAATGTTAGCCTTGTTGAAGGACTTGGCTTCAACCTCCTAAGCGTCTCTCAAATGTGTGATCAAGGTGAAAACTTAGTCACATTTGACTCAAAGGAGTGCCTCGTCATCAACAAGAAATCCAACAAAGTCGTCCTCAAAGGAGTCCGAAAGAACAATGTCTACATCTTCAATCAGGAGTTCAAGCCAAAATCTGAGTTGTGCTTATCTGTGTCAAAGGAGGACGCTGACCTCTGGCATCGCCGACTTGGCCATGCTGGACCAAGCACAATCCTCAAGCTTCATCAAAGAAATCTTGTGAAAGGTCTTCCCCAAATTGATCCTGAGAAAATTGAACAGTGTGAAGCATGTATCAAAGGGAAGCAGACAAGAACGTCCTTTAAGTCAAAGAACGATGTCAGCACAAAGAAACCTTTGGAACTTCTCCATATGGATCTTTGTGGACCAATGAAGACGTTAAGCTATGGTGAAAAGAGGTATATCTATGTCCTTGTAGATGACTTTTCTCGATTCACCTGGGTTCTTTTCTTAGCTTCAAAAACAGATTGCTTCAACGCATTCAAAGTCTTCATCAAACAAGTGGAAGTTGCGCTTGAGACGCCTCTCAAATCCATAAGATCAGACCATGGGACGGAGTTTCAAAACTCAGAGTTCGTGGCCTACTGTGATCAACATGGAGTCTCTCACAACTTCTCAGCTCCAAGGACTCCTCAACAAAATGGAGTGGCGGAAAGAAAGAATAGGACGCTGGAGGATATGGCAAGGACTATGCTCTTAGCCAATAGCGTCCCCAAGTACTTCTGGGCTGAAGCTATTGCTACAGCGTGCTACATTATCAATCGAGCCATGATCCGTCCTTTGCTGAAGAAGACGTCCTATGAGTTGCTGAATGGAAGAAAGCCTCGCATCGACTATCTCAGAGTCTTTGGATGCAAGTGCTTTGTTCACAACAATGATAAAGAAAGACTTGGAAAGTTTGACGCAAGAAGTGACGAAGCCATATTCCTTGGATACTCCCTCACCAGTAAAGCATATAGAGTTTTCAATAAACGAACTCTAAAGCTTGAGGAGAGCATTCATGTTGTGTTCAAAGAAAGTTCTTCTCACAAAGATAAACCAAGTAAGAAAGAACGCTCATCTCCTCTGCAGCAGGATGACTCCGATGATGAAGTTGATTTCGGGTCCTCTGGAAAATACTATGTTCCTAAGGACGCTACTCAAAATCCTGAAGAAGTCTCAGTAGAAGTTCCCAGTGTTGTTCAGGAAGTTCCATCTCAAAGTGAATCTCCAGCTCAACATGAGGTCGCTGAATCAAGCCTACAAGGAGAACAGCGTCAAGAAGAGGACGCTCAACCTGAGGGGGAACTCTATGAAACTCTCAATGAAGACGACGGGTTTGACTCAGATGAATCTGATTGGACGGACCCTAGATGTACTCCTGTAAGAGACGATACTCATAAGGGATCCCATCTTTCGAGACTTCATTCAACGGATCAAATCATCTCAGATATGTCAAAAGGAGTTCAAACAAGATCAGCCGTGAATCAGTCCCTTAATGCTAACATAGCGTTCTGTGCCTTCAACGCCTTTGTGTCCTTGGTTGAAACTAAGAACATAAAGGAAGCACTCCAGGACGCTGATTGGATTCAGGCCATGCAAGAGGAACTTAATCAATTCGAAAGAAATAAGGTTTGGACCCTCGTCCCTCGTCCGAGAAACAAAAACATAATAGGGACGAGATGGGTCTACAGGAACAAGCTTGATGAGAATGGTCGCGTGTCAAGAAACAAAGCAAGGCTTGTGGCTCAAGGCTATAGGCAAGAGGAAGGGATTGATTATGAGGAAACCTTCGCTCCTGTCGCCAAGATTGAAGCCATTCGCCTCCTCATCGCCTTTGCCGCTCACAAAGGGTTCAAGCTTTTTCAAATGGACGTCAAGACAGCCTTTCTCAACGGCAAGCTCAAAGAAGAAGTGTACGTCGCTCAACCTCCAGGATTTGAGGACGCTGATCACCCAGATCATGTGTACTTCTTGGACAAGGCACTCTATGGACTCAAGCAAGCCCCTCGTGCATGGTACGATAGATTTGCGTCCTTCCTCTTGTCCAACGGGTACACACGAGGTAACATTGATAAAACCCTGTTCTTAAAGAAAGTTCTTAAAGATGTCTTAATTGTCCAAGTCTATGTCGATGACATAGTCTTTGGAAGCACTAACATGAAATTTGTAGAGGAATTCAAGAACTTGATGAGTAGTGAGTTTGAGATGTCCCTCATAGGAGAACTCAACTTCTTCTTGGGACTCCAAATCACTCAGCTCAAAGATGGGACGCGGATTCATCAACAAAAGTACATCCGTGAAATGCTTGAGAAGTATGGGATGAACTCTTCAAAACCCATTGATACTCCCATCTCCCCAAACACTCGCCTCTATGCTGATGAAGAAGGCAAGAGTCTAGATCAAAAGCTCTACAGAGGAATGATAGGGTCCTTGCTATATCTTACGGCAAGTCGTCCCGACTTCATGTTCGCTGTATGCTTGTGCGCTCGATTCCAAGCAAATCCAAAGGAGTCCCATATGCAAGAGGTCAAAAGAATCTTCAGATATCTCAAGGGACGGGATGACCTATGTCTATGGTATCCCAGAAGGACGTCCCTGAACCTGGTAGCTTACTCTGACGCAGATTACGCTGGCCATGTGGTGGATAGGAAGAGCACCTCAGGAATGGCACAATTCCTTGGCTCATGCCTTGTATCTTGGGGATCCAAAAAGCAAAACTCCGTGGCACTATCAACCGCGGAAGCTGAGTACGTTGCTGCTGCTTCGTGCTGCTCACAAGTCCTATGGATCAAGTACCAACTTGAAGATTATGGTACGTCCCTCAACACAGTCCCTATCTTGTGTGACAACACCAGTGCTATAAGTATTGCCAAAAATCCCGTTCATCATTCTAGGACGAAGCATATTCACATAAGGCATCACTTTCTTCGTGATAATGTTGAACTTGGATTAATTAGAGTGGATCATGTTAGGACTGAGGACCAAGTGGCCGATATTTTCACAAAAGCACTTGATAGACGTCCCTACGAGCACCTCCGGTTGCTCTTGGGGATGATAACTTTTAAATGATCAAGTCCCGTTCTATTATTCCCTCCATGATTGGCTATGTCTTGTTGAGAACTTGTTTTAAGGTGTGTCATGCATTAAAGTCATCTTTAAAGGACGCTAGTCTAAGATATGTGTATTCGCTTGTGTCCTTGAATGGTATTCATTTCGCTTTTCATCTCAAGAGTATCCCTGATCACCCTACCCTCATCATAAGCCGAAATGATGGGAACTCTAAGCTTACCCAAGCCGAGAATCTTGCAAACGCGTCCTATGAGCATTCCTTGTTTCACCTTTACGGGACGTACTTGCTTGATTTTCAAAAATGGTTCTAAGTGATCAAAGGGACGCGTGCTAAGGGCTGAGAGTTGTCTGTACAGAGTTCTAATTACAGAGGTTGAGATCAGTGAATGGGACGCCGTGGTTCAGTTCTGTGTTGTGTAGAGTTGTGTGTTGAAAGGACGTCAGGTCAGAGTCCTTTGCAGTTGTCAGAAGTTTGAATGGTTGAAATTGGGAAGGTAAACCGTTTTAGCGAATCGTCAGCGAAAATCTCGGGATATGCGCAAACAGTGCTCAACAGCTGTATTCCTTAGCAAAGAAGAAAGCCACGTGTGGGAAGACAGGTGGAGGAAGCTGTGTGTAAAGACCCTGTTACCCCTGACCGTCCAACTTCGTCTTCTTCCTATATATACCCACCTGTGCACTCCGAAAACCTTTCTTCTCTCATCTGCTGTTTGCACACTTTTAGAAATCTCAAAGATCTTCCAAATCTTCAACCGAATCCCGAAATCTCTCTCCAAACCCTAATCCTCCCCTATTTAAACCATCTCAAAAATGGCCAACACAAGAGCCTCAAAGAATCCCTCACCCTCGTCGGCAGCGAAAAACACTAGCTCACGCTGCTGCTGCTGCCGAACCTGGAGAAGGAGATCACGAAGCTGAAAATGTCCAAGTAGTTGGGACGCCAGCTGAGGACGCTGCTGATGACGAGGACGAGCTCGATGGTATGAGCGTCCCTGATGAGGCTGAGAGGCACTCTACGAAGTATCTGATGGGCATGATGATCGAGAACCAGTGCATAATGATTGATCTAATTCAGCAGGTTCACGACACACTTCACGTCCACACAGACCTTCTTGAGCGTAACAACGAGCTCCTTGCCCAGAACAACCATCTTCAGGAGCAACACCTCAAAGCCCTTGGCAAGCGTCCCAGAAAATGATCACCTCCCCCTTCTCTAACCCTGAAACAATGTATCATTTCTTGAGTTTTTGTTAAGACAATGGGACGCTGTCCCCGTTTTGAACACTTGTTGTGAATGTCTGTAATGAACGTTCTCGTTTCTCATTCTGAATGCCATTCACTACATTTGTGCTTCATTTTGTCTAAGCGTACCTTTCTTTAGTTATGACTTTGTGCTTGCATGCTTTTCGACTTGTTCTCCTTTTCGATGATGCCAAAAGGGGGAAGTATAGTTTTGCAGAGATGCGATTGTCCTTAAGTTATCATAGAAAGCATGTGTTCAGGGGGAATTTCGGCCAAGTCAAAAGGTCGTTAGTTAGGAATAAAATAGAACGCACTTAAAAGAATGTGTTGCATGCCAATCTAAGCTGAAAAGAAAATCAAAGTGTAGTTCCTCATGCTAAAAGCTTTACTTCTGTGTGTAGTTCCTCATGCTAAAAGCTTTACTTCTGTGTGCATTATTTGAAAGAGTTTGTCATCATCAAAAAGGGGGAAATTGTTGGGACGATATTAAGGACGTCAGTCGTTAATATCTAAACCAATAATAATCGTCCCTTGTTTTGATAATGACAAACTCAAATGTATTTGATAAGTTGTCCAAGTTTTGATCTCAGGTAAGTCCAGTGGACGCACATGAGCGAAAAGGACAACAAGTGAACAGCAGTCCCTATGCTGTAGGGACGCATGTTACCAGAACATCCAAAGCTAAACGTAATTGGCGGAGTCCCTGCGCAAGATAGGACGGAGTCCTCATCAAGAAGGGACGCGCGCCAAAATACGGACGAAGTTCAAATTCAAATCAAGGCCGCCCCAACATGATTACATCATCGTCCGGCCTTAGTCCTCAGAAGGAAGCTTCCTTTGTCTGGGCACGTGTAGACAATGCCAAAGACGTCGCTTTCCCAGCAATGGTCCCCTACCCACGCGGAGGCTTCCCAAGCGTCAACAGAGTTGACCTCCTCAAGACGCTCATCGCACCGTTGATCAAAGATCGAGGATCCTGCCAAGTCTCAGAGGACGCTAGAGGACAAGAATCACTTCCGCTATAAATACTCTCCAAGGAGTATGCATAGCGGCATGTGTGTGCAAGAGTGGACTTTGAAGACTTTCTCTCAAGCTCTCCCGAAGCATTCAAGAACACGAACGAAGATCAAGAAGATCAAGTGAGCTTGAAGCAAGAGAAAGAAAGTCCAACCACATCAAATCCAAAACAAACCACAAATCAATTAGAGTTGTAGTTTGTCTCTCACAACGAACCGTGAGTGATGTGAGTGATAGCTTCCTTATAGCTAAGAGTGTTAGGTTACTTGTTAGGTTGAAAGGAGTGTTACTAGTGAGGCTAAGGACGGACGCTTAGCTCAGAGAAGTGTAACGACTCGCCTAAGTTGTAAGGACTCGCTCTTAATAAGATAAGGGACGGCTATTGAAAATCCTCCAACGGAGGTAGAGGTTTACCCATAAGACTAGTTGGTCTTAGTGGGGTTCCTCTATAAATACTCGTGTCCACTTATCTTGTATTCTGTTAAGTCTATTTTCCGCTGCACTAAAGGACGCCCTTAACCTAGTTAAGTATGCCCTCATTAACTGACTTACGATCCATCAGAAGGACAGGTCGAAACATCTATTCCGCATTTTTCAATCTTCTTCTTGATATATTCCCTTTGCTCGGCCGTAGAACGACCGGTTATAAGGAAGCATATACAGTTATTATCAACGACCTTGAGTCCGTCACAACATTGGGTTGACAGGGCATTATCGCGAGAGTCATCACATGCTTTGGTTGTCTTTTCGTCCAAGTTGCTACAGGTGGTAGGATCATACTCTACGGCGTTAGCCGTGTGAAAAAAGTAGCGAGCATGGCCAGCTTTGTGTAATATCCTTCCATATCACTTCTTCTTTGTTTGTTTTTCTGAAAAAAGAAAACTATTTTCTTTAAACAAGTTGGCTTTCAGGTAGTCCTGTTGGTGAGAGTTTGGAAAAGTCGAGCATGATTATATAGGTAGTGAAGTGGACAACGATTAATTATAGATTATAGAATAGGTGATGCGGAGTACAATTCGGGGTGCTAAAAGTAGGCATTGCCAATGGAATAGAATCCTACAAAATATGTGTGGTATACAAATCGACTTCTTTCCATCTATCATGATCTTTGAGTGAAAAGAAAAGTCTAAATATGAATTTATCTAAAATTAGGCTCCCAAAATAACTGCTGAAAAATATCATTGTGAATCCTTTGCTTATGAAATGTTGACAATCATGACATGCACCGTATCTACATTTTCAACTACAAAATTGATTATATTCATGAATAAGTGAAATGTCTTATGATATGTACATGTGATGAGGGACCATCTAGGCTGCCACCCCCAAGTGCGCCTACACTCTTCGATGGACCACTCACCCGAGCTCGAGCCAAGAAACTACAAAGAGAGATGCATGGCTTCATCGGGTACACCATGGCCAAGGAGGCTGCACACATCAAGGAACCCTCGCCATCCACAACATGCCTTATTGGTGTAACAAACGCCCCAGCCGCGTCCATGTGCGCAGATTGCTAAGCGGCCTCTATCCGAGCAACATTTCCAAAGCTTGGCTGTGCATTGCACGATTTGGGTTGTTACTTATGTGGGCCGCAGCCTATCTTTTGTTATTATTATTAGTGTTACTTTTCTGGGATTTGAAGGGCATATAAATAGCCCCTTCTTAGTTGTGTTTGGAAGACAAGACATTCCCCATTTACAAGTGTGTAAAAACTGATTTCTCCTTAGAGAGAGTTTGAGAGCTTGAGCTCTTTGAACCTTTGGTGTTCTAAATCGCAGCTTGGTTTGCCTTGGATTGTGTCGACTTCATCGAAGGTTGGTGCTTTCCTGCTACCACAAGCCTCCTTCTCGTGCTTCAAGGATCCGTCCTTGATTGTGTGAGATTGTATGAAGAAGGGTCTCTAGGTGTCGTGTCCACCGGTGCTCGAGGCGAAATAATCCTCTTGTGTCGAACACAGCTTAGTGGTTCTACTTCCCTATCCGTTCAAGAAGGTCGGGTCTCTTGATCTCTATTTGGTTCTTGGTTGAAATAATACCAAGGGTCTTCTAGTTGTTTTCAAGTGGTTCTTCTTTTCTTCCTTTTATCCTTGTTCTTTGTGTTCTTGTTCTTGTGTCTTGTTTCTCATTTCTGACCATCTCTCCTTCTCTTCATGTCTTGAGTTGTTGTTTGTCGAAGATCGGGCATCCAGCGGCTAACCCCGCATCAAAGTGGTATCAGAGCTGCGTTATCGACATTCAACTCGTCTTCCACCATAAACCAAAAACACCAAAAAGAAATCCTAGATCAGGTTTGATTAATCCAATCTCCTTAATTGAACTTGATAGTACTAACCGGGTTGTTTACTTGTGCATGTGGTTTGTTTGCCCAGCCAAAAACCCATTCGCCTAAGTAAAACCGCCACCGTCGGACCACCACCATCAGCCGCCACCTCCCAGCCATAAATCAGCCATTGAAGAATGTTGAAGCTTTAAGTGAAAAGGCCAAATTCAAACATTCTTCTTGCAGCCCATTCCCATCTCACCAACTTCTACCAACTTTCACCTACTCCCCATACCCTTCCGTCACTATTCCACCAACTCCCAATCATTCCCATCTCAGCCCCTACACTTTCCAAAGTCAGACCACCCATCAAATTCAAACCCATTCCCCCCATTTTACCTATTTTCCCTCCACTCCATCAATCAAGTGTTAAGAGATGTCTTGTTTGAAATGTTGCACCTTATTTCAAATTTACTATATTCCATAGTTGCTGAATATAATTTTCGGAATTAAAAAAAAAAGAGTGAAAAAAAAAAGTAAAAGAAATCTCAAAAAAAAAGTGAGAATTAAAATTCCGAATTGCACAGTCAGCCTCTTAGGTGTGCAAAGTGTTGTGTTACAAACCACTTCAAGTATTCATCTTGGTTTAGGAATTCAAGGCGAGAAAGGCTTAATCAAGGTTTGATCTCTTTATCCTTCAACTCTTGTTTTTGTTGTTCTTCATTCCAACTCAGTTTCTTGTCCATATTTCTCACCCCCCCCCCCTCCCTTTTTTCTTTCTCTTACCCGATCCTAAGTTTGTGTCTTGTTCTTACTTTCACTAACCTTGGATTTGAGTGTTGATCCCTTGCAAGGCAGATTGAAACAACAAGCTCGATTGCACCAAAAGAGAGAGAGTGTGAGTGAAACACATTGTGAGGTTGTTTTGGATTATCACTAACTCTAATCCCTTGCTTGTAGTGTGTTATTTGTGATCATGTCTCAGGAACAAGAAAGTTCCAACACTTCGGAGCCCGTCCATCCCGAGGTGTTTAGCATGTTGAAAAAACTTGGCGACAATATGGCCATCATCGCGTGACGATTGGAGGCCTTGGAGACTAGGCAGCCAGTTGAGCGTACCCACGGCCACACCAACGCCACACAAAGGGGTAACCAGCCCTTGGACCCTAACTTGGCGTCCACCTCCCATCAACAAAACACGAGGGAAGTAAATCTTGATCCTCCTGGAATTTTTGCTCGAAGAGTGCCTATAAATCAATCTCCTTCTCCTCAAAGATAGAGGCACCGTCGCACTAATGATTTTCAAGCTTTTCAGGCCCGAAGAAGAGCTCATGATCAAAAGGAGCAATATGATGACTTTGATGAGGAGTTCCAAGAAGATGACACTTGGGAGCGCTACTCTAGGCGCGATGACAGAGAAAGGCACCCAAGGAGGCCAAGAGAGCCTGAGCAAGAAGGCAAATGTGATCCGGACGTATACATGGAGTGGGAAACCAAAATTGAGCAAATCTGGAATTGCCACAACTTTCCCGAGGCAAAGAAAGTCCAACTCGCCACCCTTGAATTTACCGGTTATGCCCTAATCTGGTGGGATAACCTTGTGAAAGAAAGGCGACGAGTACTAGACCCACCCATAGCCACTTGGGAGCAAATGAAGGCGCTCATGAGAGGACGTTTCATTCCTCAACATTACACTCGTGAGCTGAGGCAAAGATTGGAGAACCTCAAACAAGGACCAATGAGTGCCGAGGAGACATTTAATGCCATGCAAGTGGCAATGGTAAGAGCCAATGTGGTTGAGGACAATGAGACCACAATGGCCAGATTTCTTAGAATATTGCATCCTTCCCTAGCTCATGAAGTTGATTTATATCCCTATTCTACTATGACTGATTTGCTTCATCTAGCTATGAAAGTAGAAAGGAAGAATCGAGCAAGGAGCCAAGGAGGAAAGAATGTGAGCAGCCAGCCGCATTCATGGAGAAGCTCAAGTCGTGGCCAATCATCACCCTACCATAGAGACGCCACACACTCAAAGGAGAAAGGAAGCAATCCAAATGCCTACGGAGACCACTTAGGCCGAGCCAAAACTCCCATGGGCAACACACCATCCAGCTTCAAAGGGTCGTCAAATGGAGTTTCCACAACTCCTAAGGGAAGTAATTCTAATCCTACTACTAGGGCTAGAGACATTGTTTGCTTTAAATGCCAAGGTAGAGGACACATGATGAAAGATTGCCCAAATACAAAGACTCTTTTGATTAATTCCTTAGGCCAATATGAATCTGAAGATGAAGAGGATAATCAAAATGATGATCATGCTGATTGTGTGAATGATGTGAATCTGATTGCTTATGATGAAAATGATGAGAATGAAATAGAATGTGAGCATGGAGAGGCATTGATAGCTAGGAGAACTTTGCATGCTATGCCAGCCCCATGTGATGATAATCAAAGAGAAAATCTGTTTCATACTCGTTGTTTAGTAAAAGGCAAAGTGTGTAATGTGATCATTGATAGTGGAAGTTGTTGTAACATAGCTAGCATGGAAATGGTTCAAAAATTACAACTTCATACATTTTATCACCCTAGGCCTTATAAACTGCATTGGATGAATGATTGCGGTGCATTAAAAGTGAGTAAGCAAGTTAAGGTATCCATTAAGCTAGGACATTATGAAGATGATGTGTTATGTGATGTTGTGCCTATGCAAGCTTGTCACTTAATTTTTGGTCGTCCTTGGCAGTTTGATAGAAAAGTTGTTCATGATGGATTCACTAACCGACATTCTTTTGTGTTTAAAGGAAAGAACATCGTCCTCAAACCTATGACTCCAACTCAGGTTTCGGATGAGTATGAGAAGAAAAGGTTACGTGAATGTAAGGAAGAAAAAGGGAAGGGAAAGGCTGAATTGATGAGCTCACAAGGATTACAAGTGGACGAGGCCAAGATCAAGGCAATTCAAGATTGGCCTACACCCACCACAGTTGGGCAAGTGCGAAGCTTCCACGGACTAGCCAGCTTCTATAGGCGCTTTGTCAAGGATTTTAGCACCATTGCTACCCCTTTAACTGAGATCACCAAGAAGAGAAGTGAGTTTAAGTGGGAACATGCCCAGGAGAGAGCCTTCAACACCTTGAAGCTCAAATTGACGCAAGCCCCATTGCTATCCTTGCCGGATTTCACCAGGCCATTTGAGGTCGAATGTGATGCAAGTGGAATCGGTATTGGCGGCGTCCTCATGCAAGAAGGTCAGCCTATTGCCTTCTTTTCTGAAAAGTTGAAAGGTGCATGTCTTAATTACTCTACTTATGATAAAGAGTTATATGCCTTGTTTAGAGTTCTTAAGACTTGGTCACACTACCTATGGCCTAGAGAATTTGTCTTCAAAACTGATCATGAATCTTTGAAGCATTTTAAAAGTCAGGACAAATTAGATAGGAGACATGGTAGATGGATGGAATTCATAGAAACATTTCCTTATGTTATCAAATACAAAAAGGGAAAAGATAATGTTGTAGCCGACGCACTTTCTAGGCGTCATTCCTTGTTGACTACATTAGACTCTTGTGTTCTAGGCTTTGCTTACATTAAGGAGTTATATGTAGATGATCCTGATTTTGGTGCCATATATAAGACTTGTGTAGATAAGGGAACCTTAGATAAGTTCTACTTGTTTGATGGTTTTCTCTTTCGTGTTGATAAGGTTTGCATACCAAGATGTTCTTTGAGATTGCTTTTGACTGAAGAAGCCCATAAGGGTGGATTAATGGGACACTTTGGTAGAGATAAAACTTATCACATGCTGCATGCTCATTTTTATTGGCCTCACATGCTTAGAGATGTAGAAAACATGGTTAAAAGATGCATTGAATGTTTAAAAGCTAAATTTAGATTGATGCCCCATGGTTTATATAGTCCTTTGCCTGTACCCTCAGCCCCTTGGGAGGACATTAGCATGGATTTCATAGTTGGATTACCTAGGACTAAGAAGGGGAGAGATTCGATTTTTGTTGTTGTCGATCGTTTCTCAAAGATGGCTCATTTCATAGCTTGCCATAAAACTGATGATGCTTCTAATGTTGCTAGCCTATTCTTTAGAGAAGTTGTTAGGTTACATGGCCTGCCGAAAACCATTGTGAGTGATAGAGATACAAAGTTCCTTAGTCATTTTTGGAGGACTTTATGGGCTAAGTTAGGAACCAAATTGTTATTCTCTACTTCTAGCCACCCCCAAACCGATGGCCAAATTGAGGTGACTAATAGGACTTTAGCCACTATCCTTAGGGCTGTCATTAGGAAGAATTTGAAATTGTGGGAAGAAGCTTTACCTCATGTGGAGTTTGCTTATAATCGGACAATGCACTCAGCTACTAAGTTGACTCCATTTGAATGTGGTTATGGAACTAACCCCCTAACCCCCTTAGATCTTACCCCATATCCTATGAGGGAGAAAGAAAGTTTTGATGCAGGAAAACATGTCCAGTTCATCAAGGAATTACATGATCGTACGAGGGCCAAGTTGGAGCAAAAGGCCGAGTACAATGCCGACCGAGCCAACAAGGGTAGGCGCCAAGTGATATTCCAGCCCGGAGATCTAGTTTGGGTGCATCTAAGGAAGGAGCGGTTCCCGGAGCAAAGGAAGAGCAAGCTGTCCCCACGAGGAGATGGACCTTTCAAGGTTCTTCAACGAATTGGAGACAATGCATACAAGCTGGAACTACCCGGAGAATATGGAGTGAGTGCCACCTCCAATGTCGCTGATCTCATGCCGTACCTAGCCATTGATGAGGACTTGGATTCGAGGTCGAATCCTTTTCAAGAAGGGGAGATTGATGAGGGACCATCTAGGCTGCCACCCCCAAGTGCGCCTACACTCTTCGATGGACCACTCACCCGAGCTCGAGCCAAGAAGCTACAAAGAGAGATGCATGGCTTCATCGGGTACACCATGGCCAAGAAGGCTGCACACATCAAGGAACCCTCGCCATCCACAACATGCCTTATTGGTGTAACAAACGCCCCAGCCGCGTCCATGTGCGCAGATTGCTAAGCGGCCTCTATCCGAGCAACATTTCCAAAGCTTGGTTGTGCATTGCACGATTTGGGTTGTTACTTATGTGGGCCGCAGCCTATCTTTTGTTATTATTATTAGTGTTACTTTTCTGGGATTTGAAGGGCATATAAATAGCCCCTTGTTAGTTGTGTTTGGAAGACAAGACATTCCCCATTTACAAATGTGTAAAAACTGATTTCTCCTTAGAGAGAGTTTGAGAGCTTGAGCTCTTTGAACCTTTGGTGTTCTAAATCGCAGCTTGGTTTGCCTTGGATTGTGTCGACTTCATCGAAGGTTGGTGTTGGGACGATATTAAGGACGCCAGTCATTAATATCTAGACCAATAATGACCGTCCCTTGTTTTGATAATGACAAACTCAAATGTAATTAACAAGTTGTTCAAGTGTTGATCTCACGTAAAGTCCAGTGGACGCACATGAGCGAAAAGGACAACAAGTGCATGGCAGTCCCTAAGCTGTAAGGACGCACGTCATCAGAACTTCCAAAGCTGAATGTAATTGGCGAAGTCCCTGCGCAGATAGGACGGCGTCCTCATCAAGAAGGGACGCGCGCCAAAATACGGACGAAGTTCAAATTCAAATCAAGGCCGCCCCAACATGATTACATCATGTCCGGCCGTAGTCCTCAGAAGGAAGCTCCCCTTGTCTGGGCACGTGTAGACAACTCCAAAGATGTCGCTTTCCCAGCAATGGTCCCCTATCCACGCGGAGGCTTCCCAAGCGTCAACAGAGTTGACTTCCTCAAGATGCTCATCGCACCGTTGATGGAAGATCAAGGATCCTGCCAAGCATCAGAGGACGCTAGAGGACAAGAACCACTTCCGCTATAAATACCCCCCAAGGGGTATGCATAGCGATGTGGACTTTGAAGACTTTCTCTCAAGCTCTCCCGAAGCATTCAAGAACACGAACGAAGATCAAGTGAGCTTGAAGCAAGAGAAAGAAAGTCCAACCACATCAAATCCAAAACAAACCACAAAATAGTTAGAGTTGTAGTTTGTCTCTCACAACGAACCGTAAGAGACGTGTGTGATAGCTTCCTTATAGCTAAGAGAGTTAGGTTACCTTGTTAGGTAGAAGGAGTGTTACTAGTGAGGCTAAGGACGGACGCTTAGCTCAGTGAAGTGTAACGACTCGCCTAAGTTGTAAGGACTCTCTCTTAATAAGATAAGGACGGCTATTGAAATTCCTCCAAGCGGAGGTAGAGGTTTACCCATAAGACTAGTTGGTCTTAGTGGGGTTCCTCTATAAATACTCGTGTCCATTATCTCATTGCGTTTCCTGTTAAGTCTAATTTCCGCTGCACTTAAGGACGCCCTTAACCCAGTTAAGGACGCCTTCACTAACAAACTTACGATCCAACAATTGGTATCAGAGCAGGCGCTCTAGATTAAGTTTGAGTTGCAGAAAACATGGAGATGGAACCTATAGGTATCTCAAGTGCAAAACCACCTCGCCTGACGGACGGCAACTTCAATCGGTGGAAGACAAGGTTCGAATGCTTCGTGCGTAGTCAAAACTACCAATGCTGGCTGGTGATTAAGAACGGCGACCTCGAAGTTCCTGCCGCCAAGAAGGACAAAGAGGCAGATTGGGGTCCTGAAGAGTTCAAGCTTATGGAAGCAAATGCAAAGGCCATCTGTTTTCTACAGACGTCCCTCTGTGAAAGGGACGCCACCCGTGTGAGCAATCTCCCAACTGCTAAGCTTCAATGGGAAGCCCTAGAGAAGTATCATGTTGGGACGCCTGAGATGAAAGAAGACATCCAGTTGGAAGCAAAAAGGGACTTCTACAAATTCAGGATGTTCACAAATGAGACCATCACCGACTACTCCTTTCGCTTTGAGGCCCTTCGAACTAAGTTGAAAAACTTGGGTGTCAAAGAAACGGAGATTACTCAGAGGATGAAGGTTCAAGTCTTGATAAATGGACTCATGAGACCATGGAACTTTGATAGGATGACGTTCAAAGAGAACCAGGCCAACAAGGGACTGTCCATGGAGGAAATCTATGGAAAACTCAAAGGGTACGAAGCAAGAAGAAACCAAGATCTGGCAGAAATGGGAAAGAGTCCCCAGAATGAGCTGGCTTTAACTCTCGCGGCTAGGACGCCAGAGTATGAGCAATACTATCAAATGCAAAGAGAGATAAACTCAATGCTAGAAGCCAAAACTCAAGAGCACCAAGAAAATCTTCGTCTTCAAGCGTTAGTGGAACGCAAAGGAAAAACAGAAGAACAAATCTCCGAGGAAGATGAATTGGCCCTGTTGAGCAAAACTCTTCGTGCACTGTACAGAAGAGGCAAAGTCCCAAGAATGAAAATGCCTGTCAAGAAAGAATCTCGCAAGCTTACGGATGCAGAGATGAAGGAAATAGTGTGCTACAAATGCAACAGAAAGGGACACATGGCCAAGAAATGTACCACAGGACTAACATCAAAGGAAATGAAGGAAAAGGCGCTTGTTGCTGCATTTGAGGGTGCATGGGACGACCTTGACTCAAGTGATGAAGAGCCAGAAAATCAAGTGGCTTACATGGCTATGGAAGACGCCCCAGAGGACGTCTCTGAAACTAAGCAAGAGGTAACCCATGAAACCATGTTAAATTCTCTTGAAAAACGTTCAAAACCAAAGCTCATTAAGTTAATAACTCAAATCATGCAAGAGAGCTATGCTATGAAACAAAGCTTTGAAGAAGCTGAGTCCGAAAATATTGTTGTGGAATGTGAAAATTGTAGTACCATGTCTTTTCAACTAGAGTCCTCTCAGGAAGAAGTCAAGTCCCTTAAAAGTCAGATTGTGTGCTTAAAGCTCGAAAATGCTAGTCTTAGGGACGAGGTCAAAGTTCTAGGAAAGAGTCCGATGACTGAAACTGTGAACCCAATAGTTTTTGTTCCAGCTAGGAAAGGACTAGGGTATGAATCAGGATCAAAGAACTCTCTCCCTAGTGACTTTGAAGCTAGCAAGACTACTGAACTAGAGCTTGAGAGGGAAAAGACAAAGAATCTAGAAGAGCGGATTAGAGTTCTAGAGAGTGGTGAGAACGGACAAAAGGACTACTACACAAATTCCGTCAGTCACAAAATCTACAAGAATATTGCTAAGGGAAAAGGATCTAAGGTAGTGGACCCTGAGAAAATGAAAGAGAATAGAATTCAATGTCCTAACAAAAAGTACTACCTTGGAAACTATTATAGGACGTGCTGGCATTGTGGCAAAGGTGGTCACTACCAGTATGAGTGTCTTAAGCTGAAACAAGATCTTGAAAATGGAAAGAAGGCTAGAAATGGACGTGAGAATGCTAAACCTAAATCTGCTGATAGGACGCATGCTAGTGTGCCAAATGCTAAAGCTCGATCTCCTAGGACGCATGCTAGAAGATCAAATGATGTGAATGTCTATGATCATTTGCCTATGAAGAAGTTTTATCCATGTAACGAACCAGGTAGGGGTCACCTTGCCTGGGTCGCAAAGGACTAACTCTTCTTTTCAGGTGGAAGTGAGAGGAAGCCCGTGGATCATCGATAGTGGCGCTTCAAATCATATGACTGGAAGCCAGATCCATCTCACTTCTATCCAAACAAATGCCACGGGAGGAACTGTCTCGTTTGGCAACAAGGGCAAAGGCAAAATCAAAGGGACGGGCACCACAAAGCTAAATCAATCCGTAAGTGCGTCCAAAGTCAGTCTTGTCGAGGGACTAGGCTTCAATCTCCTTAGTGTCTCCCAAATATGTGATCAAGGTGAAAACCTAGTCACATTTGACTCTAAGGAATGCCTAGTCATCAACAAGAAAACAAATCAAGTCATTCTCAAAGGGACTCGTGAAAACAATGTCTACGTCTTCAATCAAAGATTCAAGCCTACATCCAAGTTGTGCCTATCTGTCTCCGCCGTGGACGCCGATCTCTGGCATCGACGTCTAGGACACGCGGGACCCAGCACAATCTTCAAGCTTCATCAAAAGGATCTTGTAAGAGGTCTTCCCCGAATTGATCCTGAGCAAATTGAGCAATGTGAAGCATGCATCAAAGGGAAGCAGACAAGATCATCCTTCAAATCCAAGAATGAAGTGAGCACAAAGAAGCCATTGGAACTCCTTCACATGGATTTGTGTGGACCCATGCAAATCCAAAGCTATGGTGGAAAGGTACATGTATGTCATTGTAGATGATTTTTCAAGATTCACTTGGGTTCTTTTCTTGGTGTCAAAAGCAGATGCCTTCGGGATGTTCAAAATCTTCATCAAGCAAGTAGAAGTTGCTCTTGGGACGAGTTTGAAAGCTCTAAGGTCAGATCATGGAACGGAGTTTAAAAATTCAGAGTTCCTTGACTTCTGTGACCAACAAGGAGTCTCCCACAACTTCTCTTCTCCTCGAACTCCTCAGCAAAATGGTGTTGTTGAAAGAAAGAATAGGACGCTGGAAGACATGGCAAGGACGATGCTTTTGGCTAGCGGCGTCCCCAAACACTTCTGTGCAGAAGCCGTGGCCACCGCAACCTACATTGTCAATCGAGCTATGATTCGTCCATTGCTCAAAAAGACGTCCTATGAGCTCTTGAATGGACGAAAGCCAAACATTTCACACCTCAAAGTCTTTGGGTGTAAATGCTTCATTCACAACAACGGCCAAGACAACATCGGCAAATTTGATGCTAGGAGTGATGAAGGAATATTTCTTGGGTACTCCCTCACAAGCAAAGCCTATAGAGTCTTCCACAAACGGACTCTTAAGCTTGAGGAAAGTATCCATGTAGTATTCAAAGAAAATGCTTCTCTCAAGAAAGAACCAAGTAAGAAGGAACGTCGCTCCTCTTCTAGGGACGATGATGAAGATGATGAAGAAGAACCAAAAGGCACTTCCAACAAATACTATGTTCCTGGGAACGCCCCTGAGTCTCGCGATGAGGTCTCAATGGGAATTCCTAGTGAGCAACAAGAGCCTTCTCAAACTTGGTCGCTAAACCAAGTTGAGGCCGGTGAATCAAGTCAACAAGGAGAAAGACACAGTGTGGACGCTCCAGCTGAGGGGGAACACACTGAGCCTACCAATGAAGATGACGGATTTGATTCTGATGAGTCTGATTTGACGGACCCTAGGTGCACCCCTGCCAGGGACGCTACTCATAAGGGATCCAACCTTTCAAGACTTCACTCAACAGATCAAATCATCTCAGACATCTCAAAAGGAGTCCAAACAAGATCAGCTATGAATCAGTCCCTCAACGCCAACATAGCATTCTGTGCCTTCAACGCCTTTGTATCCTTAGTTGAACCTAAGAATATAAAGGAAGCACTCGAGGATGCTGATTGGATTCAAGCCATGCAAGAAGAACTCAATCAATTCGAGAGGAACAAAGTTTGGACCCTCGTCCCTAGACGGAGAAACAAAAACATAATAGGGATGAGGTGGGTCTATAGAAACAAGCTTGATGAAAGTGGCCGCGTTTCAAGGAACAAAGCAAGGCTTGTGGCTCAAGGCTATAGGCAAGAGGAAGGGATCGATTATGATGAGACCTTCGCTCCTGTCGCTAGAATTGAAGCCATTAGCCTCCTCATTGCCTACGCCGCCCACAAGGGGTTCAAGCTCTTTCAAATGGATGTCAAGACTGCCTTTCTCAATGGCAAGCTTAAAGAAGAAGTGTACGTCGCTCAACCTCCAGGATTTGAGGACGCTGATCACCCTGATCATGTGTACTTCTTGGACAAGGCACTCTATGGACTCAAGCAAGCCCCTCGTGCATGGTACGATAGGTTTGCGTCCTTTCTCTTGTCCAACGGGTACACACGAGGTAACATTGATAAAACACTTTTCTTAAAGAAAGTCCTTAAAGATGTTTTGATTGTCCAAGTCTATGTCGATGACATAGTCTTTGGAAGCACTAACATGAGACTTGTAGAGGAGTTCAAGAACTTGATGAGTAGTGAGTTTGAGATGTCCCTCATAGGAGAACTCAACTTCTTCTTGGGACTCCAAATCACCCAGCTCAAAGATGGGACGCGCATTCACCAACAAAAATACATCCGTGAAATGCTCGAGAAGTATGGAATGAACTCTTCAAAACCCATTGATACTCCCATCTCCCCCAACACTCGCCTTTATGCTGATGAAGAAGGCAAGAGTGTAGATCAAAAGCTTTACAGAGAAATGATAGGGTCCTTGCTATACCTGACGGCAAGTCGTCCCGACATCATGTTCGCTGTGTGCTTGTGTGCTCGCTTCCAAGCAAATCCAAAGGAGTCCCACATGCAAGAGGTCAAGAGAATCTTCAGATACCTCAAGGGACGAGATGACCTATGCCTATGGTATCCCAGAAGAACGTCCCTAAACCTGGTAGCGTACTCTGACGCAGACTACGCTGGCCATGTGGTGGATAGGAAGAGCACATCCGGCATGGCACAATTGCTTGGCTCATGTCTTGTATCTTGGGGATCCAAAAAGCAAAACTCCGTGGTACTCTCAACCGCGGAAGCTGAGTACGTTGCTGCTGCTTCGTGCTGTTCACAAGTCCTATGGATCAAGTACCAACTTGAAGATTATGGTACGTTCCTCAACACAGTCCCTATCTTGTGTGATAACACCAGTGCTATAAGTATTGCCAAGAATCCTGTTCATCATTCTAGGACGAAGCATATTCATATAAGACATCACTTTCTTCGTGATAATGTTGAACTTGGATTAATTAAGGTAGATCATGTTAGGACTGAGGACCAAGTGGCCGATATTTTCACAAAAGCACTTGATAGACGTCCCTTCGAGCACCTCCGGTTGCTTTTGGGGATGATAACTTTTAAATGATCAAGTCCCGTTCTATTATTCCCTCCATGATTGGCTATGTTTTGTTGAGAACTCGTTTTAAAGTAATGTATTCATTTAAAGTCATCTTTAAAGGACGCTAGTCTAAGACATGTGTTGCTTGTGTTTTTGAACGGTATTCAATTCGCTTTTCATCTCAAGAGTATCCCTGATCAAACTACCCTCATCATAAGCCGAAATGATGGGAACTCTAAGCTTACCTAAGCCGAGAATCTTGCAAACGCGTCCTATGAGCGTTCTTTGTTTTATCTTTACGGGACGTGCTTGCTTGATTTTCAAAAATGGTTCTAAGTGATCAAAGGGACGCGTGTTAAGAGCTGAGAGTTGTCCGTACAGAGTTCTGAGTTCAGAGGTTGAGATCAGTGTCTGGGACGCCGTGGTTCAGTTCTGAGTTTTGCAGTGTTGTGTGCCTAAAGGACGCCAAGTCAGAGTCTTTTACAGTTGTGAGATGTTGAAATTTGAAAGAAGGAAGTTGAACCGTTTCGGAGAAGTTGAGCGCAGATCTCGGGATATGTGTAACGGGTGGAGAACAGCTGTGTTTCTTAGCAAAGAAGGAAGCCACGTGCGGGTTTGCGGATGGAGGAAGTCATGTGTTAATGCCCTTTTACCCTTGACCGTTCCAATTCGTCTTCTTCCTATAAATAGGCCCCTGTTTCCTTCTGAAAAACCTTCTTTGCTCCCCTGCCATTTACACCATATTAGCAACCTCTCAGATCTCGCAAAATCTTCAAATCTCTCTTCCCGAAATCAACTTCCCAACCCTAATCTTCATCTATAAAACCATCTTCTCAAATGGCCAACACCAGAGCAACCAAAAAACCCTTCACCCTCGTCGGCGGCGAAGAACCCTAATTCCTCGCGGTCCCCTCCGGTAAGAGGCCGGTCGCTAATGGACTCGCGAGGGCGACCTACTGGGCGCCAAGAACCCCCTCGCCACCACTCATCTTCCCAAACAACCCAGCGCCGCCACTCCAACACCCCTCCCCAGCCCCTTCGCTCCCAACCTCCACAACAAAAACAACAACCTCCTCGCTCTCAATCCAAATCTACCCAGAAGCGGTTTCCATTTCTGGAGAAGCCCTTCAAACCCGAGCCTGAGCCAGAAAATGTCTCAAAAGCCTCTGTTTACAGTGGCTCCATTGGACGGCTGCCTTCTCAACCCAAACGCCGTCCTCCTCTTGACCCACTTATAGAGGACTGGCTCGAAAAAGAACCAAGGACGCTCGCCAATATCTGCCTACGGGCGTCCGCTCATGACCACCCTCAAAAGATTCAACGCCTCCTCCACTACTTCATGGTCACATATGTCAAGCCCCGCCTTGAAGTAACCAACCATACCAACCCACCCTTTATGGGGCCTGGCATCATATCCGACACTTTCGGTGGGACGGTCGACGAGCTCGCCAAACTCCTCCCTGACATCATGGAGTTCTTGGTGGCTCCTGCTGGCTCCGTCCCATCACAGAAACGGAAGCGGCCCTCCTCCTCATCCCCTTCCAAACCACAACCTAAAGGGCCTCCCTCCTCCTCCCAAGTCACCCCGGTCCCTTCCTCCCCGCCTCCCGCCCCTAAAAGGCGCTTAAAGACGTCTGCTGAGCTCGAGGATGTGACCGAGCAACAAATGGCAGCTATCCGCCTCTCGGAGCTGCAAATAGAGAGAGAGGAGAAGGCCAGGCAAGAGCAGGCCGAAAAGGACGCCATTGCTGCGGCGATCCAGCAAAGCCTGCAAGACGTCCCTCGCCTTCCTCCTCCACCACCAAGGATAGAGGACGTCACTCCTGCTCCTGCTCCTGAGGCTACTTCAGATCCGCTCCAGGCGGAATTCGAGGCGGACTTGGCAAAGCCTATGCCAACCGCTCAGCAGGCAACCCCTCACGTACAGGTCCCGGCCAAGGACGCTGTACCAAAAGTCATTACGCTTGAGGACTCCCCCGCTAAGCCGCCGCCTCCTCCCCCTGCTCCGCTCAATGTCAAGCCAATTTCTATGGCTCCGCCTCGCCCCTCTGCCCCTGCCACAAAGGCCAAGATAAGAACTCCCTCTCCCTCTCCTCCCAGAGCTTCAACTCCTCCACCTCCTCCGCCCGCTAAGGTCGTCGAGGAAACTGCTCAAGTCCAAGGGACGCCTCCTTCAAACGTCCCTACCGAGTCCTTGGCACGGACTCCAGCGGTGGACACGCCTCCTACTGAACAGGCGTCCGCTGCTGAGGACACTGAAATGGCCGAGTCCCATGAGCAAGGGGACGAGGCCTCAGACGAAGAGGACGCTCCTCACCAGGATGAGGATCCTGAGGACGAGGAGGGAGACGGCGATGAAGAAGACGCCGGCGATGAAGTGATAGTGAGCAACGGCAGTAAACAGAAACGCCTGAAGAAGATTCTGTCGCCGCTCCTGTTCACCGCCCAGTTCCTAGAGGAGAATCAGTGCCAAGAGTTTTTGGAACTACTTGAGTTTCAGGGATGGACGCACCTTGGTGTAGAGGCCGCTGAAGTCGACCCTGAACAGGTTCTCCGCTTTTACTCAAAGTTTGAAATATCCGAAGTAAAAGGGAAGCCTCAAGGGACGTTCGAAATTGATGGGGACGAGTACTCAATTGCTGAGGGTACCGTCCGCAACATGCTAGGCCTGCGTCCTTCTCCTCCGGACGCTCTCCATGACCTGCCCAACAAGAATTTCGGTCGGTTCTCCTAGGAAGAGATCTTCAATCGCATTTTCAACGGGAGACAGCCAGTCGCCAAGGACAGAGTCGCTCACTGCCTATCCAAGACGGGCGTCCTTGCGCATCACTTCATCGTGCGCATGGTCGTCCCCCGCCAAGAAAAGAAGTCAATAGTCCAGATCACTGACAGTATCTTGCTGGACGCCTTCTTAGAACGCAAGCCAATCAATTTGCCGCGGGTAATCTTGGAGCATATGGGCAAGTGCACAGGCGGCAGGCACTCTCTTCCCTTTCCCGGCCTCGTAAAGCAGATCATGAAGCAGCAAGGCCTCTACGTACCCAAAGCAGAACAGACCTTCGGGATTCATTGGGACGTCAGGCAAATCACACTTCCTCCGGTTGGCAAATTGAGGTGTGATGAGCCGCTCCCATCCGTAAAGAGGCAGCTGGCCAAGGAGAAAAAGGAAGCCGAGCGCAAAGCTAAGGTTGCTGCTGCTGCCCAAAGAGCTCAAGGTGATCCAGAGGCTGAGAACTTACAAGCAGTTGGGACGCCGGTAGAGGACGCTGCTGATGAAGAGGACGAGCTCGATGGTATGAGCGTCCCTGATGAGGCCGAGCGACACTCTACGAAGTATCTGATGGGCATGATGATAGAGAACCAGTGCATGATGATTGATCTAATTCAGCAGGTTCACGACACCCTCCACACCCACACAGAACTTCTTGAGCGCAACAACGAGCTCCTTGCACAGAACAACCATCTTCAGGAGCAACACCTCAAGGCCCTCGGCAAGCGTCCCCGAAAATGATCACCCTCCCTCCTCCAACCCCTGAAACAATTTATCTCTTCTTTGGTTTTTGCTAAGACAATGGGACGTTGTCCCCGTTTTGAACTATGTGTTTTGAATGTCTGTAATGATCGTACTTCTATTGCTTTATGAATGCCGTTCATTACATCTGTGATTCATTTTGTCTAAGCATTCTTTACTTTATGACTTTGTGCTTGCATGCTTTTCAACTTGTTCTTCTTTTCGATGATGCCAAAAGGGGGAAGTATAGTTTTGCAGAGATGCGATTGTCTTTAAGTTATCATAGAAAGCATGTGTTTAGGGGGAATTCGGCCAAGTCCAAAGGACGCTAGTAGAAAATAAAAGAGAACGCACTTAAAAGAATGTGTTGCATGTCAACCTAAGCTGAAAAGAAAATCAAGTGTAGTTTCTCATGCTAAAAGCTATACTTCTGTGTGTATTATCTGAAAGAGTTTGTCATCATCAAAAAGGGGGAAATTGTTGGGACGATATTAAGGACGCCAGTCATTAATATCTAAACCAATAATGACCGTCCCTTGTTTTGATAATGACAAACTCAAATGTATTTAACAAGTTGTTCAAGTGTTGATCTCAGGTAAAGTCCAGTGGACGCACATGAGCGAAAAGGACAACAAGTGCATGGCAGTCCCTAAGCTGTAAGGACGCACGTCATCAGAACTTCCAAAGCTGAATGTAATTGGCGAAGTCCCTACGCAGATAGAACGGCGTCCTCATCAAGAAGGGACGCACGCCAAAATACGGACGAAGTTCAAATTCAAATCAAGGCCGCCCCAACATGATTACATCACGTCCGGCCGTAGTCCTCAGAAGGAAGCTTCCCTTGTCTGGGCACGTGTAGACAACTCCAAAGATGTCGCTTTCCTAGCAATGGTCCCCTATCCACGCGGAGGCTTCCCAAGCGTCAACAAAGTTGACTTCCTTAAGATGCTCATCGCACCGTTGATGGAAGATCAAGGATCCTGCCAAGCATCAGAGGACGCTAGAGGACAAGAACCACTTCCGCTATAAATACCCCCCAAGGGGTATGCATAGCGATGTGGACTTTGAAGACTTTCTCTCAAGCTCTCCCGAAGCATTCAAGAACACGAACGAAGATCAAGTGAGCTTGAAGCAAGAGAAAGAAAGTCCAACCACATCAAATCCAAAACAAACCACAAAATAGTTAGAGTTGTAGTTTGTCTCTCACAACGAACCGTGAGAGACGTGTGTGATAGCTTCCTTATAGCTAAGAGAGTTAGGTTACCTTGTTAGGTAGAAGGAGTGTTACTAGTGAGGCTAAGGACGGACGCTTAGCTCAGTGAAGTGTAACGACTCGCCTAAGTTGTAAGGACTCTCTCTTAATAAGATAAGGACGGCTATTGAAAATCCTCCAAGAGGAGGTAGAGGTTTACCCATAAGACTAGTTGGTATTAGTGGGGTTCCTCTATAAATACTCGTGTCCATTATCTCATTGCGTTTCCTGTTAAGTCTAATTTCCGCTGCACTTAAGGACGCCCTTAACCCAGTTAAGGACGCCTTCACTAACAAACTTACGATCCAACAGTTGGTGCTTTCCAGCTTCCACAAGCCTCCTTCTCGTGCTTCAAGGATCCGTCCTTGATTGTGTGAGATTGTATAAAGAAGGGTCTCTAGGTGTCGTGTCCACCGGTGCTCGAGGCGAAATAATCCTCTTGTGTCGACCACAGCTTAGTGGTTCTACTTCCCTATCCGTTCAAGAAGGTCGGGTCTCTTGATCTCTATTTGGTTCTTGGTTGAAATAATACCAAGGGTCTTCTAGTTGTTTTCAAGTGGTTCTTCTTTTCTTCCTTTTATCCTTGTTCTTTGTGTTCTTGTTCTTGTGTCTTGTTTCTCATTTCTGACCATCTCTCCTTCTCTTCATGTCTTGAGTTGTTGTTTGTCGAAGATCGGGCATCCAGCGGCTAACCCCGCATCAACATGTTTTTCATTTCGATCAAGAAAATAATGTTTTTTCTATTATACAATCACGTCTTAAAACCTGAGCTAGCTAGTCGGCGCTCACATTTATTTACCATGATTCTTGATCTTCAAAACCTACTTCTTATCATAGTCAAGATGCATATTACAATTTTAGTCTCGCTAATAAAGAAGATTACAATCACGTATTGACTTTAGGGTGTTGGTTTTTCGAGACAACCACCCACAAATGACAAAATACGTGTCTCGTTTTGATGTTTAGGATCAAAATGTACTTTCAATGGAAGTATCTCCGTTTGAAGTGATTGTTGGGCAATATAGTCATTTGTGGATGGAAGTGGTTCTCAGTAATATGCGTCTGTATAGATAACCAGTGTATTTGTAGTATTTGTAATTATTTCAGTATTATATATCATGATCTCAATCAATATACTATGTCATTGGTATTTCTTTTGTAATTCAACAACCTATAACCTTACACTCTACTCCCTTCCACGAAAAAATGAGCATGAATTTTAGGAAGGAAGGGAGAACTTTGAGAAAGGTTCTTGATTTTTTTAATTCGGTAATCTTGGGAATGTGCTTAGACAAGATTAGTAAGGCTTCTTAAAGCCTCATCGATATTGTAAACATCAACCAACCTCCTCTTACTCGTAAGTGCCGAGAGGGTAGTTGCTAGAGCGCTTAAGTACCAACCTCAACTTGCCATTTTATAGGCATTTTAACCAGTTGAGAAAGTAATTAAACTTTAACTAGGCTAAAGGATATCCATGAGTGAGGACGATATTCTTTTTTTGCTAACTATCCTACAGAGTTTCTTTGGTACATCAGCAATTATCTTATCTAGATTTCATACTTTTCATCATCTAATCATTAAATTAAATGATTAATTAATCAATACAATTAACACAAGCTTTATAATTAATTTGGATGAAATGAATTTATTCTAAATTTAGACCATATAATTAAATCAAATTAAATATTCAATTAGTTGTATTTGTGTGTCACACACTAAGTTAATAAAAAAGTATAAACCTTTTATTTTTACATTATAAATATAAGAAGAGTCTGAGAAGGCACTTTAAAAAGTATTTACACTTTTCTTTGGTGGCTTCATTTTTTATCCATGTATAGTATATAAAATACAAAAAACTAACATTTTTATTGAAAAAATCCCAAAATACAAAATTTTAATGAAAAACGTAAGAATTGGCATAAGACAAATGTAATATCCGGTTCCGTTTCTTGACCCGCAAGTATCCCGATTCTTGGCATTCATGTTAGGGTAATGACAATATGATATACTAAATGTTTAGTAAATTAATATCTATTAAGTCTTAAAAGATATATCCTAAGATAAAGTTAATTATCTTCCAAGTAACTAATAAAATCTACAAATCACAAATAATAAATAATTAATTAATTAATTTTTTTTCCAAGTGAGTAAAATTATATCTTGGAGCAAAAAGATTCGTTAATTAATTATGGAACTAATTAGTTAAATTAAAGGCAATTAAACCTAATTAAACCTAAACCTAAGTGGGCGTACGCGTACATGCATATATATAAACCACCGAAGTCACCGAGGCTGATTCTTCATCCTCGTTCTTCATTCTCGCCGACAGAACCGTAGTCCGCCTTCTCCTTCTTCAACCTTCTCCGTTCAAGCAGCCCGTCGTCTCTCCGTCCGGCCACCGTCCCTTACGTTCGAGTTTGCGGTGTCCGAAACCGTTCGTCATTGTTGGCTACTTTCACCTCATCATCTTCGTACCTTCCTTGCATCCTAAGCCGACTTCGATCCGGTGTCTTTTTAAAGAGCCTGAGAAGGCACTTTAAAAAGTATTCACACTTTTCTTTGGTGGCTTCATTTTTTATCCTTGTATATTATATAAAATACAAAACCTAACATTTTTATTGAAAAAATCCCAAAAGACAAAATTTTAATGAAAAACGTAAGAATTGGCATAAGACAAACTTTATTAAAGTTAACTGGTATTGGGCCAAATTTATGCATGTGTACCAGTCCGAACTAATTCTTTTTTATTCAAGAGACCATCGAGAAAATCCGAAAGCTCGGGATTGCCAAACGAAACTTCCCTAATTTTATTACTAATTTTGTTTTTAATTCCAAACATAGTGGTATTAAATACCTTATGATGTTTGTTTGTATCATTCAACCCATTCATATCATATTTATAATGCGTTTTGAAACTAATATTCTAAACGAATTAGCAAGCCTAAATAAATTGGATATGAGTTCGGGTTATTTTAAACTAATTAGCTAGTTACGTAGGTCCTTTGTTTTTGCAATACATTAACAAATTGGATATGAGTTCGGGGTATTTTGTGATTCAAATTATGCGAGTCTTTTCAAAGGTGGGTTTCGTCTTTTTTTCAACAGATTTAATTTACTAAGTTTAAAATGTTTTGTATAAGTGTTATCCTAAAAATATTATTAACTGTATAGTTGCTGAGAATATTATTACGATAACTCAATCGGAATAGTGATAGAGGCAAAACAATCTTTGTAAACTAACCGTATAGTGAAGGTTCTTATTATCATCAAACTTAATTTCCAAAAACTAGATGTGAAGTCATCCGACAACCAAATCCTAACAACCTTGTAGAGATTGTATTAATAACAGACACTCTTCTTAGATCACTTTTATTTAAAACAGTTAATTAACAAGCCTTATTTGATAAAAGACCAACATAAATAATTGCAGTGCAATTTAGAAGGGAATTACAACGAGGACTAAAATAACTAAGAAGCACAGGTCAAAACATCTATTCCGCATTTTTCAATCTTCTTCTTGATATATTCCCTTTGCTCGGCCGTAGAACGACCGGTTATAAGGAAGCATATACAGTTATTATCAACGACCTTGAGTCCGTCACAACATTGGGTTGACAGGGCATTATCGCGAGAGTCATCACATGCTCTGGTTGTCTTTTCGTCCAAGTTGCTACAGGTGGTAGGATCATACTCTACGGCGTTAGCCGTGTGAAGAAATAACGCCACAGTAGCGAGCATGGCCAGCTTTGTGTAATATCCTTCCATATCACTTCTTCTTTGTTTGTTTTTCTGAAAAAAGAAAACTATTTTGTTTAAACAAGTTGGCTTTCAGGTAGTCCTGTTTGTGAGAGTTTGGAAAAGTCGAGCATGATTATATAGGTAGTAAAGTGGACAACGACTAATTATAGATTATAGAATAGGTGATGCGGAGTACAATTCGGGATGTGCTAAAAGTAGGCATTGCCAATGGAATAGAATCCTACAAAAAATGTGTGGTATACAAACCGACTTCTTTCCATCTATCAAGATCTTTGAGTGAAAAGAAAAGTATAAATATGAATTTATCTAAAATTAGGCTCCCAAAATAACTGCTGAAAAATATCATTGTGAATCCTTTACTTATGAAATATTGTTGACAATCATGACATGTACCGTATCTACATTTTCAACTACAAAATTGATTATACTCATGAATAAGTGAAATGTCTTATGATATGTACATGTTTTACATTTCGATCAAGAAAATAATGTTTTTTCTATTATACAATCACGTCTTAAAACCTGAGCTAGCTAGTCGGCGCTCACATTTATTTACCATGATTCTTGATCTTCAAAACCTACTCCTTATCATAGTCAAGATGCATATTACAATTTTAGTCTCGCTAATAAAGAAGATTACAATCACGCATTGACTTTAGGGTGTTGGTTTTTCGAGACAACCACCCACAAATGACAAAATACGTGTCTCGTTTCGATGTTTAGGATCAAAATGTACTTTCAATGGAAGTATCTCCGTTTGAAGTGATTTTTGGGCAATATAGTCATGTGGATGGAAGTGGTTCTCGGTAATATGCGTCTGTATAGATAACCAGTGTATTTGTAGTATTTGTAATTATTTCAGTATTATATATCATGATCTCAATCAATATACTATGTCATTGGTATTTCTTTTGTAATTCAAGAACCTATAACCTTACACTCTACTCCCTTCCACGAAAAAATGAGCATGAATTTTAGGAAGGAAGGGAGAACTTTGAGAAAGGTTCTTGATTTTTTTAATTCGATAATCTTGGGAATGTGCTTAGACAGGATTAGTAAGGCTTCTTAAAGCCTCATCGATATTGTAAACATCAACCAACCTGCTCTTGCTCGTAAGTGCCGAGAGGGTAGTTGCTAGAGCGCTTAAGTACCAACCTCAACTTGCCATTTTATAGGCATTTTAACCAGTTGAGATAGTAACTAAACTTTAACTAGGCTAAAGGATATCCAAGATTGAGGACGATATTCTTTTTTTACAACCTATCCTACAGAGTTTCTTTGGTACATCAGCAATTATCTTATCTAGATTTCATACTTTTCATCATCTAATCATTAAATTAAATGATTAATTAATCATTACAATTAACACAAGCTTTATAATTAATTTGGATGAAATGAATTTATTCTAAATTTAGACCACATAATTAAATCAAATTAAATATTCAATTAGTTGTATTTGTGTGTCACACACTAAGTTAATAAAAAAGTATAAACCTTTTATTTTACATTACAAATATAATAAGAGCCTGAGAAGGCACTTTAAAAAGTATTCACACTTTTCTTTGGTGGCTTCATTTTTTATCCTTGTATATTATATAAAATACAAAACCTAACATTTTTATTGAAAAAATCCCAAAAGACAAAATTTTAATGAAAAACGTAAGAATTGGCATAAGACAAACTTTATTAAAGTTAACTGGTATTGGGCCAAATTTATGCATGTGTACCAGTCCGAACTAATTCTTTTTTATTCAAGAGACCATCGAGAAAATCCGAAAGCTCGGGATTGCCAAACGAAACTTCCCTAATTTTATTACTAATTTTGTTTTTAATTCCAAACATAGTGGTATTAAATACCTTATGATGTTTGTTTGTATCATTCAACCCATTCATATCATATTTATAATGCGTTTTGAAAATAATATTCTAAACGAATTAGCAAGCCTAAATAAATTGGATATGAGTTCGGGTTATTTTAAACTAATTAGCTAGTTACGTAGGTCCTTTGTTTTTGCAATACATTAACAAATTGGATATGAGTTCGGGGTATTTTGTGATTCAAATTATGCGAGTCTTTTCAAAGGTGGGTTTCGTCTTTTTTTCAACAGATTTAATTTACTAAGTTTAAAATGTTTTGTATAAGTGTTATCCTAAAAATATTATTAACTGTATAGTTGCTGAGAATATTATTACGATAACTAAATCGGAATAGTGATAGGGGCAAAACAATCTTTGTAAACTAACCGTATAGTGAAGGTTCTTATTATCATCAAACTTAATTTCCAAAAACTAGATGTGAAGTCATCCGACAACCAAATCCTAACAACCTTGTAGAGATTGTATTAATAACAGACACTCTTCTTAGATCACTTTTATTTAAAACAGTTAATTAACAAGCCTTATTTGATAAAAGGCCAACATAAATAATTGCAGTGCAATTTAGAAGGGAATTACAACGAGGATTAAAATAACTAAGAAGCACAGGTCGAAACATCTATTCCGCATTTTTCAATCTTCTTCTTGATATATTCTCTTTGCTCGGCCGTAGAACGACCGGTTATAAGGAAGCATATACAGTTATTATCAACGACCTTGAGTCCGTCACAACATTGGGTTGACAGGGCATTATCGCGAGAGTCATCACATGCTCTGGTTGTCTTTTCGTCCAAGTTGCTACTGGTGGTAGGATCATACTCTACGGCGTTAGCCGTGTGAAGAAATAACGCCACAGTAGCGAGCATGGCCAGCTTTGTGTAATATCCTTCCATATCACTTCTTCTTTGTTTGTTTTTCTGAAAAAAGAAAACTATTTTCTTTAAACAAGTTGGCTTTCAGGTAGTCCTATTGGTGAGAGTTTGGAAAAGTCGAGCATGATTATATAGGTAGTGAAGTGGACAACGATTAATTATAGATTATAGAATAGGTGATGCGGAGTACAATTCAGGATGTGCTAAAAGTAGGCATTGCCAATGGAATAGAATCCTACAAAAAATGTGTGGTATACAAATCGACTTCTTTCCATCTATCAAGATCTTTGAGTGAAAAGAAAAGTCTAAATATGAATTTATCTAAAATTAGGCTCTTAAAATAACTGCTGAAAAATATCATTGTGAATCCTTTGCTTATGAAATGTTGACAATCATGACATGCACCGTATCTACATTTTCAACTACAAAATTGATTATATTCATGAATAAGTAAAATGTCTTATGATTTGTACATGTTTTTCATTTCGATCAAGAAAATAATGTTTTTTTCTATTACACAATCACGTCTTAAAACCTGAGCTAGCTAGTCCGCACTCACATTTATTTACCATGATTCTTGATCTTCAAAACCTACTCCTTATCATAGTCAAGATGCATATTACATTTTTAGTCTCGCTAATAAAGAAGATTACAATCACCTATTGACTTTAGGGTGTTGGTTTTTCGAGACAACTACCCACAAATGACAAAATACGTGTCTCGTTTTGATGTTTAGGATCAAAATGTACTTTCAATGGAAGTATCTCCGTTTGAAGTGATTGTTGGGCAATATAGTCATTTGTGGATGGAAGTGGTTCTCAGTAATATGCGTCTGTATAGATAACCAGTGTATTTGTAGTATTTGTAATTATTTCAGTATTATATATCATGATCTCAATCAATATACTATGTCATTGGTATTTCTTTTGTAATTCAAGAACCTATAACCTTACACTCTACTGATCGGTCCGGGATCGGAGGGTCTCAAAATCTAAATTTATAAACCGGATCTCAATTGTAGTAAAGAGGTAGGGTGTCGAACACACGGGAGTTCGTGCGTCGAGAGTACCCGAAAGACTAAAAAGAGAAAAGAAAGGCAAAACAAGGAAAAACAAGGGAAATCACCTCGGACCGACACTGGTCACTTCGGTCCGAGGGTGGATCGAGGTCAGATTGGCCGGGACCGACTTACACTACGTCGGGCCCGATGTGCTGGGTACTTCGATTGGACAAAATTAGTAGATCGGTCTTGGGTTTTTGGGCTCCTTCCCTAACTAGACTTGGGTAATTCCACCCCAATTCAGCAATAAGTGTTTGATCCTTGTGAGATCAAGGCTGATTGCCTCGGATCCCTCCACTCTACACCTCGACCCAAGGGAGTTTTCACTCACCTTCGATGCTAGGTCTTGTGATGGGCTCGAGATTGCTCACGCTTACTCTTACCAATCACAAGCCCTAGATCTCTTGTTTTCACAAGAGAATTGAAGCTCAATGTAGAGAGGATTCATAGATCAAGCACTCAAGGCTATGGAATTGGGGGTTCACACCCAATCCTAGCTAGGGGATTCCCCCATAGCCCAAGACTATGGAATCTACTCCATATGGTAAGAGAAAAACACAATCAAAAGGCAAATCAAGCAAATCTCAATTATCAACATCAAATCAAACTCAAATTGCATTCAAATCTCAAAGTATTCACAAGATCCAAGTCTCAATTCTACTAAAATCAAAACAAAACAAGTACAAATTCACTAATCTCCTCTCTCTAGCTCCACCGATTTCCTCCTCTCTTCCTTCTCCTCTCTTCTCCTCGCTCTCCAAGTCTTCCTTGAGCCTCTAGAGAGTGATTTTGGTGTGTGTGTGTGTGTGGACTGTAACACCCCGTCTTCCTGACAAGGCGTTACTCGGTAGTAGACCTCACGAGGCGCTACCAAGCTGGTTCGACAACTGAACATTCGGATCTTGCAACGCGGGCACGGCGAGAAAACATTGAAAACATCCCACTTGTATTTCAAAATAAAACTTTTACAAAACAATTCATGATTCCACCCTATACAAGACTAACAGATACGAACTTTCCCAAACCCCATGCCTATAGACTATACATGATATTTCAAACATTAATCATGAAGTTTAGCAAACAACAACACTCCCTAGATCCCACACCAAACTATGGTACGCATCGCTGCTTCTCACCACCAACCTGCCAAGTCTCCTTCACGGACTACCTGAATACCTGGAGTGGAAAAATAGTTCCCCGAAGGGTCAGCTGCTACTCTATCAAGTTAGACTAAGCACGGCAACCATAGGACGTTTTAAAATAATTTTATTCTAAGGTCAGCAAACAAAAGTCCACAATCACACACATAACTCTAAGTCCAGTCCTAGGTCCAATTAGTCACAAACAGTTCTAAAGTGCATATCTAGCTCTAGTTAAACTAAACTATGAATCCACTTAGCGAGTCAGTCCTTCACACTCAACCTCACAAGTTACAATCCAATCTCACGTCAACTATAATAGTACACTCAGACACATGATCACACAAAGTCAAACAAACCACCACAGAATTCATAACAAACCCACAACACATCAAACTCGCACACAAACTGGCAACATCTGTTGCTCATTTTCAACTGACAGTCTCCCCTGCTCATTTTCAACTGACAGTCATAGACTGCTCATTTTCACTGGCCGTTAGCTAGACGACTCATTTTCACTGGCAGTCGCGAACTGCGCATTTTCACAAAATCGAATCAAGCAATCATTCATAAAACATGTTTCCTCATAGCACAACGATCATGAATCATATCAAAACAACATTGCACACAGGTATCACACTAAGGGACGTTCACTCATATCACAACAGTCATGAACACACACACGATATATATCAACTTTTAAAACCGGTTTCCAAAACGATTTACACATATCGAAAACATTTACAAAAAATCGATCGGGACTAATTCCCAAAACCAATCTTATAATCACAGTGCAAAACCTAACAAGTTAGAATAGAACCGAGCAAGTCGAAAATCGACTTACCTCAAAACGACGAGTCTTAAATACTTTCTGAGAAAATCAACGAGAATCACTTCAAACCCCTGAATATTTTAATAGCGAAATTTAAGGCTTGAATGAAAGAATTGACTCGAAAATTAAATTAAATATAACTCGAACCCGAACGAAACTCTAAACCGACTCTGGCTCGAATAATCCCCACTTAAATAACCCAAGGTCAACTTTTGACCAAAGGGACCTCTCTCTCCTTGCCAGCTCATGACCCAACCTTTCTTTCCCCATTATGCTTTCTCGGATTTTACAGAGACCACACCACCTCCATGTGTGGCCTCCTCCTTCCTCTTTCCATCTACTTTCTGCCTTCTTCCAACTCCCGACCTGAGATTTGAGCCCACGCTCGCCGGCGGTTCCCGACAACAGCCCCAGCCTCGTCGCTCACCCGCAGCTCGCCCCGGCGTCCTCGCCTCCTCACGCCTTTCCCTCCCCATCCGCGAGCAGCGGTCGAATTAGCCCCTTCACGGACCTTCCTCTCTCGCTCGCGTTCGGCTCCGTGCGGATCCACACCCGACTCCGGCCACTCGTCCTCCTTCTCACGCCGGCTACACCCCGTCGCCGAGCAGATCTGTCCATTCTCTGCTTTCGCTCAAGTCCCTGGCCACCGCCCCGCTGACTCCAATTCAGGTTTGCGCAGCCCCGCTCCGACTCCCCGACCCGACAACGCTCGAACCGACCCTGATCCCGACTCCGACTCTCGATTTTTAGGCCCGCCGACCAACCCCTCGCTAGCCCCTGCTTCCGCCCGACCCGACCCCTGACTCTATACTCCTAAACACCCGAGCCCCGAATGCCCCCCCATCGAAAAAAAAGAAAACAAAAGAAACTTGCTTACCGGCGAGAACCCTCTAAACCCAATTCTGCCTTGATCAATTTCAGAGAAGTAGCGGCGCTAGGGATTACATGAAGAGAGGGGTCAATTGGGCTTTTATAGTTTTTTTTTTTTGGTGTTATTAATTAGATAATAAATCCAACGAGATAGGATTTTATTATTCGCAAGGTAAATTTATTTAATTTGGCTAAATAATCAGATTTCGGCTTTTGGGTGAAGAAACAAAATGGAAATAAGATCGGGTAGACCCGAGTGTTACATCCTACCCCCCTTAAGAAAAGTTTCGTCCCGAAACTTACCCAAAGAACGAACGAGAATTGGCGGAAATTCGAAATTGGGATCGACCTGAAACCCGAGCTCTCACATGGACTCCCCCTAATGATCACTAATCACCTCTAATTATCCTCCTCCTTGGATTGGGGATCAAGGAATTCCCAATTTAGAAAAAGGGCAAATGTGGAAGATTACTAAAAATATGCCTTGGGAACAATCCTCTCAATTGCCGACTTGAATCGACACGCTAGGGACCTCGGGACCGACGTTGGGAACGTCGGTCCGAGTCTCTGGTTAATCGAACTCGGGCCCGACTTGATGGTACTCGGTCCTGGGCCTCGATCCTCGTCTCTTCTTGGGTTTCCTTCGGTTCCACTTCATTCTTCGCATGGCTCTTCCGTTCCTTAACTCTCTTGCTTAGCTCCTCCTTTGATTGCTCCTCCAAGTTGTCCTCAATCAAGCCATTTTACCTACAAAACATAACAAACTCGCATAGTTTCCGAATCTTGTGGAAAAACCGGGAACTAAGCTAAAAAGGGACAAAACTACAAAGAAGGGAATGAAAAACACATATTTACAAGAGAAATTAACTACTAAAACACCACCAAAATAAGAGACATCAGAATACCCCATACTTAAACTTGCTTGTCCTCAAGCAATAACAATGTAAGCAAGACCGAAGCACAATCTTCAAGTAAAGCCTCATATGAAAAACTCAAGTAAGCACAAGTGATAGACATTCTAGCAAGATTACATCATCACACATGATCAAGTGTTCAAAGAATAGAGTCTAACGCAACCAAGCCTCACTTTAGGGATATGAAAATGTGTATCACTCATCATGTGTTTAGGCTTAACAATGAACACTCAAACTCAATAATCATGCAAGTAAAGACTTTACAATTGAAGCTAATATGACCAATTCCTCCACCTAGAGATGCCTATTACAATGCACACAAAGAATATGAACTTGGCTCAATAGAGGTCCTCAAAGAGGTTCCATTCGGCCGGGTTGTAATGGGGCTTTTAGTGTTTCTCAAGGTGGGAATCACTTTGGTCTTGTGGTGCTTACAATGGGGATTGAACTTTCTAGTCTCTCACCAAACTCACCAAATCACTCCACTTTCAACTTACACTCATCCAAAAGACTTTGATTTTTCTTCTTCTTTTTCAACTTTCAACCCACTCTTTCACTAACATTCCACTTCATCTTTGCACTACACTTTTTGTTGGATTTTTCACTTTTTTCCACTAGGATCGACTTGCACTCTACATCGGGCCCGATGTGCACTTTAACTCGGTCGGTGCCCTTTTCTACACTTAAGCACTTTACTTTCAATCCACTATTTTTTTTCCAACTTTTCTTTCTTTCTTCACAACAAAGATGCACTACCCACTTGGTTTATAACTCCATTTCTTGCCCTTCACCAAAGAGAATCTCAACTCTCCAAATATTCTTCAAAACCTCTCACTAAAGTCCAATCCCGTAAGGGTCAAGTCATATAGGCTAGGAATCATATTTTTGAGGAGTTTCAAGCAAAGGTCTAAGGCTAAAACGGGGCTACAAACAACGGTTTATCTTCAAGGTAGAATATGGAACATTTTGTGACTAAATGAAATAAAGTTCAAATCAATGTGACAAAGCATAGAACAAATCTCATATTGGTCTTGGAAAATAGATAAACACCTCAATAGCAAGTTTTACTAGGCATGCATGAGCTAATTCACACAACAAAAATGAGGGATATGCAATAATGAACAAGCATCCCTAAAATGGCCAAAAAAATAATCTCACAAGGGTCACTCTAGCTTAGTTGCATCAAAACTCATCCAAGAACTCATTTGCTCAATAAAAACATGCAAGATATCATATCACATCAAAAACAACATCCATTTAGAGGCTAAACTATCCAAAAATATGCAAAGGAATTTACATGCTCACATCATCATTAGCCTTCATATGGACATCTAAGAGGGGAATTCCTAGTCCAAAACAAAATCTTTTTTTGACTTTTTAAACACAATTTCTCGAATTTTTATGGATTTTTTTGCAAAAATTTTCTCAACAAAACAAAAATCAAAACAAACTCATCCATTCATGCCATAAAATTCAATCATCATATCATGCATCATATCATGCCACTAATCCCAAAAGAAACATCCCTTAAACAAGAAAAACACAAGAAACTACACATGGAACTTATGAGCTACTAACCCACCCCATTCTTAAAATTTTGATGTCCTCATCAAAAGAAATCAAAACTCAAAAAGTAAAGAGAAGAGTAGAGAAAGCTCACAATTCCTTATTCCTGAATGGCATGTTGAGGCTTAGTTTGGAGGGTGTCCTTGACGGCGTCTCCTTTGAAGCCGTGCGTGCCGCTCCCGCTCATACACATGGTCGTGGAAAGGGTCTTGACTTGGCGGTTGAATTTGTGGTGCGGGACGTGTCCATTGATCTTCACGGGAAGAGAAGTTCCCGGTCATCCACTCATTGAAACTTTCTTGGACGCTCCATCTTTGATCCTCGGCCGCCCTTAAGTCATCCACATCACGTCTAGTGTAGGCGATGTTGAGGTTCACCTCTTCAAATTGAACTTGGAAGTCTTCTTGGTGGTGGAAAAGTTGTTGTTGTTGAAAGTTGAGGTGTTGTTGTTGAAGGTTGAGTTGGTGTGCCTCTTATAGCATGGTGGATTGTTGTAGTTGGAGATGCGCCAATTGGTTAGCCAAGAAGTTCATGTCCACCGATTGTTGAGGTTCGGGGAACACCATTTCGGGCCCATACCATTGGGCATACCCTTCATACCCTCCATAGCTTGGTGGCTCTTGTCTTGCTCCACTTCCCTCACCCCTCTCATGATGGCTCGGAACCGGATCGGGCAAAAAGACATCAGACCGACGTTGATGAACGTCGGGCCCGACATGGGATGCACCTCGGTCGAGTAGTGTTAGAACTTGGTCGGTGAGAAAATTGAGATATCCACCATCTTCTTCTTCTTCTTCTTCCCTTCTAGGCAAGTCCACATCCATGTCATCTCTTCTCACAAACTCAAATTGGTTGGGCTCCTCTTCTTCGGTGTCCGGAGAGGCTTGAGGAGTAGAGAAACGAATGTGTTGTGCTTGTTTCCTACACTCAAGTCTTCCCTCCGGCTCTCCATAAGGGTTCACATTTCCCGCCCATGCTTGGAACCAATTGTAATAGCTTGTGAGGTCGAAAAGTCGAGGTCCCAAAGGAACTTGCACCTTGCCAAAGTTGGAGTGAGGCACAAGTCGGTCCATGATGCCGGAAACAACTTTCTCCTTGATGATGTTAGCCTTCTTGAAGTACTTAAGGTCCATGAACTCTACACCATTTGGGGCCGGCATGTAGGTAGACAAGTCCACCCCAATACGATGAGCCAAGAAGGCTATCATGCCTCCAAAATAGATCAATGAGGAACTTTGGAAATTTCTCACCATCTTCACCCATTCCCAAGTGAGGTTCATTGGCTTCTCATTCTCAAACAACATCTCATAGAGTAGCATGGCTTCCTCCTTCATTGGCTTGCTCAATTCATGTCTAGCAAAGATGGAACAACCTAGGGCTCGGATCATGACTCGGAAGAGTGGACTTGCTATCTCATTTGTCGGTGCGCCCTTCCTCATCTCACTTCTTCCGGATACAAACCTCCAAAGATAGTCTACCTTCTCATTATCCACAAAAGCCTCATCCCTCGAAAAAGGCAATCCATGGTAAACCGCCATATTCCTCAAGGAAAGCTCTTGCAACTCATTGCCCATTTGGAAGGAAATCATGCCCTCACTCTCGACCCCTTCATATGTGCACTTGAATGTCGCCATAAACTCGGACGTCAAGGCGGGATAATGAGTATTGTTGCACCTTAGCAAGACATTGAGCCCAATGTGAGAATAGCATCGAGTAAGAGCCTCATCCATGCACATCTTTTGGATAGACTCCCAATCTAACCACCGGGTGTGGTGAGATAGACCCATGAGTCGCTCATACTCTCTAGCCACATCATCATCTTCGAAACGCACATCATCCATCCTTTGGACTCTCTTGGACGACTTCTTGGACTTCTTTGTTGCTTTCTCCATCCTTGAAGAAGATGCTCGGGTAGTCATGGTACCTACACACAATCAACACAAAGAACTACAAGATAAAATCTATACAATCACAACAAAATCACAAGCTTCCATCACAAACAACTCATCATGCAAGGACATAACCCATACTTGCTCTTAAGACACTCAATCCACAAAATCCAATCATGTATGAACAAGGATCACATATCAATGGTCAAGCTACAAGATACATCATGATAAACATGCTATAACCAACATTCAAGCTCATGAATCCCTAAGATCACACAAGAGAAAATTGAAAAGCACAGGACCGACCAACAAAAGACATCGGTTCCGAGGTTCTCAACCTCGGTCCGAGTCTTGGACCGACATGCAACATCGGTCCCGAGGTTCTGGGCACCTCGGACCGAGTCCATTCCGACTTTTCTTCCTAGATTCACCCATAAAACACTCTATCATGCTCCTAAAATCCAAAATCAAACATGTCTCATCATCAATCGAAGTTCCAAGTGGGTTTTGGTAACAATTAAGCACAAATTTCACAATGCATGCAAATCACCATGGATGCTCAAGATCTAAGCTCACTCAATCATGGCATATCTCAAATCTAGCAATGAATGCATGAAATTCACAAGGAATCAAGTAGAGATTGAGATTCACATACCAAATATGAAGAAACAAAGACTTCTAGCAATCAACTCTTAGAACTCAAATTTCTCTTCTAGATCTAGAAGAAGGATGAAGATCTATGGGATTTGGTTGAGGTTTTCGGCCTTTGGATCGATGTTTGAGGATGCTAGGGGTATGGATCGAGATTTGTGGTGAGGTCTGCTTGAGGTTCGAGTATGGTGAAGGTGATGGATCGATTTGGGGGTTTTGAAGGGGAATTGGTATTTTGGGAAAGTAGTTATGGGGGTGATGGATGTTAGGTATGGGAAAGAGAGCTTAAATGAGGTAGAAGACAAAGTTGGTCAAAAGGGCATAGTAGGAATTTCCACAAAGTCTAGTCCAAGATGGGCCGGCAATACAGGACCGATGTTCAGGGACCTCGGGCCCGAGGTACTGGGTACCTCGGTCCTACCCGTTTTGGCTTCCTAAAAATCCCACGTCTTGGTAACTTTCTACCCACAAGTTTTTGCATCATTTCCACAAATACCACACATGCTAATGAAGCTCACATAACACACATTTCCACAAAATACATGCTAAAGAAGAGATTAGGAAGATTCTAAGCTAAGGCAAAGAAAAACAAACTAGAAACTACAAAAATGAATCTACTAAACCCGGGTTGCCTCCCGAGGAGCGCTTCTTTAACGTCATTAGCTTGACGTCTAACCTCTACCCTTCAAGGAGGGTGAAAAATGGTGAATTGATCCTCCTTGCCATGTGCTTCTCCACAATCCTCATAACCAAAGTGCCACCATTTGTGTTTGATGAACGTGTGGCATCCAAATTCTCCATCATTCTTCTCCTTCAAAGTGTAGTTTGGCATCTCTTGCATCATCTCATCTTGCTCTTCATTACCTACACCACACAAATCTAAAGAATTTCTAGCGGACTTAATGACATCATAACTCAAGTCTTCTTGCAAATCACTCAAACAAAGGTAGTCATCCCCTAGATCTTCTTTCAAATCATTTAAACAAATGAAAGAATCTCCCACATCAAAAGGATATAGAGTAGGATACTCTTCGTAGCTTGGTAGGCTATCTCCATCTCTTGTCTCTCCATGGACTTGAACATTGACCATGTCATGGTCTCTCAATGGTGCTTCTTCCTCTCTTGTGGGTTCCAACTTCTCTCTCTTGCACTTGGCATTTTCCTCTAACTTCAAAATTGCCAACGCATCCGGTTCGTTAAGGGCCTTGTTGAAATGGAACTCCACTTTTTCCTCGCCGATCTCGAAAGTGACCTTCCCATTTCTCACATCGAACTTGGCACCCGCCGTAGCTAGAAACGGCCTTCCGAGAATAATGGGAACCATCGGATCTTCTTTCATGTCGAGGATCACGAAATCATCGGGCACAAAATACCTCCCAACTCTAACCGGGACATCATCTAGAACTCCGGTGGCCTTTGTTGATGAACCATCGGCCATAGTATGTCTCATATCAACCGGTTCCATATCTCCAAGGTTAGCCCTTCTCCATATGCTCATGGGCATAACCGATATGCTTGCTCCTAAATCACAAAGAGCCTTGAAGTTTTGGGATCCAATCCCGACGGTGATGGCAAATCTTCCGGGATCACCTAGCTTTTGAGGTAGCTCCAAGATCTTCACCTCATCTTGCATCTCAACAATTGACCTTTTCTTGCTCAAGATTTCCTTCAAGAACTTTGCATAAGATGGCATCTCACTTAGAGCATCGGTGAAAGGGATGGTGATGTTCAAGCCTTGCAAAAGCTTCAAGAACCGCTTGAACTTGCCCTCAACAATCTCCTTGGGCTTCTTCAGTGGATATAGAAGAGTAGTACCGCTTTGCTTCTTGCTTGGATCCACCTCCTTGGATCGATCTTGATCTTTCTCAACAATTTCAGCTTGGACCGATGTTGGAAGGACATCGGGACCGACTTCAGGAACCTCGGTCCTGGGGCAGAGATCTTCTGGGCACATCGGGCCGACTTCAGGGCATGTCGGGCCCGAGTTATACTCAACCTTTGTCTGATTCAGGGGATCTCTTCCATCTACTGGATCGATGTCTGGGTACGTCGGGCCCGAGTTACTGGGAACCTCGGTCTGACTTTCTTCTCTTGTTCTTGGCACTTGTGGCTTGGGCAAACTTCGTCCACTTCTCAATCCTATGGCTCGAACTTCGTTTTGTTGTTGTGGGGCACGGGGATTCTCCTCGGGTCGGCCCGGGAGTCTCCCTTCCTCTCTTGGAAGTTGATTCGCCATGTGAACAAATTGATTGTCCACTTGCCTTCGCCAAACACCAAACTCCTTGAATTGGGCACCCATCTCATCAACTCTTCTCTCCACATTGGTGAATCGATCCTTCAAGTCTTGAGCCCATTGAGGTGTTTGCTCATAGAACCCCGGAGGTCGGTATGGTGGTGGTTGGGACCTTGGCTCGTTTTGGTTGAAGTTGTTGTTGTAGCCACTAGCTTGGCCTTGGTTCCACCTTCCTCCATTGTTGAAATTGGCTCTTCCTCCGAAATTTCTTTGGACATAGTGGGCCTCCTCGATTTGTTCGGCCAATCGAACTTGGCGCTCATTTGGGCACTCTTGGGCTCCATGCTTCAAAGAACCACATTCTTCACAAGCTCTTGTGTTTTGTTGGAGATGACCCATCTTCCTCCTCATCTTGTTCAACTCATCCTCCAAGAATTGAATCTTCACATCTTTATCCACCTCCTCACTCTTTGGATCATAGAGCCTCTTCGGACCTTCTCCATGGATTCTCACTTCCTTGTTCACATTGCTCACCCCATACATCGCCTCGTAATCCGAGAGTTTGTCCAACAACTCCCATGCTTGCTCCGGCGGCAAATCTATGAACCCACAATCGGTATGAAGGTTCAATTTATCCTTGGTGGCGGGGTTGATTCCTTGGAAGAATATATCCTGGAGGACATACGGTTGTTGCCCATGCGTCGGACATGCCCTCAACATCTCTTTGAACCGATCCCAAGCCTCGAAGAGTGGCTCGTGGGCTCCTTGTTGGAAACTCGCTATCTTCCTTCTAAGCTCCGTCGTCTTGGTCGGTGGAAAGAACTTCATCAAGAATGCTTCATTGAGAGCCCTCCATGATGTGATGGATCGAGGTGCTTGACTCTCCAACCAATGCAAAGCCTTGCCTCCTAACGACAACTTGAAGGCTTTGAGTAGCACATACTCAAGTGTCTCATCATCCGTAGAAATGGTCTCACATAGATCTTTGAATTGCTTCACATGCTCGATCGGGCACTCATTCGGTCTCCCTTGAAATTGCTCTCTCTTGATGAGTGAGATAAATTGAGTTTTGATCTCAAAATTCCTTGACACCTCCGGCAAGACAATGGCCGGCTCCGGCACCTTCAACTCCGGATGCATGTATTGTCTAGCATTCCGGGGTTGAGTGTTGATTTGAGCCTCCAATCTCATCCTTTGCTCATGCTCTCTCCTAGCCTCGGCATCTCGGTTCGCCATTTCAAGTTGCATACGAGCCATGTCGGCTCTCATCCTTTCAAACTCCTCATCTCGGGCTTGGTCCGCCATCCTCTTCTTCTTTCGGGCTTGCTTTAGAATACTCTTCGGGTCACACACAAAGTCGAGCTCAAGTGTTCCTCGGACGGAACGAGCTCGCATACACCTACAACCAAAGACACAAACAAAAACCAAATCAAAACAAACAAGGGGTTCGGGCTAGTCCCTCACCCAAATCACTACCAAATCAAAGACTCAACAAAGAGGGTACCTCAAACAAGTAGAACTCCCCGGCAACGGCGCCAAAATTCTGATCGGTCCGGGATCGGAGGGTCTCAAAATATAAATTTATAAACCGAACCTCAATTGTAGTAAAGAGGTAGGGTGTCGAACACACGGGAGTTCGTGCGTCGAGAGTACCCGAAAGACTAAAAAGAGAAAAGAAAGGCAAAACAAGGAAAAACAAGGGAAATGACCTCGGACCGACACTGGTCACTTCGGTCCGAGGGTGGATCGAGGTCAGATTGGCCGGGACCGACTTACACTACGTCGGGCCCGATGTGCTGGGTACTTCGATTGGACAAAATTAGTAGATCGGTCTTGGGTTTTTTGGTTCCTTCCCTAACTAGACTTGGGTAATTCCACCCCAATTCAGCAATAAGTGTTTGATCCTTGTGAGATCGAGGTTGATTGCCTCGGATCCCTCCACTCTACACCTCGACCCAAGGGAGTTTTCACTCACCTTCGATGCTAGGTCTTGTGATGGGCTCGAGATTGCTCACGCTTACTCTTACCAATCACAAGCCCTAGATCTCTTGTTTTCACAAGAGAATTGAAGCTCAATGTAGAGAGGATTCATAGATCAAGCACTCAAGGCTATGGAATTGGGAGTTCACATCCAATCCTAGCTAGAGGATTCCCCCATAGCCCAAGACTATGGAATCTACTCCATATGGTAAGAGAAAAACACAATCAAAAGGCAAATCAAGCAAATCTCAATCATCAACATCAAATCAAACTCAAATTGCATTCAAATCTCAAAGTGTTCACAAGATCCAAGTCTCAATTCTACTAAAACCAAAACAAAACAAGTACAAACTCACTAATCTCCTCTCTCTAGCTCCACCGATTTCCTCCTCTCTTCCTTCTCCTCTCTTCTCCTTGCTCTCCAAGTCTTCCTTGAGCCTCTAGAGAGTGATTTTGGTGTGTGTGTGTGTGTGGACTCCCCCTAATGATCACTAATCACCTCTAATTATCCTCCTCCTTGGATTGGGGACCAAGGAATTCCCAATTTAGAAAAAGGGCAAATGTGGAAGATTACTAAAAATATGCCTTGGGGAACAATCCTCTCAATTGCCGACTTGGATCGACACGCTGGGGACCTCGGGCTCGACGTTGGGAACGTCGGTCCGAGTCTCTGGTTGCTCAAACTCGGGCCCGACTTGATGGTACTCGGTCCTGGGCCTCGATCCTCGTCTCTTCTTGGGTTTCCTTCGGTTCCACTTCATTCTTCGCATGGCTCTTCCGTTCCTTGACTCTCTTGCTTAGCTACTCCTTTGATTGCTCCTCCAAGTTGTCCTCAATCAAGCCATTTTACCTACAAAACATAACAAACTCGCATAGTTTCCGAATCTTGTGGAAAACCGGGAACTAAGCTAAAAAGGGACAAAACTACAAAGAAGGGAATGAAAAACACATATTTACAAGAGAAATTAACTACTAAAACACCACCAAAATAAGAGACATCATCTACTCCCTTCCACGAAAAAATGAGCATGAATTTTAGGAAGGAAGGGAGAACTTTGAGAAAGGTTGTTGATTTTTTTAATTCGATAATCTTGGGAATGTGCTTAGACAGGATTAGTACAATTAACACAAGCTTTATAATTAATTTGGATGAAATGAATTTATTCTAAATTTAGACCACATAATTAAATCAAATTAAATATTCAATTAGTTGTATTTGTGTGTCACACATTAAGTTAATAAAAAAGTACAAACCTTTTATTTTTACATTACAAATATAATAAGAGTCTGAGAAGGAACTTTAAAAAGTATTCACACTTTTCTTTGGTGGCTTCATTTTTTTTCCATGTATAGTATATAAAATACAAAAAACTAACATTTTTATTGAAAAAATCCCAAAAGACAAAATTTTAATGAAAAACGTAAGAATTGGCATAAGACAAACTTTATTAAAGTTAAGGGGTATTGAGCCAAATTTATGCATGTGTACCACTCCGAACTAATTCTTTTTTTATTCATGAGACCATCGAGAAAATCCGAAAGCTCAGGATTACCAAACGAAACTTCCCTTATTTTATTACTAATTTTGTTTTTAATTCCAAACATAGTGGTATTAAATACCTTATGATGTTTGTTTGTATCATTCAACCCATTCATATCATATTTATAATGCGTTTTGAAAGTAATATTCTAAACGAATTAGCAAGCCCAAAGAAATTGGATATGAGTTCGGGTTATTTTAAACTAATTAGCTAGTTACGTAGGTCCTTTGTTTTTGCAATACATTAACAAATTGGATATGAGTTCGGGGTATTTTGTGATTCAAATTATGCGAGTCTTTTCGAAGGTGGGTTTCGTCTTTTATTCAACAGATTTAATTTACTAAGTTTAAAATGTTTTGTATAAGTGTTATCCTAAATATTATTAACTGTATAGTTGCTGAGAATATTATTACGATAACTAAATCGGAATAGTGATAGGGGCAAAACAATCTTTGTAAACTAACCGTATAGTGAAGGTTCTTATTATCATCAAACTTAATTTCCAAAAACTAGATGTGGAGTCATCCGACAACCAAATCTTAACAACCTTGTAGAGATTGTATTAATAACAGACACTCTTCTTAGATCACTTTTATTTAAAACAGTTAATTAACAAGCCTTATTTGATAAAAGACCAACATAAATAATTGCAGTGCAATTTAGAAGGGAATTACAACGAGGATTAAAATAACTAAGAAGCACAGGTCGAAACATCTATTCCGCATTTTTCAATCTTCTTCTTGATATATCCCCTTTGCTCGGCAGTAGAACGACCGGTCTAAAGGAAGCATATACAGTTATTATCAACGACCTTGAGTCCGTCACAACATTGGGTTGACAGGGCATTATCGCGAGAGTCATCACATGCTTTGGTTGTCTTTTCGTCCAAGTTGCTACAGGTGGTAGGATCATACTCTACGGCGTTAGCCGTGTGAAGAAATAACGCCACAGTAGCGAGCATGGCCAGCTTTGTGTAATATCCTTCCATATCCCTTCTTCTTTGTTTGTTTTTCTGAAAAAAGAAAACTATTTTCTTTAAACAAGTTGGCTTTCAGGTAGTCCTGTTGGTGAGAGTTTGGAAAAGTCGAGCATGATTATATAGGTAGTGAAGTGGACAACGATTAATTATAGATTATAGAATAGGTGATGCGGAGTACAATTCGGGATGTGCTAAAAGTAGACATTGCCAATGGAATAGAATCCTGCAAAATATGTGTGGTATACAAATCGACTTCTTTCCATCTATCATGATCTTTGAGTGAAAAGAAAAGTCTAAATATGAATTTATCTAAAATTAGGCTCCCAAAATAACTACTGAAAAATATCATTGTGAATCCTTTGCTTATGAAATGTTGACAATCATGACATGCACCGTATCTACATTTTCAACTACAAAATTGATTATATTCATGAATAAGTGAAATGTCTTATGATATGTACATGTTTTTCATTTCGATCAAGAAAATAATGTTTTTTCTATTATACAATCACGTCTTAAAACCTGAGCTAGCTAGTCGGTGCTCACAATTATTTACCATGATTCTTGATCTTCAAAACCTACTCCTTATCATAGTCAAGATGCATATTACAATTTTAGTCTCGCTAATAAAGAAGATTACAATCACGTATTGACTTTAGGGTGTTGGTTTTTCGAGACAACCACCCAAAAATGACAAAATACGTGTCTCGTTTTGATGTTTAGGATCAAAATGTACTTTCAATGGAAGTATCTCCGTTTGAAGTGATTGTTGGGCAATATAGTCATTTGTGGATGGAAGTGGTTCTCAGTAATATGCGTCTGTATAGATAACCAGTGTATTTGTAGTATTTGTAATTATTTCAGTATTATATATCATGATCTCAATCAATATACTATGTCATTGGTATTTCTTTTGTAATTCAAGAACCTATAACCTTACACTCTACTCCCTTCCACGAAAAAATGAGCATGAATTTTAGGAAGGAAGGGAGAACTTTGAGAAAGGTTCTTGATTTTTTTAATTCGGTAATCTTGGGAATGTGCTTAGACAAGATTAGTAAGGCTTCTTAAAGCCTCATCGATATTGTAAACATCAACCAACCTCTTCTTGCTCGTAAGTGCCGAGAGGGTAGTTGCTAGAGCGCTTAAGTACCAACCTCAACTTGCCATTTTATAGGCATTTTAACCAGTTGAGAAAGTAATTAAACTTTAACTAGGCTAAAGGATATCCAAGAGTGAGGACGATATTCTTTTTTTGCTAACTATCCTACAGAGTTTCTTTGGTACATCAGCAATTATCTTATCTAGATTTCATACTTTTCATCATCTAATCATTAAATTAAATTATTAATTAATCAATACAATTAACACAAGCTTTATAATTAATTTGGATGAAATGAATTTATTCTAAATTTAGACCACATAATTAAATCAAGTTAAATATTCAATTAGTTGTATTTGTGTGTCACACACTAAGTTAATAAAAAAGTATAAACCTTTTATTTTTACATTACAAATATAATAAGAGTCTGAGAAGGCACTTTAAAAAGTATTCACACTTTTCTTTGGTGGATTCATTTTTTATCCATGTATAGTATACAAAATACAAAAAACTAACATTTTTATTGAAAAAATCCCAAAAGACAAAATTTTAATGAAAAACATAAGAATTGGCATAAGACAAACTTTATTAAAGTTAAGGGGTATTGGGCAAAATTTATGCATGTGTACCACTCCGAACTAATTCTTTTTTTATTCATGAGACCATCGAGAAAATCGGAAAGCTCAGGATTACCAAACGAAACTTCCCTTACTTTATTACTAATTTTGTTTTTAATTCCAAACATAGTGGTATTAAATACCTTATGATGTTTGTTTGTATCATTCAACCCATTCATATCATATTTATAATGCGTTTTGAAAGTAATATTCTAAACGAATTAGCAAGCCCAAATAAATTGGATATGAGTTCGGTTTATTTTAAACTAATTAGTTAGTTACGTAGGTCCTTTTTTTTTGCAATACATTAACAAATTGGATATGAGTTCGGGGTATTTTGTGATTCAAATTATGCGAGTCTTTTCGAAGGTGGGCTTCGTCTTTTTTTCAACAGATTTAATTTACTAAGTTTAAAATGTTTTGTATAAGTGTTATCCTAAATATTATTAACTGTATAGTTGCTGAGAATATTATTACGATAACTAAATCGGAATAGTGATAGGGGCAAAACAATCTTTGTAAACTAACCGTATAGTGAAGGTTCTTATTATCATCAAACTTAATTTTCAAAAACTAGATGTGAAGTCATCCGACAACCAAATCCTAACAACCTTGTAGAGATTGTATTAATGACAGACACTCTTCTTAGATCACTTTTATTTAAAACAGTTAATTAACAAGCCTTATTTGATAAAAGACCAACATAAATAATTGCAGTGCAATTTAGAAGGGAATTACAACGAGGATTAAAATAACTAAGAAGCACAGGTCGAAACATCTATTCCGCATTTTTCAATCTTCTTCTCGATATATTCCCTATGCTCGGCAGTAGAACGACCGGTTATAAGGAAGCATATACAGTTATTATCAACGACCTTGAGTCCGTCACAACATTGGGTTGACAGGGCATTATCGCGAGAGTCATCACATGCTTTGGTTGTCTTTTCGTCCAAGTTGCTACAGGTGGTAGGATCATACTCTACGGCGTTAGCCGTGTGAAGAAATAACGCCACAGTAGCGAGCATGGCCAGCTTTGTGTAATGTCCTTCCATATCACTTCTTCTTTGTTTGTTTTTCTGAAAAAAGAAAACTATTTTCTTTAAACAAGTTGGCCTTCAGGTAGTCCTGTTGGTGATAGTTTGGAAAAGTCGAGCATGATTATATAGGTAGTGAAGTGGACAACGATTAATTATGGATTATAGAATACGTGATGCGGAGTACAATTCGGGATGTGCTAAAAGTAGGCATTGCCAATGGAATAGAATCCTACAAAATATGTGTGGTATACAAATCGACTTCTTTCCATCTATCATGATCTTTGAGTGAAAAGAAAAGTCTAAATATGAATTTATCTAAAATTAGGCTCCCAAAATAACTGCTGAAAAATATCATTGTGAATCCTTTGCTTATGAAATGTTGACAATCATGACATGCACCGTATCTACATTTTCAACTACAAAATTGATTATATTCATGAATAAGTGAAATGTCTTATGATATGTACATGTTTTTCATTTCGATCAAGAAAATAATGTTTTTTCTATTATACAATCACGTCTTAAAACCTGAGCTAGCTAGTCGGCGCTCACATTTATTTACCATGATTCTTGATCTTCAAAACCTACTCCTTATCATAGTCAAGATGCATATTACAATTTTAGTCTCGCTAATAAAGAAGATTACAATCACTTATTGACTTTAGGGTGTTGGTTTTTCGAGACAACCACCCACAAATGACAAAATACGTGTCTCGTTTTGATGTTTAGGATCAAAATGTACTTTCAATGAAAGTATCTCCGTTTGAAGTGATTGTTGGGCAATATAGTCATTTGTGGATGGAAGTGGTTCTCAATAATATGCGTCTGTATAGATAACCAGTGTATTTGTAGTATTTGTAATTATTTCACTATTATATATCATGATCTGAATCAATATACTATGTCATTGGTATTTCTTTTGTAATTCAAGAACCTATAACCTTACACTCTACTCCCTTCCACGAAAAAATGAGCATGAATTTTAGGAAGGAAGGGAGAACTTTTAGAAAGGTTCTTGATTTTTTTAATTCGGTAATCTTGGGAATGTGCTTAGACAAGAATAGTAAGGCTTCTTAAAGCCTCATCGATATTGTAAACATCAACCAACCTCCTCTTGCTCGTAAGTGCCGAGAGGGTAGTTGCTAGAGCGCTTAAGTACCAACCTCAACTTGCCATTTTATAGGCATTTTAACCAGTTGAGAAAGTAATTAAACTTTAACTAGGCTAAAGGATATCCAAGAGTGAGGACGATATTCTTTTTTCTCAAACTATCCTACAGAGTTTCTTTGGTACATCAGCAATTATCTTATCTAGATTTCATACTTTTCATCATCTAATCATTAAATTAAATGATTAATTAATCAATACAATTAACACAAGCTTTATAATTAATTTGGATGAAATGAATTTATTCTAAATTTAGACCACATAATTAAATCAAGTTAAATATTCAATTAGTTGTATTTGTGTGTCACACACTAAGTTAATAAAAAAGTATAAACCTTTTATTTTTACATTACAAATATAATAAGAGTCTGAGAAGGCACTTTAAAAAGTATTCACACTTTTCTTTGGTGGCTTCATTTTTTTTTCCATGTATAGTATATAAAATACAAAAAACTAACATTTTTATTGAAAATTTCCCAAAAGACAAAATTTTAATGAAAAACGTAAGAATTGGCATAAGACAAACTTTATTAAAGTTAAGGGGTATTGGGCCAAATTTATGCATGTGTACCACTCCGAACTAATTCTTTTTTTATTCATGAGACCATCGAGAAAATCCGAAAGCTCAGGATTACCAAACGAAACTTCCCTTATTTTATTACTAATTTTGTTTTTAATTCCAAACATAGTGGTATTAAATACCTTATGATGTTTGTTTGTATCATTCAACCCATTCATATCATATTTATAATGCGTTTTGAAAGTAATATTCTAAACGAATTAGCAAGCCCAAATAAATTGGATATGAGTTCGGGTTATTTTAAACTAATTAGCTAGTTACATAGGTCCTTTGTTTTTGCAATACACTAACAAATTGGATATGAGTTCGGGGTATTTTGTGATTCAAATTATGCGAGTCTTTTCGAAGGTGGGTTTCGTCTTTTTTTCAACAGATCTAATTTACTAAGTTTAAAATGTTTTGTAGAAGTGTTATCCTAAATATTATTAACTGTATAGTTGCTGAGAATATTATTACGATAACTAAATCGGAATAGTGATAGGGGCAAAACAATCTTTATAAACTAACCGTATAGTGAAGGTTCTTATTATCATCAAACTTAATTTTCAAAAACTAGGTGTGAAGTCATCCGACAACCAAATCCTAACAACCTTGTAGAGATTGTATTAATAACAGACACTCTTCTTAGATCACTTTTATTTAAAACAGTTAATTAACAAGCCATATTTGATAAAAGACCAACATAAATAATTGCAGTGCAATTTAGAAGGGAATTACAACGAGGATTAAAATAACTAAGAAGCACAGGTCGAAACATCTATTCCGCATTTTTCAATCTTCTTCTTGATATATTCCCTTTGCTCGGCCGTAGAACGACCGGTTATAAGGAAGCATATACAGTTATTATCAACGACCTTGAGTCCGTCACAACATTGGGTTGACAGGGCATTATCGCGAGAGTCATCACATGCTTTGGTTGTCTTTTCGTCCAAGTTGCTACAGGTGGTAGGATCATACTCTACGGCGTTAGCCGTGTGAAGAAATAACGCCACAGTAGCGAGCATGGCCAGCTTTGTGTAATATCCTTCCATATCACTTCTTCTTTGTTTGTTTTTCTGAAAAAAGAAAACTATTTTCTTTAAACAAGTTGGCTTTCAGTTAGTCCTGTTGGTGAGAGTTTGGAAAAGTCGAGCATGATTATATAGGTAGTGAAGTGGACAGCGATTAATTATAGATTATAGAATAGGTGATGCGGAGTACAATTCGGGATGTACTAAAAGTAGGCATTGCCAATGGAATAGAATCCTACAAAAAAAGTGTGGTATACAAATCGACTTCTTTCCATCTATCAAGATCTTTGAGTGAAAAGAAAAGTCTAAATATGAATTTATCTAAAATTAAGCTCCCAAAATAACTGCTGAAAAATATCATTGTGAATCCTTTGCTTATGAAATGTTGACAATCATGACATGCACCGTATCTACATTTTCCACTACAAAATTGATTATATTCATGAATAAGTGAAATGTCTTATGATATGTACATGTGATGAGGGACCATCTAGGCTGCCACCCCCAATTGCGCCTATACTCTTCGATGGACCACTCACCCGAGCTCGAGCCAAGAAGCTACAAAGAGAGATGCATGGCTTGATCAGGTACACCATGGCCAAGGAGGCTGCACACATCAAGGAACCCTCGCCATCCACAACATGCCTTATTGCTGTAACAAACGCCCTAGCCGTGTGCATGTGCGCAGATTGCTAAGCGGCCTCTATCCGAGCAACATTTCCAAAGCTTGGCTGTGCATTGCACGATTTGGGTTGTTACTTATGTGGGCCGCAACCTATCTTTTGTTATTATTATTATTAGTGTTACTTTTCTGGGATTTGAAGGGCATATAAATAGCCCCTTGTTAGTTGTGTTTGGAAGACAAGACATTCCCCATTTACAAGTGTGTAAAAACTGATTTCTCCTTAGAGAGAGTTTGAGAGCTTGAGCTCTTTGAACCTTTGGTGTTCTAAATCGCAGCTTGGTTTGCCTTGGATTGTGTCGACTTCATCGAAGGTTGGTGCTTTCCAGCTTCCACAAGCCTCCTTCTCGTGCTTCAAGGATCCGTCCTTGATTGTGTGAGATTGTATGAAGAAGGGTCTCTAGGTGTCGTGTCCACCGGTGCTCGAGGCGAAATAATCCTCTTGTGTCGACCACAGCTTAGTGGTTCTACTTCCCTATCCGTTCAAGAAGGTCGGGTCTCTTGATCTCTATTTGGTTCTTGGTTGAAATAATACCAAGGGTCTTCTAGTTGTTTTCAAGTGGTTCTTCTTTTCTTCCTTTTATCCTTGTTCTTTGTGTTCTTGTTCTTGTGTCTTGTTTCTCATTTCTGACCATCTCTCCTTCTCTTCATGTCTTGAGTTGTTGTTTGTCGAAGATCGGGCATCCAGCGGCTAACCCCGCATCAAAGTGGTATCAGAGCTGCGTTATCGACATTCAACTCGTCTTCCAGCATAAACCAAAAACACCTAAAAGAAATCCCAGTTCAGGTTTGATTAATCCAATCTCCTTAATTGAACTTGATAGTACTAACCGGGTTGTTTACTTGTGCATGTGGTTTGTTTGACCAGCCAAAAACCCATTCGCCTAAGTAAAACCGCCACCGTCGGACCACCACCATCAGCCGCCACCTCCCAGCCATAAATCAGCCATTGAAGAATGTTGAAGCTTTAAGTGAAAAGGCCAAATTCAAACATTCTTCTTGCAGCCCCTTCCCATCTCACTAACTTCTACCAACTTTCACCTACTCCCCATACCCTTCCGTCACTATTCCACCAACTCCCAATCATTCCCATCTCAGCCCCTACACTTTCCAAAGTCAGACCACCCATCAAATTCAAACCCATTCCCCCCATTTTACCTATTTTCCCTCCACTCCATCAATCAAGTGTTAAGAGATGTCTTGTTTGAAATGTTGCACCTTATTTCATATTTACTATATTCCATAGTTGCTAAATATAATTTTCGTAATTAAAAAAAAAAGAGTGAAAAAAAAAGTAAAAGAAATCTCAAAAAAAAAGTGAGAATTAAAATTCCGAATTGCACAGTCAGCCTCTTAGGTGTGCAAAGTGTTGTGTTACAAACCACTTCAAGTATTCATCTTGGTTTAGGAATTCAAGGCGAGAAAGGCTTAATCAAGGTTTGATCTCTTTATCCTTCAACTCTTGTTTTTGTTGTTCTTCATTCCAACTCAGTTTCTTGTCCATATTTCTCACCCCCCCCCCCCCTCCCTTTTTTCTTTCTTTTACCCGATCCTAAGTTTGTGTCTTGTTCTTACTTTCACTAACCTTGGATTTGAGTGTTGATCCCTTGCAAGGCAGATTGAAACAACAAGCTCGATTGCACCAAAAGAGAGAGAGTGCGAGTGAAACACATTGTGAGGTTGTTTTGGATTATCACTAACTCTAATCCCTTGCTTGTAGTGTGTTATTTGTGATCATGTCTCAGGAACAAGAAAGTTCCAATACTTCGGAGCCCGTCCATCCCGAGGTGTTTAGCATGTTGAAAAAACTTGGCGACAATATGGCCATCATCGCGCGACGATTGGAGGCCTTGGAGACTAGGCAGCCAGCTGAGCGTACCCACGGCCACACCAACGCCACACAAAGGGGTAACCAGCCCTTGGACCCTAACTTGGCGTCCACCTCCCATCAACAAAACACGAGGGAAGTAAATCTTGATCCTCCTGGAATTTTTGCTCGAAAAGTGCCTATAAATCAATCTCCTTCTCCTCAAAGATAGAGGCACCGTCGCACTAATGATTTTCAAGCTTTTCAGGCCCGAAGAAGAGCTCATGATCAAGAGGAGCAATATGATGACTTTGATGAGGAGTTCCAAGAAGATGACACTTGGGAGCGCTACTCTAGGCGCGATGACAGAGAAAGGCACCCAAGGAGGCTAAGAGAGCCTGAGCAAGATGGCGTAGGGAAGATCAAAGTGAAGATCCCAGCCTTTGAAGGCAAATGTGATCCGGACGTATACATGGAGTGGGAAACCAAAATTGAGCAAATCTGGAATTGCCACAACTTTCCCGAGGCAAAGAAAGTCCAACTCGCCACCCTTGAATTTACCTGTTATGCCCTAATCTGGTGGGATAACCTTGTGAAAGAAAGGCGACGAGTACTAGACCCACCCATAGCCACTTGGGAGCAAATGAAGGCGCTCATGAGAGGACGTTTCATTCCTCAACATTACACTCGTGAGCTGAGGCAAAGATTGGAGAACCTCAAACAAGGACCAATGAGTGCCGAGGAGACATTTAATGCCATGCAAGTGGCAATGGTAAGAGCCAATGTGGTTGAGGACAATGAGACCACAATGGCCAGATTTCTTAGAATATTGCATCCTTCCCTAGCTCATGAAGTTGATTTATATCCCTATTCTACTATGACTGATTTGCTTCATCTAGCTATGAAAGTAGAAAGGAAGAATCGAGCAAGGAGCCAAGGAGGAAAGAATGTGAGCAGCCAGCCGCATTCATGGAGAAGCTCAAGTCGTGGCCAATCATCACCCTACCATAGAGACGCCACACACTCAAAGGAGAAAGGAAGCAATCCAAATGCCTACGGAGACCACTCAGGCCGAGCCAAAACTCCCATGGGCAACACACCATCCAGCTTCAAAGGGTCGTCTAATGGAGTTTCCACAACTCCTAAGGGAAGTAATTCTAATCCTACTACTAGGGCTAGAGACATTGTTTGCTTTAAATGCCAAGGTAGAGGACACATGATGAAAGATTGCCCAAATACAAAGACTCTTTTGATTAATTCCTTAGGCCAATATGAATCTGAAGATGAAGAGGATAATCAAAATGATGATCATGCTGATTGTGTGAATGATGTGAATCTGATTGCTTATGATGAAAATGATGAGAATGAAATAGAATGTGAGCATGGAGAGGCATTGATAGCTAGAAGAACTTTGCATGCTATGCCAGCCCCATGTGATGATAATCAAAGAGAAAATCTGTTTCATACTCGTTGTTTAGTAAAAGGCAAAGTGTGTAATGTGATCATTGATAGTGGAAGTTGTTGTAACATAGCTAGCATGGAAATGGTTCAAAAATTACAACTTCATACATTTTATCACCCTAGGCCTTATAAACTGCATTGGATGAATGATTGCGGTGCATTAAAAGTGAGTAAGCAAGTTAAGGTATCCATTAAGCTAGGACATTATGAAGATGATGTGCTATGTGATGTTGTGCCTATGCAAGCTTGTCACTTACTTTTTGGTCGTCCTTGGCAGTTTGATAGAAAAGTTGTTCATGATGGATTCACTAACCGACATTCTTTTTTGTTTAAAGGAAAGAACATCGTCCTCAAACCTATGACTCCAACTCAGGTTTCGGATGAGTATGAGAAGAAAAGGTTACGTGAATGTAAGGAAGAAAAAGGGAAGGGAAAGGCTGAATTGATGAGCTCACAAGGATTACAAGTGGACGAGGCCAAGATCAAGGCAATTCAAGATTGGCCTACACCCACCACAGTTGGGCAAGTGCGAAGCTTCCACGGACTAGCCAGCTTCTATAGGCGCTTTGTCAAGGATTTTAGCACCATTGCTGCCCCTTTAACTGAGATCACCAAGAAGAGAAGTGAGTTTAAGTGGGAACATGCCCAGGAGAGAGCCTTCAACACCTTGAAGCTCAAATTGACGCAAGCCCCATTGCTATCCTTGCCGGATTTCACCAGGCCATTTGAGGTCGAATGTGATGCAAGTGGAATCGGTATTGGCGGCGTCCTCATGCAAGAAGGTCAGCCTATTGCCTTCTTTTCTGAAAAGTTGAAAGGTGCATGTCTTAATTACTCTACTTATGATAAAGAGTTATATGCCTTGTTTAGAGTTCTTAAGACTTGGTCACACTACCTATCGCCTAGAGAATTTGTCTTGAAAACTGATCATGAATCTTTGAAGCATTTTAAAAGTCAGGACAAATTAGATAGGAGACATGGTAGATGGATGGAATTCATAGAAACATTTCCTTATGTTATCAAATACAAAAAGGGAAAAGATAATGTTGTAGCCGACGCACTTTCTAGGCGTCATTCCTTGTTGACTACATTAGACTCTCGTGTTCTAGGCTTTGCATACATTAAGGAGTTATATGTAGATGATCCTGATTTTGGTGCCATATATAAGACTTGTGTAGATAAGGGAACCTTAGATAAGTTCTACTTGTTTGATGGTTTTCTCTTTCGTGTTGATAAGGTTTGCATACCAAGATGTTCTTTGAGATTGCTTTTGACTGAAGAAGCCCATAAGGGTGGATTAATGGGACACTTTGGTAGAGATAAAACTTATCACATGCTGCATGCTCATTTTTATTGGCCTCACATGCTTAGAGATGTAGAAAACATGGTTAAAAGATGCATTGAATGTTTAAAAGCTAAATCTAGATTGATGCCCCATAGTTTATATAGTCCTTTGCCTGTACCCTCAGCCCCTTGGGAGGACATTAGCATGGATTTCATAGTTGGATTACCTAGGACTAAGAAGGGGAGAGATTCGATTTTTGTTGTTGTCGATCGTTTCTCAAAGATGGCTCATTTCATAGCTTGCCATAAAATTGATGATGCTTCTAATGTTGCTAGCCTATTCTTTAGAGAAGTTGTTAGGATACATGGCCTGCCGAAAACCATTGTGAGTAATAGAGATACAAAGTTCCTTAGTCATTTTTGGAGGACTTTATGGGCTAAGTTAGGAACCAAATTGTTATTCTCTACTTCTAGCCACCCCCAAACCGATGGCCAAACTGAGGTGACTAATAGGACTTTAGCCACTATCCTTAGGGCTGTCATTAGGAAGAATTTGAAATTGTGGGAAGAAGCTTTACCTCATGTGGAGTTTGCTTATAATCGGACAATGCACTCAGCTACTAAGTTGACTCCATTTGAATGTGTTTATGGAACTAACCCACTAACCCCCTTAGATCTTACCCCATATCCTACGAGGGAGAAAGAAAGTTTTGATGCAGGAAAACATGTCCAGTTCATCAAGGAATTACATGATCGTACGAGGGCCAAGTTGGAGCAAAAGGCCGGGTACAATGCCGACCGAGCCAACAAGGGTAGGCGCCAAGTGATATTCCAGCCCGGAGATCTAGTTTGGGTGCATCTAAGGAAGGAGCGGTTCCCGGAGCAAAGGAAGAGCAAGCTGTCCCCACGAGGAGATGGACCTTTCAAGGTTCTTCAACGAATTGGAGACAATGCATACAAGCTGGAACTACCCGGAGAATATGGAGTGAGTGCCACCTTCAATGTCGCTGATCTCATGCCGTACCTAGCCATTGATGAGGACTTGGATTCGAGGTCGAATCCTTTTCAAGAAGGGGAGGTTGATGAGGGACCATCTAGGCTGCCACCCCCAAGTGCGCCTACACTCTTCGATGGACCACTCACCCGAGCTCGAGCCAAGAAGCTACAAAGAGAGATGCATGGCTTCATCGGGTACACCATGGCCAAGGAGGCTGCACACATCAAGGAACCCTCGCCATCCACAACATGCCTTATTGGTGTAACAAACGCCCCAGCCGCGTCCATGTGCGCAGATTGCTAAGCGGCCTCTATCCGAGCAACATTTCCAAAGCTTGGTTGTGCATTGCACGATTTGGGTTGTTACTTATGTGGGCCGCAGCCTATCTTTTGCTATTATTATTAGTGTTACTTTTCCGGGATTTGAAGGGCATATAAATAGCCCCTTGTTAGTTGTGTTTGGAAGACAAGACATTCCCCATTACAAGTGTGTAAAAACTGATTTCTCCTTAGAGAGAGTTTGAGAGCTTGAGCTCTTTGAACCTTTGGTGTTCTAAATCGCAGCTTGGTCTGCCTTGGATTGTGTCGACTTCATCGAAGGTTGGTGCTTTCCAACTTCCACAAGCCTCCTTCTCGTGCTTCAAGGATCCGTCCTTGATTGTGTGAGATTGTATGAAGAAGGGTCTCTAGGTGTCGTGTCCACCGGTGCTCGAGGCGAAATAATCCTCTTGTGTCGAACACAGCTTAGTGGTTCTACTTCCCTATCCGTTCAAGAAGGTCGGGTCTCTTGATCTCTATTTGGTTCTTGGTTGAAATAATACCAAGGGTCTTCTAGTTGTTTTCAAGTGGTTCTTCTTTTCTTCCTTTTATCCTTGTTCTTTGTGTTCTTGTTCTTGTGTCTTGTTTCTCATTTCTGACCATCTCTCCTTCTCTTCATGTCTTGAGTTGTTGTTTGTCGAAGATCGGGCATCCAGCGGCTAACCCCGCATCAACATGTTTTTCATTTCGATCAAGAAAATAATGTTTTTTCTATTATACAATCACGTCTTAAAACCTGAGCTAGCTAGTCGGTGCTCACATTTATTTACCATGATTCTTGATCTCCAAAACCTACTCCTTATCATAGTCAAGATGCATATTACAATTTTAGTCTCGCTAATAAAGAAGATTACAATCACGTATTGACTTTAGGGTGTTGGTTTTTCGAGACAACCACCCACAAATGACAAAATACGTGTCTCGTTTTGATGTTTAGGATCAAAATGTACTTTCAATGGAAGTATCTCCGTTTGAAGTGATTGTTGGGCAATATAGTCATTTGTGGATGGAAGTGGTTCTCAGTAATATGCGTCTGTATAGATAACCAGTGTATTTGTAGTATTTGTAATTATTTCACTATTATATATCATGATCTCAATCAATATACTATGTCATTGGTATTTCTTTTGTAATTCAAGAACCTATAACCTTACACTCTACTCCCTTCCACGAAAAAATGAGCATGAATTTTAGGAAGGAAGGGAGAACTTTGAGAAAGATTCTTGATTTTTTTAATTCGGTAATCTTGGGAATGTGCTTAGACAAGATTAGTAAGGCTTCTTAAAGCCTCATCGATATTGTAAACATCAACCAACCTCTTCTTGCTCATAAGTGCCGAGAGGGTAGTTGCTAGAGCGCTTAAGTACCAACCTCAACTTGCCATTTTATAGGCATTTTAACCAGTTGAGAAAGTAATTAAACTTTAACTAGGCTAAAGGATATCCAAGAGTGAGGACGATATTCTTTTTTGGCTAACTATCCTACAGAGTTTCTTTGGTACATCAGCAATTATCTTATCTAGATTTCATACTTTTCATCATCTAATCATTAAATTAAATGATTAATTAATCAATACAATTAACACAAGCTTTATAATTAATTTGGATGAAATGAATTTATTCTAAATTTAGACCACATAATTAAATCAAATTAAATATTCAATTAGTTGTATTTGTGTGTCACACACTAAGTTAATAAAAAAGTATAAACCTTTTATTTTTACATTACAAATATAATAAGAGTCTGAGAACACACTTTAAAAAGTATTCACACTTTTCTTTGGTGGCTTCATTTTTTATCCATGTATAGTATATAAAGACACAAAACTAAACATTTTTATTGAAAAAATCCCAAAAGACAAAATTTTAATGAAAAACGTAAGAATTGGCATAAGACAAACTTTATTAAAGTTAAGGGGTACTGGGCCAAATTTATGCATGTGTACCACTCCGAACTAATTCTTTTTTTATTCATGAGACCATCGAGAAAATCCGAAAGCTCAGGATTACCAAACGAAACTTCCCTTATTTTATTACTAATTTTGTTTTTAATTCCAAACATAGTGGTATTAAATACCTTATGATGTTTTTATGTATCATTCAACCCATTCATATCATATTTATAATGCGTTTTGAAAGTAATACGTTAAACGAATTAGCAAGCCCAAATAAATTGGATATGAGTTCGAGTTATTTTAAACTAATTAGCTAGTTACGTGGGTCCTTTGTTTTTGCAATACATTATCAAATTGGATATGAGTTCGGGGTATTTTGTGATTCAAATTATGCGAGTCTTTTCGAAGATGGGTTTCGTCTTTTTTTCAACAGATTTAATTTATTAAGTTTAAAACGTTTTGTATAAGTGTTATCCTAAATATTATTAACTGTATAGTTGCTGAGAATATTATTACGATAACTAAATCGGAATAGTGATAGGGGCAAAACAATCTTTGTAAACTAACCGTATAGTGAAGGTTCTTATTATCATCAAACTTAATTTCCAAAAACTAGATGTGAAGTCATCCGACAACCAAATCCTAACAACCTTGTAGAGATTGTATTAATAACAGACACTCTTCTTAGATCACTTTTATTTAAAACAGTTAATTAACAAGCCTTATTTGATAAAAGACCAACATAAATAATTGCATTGCAATTTATAAGGGAATTACAACAAGGATTAAAATAACTAAGAAGCACAGGTCGAAACATCTATTCCGCATTTTTCAATCTTCTTCTTGATATATTCCCTTTGCTCGGAAGTAGAACGACCGGTTATAAGGAAGCATATACAGTTATTATCAACGACCTTGAGTCCGTCACAACATTGGGTTGACAAGGCATCAACGCGAGAGTCATCACATGCTTTGGTTGTCTTTTCGTCTAAGTTGCTACAGGTGGTAGGATCATACTCTACGGCGTTAGCCGTGTGAAGAAATAACGCCAGAGTAGCGAGCATGGCCAGCTTTGTGTAATATCCTTCCATATCACTTCTTCTTTGTTTGTTTTTCTGAAAAAAGAAACCTATTTTGTTTAAACAAGTTGGCTTTCAGGTAGTCCTGTTGGTGAGAGTTTGGAAAAGTCGAGCATGATTATATAGGTAGTGAAGTGGACAACGATTAATTATAGATTATAGAATACGTGATGCGGAGTACAATTCGGGATGTGCTAAAAGTAGGCATTGCCAATAGAATAGAATCCTACAAAAAATGTGTGGTTTACAAATCGACTTCTTTCCATCTATCAAGATCTTTGAGTGAAAAGAAACGTCTAAATATGAATTTATCTAAAATTAGGCTCCCAAAATAACTGCTGAAAAATATCATTGTTAATCCTTTGCTTATGAAATATTGACAATCATGACATGCACCGTATCTACATTTTCAACTACAAAATTTATTATATTCTTGAATAAGTGAAATGTCTTATGATTTGTACATGTTTTTCATTTCGATCAACAAAATAATATTTTTTCTATTATACAATCACGTCTTAAAACCTGAGCTAGCTAATCCGCACTCACATTTATTTACCATGATTCTTGATCTTCAAAACCTACTCCTTATCGTAGTCAAGATGCATATTACAATTTTAGTCTCGCTAATAAAGAAGATTACAATCACGTATTGACTTTAGGGTGTTGGTTTTTCGAGACAACCACCCACAAATGACAAAATACTTGTCTCGTTTTGATGTTTAGGATCAAAATGTACTTTCAATGGAACTATCTCCGTTTGAAGTGATTGTTGGGCAATATAGTCATTTGTGGATGGAAGTGGTTCTCAGTAATATGCGTCTGTACAGATAACCAGTGTATTTGTAGTATTTGTAATTATTTCACTATTATATATCATTATCTCAATCAATATACTATGTCATTGGTATTTCTTTTGTAATTCAAGCATCTATAACCTTACACTCTACTCCCTTCCATGGAAAAATGAGCATGAATTTTAGAAAGGAAGGGAGAACTTTGAGAAAGGTTCTTGATTTTTTTAATTCGATAATCTTGGGAATGTGCTTAGACAAGATTAGTAAGGCTTCTTAAAGCCTCATCGATATTGTAAACATCAACCAACCTCCTCTTGCTCGTAAGTACCGACAAGGTAGTTGATAGAGCGCTTAAGTACCAACCTCAACTTGCCATTTTATAGGCATTTTAACTAGTTGAGAAAGTAATTAAACTATAACTAGGCTAAAGGATATCCAAGAGTGAGGACGATATTCTTTTATTGCTAACTATCCTACAGAGTTTCTTTGGTACATCAGCAATTATCTTATCTAGATTTCATACTTTTCATCATCTAATCATTAGATTAAATGATTAATGAATCAATACAATTAACACAAACTTTACAATTAATTTGGATTAAATGCATTTATTCTAAATTTAGACCACATAATTAAATCAAATTAAATATTCAATTAGTTGTATTTGTTTGTCACACATTAAGTTAATAAAAAAGTATAAACCTTTTATTTTTACATTACAAATATAATAAGAGTCTGAGAAGGCACTTTAAAAAGTATTCAGACTTTTCTTTGGTGGCTTCATTTTTTATCCATTTATAGTATATAAAATACAAAAAACTAACATGTTTATTGAAAAAATCCCAAAAGACAAAATTTTAATGAAAAACGTAAGAAAATGCATAAGACAAACTTTATTAAAGTTAAGTGGTATTGGGCCAAATTTATGCATGTGTACCACTCCGAACTAATTCTTTTTTACTCATGAGACCATCGAGAAAATCCAAAAGCTCAGGATTACCAAACGAAACTTCCCTTATTTTATTACTAATTTTGTTTTTAATTCCAAACATAGTGGTATTAAATACCTTATGATGTTTGTATCTACCATTCAACCCATTCATATCATATTTATAGCGTTTTGAAAGTAATATTTTAAACGAATTAGCAAGCCCAAATAAATTGGATATGAGTTCGGTTTATTTTAAACTAATTAGCTAGTTACGTAGTGATGTGATCGGGCCCGGGCTTCTCACCCACACGACTCTCGGCGCCGGTGCCTCATCTAGGCACCCGGCCCCGCGTGCCGGTGCTTCACCTAGGCACCCGGTTCTCCACGCCGGTGCCCCATCCGGGCACCCATGTGGGCCGCGCCCCAGGGCTCTCAAAGTGAATACAAGCCCATTGGATGTTTTTATTTGCCTTCAAGTGATCGGACCAAGAGCAAGTCCCGCTAGGCCCGAAGCCCGCTTGGAAGAAGGCCATTCAAAACCCACTTGGGAGGCTGCTTGGCGCCCACTCTTATCACACCTCCTCATGAAGCTTGGCGCCCACTCTTCTCACACCTCTTCAAGTTAGCTTGGCCGCCAAGGATGAGCTTGAAAGATGAATGCCTTCCACTCCAAGTAACAAGCCACCATCAATTACCGCCTTGGAGGCCAAGTCAAGCGCCCCATTTTTGCCCTATATAAAGGGATGCATTTCTTCATTTTTAGATAGATTAAGACTAAGCTTGAACCTGAATTGTGAGACTTTTTGTCCCGTTCTAGGTTTTGGGCTTTCCCGGCTTGTGGGACTCAAGCCGTAGGGCTCTCGTGAGACTCGAGAGCCGGATGGCGGGCTTTGGTTCGTGAGACTCGAACCTAGGCCTCGCCGTTCATATTTTTCAAACCAACCATGGCCTTCGGGTAACCGAGGGCTCGGAGGGTGGCCCGGCTCGTGAGACTCGAGCCTCGCTTTCCCTCCTTAAGCTTCCTAGCTTGGTTCACTCCGAGCGAGGTGCCAACCTATCCTTAGGGCCTCTTGGGTTGTTAGGGTTCGGTTCCGCACCCCTTGTATCCCTTAGTCAATCCCTCTCGGTGACTGGACCGAAGTGAGGGCTCGACTACTTATCCCACAATAATAAAAATCCCACAAAAAGAGTTTGTTAATCATAAAATCCCACACGTTCCAAAGTGTCACATTTTTGTTCAAATTCGCAAGTTTGGCAAGAGATTTCATCGAAGCCGAATTCAAGAAGCAACAATGAACTCCCTCGAACCAGAATCGAGTCCGATCCTAAGCCGAATCACATCACGTAGGTCCTTTGTTTTTGCAATACATTAACAAATTGGATATGAGTTCGGGGTATTTTGTGATAAATTATGCGAGTCTTTTCGAAGGTGGCTTTCGTCTTTTTTTCAACAGATTTGATTTATTAAGTTTAAAATGTTTTGTATAAGTGTTATCCTAAATATTATTAACTGTATAGTTGCTGAGAATATTATTACGATAACTCAATCGGAATAGTGATAGGGGCAAAACAATCTTTGTAAACTAACCGTATAGTGAAGGTTCTTATTATCATCAAACTTAATTTCCAAAAACTAGATGTGAAGTCATCCGACAACCAAATCCTAACAACCTTGTAGAGATTGTATTAATAACAGACACTCTTCTTAGATCACTTTTATTTAAAACAGTTAATTAACAAGCCTTATTTGATAAAAGACCAACATAAATAATTGCAGTGCAATTTAGAAGGGAATTACAACAAGGATTAAAATATCTAAGAAGAACAGGTAGAAACATCTATTCCGCATTTTTCAATCTTCTTCTTGATATATTCCCTTTGCTCGGCAGTAGAACGACCGGTTATAAGGAAGCATATACAGTTATTATCAACGACCTTGAGTCCATCACAACATTGGGTTGACAAGGCATTATCGCGAGAGTCATCACATGCTTTGGTTGTCTTTTCGTCCAAGTTGCTATAGGTGGTAGGATCATACTCTACGGCGTTAGCCGTGTGAAGAAATAACGCCAGAGTAGCGAGCATGACCAGCTTTGTGTAATATCCTTCCATATCACTTCTTCTTTGTTTGTTTTTCTTAAAAAAGAAAACTATTTTGTTTAAACAAGTTGGCTTTCAGGTTGTCTTGTTGGTGAGAGTTTGGAAAAGTCGAGCATGATTATATAGGTAGTGAAGTGGACAACGATTAATTATAGATTATAGAATAGGTGATGCGGAGTAGAATTCGGGATGTGCTAAAAGTAGGCATTGCGAATGGAATAGAATCCTACAAAAAATGTGTGGTTTACAAATCGACTTCTTTCCATCTATCAAGATCTTTGAGTGAAAAGAAACGTCTAAATATGAATTTATCTAAAATTAGGCTCCCAAAATAACTGCTGAAAAATATCATTGTTAATCCTTTGCTTATGAAATATTGACAATCATGACATGCACCGTATCTACATTTTCAACTACAAAATTTATTATATTCATGAATAAGTGAAATGTCTTACGATTTGTACATGTTTTTCATTTCGATCAACAAAATAATGTTTTTTCTATTATACAATCACGTCTTAAAACCTGAGCTAGCTAGTCCGCACTCACATTTATTTACCATGATTCTTGATCTTCAAAACCTACTCCTTATCGTAGTCAAGATGCATATTACAATTTTAGTCTCGCTAATAAAGAAGATTACAATCACGTATGAAGCCAACTTTCGGCTACCCTTGTTGGCTTAATTTGATAATATTATAAAATAAAAGTTAGACGATAGATTGATGATTGTATTATAAATTATACTATAAAATAGAACTTGCAAATTAGTTAATGATTTAGAAGATTAGCTAACGGTTTTAATTGTAAAATTTTGTTGGAAACTAAAAGTACAATCTCTATCTAAATTGAGGCAAAATAAAAAAACCATATTTGATCGAAATTGTTCAATATAATTTTTGCAATGTTTAATGGATTCTATCGTACTTAAAAGGAAGTGTAAAATAAAATGTAAAAATAAGCTCACAAAAATGTTAAGCACATACTTTTCTTTAAACTAAGGATTAATATACAATAAATCATATGTTTCATCGCTTGTTATGACTACTCACTATATCTACTATAATATAATCTATTACTATATACTAAAGCGGAAGCAAATTCCGCCACCATATTGTGTCACATCACCCCTTTTATTAAAATAGTATATTTTATTTAAATTCTTTTGTCATCTATTAGCTTGAGAGATTTATCTTTGTACTCCCTACTTGAAATTTTTATCTTTTTTTATCTATTAAGTTAGAAAATTTATGTAAGTTTATCTATTAAATTGATACGTACGTGGTACAATTTTATATTTGACCGTGGTACAAAATATCAATTGCTCATACGTACATCAGTACATGGTACAATTTTATCTCTCTGTGGTACAAGATATCAATGATGATATATTTTACTTAAAGATTTTGAAAATTTTTTCTTAATTATATCTATTATCTATTACTATATATTAAAGCGGAAGCAAATTCTGCCACCATATTGCGCCACATTATCTTCTTTTTTTAAAAAAATCTATCTTATGAAATCTTGATTTTATCATAATATTATAGATACTTAATTAAAATGTTAGTTCTATATTAGAATTTGTGTTGTTTAATTAATAATTCTATCTAAATATATAAATCTCTGTCTTATCATTTTACACATTTAATTAATACATAGATATATCATAAATCTTTTTTAAAAAAAATTATTTTTTTCGTCACAATCTTTAAAACATAAGCATACTATTTTACCCATTTAATTAACTGTCATATTAAGTTTAAATTATTTTTCGTAATTTTATCAGGTTTTTTTTTTAAATCGTCAATGGTAGCAAATCTACCACTATATTTAAGACAAACATTCATTCTATTAAAACAATATATTAAATACATTGTTACTATCATATCATATTAAAATATCAATAAAAAAGTAGATGATATATTTAACATATATATATATATCACTAATATTTCTTATTGATTACACTTTAGAAAAAAAAAGATAGATTTCTTATTTAAGATGATAATTCATTCATATTTTCATTACATATTTAGTTATTTTTTTAGAAAACAAACATATATATGAGATAATTTGGTTTTCTATTTAACTTTTTAAATATTTTCTATATATTCAATATATAATATAGTAATCCAAATTTTATTTAACCTTATTGATTTTATTATATACGTTAGTTTACATAATTTAATGTAAATGGCAAAAGATTTGTAGCAGCTGTTAAGAAAATGTGATAATGCATCCTATGTTATTTCATTCTTCCTCAATTATTTAAATATGTTTATGTATGTATAAAAAGTAAATATATAAATAGAATTCTGTCATTTTATAATCCAAAAAATAAGCGTCGTTTTCAAACAAAGTACACATATGATAATATTTGCAATTGTTATAGTAAATTCATACACAAAACGATAAATAAATAAATAACACCCCCGTACAAGGTACGGGTCATCCGCTAGTATAGTATAAAGCAGAACCCATCTCTGTTGAAAAAATTGCACCACCTCATCGACACTGCATAAAAAAATCTTATTAATGTCACCTCAACAATTGCAGGAAAAAATATGAATAATCCCAAAATTACTTCGATATACACCAATTAGGTAGTTAGAATATTAAGTAGTTTATGAATGATTCCGAAATTGCAAAAAAAAATACTGAAAAATATGAATGATCTTGAAATTGCTTATATAAGGTAGTTAGAATATTACTTATATATTTGTACATCTCAAAGATCAATTTATACGTACATAATTATTGTGGAGAAAATTGCATAATTATTTTGTACATAATTGCATAATTATAAATTAGGCAGTTTATGAATGATCCTGAAATTGCTTCTATATGCACCAATTAGGTAGTTTGAATATTAGGCATATTTATCATAAAGTAGCTATTAATCACAAAATCGTAATTATGTACGTGATATATAAAGTATTCAACTTTGATGAGATGTACGGGTAATTACTATTAATTACATATTAGAAAGCATAATTATTTTTTAAATTTGTACCGTTTTTAAAATTTCTTTGTATGCTCTTGATATCCTATCTAAATTTTGATATCTTACCTAAATTTATTATCTTAAGAAAACATAATTTTCATTTAAATGATTAAAATGTTTTTCATTTTAGGTAAAAGATTTCTATTACCCTTTTACGAAGATTCTATATAATTAATTTACAAAAATAGATTTCATAATTTAAATTATAAACTATAAAATAAAAATACATATATAGGTCAATATGTTCGGATTTGCGTTATACATTACCGAGTAAAAAATAGGCTCAGCTTTAAATTTAATTTAGGATCGATAAAATCAATTTTATATTCATATTACCCGTACATGATACGGGATTTATACTAGTTAAACAATATAAATGACTCAACAACCCAAACTTGTATATTGCCCATAAAAACCACAATTCAACCAATTAAATCTCAATAAGAAAAAAATAATAATTTGGAAAAATCACTTTCAACGGATTGGATATCTTGAACCAAATTCAATATGGACTGAAAAACTCAAAGCATGTACATGGTGCTTGTGTTTTTAACTTGGAAAGAGGATAGACTGGTTAGTACATGTAATATGACCATACCTACATTTAAAAAAAAAAAAAAAAGGAATATATATTTTCAATTTTCAATTTTGGCTTAAAATTAAGTTGCCTTAATTTGTAGATAAATTAAGTTGCCTCAAAAAAGTCATAATGAAGAGTTGTAATTATAAAATCACAATCAAAAATTTTAATTGTAATTTGGCTTGATGTGCATGTAAATTGTCAACCACAAATCATGATTTAAATTTTAAAATGAATCTTAATCATAATTGAAAATAAAAGATTAATGGATATAATGGAAAATTATATTCCAGATTAACCAAAAAAAAAATTGGTCGAATGAGAGGCGACACTCTCCGGCCCGTAGGGGGCGTTTTATTAATATTTAGAAAAAGAGGACTAAGTAGTCATCACTCGGGGGATAGCCCGACCCCTTACATCGTTAAGCAATGATTCGGCCTATTTTGTATAGGTTAACTTTTGTATTTTAGGATATTATTGAGTGTGTTTAGGTTAAAGTTTGTGGTAATTGTAATATCTAGCCCGAAGACACAAGGATGCAAGAATCAAGAGTTTTAAGGCGTTTTGAGCGGTCTGCGCGACACCACTTACTTGCGAAGGCCATATCTGAAGCTACAGAGGTCGGATTGACTTGATTCCGGTGTCATTAGAAAGCTAACTTCAAGGGCTTCAATTCATCTGTTTGCACCGAAGTCAGATTCCAAGCGGAAGATGGTCAAAACAGCCTCCGAAGTGACACCAGAGGTTCTGTCCCGAGCGCGGGCGCGGTGGAGACGACGCGACCGCGGTGATGCCGGATCCGAAGCGGGCCGAAATCTTTCTATCTTGTTTCCTTTTCTATCTTTTGCCTCTTTCCTTTTCTATCTTTTCTCCTTTCCTAATTAGATTAGGGAAGCATGTTCCCTCGGTCTATATAAGGAGGAGACTCCTTAGGTTTTGGAGACAATCTATCTCTTATTCATCCAATTAATTCTTTAGTTTAGTTTAGTTAGGGTGTGCTAGTCTCCTAGGGTTTGTTCAAGAGAGAAACTCTGATATATGAACTCGTGAGATTTTGGTAATTGATTTCTATCCTTTGGTTAATATCTCTTCTCTTTGTGCTTAATTCCATGAGCTTTGCATGATTCTTTGAGCCTGGCCAACTTGTTGAATTATCATTGTTCTATAGTCTGAATTGATTTGTTTCATTGTCTGTGTGAGCATCTCTTTTCTAGAAGACAAGTTGATTCTAGGACCGTGGACTAGGATTAAGAGAGAGAATTGATTGTTTTATCTTGCAATTGACTCGTAACTTGATTGTTTGATATTATATCCTGCATATCCTTGTTCTCTATGCTAATTCTAGGTTTAAGCGTCCTTGCCTAGGGTTATAGAATTACTTGGACCGTGGACTTGCGATTATTAATGATCAGGATAGGAATTAACCATATGTGTGAATGAAATCAATGGATGAATCTATGATCGAGTGATTATTTCATGAGTGGATCTTTTGAATGAACCTGCCTCTTATCTATGTGTTTATTTGTTTGTTATTTGTTTCCTAGGTTAGTTTAGTTTAGATATCTCTTTGATTTTTCCTTATCTTTAGTTGATAATTATATTAATACTAGAAGCCTTAGTTCTCTTGGGTTCGACCCCTTACTTGCTTGCTATACTTAGTTTGTTTGTTTGGGTTATTTATCTTTGATCTTAGCACGATGACTTTAGCCGAGTCAAGCAACAAAACAGAAATCCCCTCAGGCGGGGCACTCAATACATGCAATCCGCAACGGTATTTGCCTCTCGGTACACATGACGGAATCGGATAGACCAGTCCCTACTAATAAAGCCTTGCAATTAGATACCAGGCTAAACAACGGATGAATTCGCTTCACACAGGTACTTAAGAGGTTGATAACGAGTTGCGAGTCTGACTCAAGATAAAATTTACGATACCCCTTATCCCAAGCCAACTTCAACCCGTTATAAACCCCCCACAATTCCGTCAACGGAACTGTGCACGAGCCGATGTGATGAACGAAGCCACCACGTCACTCACCTCTACTATCCCTAAGGACTCCACCCGCAGCCACTCCTCCACCTTGGACTGCACCATCCCCATTGATCTTGATCTCTTCTTCGCTCGGTTTGTCCCAACTAATCCCATGAACAGCCATGTCGACTCCACCTTTAGATTCCGTCATCTTCTCAGCCGCTACCGAATGATATTTTTATCAACCTTTTGCAATAATCATGCATTCAACTTAGGCCTTCTAACGAAGTTAACAAAATTGAAAAGGTAGACATCAACAAACCTCATGTGGATATGTGCGTTAATACTGCTAAATGATTGGATTGATTAGTATTCACCAAAGTAGATGTCTACAAAATAATAAAATTATAAGTATGAATAACATCTACAAAAGTAAAATTATGTAACGGCGAATCCATATGCACACAAAAAAGAGGGAAGGGGGTGGAGAGGCCACTTTCCCCTAATTTAATAACTAACTAGCCTCCCTTAAAAACTAGCCCTTTCCACCTAATATAAAAGCCTTCTTTTTTTTTTCCTTTTCTCTCTCCTCCCTTCTCTCTTCGTCGGCCTCGGAGTTGAGAGCACAAACATGGAGGCGTTTTACTGGAATCCTCCTCGTTGGCCTCGGAGGTCGGAGTCCATGGACTGGAACACCGCATCTCCGCCACTCCGTCAGCTCCGCAACCGCCTCAAACGCAACCAGGAGCTTTTCGAGGTCGGAATCCATGGACCGGATTGCCGGATCTTGACTCCGATTGGTGGCGGATCTCTATTTCGCAGATCTAGGGTTTCGGTTCCCGTCGCCTGCAAAGATCCCTCGCTCAACACCGTCTTCAACCTATCGACTCCGATTGGTGGCGGATCTGGACTCTGATTGGTGGCGGATCTCGACTTCGCATATCTAGGGTTTCGGTTTCGGTTCCCGTCGACTTCGCAGATCTAGGGTTCCGTGTTCAGCCGGTGCTGGTACGTGCGTGATATGCCATATGTTGTTGTGTGTAAACTGCAAGGTTCCGTGGCACTCCAAAGAGCGTTCGCATCGGCGCTCGTGAGTGGAAAGGCGGCGACTGTGTTGGAATTCTACTCGCCGAAGTGCACGCTCTACAATTCGCTCGTCAATTTCGTACTCGAATTGGAGAAGCGGAATTCCGATTGGCTCCATGTTGCAATGGCGGACGCCGAGAACGAGAATTGGCTTCCTGAGGTGAAATCCGCAACCCTAGCTCTTTTGCACTTGAAAGAAAACTAGATTAGTTTCAAAAAAATTCTATTCTAGAGCTAAATTCAACTAATTAAAGAGATCTCCTGACGTTCTGAGCTCACATATCAGTAAAATCTAGCAATTTAGATGAGATTATTGCCAGTTATGAAAGGAGTCCTTTGCCGGTAGTATTCAAGTCCCATGAACATATGTTTATTGCATTGGTGAACTATGAACGATGCGTTTGTGAAATCCGCAAACCCTAACTCTCTTGCAATTGGAAAAACTAGATTAGTTTCAAAATCTTGCTATTATAGAGCTAAATTCAACTAATCAAAGAGGCTTCCTGACTTTCTGAGCTGACATACACGAACATCAGGAAAATCTACCAATTCAGATGAGATTATTGCCAGTAATGAAAGAAGTCCTTTTGTTGGTGTTATTCAAGTCCCATGAACATGTATTATTTGCATTGGTGAACTATGAACGGTGGGTTTGACTTTATAAGTTGGGTTTACGGTTTTTAGTGATGACAAGTTGAGTTTATGGGTTTTGGTGATGACAATTTGGTTTTACGGATTTTGGTGATGACAAGTTGAATTTATTTTGCATTGTTAAATTTGTCTATATATTACTTTTAATTATGGCCTATTAGCTCAAATGGTAGAGCAACGTGCTTAACGCACAATAATATGGGTTCAAATCCCACATAGGCATACTAATAAATTCTGATGACAAGTTGCATATGTGATGTAATATCCGGTTCCGTTCCAATTTCTGTTTCTCGTTTGATAAATTACTTCGGGTCTTGATAGCAAAGTAAATTAGCCATAAAAATATTTAAAATGCTAATAAGTCTTGGAGCGTAAATCAATTATATTGTTAGCCTTGATCAAAAAAAATAAAAAGTTATATGGTTAGCCATATACTTATCTTTTGGGTAAAGATAAGATTTTGTTATTTCTTTTCCTTTTTATCTAACCCTAACTAACCAATTCCCCCATAATTCACAATCTTCCTTCGTTGAGCATGGTAGCATCGTTCCTCTATTTACCAATTGGTAAGCAAGGTGGTCCATTCCCCTTCCTTTCTTTTTTTGTATCAATTTCTTTTCTTTCCTTTTTTTTGATCGGTGGTTCGGGTGGGGTGGCGATCGAGTCGAGTAACGGGGGTCGGGTTGTCGGGCTGTGGGCGGACGTCGTCGGGGGATCTGGGGAAGGGCAGTCGTCGGGTCTAGGGTCGCGGGTCATCGGTAGTCGCCGGGTCGGGATCGGAAGTCGGGGCGTTGGGGCCGTTGTCAACAGTCGGGATCAGGGCCGGTCTTTGGGTGGTCGGTTGCGTGGGTATAAGGGCGAGCGAGAGCGGGCGGCGTCTGGGCAGAGCGGGTTGTCGGGGCTGGGGTTCCGGGTCTAGAACGGAGGCGGAGACTTGAGAGCGAGGCCGGTCGTGTCGGGCTAGGGTGGGCAGCATTGAAGTGCAAGGGGGAATTTGAGATGGGCAAGAGGAGTATACGTGGCGTGGCTACTGGGAGATTGATGGTAGAAGAAGGCTAGGAAAGAGGGAGGGTGAGTTGGCAGAGGAGGAGATGAGGAGCCCACTAAGGAGTTGGTCAAAATTATAGATTGAGCAAGGGTGAGTTAGATCAAGTAGCTATGGGTGGGCCAAATTAATTATAGTGGGGTAGCTAGTCGGGTTCCATGGCGCCGGTTTGGGTCCCTGTCCGGGTTGTTAAGTCGGGTTTGGTTCGGTTCCGTTTTAGGTTCTACTTTTCTTAATTAAGTAAAGCATATTTTAATACTTTTATTAAAATTATCGTTTATAGGAGATTGATTTTGCTGAGTCATTGTCATTCCTCGCTCGTAAGGAAATTTCTTCGTCTTTCAGGTAAGTCGTTCTGCGACTTGCTCGGCTCGGTGGTTTTATTCAATTCTCGTTGGATTGCATGCTGTGCTGGTAGGATTGGTTTTGGGGAATTAGTCCCTATAATCTTATTTTACTAAAATGTTTTATTTATATAAATATGTGTGTGTGATCGTATGTGTTATTGCGTGCAACTGGTTTTCAAAAGGATTTTATCGTATGAAAAGTTTTCAAATGTTTTTCTGTGTGTTGGCATCTACAGGTACGGCCTTTTTCTCGGATTTTCGAGGAGAAGGGGACTTCTAGAGGCATGGTCGTATGGCAAGGAGAGCCCCTTCAAAATTTATAAAAATGTTTTGGCGAGTGCTCTAGTAGGGGGCTCGACCAGGGGTTAGAAGTGTGTGGAAAATGGAATGGCTGGAGGATGCCTTAGATGCGGGTGCTGTGGGTGGAGGCCGTTAACACCCCGCTTAGGATTGTGTATGTGTGTGTGTGTGAATGTGTGGATTCGTGAATGTTTGTGTGAAAGGATTTATTATTGTGATGCTGCTAGTGAATTTGAATGCGTGTGACTAACTGGACTTAAGACTGGACTAGAGCTATGAGTGTGATTGCGGACTTGTTTGCTAACCTTAGTAACTCGTTTTGAAACGTTCTGATTGTACCGTATGTTCTCTGACTAGGATTAGGATAGTAGCTGACCCTTCGGGGAACTATTTTTTAGATTGTAGGTATCTAGGAATCCGTGTAGGGACTTGGCGGATTGGTGGTGCGAAGCGGCGATGCGTGTCATAGAATGGTTTGGGTTTTGGGGAAGGGTTGTTATTTTACTATATTATTTGAATTATCATGTTTACTCTTATGACGTACGTTGTTAGTTAATGTGCAAGGGGTTTGGGGAAGTTTGTATTTGTTAGTCTTGTGTTGAGTTGGGATCATGAATTGTTTCGTAAAAGTTTTATTTCGTAATACAAGTTGGATGTTTTTCAATTTTCTCGCCGTGCCCGCGTTGCAAGATCCGAAAGTTCTGTTGTCAAACTAGCTTGGTAACGCCTCGTGAGGTCTACTACCGAGTAACGCCTTGTCGGAAAGACGGGGTGTTACATGTGATGACAAGTTAGGGTAATGACAAGTTTTGTACGTGATGATAGGTTTTTTTGTACGTGACGACAGGTTGAGTGTTGACAAGTTTTTGTACGCAACGACGCGTTTTTGAACGTGACGACAAGTTTTTGTATGTGACGACACGTTTTTGTACGCTATGACAAGTTTTTTTGTACGTTATGACAAGTTTTTTTACGCTATGATAAGTTTTTTTATAAGCGATGACAAGTTTTCTACGCAATGACAAATTTTTCTACGCAATGACAAGTTTTTCATAAGGGATGACAAGTTTTCTACGCAATGACAAGTTTTTCTACGCAATGACAAGCTTTTCTAAGTGGGGACAAGTTTTTATGTATGATGACAAGTTGTTTTTAATCTTCCGGTGACATGATTTTTGGATGACATGATTTCCGATGACAGGATTTCAGGTGGGACGCGGTGGCACGCGTGTAATTTTTTTTTGACCAGGGGTATTTTCGGAAAAACGACTGGTTAGCACATAAATTTTTAAGGCCGCCTATCCGCTCCACAAATCTCCCCAAATAGCCTACTTACCAAATTTTCTCTAAAAGCCTTTGCGCACAGGAAATTTGACGTTACATGAAGGGCCACGCTATGATGCGTCGAAGTCCCGGATACACACGCTTCAAGGAGCGGTCGAAAATAGAGAAAAATTTGGTAAGTAGGCTATTTGGGGAGATTTGTGGAGCGGGTAGGCTCCCTTGAAAATTTATGTGCTAACTAGTCGTTTTTCCAAATATACCCCTGGTCAAAAAAAAATTACACGCGTGCCACCGCGTCCCAATTAAATCCTGTCATCGGAAATCCTGTCATCCGAAAATCCTGTCACCGAAAAATTGAAAAAAACTTGTCCCCATGTATAAAAACTTGTCATCGCTTAGAAAAACTTGTCATTGCGTAGAAAAACTTGTCATTGTGTAGAAAACTTGTCATCCCTTATGAAAAACTTGTCATTGCGTAGAAAAACTTGTCATCCCTGACGAGAAACTTGTCATCGCATAGAAAACTTGTCATCGCTTATAAAAAAACTTGTTATCGCGTACAAAAACTTGTCATCACTCAACCTATCGTCACGTATAAAAAACTTATCATCACGTACAAAGCTTGTCATTTTCCTAACTTGTCATCACATATGCAACTTGTCATCCAAATTTATTAGTATGCCTATGTGGTTTATGAACCCACAATATTGTGCGTTAAGCACGTTGCTCTACCATTTGAGCTAATAGGCCATAATTATAAGCAATATATAAACAAATTTAACAATGCAAATAAATCAATCATCGCATTTAAAACTTGTCATCATTTTTAAAATTATTCACCACAAATCCGACTTGTCATCGTCCGACTTGTCATCACCAAAACCAATTCGACAAGACAAACTACTAGTTAATTTAAACCCAAAAAACCAACTGGTCATCTCCAAAACCCACAACATCAACAACGTCCGACTTTTCCTGATGTTTTCCCTATTTTGTTGCCTATAAATTCAACTTGTCATCTCCTCTGGTATATCATCTATCTTCCTCTTATTGAAAAAAGAGGATTTCAACAAATATCAGCAAAACCGATATTCAATACGTACTAGCCATACAAATCACTAACAAAGGAAATTAAATAGGATGAGCACTAAAATCACACCAATTTGAAGCATCATCTCACAAAATCAACTGATTTCCAACTACACAACTGATGTTATCATGGTCTACTTGCCCTACCGAATGAACTCAAAACTTCAACTCAATTCAAACACAACACGGAACGAGAAATCAAAGAATGACAAGGAAGAAGAGAAGAAATTGCATATCTCTCATTCCACAAGTAGGAAGCGGGATTGTACGAGGAAGGATCATGAGGGATAAACCACTCAATTCACTTAATCAATGCCATCGATGAAGAACACTTACTTCACCGCTTACCTATTCCTATCACCCTTACCGTCCCTCTCCGTCGCTGGAAACGACTCGGATCCGTACAACGGCCAACAACGCACGAACGTAGACCCCTCGATCGGATGCGTAATCGTCGTCCTCGTCTGCGCCTTCTTCATGACCGGCTGCATCGCCACCTACATCGGCGGTTGCGCCGGCGCCACCCCCGCCTACGGCCGGTATCTTCTCCCCGTCGCTTCCGGGCGCTCCAAGCCTTGCCTGGCCAGATCTGACATCGAAACACTCCCTACGTTCGTTTACTCCGACGTCAAGAGTCTCAAGATCGGGAAACGAGATCTCGAATGCGCGATTCGTCTCGCGGAGTTCGCCGACGACGAGAGGCTAAGACTTCTCCCGAAGTGCGAGCACGCCTTCCATCCCGAGTGCATCGATCCCTGGCTCTTCGTACGGTCGACCTTCAATTGCCGCCACCAATCAGGCCACCGCCGAGGCCGTCGATCCCACCATCGATCATTGACCATGGCGCCCAAATCGTGGTCGCTCTCATGGCTGAAAGGCCGGCAGATCGACAGCGCGGCGATGGTAGTAGCCTGGGAACGAAAATCAGTAGACATTGATCCACTCCAATTGGACGTCGGACAATCCGTCTCCGCTGAACCGGCCGGAGCGATCGACTCCGTGCTCGTCGCAGATCACCTCCAAGTATTTGGATCTGATTTGGTTCCCGCACTGGCCGCCAAAACGTGCATGATTTCTAGGGTTTTTTTGGGAGAGAGAAGATGAGAGAGGAAAAAAATGGGAGGAGATAGAAAATGAAGGAAAATAGGGGTATTAATAATACCGACTAGATAGTTATTTTTTTTAGAAGGGTCTAATTACTTCCAAAATGTATAAAAAGAGGCTTCACCACACTCTTTCCTCTTAATAATATTGGGAATGGGTATCCAACCTTTTCTCGCGTCATGGTGATATAGAAATATTTTAATTATACTTTAATATTTAGACATACAGCTTTGCTCAATTGGCAGCATTGTCTAGGCCCAGCCCATCTTTTCGTAATCCCCCGTGTTCGACACTTTTCAGTTTTCACCCTCCATAGCTTTCATTTTTTCACTTGGGTGCTCACATTAATTAATTCTAATATCCGACCAAAAAAAAATTAAGTAATTCTAATATGGTCTACCTTCTCTCCGTCACCACACTTCTTATTCTTTTCCTTTTTTCCTTAAGTATACTCTTACAACTAGTTATAACTCGGGCCTTGCCCGGGGTTTTCTCAAATAAAATTTAAAATATGTTCATTTACACAATAACTTTTTAAAATCTGATAAGTATAGTGAAAACTTCAATATTTAGAATCGGTTAATTGGTTAATTTTAGTGACATGAACCGATGTAGAGTAAACTCGAATTTGATTGTGTGAACTTAGTTAATGATTCGAAGTTTGTTAACTAAGCGTAATAATAAATTTACATATGATCTATGGATACTACAACTTAACATCATATTTAATTTGTAACATTAAATTTGCATATATAAAATTATTTATATATTGAATATATATTCATTAAAATAAATAATTTGAAATAACTTTCGTTCAACGTCAAGCTAGTCCTAAACGTCAATGTCAAATGGAAGTATAATATGATTGACTCTCTTCACCAATTGGTCAACCTAAACTTGTAAGAAACCCATAATGACTTGGCCCAACTAACCTATAAAATTAATGACGTGAACCTATACTAGGTTCTGAACCAAACTAACTGACACTAGTACAAAAAATGCATTTTATCCCGGTTCCGTGTCACATTTTATCACGGTTATGAACCGTGATGTTTTGTTCCGGTATAAAAAGGTAAAGGTACACAACCGTGATAATTGCTAACATTTTATCACGGTTATAGAACCGGGATAAAAACATTTAAAAACCGGTATAAATAATATTATTTTGCGGCACACTTGGGTTTTTTATCACGGTTAGAACCGTTATATTTGATTGTGCTTTTTATCCCAGTTCTTCAAAGAACCGTGATAAAAAGTAGTTTATTTTTTTAAAAAAAAATAGTCGGCCAGTTCTTTTGAGAACTGGACTGGCTTAATACAACAATCGTGGTATCACAAAAGTGATTTGCTCTAAATCAACAACTCATTAGATACAAGGCCAAAGCCAAAAAATACTTATTTAGTACAATTTGAATGCAAAAAGGACATTATATAGTTTGTCAATAATAAAGCCTCAAAAATTTAAGTTCTCTAATATTAACATTTTTGTCCCGATACTCCGTGGAGCAACATCAGACATCATCTGTTCCTGTCCACGCCAGAAAATCTGCAAACAAAACATTTTCCAAGTTAACCATTTTTGTTGAGTCAAAATAACAAATCTGAGAGATGTTAGTAGAAAAGGATGAGGAATTAGAAAGACTATATTACCTTGTCTATCACACCAAATTCTCTAGCTTTGACAGAGTTCATATAAAAAGGCCGTCTCATCTTCTGAGCAACCGTTTCTTTGGACTGATCACACACTATAAGTCAGACAAAAAATCTGTAGGCACTAAACTAATTCTCAGCTGAAATGAACTAATCAAGCTTACATTGACAGTGTGTTGTGCCATGAGATCAACAAAAATGTCCCTGTTTTTGATTACCTGTACAGACATTAGTGAGTAAATAATTAGCCTCTAATGATAAAGGTTTACTACTGGATGCATCACAGAGACATTTCAACACCACTACTTTTAGCACTTTAACATTAATCAACTTATGTCTAAAATATTCAAAGCAAGGCATACAACCACCATACAAGAAGTAATTCTGTAGCATTCACGCACAAGCCATAAGTTTCATCCTTTTGAATTTTCCACTGATTATTCTACTAAATTTCCAAAAACCCCTCTGATGAAAAATAATAATTTGCTTCGCCATCAATGTAGAATTGGTTGTTTTGTAAAGACCAACTGACCAACTTTGACTTCAACATTAATCTAAAAAAGCATTCAGTGTCTACTACTTCACGCTCCCTAGGAAAACAAACAAATCCACTACTATTTTTGTTGAGCACCATAGGTCCCCAACAAGGCAACACCCATTAAGGAAAAAACAAGGCTAATCATTTAGGTAATTAATTGAAAAGGTTTATTCATTGTACAAGTGATCAAATTGGCCTAGCACTAGCAGCAATAGCAGATCGAGGAAAATAACAATGATAAACTGCAGAGCTGGCCATAGAATTTATCAAAAAAATATTAGCAAAAGAAGGCAACTCCTTAACAGCCATCCCCAACCACTATTCCAACATCTAGTTTCTATTCTTTCAGTCAAAAGCAATCGAAAACAAGGAATAAAAATGGTTGCTTGTAATCATTAGTTAAGCCCTGTCATAATAATCATGGAGCATATTTAAAGCATATCTGGTTCAAAAATATCATGTCAAACACTAAAATAGCAATATAATTAATGAATCACAACTCAGATAAATGTACAACACATATCCCTAATCAAACACAACCCTCAAACTGGCAATTACCTAGTTCTTGTCTTTAAGAGATGCATAATAATATATTATTCAAGCAACTGTGGTGGTAAATTTGTATAAACTACTCATTAACTTGACTTGCATTTCTTTTCCATTCATATTAACTATATATATATATATATGCAATAATAGTATAGTGTTTTATATATAAAGAAATCCAGGAAAAGTATATCAACTCAATTTGTCATCAGGAAGATAAACTATTACTTCTTTTTAACCACTTTTTATGGTTTTTATTCATACATGCAAACAAACAAGTCAAGTTAGATTGAATTATGTGTTACACTACTTTAACACCTAATCTAATCCAAAACATATCGTGCATATATCTAAACACTATTTCAATGATTTCACTAGGATAGCTTTAGGATAATTAATTAATCCCTACCTACAAAAATTAAATAATCAAAATGTTAAACGGGTTAATGATAAATAATCAAACTACTCGATGTTGCTTCATGAAGATTTTATATATTTTGTTGCTTAGTGAACAAGTGTCATCCTTCATCGTCATGAGTAATAATAAGAACACAGCACAAAACCATTTCCATTTGCAGAACCAGACTACCTCTCTTGCTTAATCTTTCTCATGTCCAAGTTAGTGTCACTGTCGCATATCAATTCAAATTACAATGCACCAGTACACTCATTCGGTCACTCCCGGCACATCTCAAGAACTTTCAGATCAATCATGAACCACAAACCTACAATTCCTGTTGTAATTCTAGGAAGAACTCAGAGCTATACCAACATTTTTAGCAATACAACTGAGTTGAATTTTTAGGAAATTGTATACTTGTATTAGGAGTAATTCAGGAGCAACCATCCTCTTTGCTTTCACCGACAGCCTCTACAGGTCTGAAATCGCAGCCAACGTCGTTCTCCCTTTGGTTCCGCCCAGGCCAAGCACAACTCTCGGCTCGGAGTCAGCTACATTGATAGATCTCACCTTCGGGCCACCAGACATCGAACGAAACGCCTGAGAATCCCTCTATAAGACTACAACAGTACTTTAACCAACTAATAGGTCAAAATTAGGGTTTTTACCTTCAACTCAGCGAGCACGGGCCGTGAACTGCTATGAAGAAGCTAATCGAGCACAATGTACAGAGAAACCCTAGATGATGAGGAGAATTATTGGCTGTGCGGAGGCGAAATTGCGCAGAAACATGCGATGGCGTTCGTCGTCGAGGAGATCGTAGACCATGCGATTGCGCTTAATGAGGTTTTGGCCGTCGAACTTGGGGGAGACGATCCGGAGATTGAAGTAAGTCTCGACAGCGCCAGAGTTTCTCATGGCGGCGTGACCGGCGTGTTGAGCGGAACAATCTTCGGAGAGTGTTTGATGTGAAGAATCTGGCGAAATGGATCGGGCCGTTCGAAGAAGAAAGGCAGAGAAAGGGATATGGCCGGATCTCTTGAAGCGGCTAGGTTAAAAGCGCTGATAAAAATTTATAAAAATATATTGTATAATTGTTATGGCCTGCCCGAGAAGGAGATTCAGGCTCGGAGGATTGGAACTAGAAAAGAAAACGGATCCCGGTCCTTTTCTTTTAGTGCTTCGACCCGATGTAGAAATAGAAACAACTTTCGAAACGAAAGGGACTAAACAGGAGAATTTGTAACTTGCTATCCTCTTGACTAGCAGGCAAAGATTTACCGCAATGGGCGAAAGCCTGACGGAGCAATGCCGCGTGGAGGTAGGATTCGTCGATCCTCAAAGAAAGAAATAAGAAAAGTCAATAAACTCAACGCCACTATTCTACTATTCTTGAGTGGCATGTATTTCCACGGTGCTCGTTTTTCCAACTATGAAGCGTGGCTCTATTTCACTCCCCGATGGGGGTTCTTTTCACCCGAAGACAGCTGGGTGCAACCAACCGAATCGGGCAGCTCCCTCGATTCGCAGATTGGTCTGACTCGTAATATGTATCCGGGACGTGATAAGAGGCGTTAATGGTCCTTTTTAGGACACACTTACATAAACCGGGATAAAATAAGTGTGATAAAACATGATTTTTGTACTAGTGTGACCCAAATCCAAATGAATAGAATTTGCAATGATCCAAACTTAATCCAAACCTATAATACTCAATTTGAACTCAAAATGATCAACCTATCAAGCTGGTATCATTAATAACTTTATTTTCCATATGTAATAGCCCAAAGTTATACTCCTTCCGAACTTGAAATAACCAACCTGCGAACCTAACATGCTATCAATTGTGTTCTCTATATAAAATAGTTGAAACTTCTACTCAATCCGAACTTATTATGATCAATGTACAGAACAGACCCATACATAGGATTATTCTCCATATATAACAATTCAAACTTATACTCAATTTGAGCTTAAATGACCAACCTGTAGAACCGACCCTATTAATTAGTTTATTCTCGATACATAACAGTCCAAACTTGTACTCAATTAAAACTCAAAATGATCAACCTACCGAATCAGCCCCATTAATAAGTTTATTCTTCATATATAAATATAATATCTCAACCTTGTACTTAATCCAAATCAAAATGACCGACTCATCTAACCGACTTGATTAATAGATTTATTCTTGATATATTGATAATTTTTTATACAATTTCTATTTTAAAGCATCGTTGTACATATTACAACAACAACAACAACAACATATACCCAGGGGAATCCCACAAAAGCAGAATCTGGGGGGTCAGGATGGGGGCATCTCAGACCTAGATGAAATACGCCCAATACAACCCAAACGGACAAACTAAACCGTCAAAAGGCTCCAACTAAAACGACAAACAAAAGGGAAAATAAAGGGAAAGGCAAAACAATCAAACAAAGAACAAACCCCAACGGACAAAAACTCGTCGGCAAGGCAAAAACCGATCGTCTCCACAAGAATCTGCTGCCCCACCCAACTGGCTAGCAATCTACCACTCTGATCTTCTCCCTCCAACTCTCTCTACTCTGAGTCAAATCCTTTGAAATCCCTAGCAAGGCGACATCCTGCTTGATGCTGTCCAACCAACGGTTCTTCGGGCGACCTCTGCTCCCCAAATCAAGACACTCGCATCTTCTCACTGTGGCATCTGGGCTCCGTCTCTGCACATGGCCAAACCAACGCAGTCTCGTCTCTCTAAGCTTGTCTCCTATACTCGCCACCCCGAGCTTACCTCTGATCTCTTCATTTTTGATCCTATCCATCCTCGTATGCCCACACATCCATCTGAGCATCCTCATCTCTGCGACCGCTAGTTTCTGTTCTTGAGCCTTCTTCGTCGGCCAACATTCTGCACCATAGAGAATCGCCGGTCTTATAACAGACTTGTAGAATTTCCCCTTAAGCTTGAGCGGAACCTTCTTGTTGTACATATTAGATATTTTCTAATTATTATAATAAATGTGTGCATATTTAGAATAAAGAAATTATGAAATAGTTTGTGTGATTATATCTTTGCATGACAAAAAATAATAATTTAATTTGTAAATAACTAGATGAATCAATATTATTCTTAAGACTTGTCAAAACGGGCCAGTTCGGTCAAACTCGGTCCTTTCAGGTTGTGTGCATGTTTGGGTCAATCTGATTACGGGTCAAGTTATACCGATAATTCCAACAAAAAATAATTATATAGTCTTCGTTTGTGTCATAGTATATATATACAGTCAAAGATCTATGTTTATGGTATTTGCCTATTTGGTGTATAGATAAAATCAACAAATTATATACATATACTATTTATGTGATTTTTTATTTGAAAAATAAAAAAAAAATAATATGTACGTACAAGTTCACATTAACATATTCAATTTATTTTCTATTTAAAATCCATAGATATTATAAAAGCTATCTTTATTTTTCATACTTTCCTTTTATAAACATAAAAGATCATATAATCAAATTTTTAATCTTGTTAATCAACCCATACGATCCTATAACTAATTAGTTATCATTGAGCCGACCTTTTGAAATTGGCTATTTTGTAATTATTTTTATTAGTTTTAGTATTGTATGATCTTTCGTTTTTTTTTCTTGTGATCATAGAAAGTTACATGAAACTCATATATTATGTCAACTTAAAAATATTACAATAATGTATATTATTTCTAACCCCATTTTATATTACAAAAAATAATAATAGAACTTTTCAGATTAGTTTTCTATTAATGATATATCTTTCTATCAGAACCTATAGTTTTTCACTTAATATCAAAAGTTATCAACTAATGTATTTTATTTGACTTGCTTATCAAAACTTTCACTTGCCTTGATGAGTATATACATAAAGTGTTGTATTTTATTCATTGGCGGATCCAGAGTTGTCTCAATAGGGGGGCGGATTGTTACCTCAACCATCGTCATGGTTTTAAGACATATTTTCGCAATTATAAATCGTTAATGAAATGCCCTTCTTGTCCAAAAAAAAAAAAAATTTAGTTATTTAATTAACTTTTGTGTTAAAATCGTATTATTTTGGTCATAAATATCTTTAAAAAGTAAATCAAAAAATTGACCGATTAGGTAAAAACACATCGTCCAAGTGGTTTTTTTTTCTTATTAATTCGTAGTAAAATTTAAACTCATTCTCTCTAAACACAAGCTATTCAAATTAAAAGTAAAATAAAACAGAAATGTAAATACTACAATATGTTCATTTCTCAATGAATGATATCAAGTAATAAATAAATTGAGTTTCTTAATGTCTCAAAATTAAAAATAAACAATAATCAATCCAATATTCTCAAAAAATGAATTTTTCAGCCATTAAATAACTAATTTTAGTTGAGTAATTCAAGATCATGTTACTACATATTTAAGTTTATAGGTGATTTCCTAGTCTAAACTCTAAACAATAGAGTATATATTATCAGTGAATTGTGTCCTTAATATCCTAGTGGTGGTGGGCTAAAAAAAAATAGTCTAGTGGTGGGCTTCTTCGGATAAAAATGGTGGGCCTAGCCTTTAAATTAGAAGAAGAAAAACAAAAGAAAAAAGGCTTGTATTTTTTACTATGAAACTATGCGTTTTGATAAATGGTCTTCTTCCTCCCATAGACTTAACTGGTTCCGCCGTCCACCTCCATCTCCAATTCTCACCGTAAAATTCGCCGGCACGACTCCTCCTTGGCCCGTTCTCGCCCACTTTCCCGCCCTGTTCCGCCCCGCAGTGCCGATTTCCCATTAGAAATCCGCCCCCATCCCACCGCCCCGCTCCGTATTATATAGTGGCGCTCAGGCGGAACGGGGGGGCGGCCGCCCCCCTCCGCCCCCCTAGATCCGCCGCTGATTTTATTTGACGGTCGTTGATGATCTGTGAGCCAAATCGACACAATTCTAGGTCAGATGGACCTAGGTGAAATTGAGCCGAGTAATTAAAAAAAAAGGGGAAATTGCATTTAACCACCCCTTATTTTATACTTATTGCATTTAACCACCCCTTATATTTTTTTTTGCATTTAACCACCCCTTATTTACAAATTGTTGTATTTAACCACCCTTTATATTTTTTTCTGCACTTAACCACCCCTTATTTACAAATAGTTGCACTTAACCACCCATAATTTATATAAAAATATTATTTCCTCTATTACATGTTCCGATTGGTTCATTTCGGGTTGGTTCACTTCAAGATCGTATGAATTTGTATAGTTGGTTCTCGAATTTTATTAAATTTGGATTGACCCATCACATCTTGGGTTTCAAGTTTTATCCAATAAATGACCTAGTTGGGTCTTTCTTTGACCCATTGATTTCAGATCGGATCTCAACAAAAAAACTGTACAGCGTTAGAGGAGTGTTAGCTAGGATTCAAAAGTATTTTTTTAGTTGGGAGATACTATATGACTTTTAATAATTCGAGAACCAAGTATACAACTTTAAAAGAGTTTTAGGATTCGAAACTAATTTTTTCAGTTGGGAGATACTATATGACTTTCAATAATTCTTTTATTTTTATAAAACAAAATTTTAAAATAAGGGCAAATATGTCATTTACTTTTGAGGGAATACCATTTTTGTCAGATGGGTGGTTAAATGCAACTATTTACAAATAAGGGGTGGTTAAGTGTACAAAAAATATAAAGGGTGATTAAATGCAACAAGTGTAAAATAAGGGGTGGTTAAATGCAAATTTCCCAAAAAAAAAAAAAGACAGTAATAGATGTTGGTGTCTTTGGATTGAACATATACCGTTTCCGGAGCTCTTCCCTTGCTTTAGCGACTTCGCTATCCAGATCTCCGGGTTCTAGCCATCATCTGGTGTTCCTGAAATCTCTCATTCGAGCCACAACCAAAGGAGCTCATTAAAGATTAGAAACAGAACAAGTGGTCTTCTTCTCCGGCGAACTCCGACGAATCTCGGCGAGCAACACATCTGATCGTATTCCTCAACCTCTGGCCTACAAATTCGTTTCCAAAAATTGGTTGGTTCAAACTTCTCCTTGTCAATTCAATTTCATTTTTCTAATAGTGTCTTAATTATTATTACTATGTCTGACTCAGATCCAAAATCTGATTGGGGCTAGAGTCTCTATTGTCGACTTAAATCGGGCTTAAAAATGAAATAGCACCAAGCTCAAGGCTGCAACAAAGCTTGTGTGATGAAATGAGGGTGGTGGGGCTAACAGGAGGGATCTCTTCAGGGAAAAGCACCGTCTCCAATATCTTCAAGGCCAGCCACATCCCCGTTGTCGACGCCGACGTCGTCGCTCGGGTAATTTCTCATTCCCCAATTCGAATGTGCTTTTGTTTGAATTCCAGCCCCTGGTCAAATTGGCAGTGATCACACTACTATCTCAACAATCTTTGTTACCCATTACTGTATCTCATCTGCTAAAAACCTAAGGAAATAGATCAACTGAAGATGGTAAGGCTGTAAAAGGGGAAAAAAATTGAAGGAATAAATCAAGAAATGAAATTCACATGCTCATCCGTCCAGACAAATTAATCAATCAGAACCTAATTGCACCCATTTCAACCTTGTACGGGCCCCGGAGTTCAACCCCCAACATTCGGAGTCGTCGGAACTGGGTTTGGGGTTGAACCGGGAGGTGGGTTTAGGGGAATTGGGGGCAGCGGATAAGGGTTGGGAATCAGAATTGAGAAAGGGGGAACCGGGTTGGATCCGATCGAAGCCGGGTTTGGATCCTGAATATAGCCTGATAGGAATGATGAGTTTTGCGGATGAAGTCAAAAGCCGAGAACGAGGCCAGTCACGATTAGGACAGTGATAGTGAAGATGAAGATCTTGGTGGCTTTGCCCACATAGCACGTTTTTGTGGGGTTTGTTTGGTTTCAGAGAGGAATGGGATTTGAGATGGGGGATTTGCTGTTCATGGTTAAGTGAGTGGTGCTGTGCTTGTTGTGGGTGGTGTGTGATGGGCACAAAAGGATTAGATTAGGGGGGTGATTAAGAAGAGAGATTATGGGCATAGGCTTTTTTTTATGTGAGTATTGGAAAGTAGAGATTTGCAGGCAAAAAGAGATTGATGCTCAGTCCTATTCAGGAGGGTTCAGAAAAGTTGGGTGTTTTCCATGTTCACAGGCTCCAAGTGCTGTTTTTATTTATTTGTTTAATTGTCAGAATACAAATTGTGTTTTGTAGTATGGTTCATAGTGCATGTTACTATGATATTAGCTTATAATATAAGGGTCAATTGAAATGCTATTAAGCAATTCAACGACATCACCACTTGAATTCTCCTCCTTGTTAATGAGCTTGGATGTAGAGTCTGGCTTTTTGCAATGTGTATCTTTATATAGTTTCAGCCCAGGATTAGTGAGGGTACGTTTTTGTGATTATATGGCTACAGATTATGGAAATGCTAATTTGGATTTAGGATTAGGGAATAACAACTTATATGCTTGATAGTATTAGTTCAGACCAAACTAACTGTGTTGTTGCATGTAGACTTCACTTGTCAGGTTGAATCGGCTTAGGTCAATGTTCTGGTGAGTTTGTGGTGCTAACTGGTTGAAATGTTTTTGAACTTATTTTGATTCCAAGCTGGTATATAACTTGCCATAGCTACCCATGGTTATCAAGACTGACACGTTTATAGAGGTCAACTTAGATGCTAAATAAACTTCTCCTTGCCTTTTGCTTTTGAATTTCGAGTATTTTGATTTATCTTCTTATACTTTTACTATTTCTTTGATGTTATCTAAAGAGTTATTGTTATCTAAAGAGTTATTGTCTGTGTTTCATTGTCAAGCAAACGTAACGTGAGCTTTATTTGCAGGATGTTTTGAAGAATGGCACGGGTGGTTGGAAAAAGGTTGTAAAGGAGTTTGGAGAGGATATTCTTCAACCTAATGGAGAGGTAGATAGGCCAAAGTTGGGCCAGATTGTATTCTCTGACCCATCTAAGCGACAACTTCTCAACCGGTATAAACTTACCCCTTGCTTGCTATATAGTTGAATTTTTCTTTTGTGATTGTTCTTAAGCTTAATGACAAAGCCTTGAGCTATATAATCATGACTTGCCATTAATATATTATTTGTACCTGCCCAGGCACCCATATGGCCATATGGCTGTATTTACAAGTAAATTATTGTATACCAATCTCCCATACTTGATTTATTGAGCTATTAATTTCACCACTTCAAAAGAGAATTCTTCTTCTTAAATAAGCATATATAAAAGTTTGGCTACAATCTGTCATGTTTACCTGGAGAATGTCCCCGCTTATCCATTGACCTTATAGTTTGTTATGATATTTTCATGATTAGCATTTGGCTTTGTGCGTGTTTGATAGTAGCTTAGGCTTCTCGTCCTCTAAAAGAATGACCCTGTTGATGTAATAGAGAAGTGTCTTTAAAATCTAAGTTTTGTATTCTGTATTAGGATCACCTAGTTATTTGCTTGCCTTGAACCTCAGGTGTGCTAGATCTCTCCTTGATACCTTTTGTGTTGATTCTTGAATGATAATGTGTTCCTTTTGGCGTGTGGCTCTTTTATATTATATCAGAGGAAAGATCGGTACCGAAGCTTATTAGCAGTTTATGCTGTGGATTAAGTAGTTAATGGATACTATAATAAAATGACTTTGCCTGTTTATCTACTAATTCTCACTAATATATCACAGTGACACTTAACATAAACATTTTGAAGTTATTGCCCTGGGTTTTGTTTTGTGGTTCCTAGGGAATTCTAATGTCACATTATCCCGAAATATGTTGCAGCCTACTGGCGCCTTATATATCATCTGGAATTTTTCAAGAGGTTTTCAAGCTGTGGATCAAGGGATCGAAGGTTATAGTTCTTGATGTTCCTCTATTGTTTGAGGCCAAACTGGACAAATGGACAAATCCCGTTATTGTTGTATGGGTTGATCATGAGACACAGCTTGAACGACTGAAGGCTAGAGATGGCATATCAGATGAAGAGGCACAGAACAAAATAAATGCTCAAATGCCCCTTGATTTGAAAAGAAGAAAGGCAGACCTTGTCATAGACAATAATGGAACACTAGAGGACCTAAACCAGCAAGTTCAGAAAGTAATACATTTGGTGACAAGACCGTTGACATGGCGTGAAAACGTGCGTTCTAGGAAAGGTGTTTTCTTGGCCATTACTTTCCTTGCTGCAGGAGGCATTCTGCTTTGTAAGAAACTCTTTCATGGAAACAACTTGTAGCAGGTGTAAATTTCGGTATGCTTAGTAGCTGTTGCCGTAAAGTCTGAATAACAAGTGGCCAAATCATGAGTGGGCAACTTCTCAAATGTGTCACTCAAGGCCCATGGCATCATTTTTATGGCTTTCTTTCTATTGACTTGTTCAGTTGTTACTGATTGCCAGGTTAAGTTGCTGAATGACATTGTTCTGTGAACTTCTTGTATCTCAATTGTTGTAGTTTGCGATTCAATCTGTTTGGTAATCTTCAGAGTGAGAGAGGAACCAAAGATTCTTAGTCCTTGAATATATTTCGTAGTTACAGTACTGTCAAAGCACCTCTTTGAGTGTAAATGGTTGAATTGCTAACAAGTTGGTACAAGTCTACCTGACCTTCTTTCCTTCTTTCAAGTTTATACTTTATATAGTGAATGATGATATGCAAGAGTTATTTTTGATGTGGTAAGAATGCACATAGAGCATGAGCTATTGGAAGTAATAAATTAAGTCACTAGGCACATAGTTTTCAATTGCATAATGAACTGCTCCATTATAAGCTGGACGGAAAAGGACTTCCTAATATCCTGGTAATACTTTTTCTTCATAGTGAAGGACTTCCTAATATACTGACAAACTTATTTTTCGTCTTAACCTAGTTGCTTGATTAGAAAAAGAATGGAGGTGAGCTATCGGTTCTTAGTTAAAACTTCTGGCTTACCAATTATGGGACATGTTTCACTCTTTTGGTTGTTTATATATGAATTGCAGTGTACAATAAATGGTAACAAATTACTGAATTTATTGGCTAATTAACTATGCTTAGAGGAGGAATCCGATTGACCATACAATAGATATGCAGTGTATAATCTCCTACTGAATCTGTGTTCTTGAGGTGTTATGGGTCCTTGGTTCATGTTTCTTTCGGTTCTGGTTGACGAAAGCTCCTTCCTCATACCACCAGAAGCCAGTAGACAAGTTCTTGGTGGCTTGATTTGTAAGACACGCCTCCACAATTAACATTGGTACAAAAAATCATCTTTCCTTGATGAAATCACATATCACTTTTGCTATTGGATTGGTATCTTGTGCATCATGAGGTAGGCCATGGCTTGTGAAATCTTTTTGCTCCCATAGTTTCTGTCCACGTATAATATACAACTGCTTTTGATGTAGGAGTTTTAGTTCAACAGTACACCATCAACATTCAATTTGTATTTTGGTGAGCATTAGGAAAAAGCTGCTTTGGCTACTAGGCTTCCTCAAAAGAGGAGGCTTTGGTTAATTTATATCAACAAAAGGTAATTGTGAAAAGGCTCAAACCCTTCATTTTAAAAGCCAATAAAGCAAGTCCTTTTCTATATGCTAATTATACCATTTCCTCCTTCTTTACTGTTTTACCCCCCTTAAGAGCCATTTAATTATTTTCCTTCACCATTAAAAAGTGAAATCAAAAGCAATGCCATAGCCAGGCTCATAATTTCTGTCTTTTTATCTTTGCTCTTTATCTTCTGATATTGTACTGTCATGAATGGGATAATGCTGGTAATGATGACTATGAATGAACTAGTGGTTCATCCAAATTTCTAGACCAGGTTAAACCATCATCTATAACATTGTGTTGCTTACTTGAGAATTTGTTAAAACCACTCAAGCAATTACTTGAGGAAGACCACTCAAAGGCAATAAACACCCAAGAGGAATTGCAGGCAAGAACCTACGTTTTCTGAATTTGATTAATGATGAAAAAGATGATTACAGACTGACTAGACTGTTGATTTAATAGTGAGAGAAAGGCTAACAAACTTCCTAATCCTTTAATCCCACGTTAACAAACCATGACTCCACTAGCTATAAACTAGGACTCTGACTTCTAACAACTTTGACTGACTCAACTGATGCTAAAATTAAGGAATAAGAAACATAATTAAAGCAATTAATTATTGACTTTCCCAGCTCTTCTACGATAAGTAATCCAAGGCTGCATTTTAGGTGGTAACTTATCAGAATTACTTATATTACATTGGTTGTACATAAGGAACTGAACTTAATATAGTTTCTCTGGGTCTTCCTTTGTACTTTGTTATCCTAATTAACCCTTACTTACCTTCAATGCTGATGTTTGGCACATTATTTCAGAAACTAATATAGTAGTTCTTTATCTACTATGTACAACAGTACTGTAGTGTACTACTCTCTGTAATAGAGCCAATGGCTTTGATCTACGTTATGAGCATCTCAAACTGATCATCTACAGAATCCCAGAGAACGTAATAGATTCTCTCTGGTTACAATGATACCATCACACACTTCAATTTGCTACTTATTAAAAATTGCTGCCATAACACGTGATGGTGGGTTAGTTAATAGAGATAAGACCCTATTATCTTTATAATCCTATAATCAATAAGGTCACTAAGCATCCAACTGGACCCAATTGCTCTCTCTCATACTTCTCCTTGTACCTTTTCTCCATATATCTTCCTATTACAAGCACATTCACAATGCACTATATATTTTCCAACTTCACAAAAGTCTCTCTTACTTGTAGCATAATTTGCAGGTCGTCTCTTACTCTTTCTCTACTATGGCAGCAACTTTGGAGTACCAGGCAAGTGATTAGCAAAATTCTTATCTTTTGGTTCCTGTTCCTTTTGCTTAATAAACACGTACAAATTATCGTCAACCAACCTTATTGCGCGCGCAGACATGGTTCTTAAGAGTCCCGATCCACTGCGAAGGCTGCAGGAAAAAGGTCAAGAAAGTCCTCCAAAACATTGATGGTAGTGTACAAGCAACACACTTCTCCTCTTATGGCTTTGATTTTCACTTCTTATGGCCTAATTTGATGTTGTTTTCATGGCTTTCAGGGGTTTATACAACAACAATAGAGCCTCAGCAGCAAAAGGTGACGGTGACCGGAAGCGTGGAAGTGGAAACTTTGATCAAGAAGCTTCTCAAGGCAGGAAAACAGGCTGAGCTATGGCCCGAGAAATCCAAAAGCACCAAGAAACAGAACGAGCCAAAAGTCGGTTGCCAAGGGAGTGAAAACATAGAAGAAAAGGACTCAACTGAAAATGCAGCCAAGGATGGGTCTGATGAAGGTGCAAAACCACCTGAGAATGTTGGCCAAGCTGGTGAGAAAACAAGCGGTGCAAGTGGAGGTAAAAAGAACAAGAACAAGAAGAAGAAAGCTCAAAATGGTGGTGAGTCAGCACTGCCTGTTGACCAGGCTCCCGGTGCTAGGGCCGAGATGGTGCCACCTGTCGAGCACGAAAACACGGTTCCTATCCAGCCAGCCCCCAACTTGACGCCGCCTGTCGACTATGGAGTTTGTTACAACATGACACAGCCAAGTGTGAGTTCCTCACACTTGGCCTATGCGCATCCTGAATGGGTCAGTACCATTCCTCCGTCATCTTCTGATCCTATTCAGCAGATCAGCAACTACAATTACCATGACTACGACAATGACGACGAAAGCGGCTGCTCTATCATGTGAGTTCTTTCAAGAATAATTCGGTTCTAGATCGACGTCAAGTTAGTTATGAATGTGCTTGCAGTTGCATATGTGCATTTGCATGGGGTTAGAATGGGATCTTGAACTAGAACATCCCTAGTTTGCTTGTTTCTTTTTCTTTTTCTTTTGTGTGTGTGTGGGTTTCAGTTTGGTAGTCTTAGTAATGTACGTGGAAATAATGTACAAGGGCAAGGTGTATAAAGCCTTTGTAATGCTTAGTTGTATAAAGGGTATGCAGATCTTTCAACCAAAAAAAAAGGGTATGCAGATCTACTTTTTCCTCCTCATTTTTGAGTTGTCAAGGAGTACTTTTTATCTTGTGGGCATTTGTTGAGATGTAGGAAAACCGAAAACTTGCTTGCCCATTTGGCAAGAAAATAAGTACTTGGGGCTCTCAAATTGCAAAGCATAAAGGAATTGTTAATTAATTAGTCAATCGATTAAGGGTGAACCCTCTAAACACTCTGACCTCTTTCTAAAATTTTCTAGTGTGAGAAACACACAAAATTTTCAATGAAATCTTAGATCCACATATCTTAACCATGTAAATTTGTTTTTTTGAAAACCTTCATCTTACCACTTCATCACCCATGAGCGAGAAGCTCACTTGGATATCGAGCGAGAAGCTCCCATTTTGAAATCATGATACTTGGAAAATCTAACCATTCAAGATCTTGAATACTGATTCTATTGACTGATATTCTTGATTTGGGATGAAGGTAGCCATGAATTTTTGAACAAATTTGAAGACTTCTTAAAAGGCTTAGGAAGCCATATGTAGCTTTCGTTGCTCTCCCATTCGGCCGAGAAGGCCATGGATGGCGGAACCATTGTTCCGCTAGGATGAAAAACAAACATCCTAATTTGTCTTAAGACTCTTAATTGTAGCCTTTGGGTTTAGGGTTTGTGAAGGAATGTTTCAGCTCGTCGATGGACTGATTTGTGTGCATTGGTGATTTGGATAAGTTAATAAAAAAAACAAATTAAGTTGAAGCTGAAGTTGTAGGAATTAATATAAAAAAACTTACAAATATCACATATCCTTGCAAGGCAAAGAAGAGTGTTAAAAAATGGAAATTATTGATTAAATTCCTTGCCTTGCAAGTAAAAAATAATTCGTATCAGAGTTGGGCAAAAAAAACCGTAACCGTTAAACCGGTATCCGAAAGCTTTTTCCGGTTAACCGTGACGAGAAAAACCGGAAAACCAGTTATGGTTAACCGACCAGTTTAAAAACCAGTTTTTTAAACGGTTTAACGGTTTGGTAATGGTTAACCATATTTTTCAATCAGTAAACCGATAAACCGATTAATAAAATATTAATATATATTTTTAGAAAGAAAAAAATATAAATAAGCCAATTTGATAGTATTAGGCTTTTTTAATAAGAGATTCATTCTATAATTCAAATACAATTAATTAAAACTGCTTAATATTAATATCTTCCAAAATAGTTAGTGTCTTAAATGAATAACTAGTTATAACTTTTAACTTATAGGTTACGGTTGCACACTTGCACCCATTAGTTTGCTGATATTCTATCTTTTTTTTTTTGAGAAGGTTGATAAGCCTAAAATATCTTTTTTTTTTCTTAGCCTAAAATTCTATCTTTAAACCTAGCTAGCTAGCATACGTTGCTTTGCAACCACACAGAATACTACAACAAAAAGGCTTTTCTGTGACCAATGTTTTTGCGAGAAATTTATTTTTCTCGTTATATGTTACTTTCGGTGAGGAATATATTGATTCTCATTAAATGTGACTTCACTTTTAGCGAGAAACTTGTATTCATCGTTATACACTACATTTTACGACAAATATTTTGATTCATCGTTGTTTGTAGCCATAATTTGGTCTTGTAAAGCACAAGGTCTACAACGACAAATTTAAAAACATTTATCGAGGAATATTGTCATCGTTAAAAACATTTGGCAAGGACATAATTACTTTGTCGCTACATATTTGGCGGCAAATTATATAAAATCCGCCTAACTCAATGGTGACAAAAGTTTGATTTCCTCACTAAAAGCGCATTTTTTTATGAGATACCATTTTCTCGTTGAAAGAACCAATTAGCAAGAAAATACCAATTTTGTCGTTGTTATTTTGGTGAAAGTTAACGGTTTCGCAAAATTGGGTTATTCAAACAAAGTAGTTACTTATATATATATATATATATATATATATAGAGAGAGAGAGAGAGAGAGAGAGAGAGAGAATTGCTTTCAATTTTAAAGGGATCCCTGTTTGGGGGATTTTTGCAAAGTAAAATACAATAGTTATTAATTCAGAATTTGCAAATATAGAGGGAAAAAAATAAATAAGTGAAAAGATATAAAAAATATCAAGCAAAATCAAGCAAAGATTACTTTCCATATTTTGTATAGCACTTTCTTAGATATCTTGAATTTTATTTATTTGGCCAAATTACTTTCCATATGTAGCAAAGATTCCCATCTTATTCTACGAGACAAAAATCAAGACTCTTGTTTTAATTTTTTAGGATAAAACATCCGAGCAATATAACTTGTGAGTTTGGTTCTAGTAAGATTAATCCTTATAGTGTAAAATGAGAAACAATCTCTACCGTTAGATCCGAAAGATCTAACGGTAGAGATTGTTTCTCATTAAAGAAGAAAATAAGAAAAAGGGTAGGATAAGGTGGCAATTTTGTAAATAACCAGATTTTGACTGAAAAAGACAAACAAGCCCCCAGTGAACAAAACCCTAAGCCCCCACCCAAATCTCTCATTCTCACCCGGCGATTTTTCATTCTCATTCTAGATCTGCGATTTTTCTTTCATCGGCGATTCCGATCCGGCGAGCTCTTCACCATCTCTCCTAGCCATTTCTCCCTCCGCCGTCGCGCGTCCTCCATCGCCAGATCTCTGAGCGATTTCGCGGCGTCCGGCCACCTCTCCTCACTGGCGCATCCTCCGCCTTCGCGAGTCCGTCGTCGCCTTCTCGTCGCGTCGCTCCCTCCGCCGTCGCCAACTCCCTCCGTCCCGAGCCAGATCTCCTTCTCTGTCGCGAGCGATTTCGCCAGGTATATCTCCTCCGCCATCGGTAACCGCTCTATCTACTCTTATTCCGCCTACTCTGCCGTTGATAGCGATTTCGCGAGCGATTTTGCGGTTTTTCTATCTACTCCGCCGTCGCCAGCGATTTCGCGAGCGATTTTGCGGTTTTCCTGTTGGATTTTGTGGCGATTGGCTCTTTTTGAATCTCGTGTGTATTTGTTCTGCTATGTTTCGATTTTGCGGTCCTCTCGCTCAGCCAGGTGTCGTCGTCCTCTCGCTCAGTCGGCCGTCGCCGCTAGCCATGGCGAAATCTGGTAAGAATCTCGTCGTCATCATCGTTTTGCTTGGTTTGGTTCATTCAAAAGCACTTGTCGGTTCTTGATATTGTTTTGCTTGGTTTGTTTTGTTATCGGTTCATTATGCTCAACTTGTCGGTTCATTCAGAATCACTTGTCGGTTCATTAAGAATCACTTGTAGGTTTATAAAGGAAATGTGTCTGCTAGCCACTTTTCCCAATTTCTTGTGTTGGATTTTGATTAGCTATTGTGAGGAAACATGGCTTGGGAACTTTGCTTTGACATTTGTTTGATGGTTCATGATAGTTTCATAGAGTAGAAAAATGTGTTTGGTTCATAAAATAAAATGTTGGTTCATGCTAGGTTCATGGTTGTTCTGGCTATTGATGTGCAAAAATTAATGGATTGATAATTCCTGAGCTTTGTGGTGTGGCTGTTCGGTTCATGCTAGTTTGAGTTTTTTTTCCCTCTCCGTAAGTGTTTGGCGTGGCTGTTTGGTTAGGTACTCTACAAGAAGCCAGTACAAATGAAGATTGTCGAACGAGAGAAGTTCGAAGCAAAATGGCTCAAGATGATAGGCAAAAGAAAATTCAATCTCTTGCAACAAGAGGTGAATGAAATCATATATTTACTTTGGGTTCATGCTCGTTTTTCATTAGGTTCATAGGCTTTGCTGATAGGGTTCATGAAAACTTTGATTTCATGGTTCATGAAAAGTTTGGTGCATCATCTTGTCCCAGTTCATAATTTTATACTTCGGGGTTCATGAGCATGCATGTTTAGGTTCATGAAAAAAATCTTACTAAACCTTAATTACTAGTTTCCAATTCTTGTGCGTATGATGCACTTGATGGGTTTATTATGTGACAGTTCATGCTCGTTTCCATTAAGTTCATAGGCTTTGATTATAACTTTGTTCATGAAAACTTTGTTGCATCATCTTATTACAGTTCATAACCTTATACTTAGGGGTTCATGAGTATGCACTCTTAGGTTCATGAAAATCTCATTAAACCTTGCTTTTGCATATGACAGGCTTGAAAAAAAAGGATGTTGGACAGACATGCCAAAGTCCTCACCTAAAGAAAATGCTCAAGCTTTCAACTCCATTGACCGGCAACTTGGAGTTGGAAGTAACTGAAAGCGAAGAAGAAGAAGATCACCAAGAGTTAAATAATCAAGTGGATGTAGGTCTAATTGTATGTAGGTTCATGAAGTTTAAATCATGTAAAAGAAAATGTGTAAATCATGTAAAAGAAAAGAGTAGGGTTCAATTGTATGTAGGTTCATGAAGTTTAATTTTTCGGTTCACAAATTTGAATCACTCGGTTCATGAATTTGAATCACTTGGTTCATGAATGACAAAATGCAAAACTTTTGTAATCGAAAATGTGTTTGGTTCGTTGTGTTTAACTTGTCGGTTCATGAAACTTAATGAATTGGTGCATAAAACGAAAGGTGTGTTCAGCTCTCATGAAGTATCAATCGGTTCATAAACGACAGGTGTTTGGTTCATAGGGTTCAACTTGTCGGTTCATGAACTTTAGTCATTCGGTTCATTTAATGTGAAACTGCATTAAGACGGCTTAATCCTCAAAAACACATAACAGCTACTTAAAAAAGAGAAGTATAGGGTTCATTATCTTCTATGCGATGGTTCATGAATGTGAATCACTTGGTTCATGTATTACAAAACGCGAAAATTTAAACAGAATCTGCGCATCACATCCAACTCTGTTCGACGCTCTTTTACGTTTGCCCGTGTTGTTTTTCCCGTCCTTGAACCCTTGACGATTACACAGCTTATACTTGTGAAGGGTAGTCTTATCAGCCGAATCCGTACGAGAACCACCATGACGGACATCAAAACCACAAATAGAAGCATACCGTGTGTAAAAGGATATGCCCTCATCCAAAGTGATAAAATGTTGACCTTCATGTGGTTTATACTCATCCGGACAAAAAGGAATGTAATATGAATAATCTTGCGATAAGTGGAGAATGTAGGCATCACTATCGTTGTCATCATCACCCAATGGGGCTCTACTAATAGTACTTGTATCATTGTCATTCAATGAAAGTCCATCGGTACTAGCATCACCATCCAAATGAGAAATGTTAGGATGGCCGGAACTTGATGAACAACCTACAAAAGAAACGTAAAAGCTATGAGTGAAGCAACATGAAAACACACTACAAATGGGCAAATACGGGTATTCTTTTGGTTCACAAAGAGTATCGGTATGGTTCATAAACTTTCAAGTAAAGGTTCATTGAAATCCATTGAACGGCTCATGTAAATTAAGGCACGTTGGTTGAGGCATTTTGTCGAACACATGGTAGGCAATCAGGTAAACGTACATAATTAGCTTCTATGGTCAATCGAAAACTTCAAAATCACTTTCTAATGCAATCAAATCATGTAAACACCAATCATACACCCAAATCTTATCTCAAATTCACAAGTTCTTAGTTATCTATATCCATAGAAGCAATTGAACAAGAGCAATTGAACACCAATCAAGGAAAACCTAAAACTAGCAAAGCATAAATTCTGACTTTCAAAAATCCCAAATCTTACCTATATCCATAGAAGCAATTGAACAAGAGCCAAAGGACGAAAATACAATTGAAAAACAATCGAATTGTGTTGGAGAAGAGAGCCGAAGAGATCAATGAACAGATCGCCAAACACAAACGCTCTGTGCGAGCGTAGAGAAGATCGATGAACAGATTATCCGCGCAAAAAGACAAAAATGCCCTTCCCAGTTAGAAGCAGGTGGGGAGCTGCGTGTTAAAATCAGTCCGTTGATTTGCCCAGATCCAACGGCCATAAGGTGTTCGCATTTTACACCATATGAGCCGATCTCACTTGATCGCAAATCAATAGTAATAAGTATAATGTTTATGTTAGTATGTAGTAAGAGAATAGGAATATCAAAAGGTGAAAATAAAGTAAATGTACCACATAAATGACTTATTATCGGCCTAATAAATTGTTTATGAAATAAATTCACTCTTAACCCACTCATCTTAATTGTTTGATTATTCAAAGCTTTAATAATTTGCATTTATTGTCAACTTTCTTATAAGTTTATGTGTTTATAGATTTTGATTGGGTAAAAGTAAAATCGACAAATTAGTTATTGTCCTTAAACCAAAAATAAATCCAACGGCAGAAATTGTAACGGAAGACCATTATGCATTTGTGTAGTCTTATGACACATTGTCTTCCATTATGTATTTCTCAATAATGATATTATCTTCCATTATATATTCACAACCGTCGATTTCACAATCTTACCAAATATACAAATGAGTGTTTTACCAATATTGGTTTGCCAATTTGATTCAAATTAGCTAGCCTGGGAGTCTCTCGTCGGATAATATTATGACATAATTCCTAGTACTGTTCCGCCCAAATGTCAGCATGTTCTTCCTAGACCCTACCCAGAATAAAAAAGGAAAAAAGGGGGAAAAAAAGGCAGTTCTTCAGCTATGTAGCAACTCTATAATTCTTCACCTGCAATCTCCATTTCTGTCAGCTCTTTACACCCTGCAACAAACAACAATTTAACCCTATTACTCACAAATCTCCAAAATCAAGCCAAATCTTCAAACAAAGCTAGAACAGTTAAGCATCATAATCATCATCACTCACCTATTAAGATCAGGCCAATGATCCAGGGCAACCAATCTCCGCGATGCCCCATTCGAAAGGCGGCGATCTCGCAATCAAATCCTCCAATTCATGATCAAGCTCAAACTCACTATCACAAATCACATCGTCTTCCATTAGCTTCTCCCATATCATATAGTTACTCGATAACAAATCCGAGTTGCTCGTCTCTGAGGTCAAGTTCGAGTTCTGCTCCTCCTCTAAGTTACAGCACAAGAGTTCCCCTTTTGCTTCTCCCCGCCTGATACATTGATATCAATAGTTAAACTTGTGATTTCTGCTCATGATAGCCATCAGACAACCACATTGTTTAGATTTATGTATTCACACAAAAGAAGTCAGGTTTTATAGGAAGTTGCATTTGAATGAAGAAATTTTTGCGTGTACACATGCATGCCATTCTGTGCCCGTTTTCAAGAATAATCCTTTCACCCCAGCAATTAGCAAACAAATTCAGCAAATATCGAAAGCAATGAAAAAAGCAGAAATTAATATAGAGAAAAGCAGAAATTAGCATATTAAAATAGAGAAAAGCAATGAGTAAAAAAAGGTAGTACCAGGCAGAAGTAGCGTTGTCTGGAGTAAGGAATCCTGAATTGCAAAGGGCTCAAGATGAACTCCTTAGTAGCAAACCCTATAAAGGGAACAAAGGATTACACAAAAAATTATGTCATTGGTGAATCAGATAGGAATTTAGGATTAGTTACAGGAGATAAAGATTATTTTCTTACCTTTTCTTTAGCCAAATTGACCTCTAGCTCTAGATCCCTGACCTGTTTGTTCAGCAATCAAAAGAATGAAGTTAAAGTAAAGGAGTTGTTACGCATAAGGATCATTAGGATCATGTAAATGAGAGTGTTTTCTTACCAGTACAGTAATGGTACTTTGAGCCGATGCTAATTCTTGTTCAAGCTTTACTAACTTCTCACTGATTGCATCGCCGTTGCGGGCTTTTTGCATGTGATGCTCTAGCTTTGATGTTAATTCGACCTCTCTTGTTGCAGCAGATGCCTGAACACTTTCCAGCTGCAGAAATATCGTCAATTAGATCATTTTTTTCCATTGACAGTGATATGCAAAATTGGATTTATTATGGTCATGATTTTACCTCCTTTTTTCAAAACAGCTTCAGTTACCAGAAGCTTTTCTTCAAGTTCTTTCACTCTAACTTGTGAAGCAGAAATCTGGCCATTTTCAATTCGGTTTTAAGGCAATACAATTAGATAATCCACTATGCTTCAAGCATTCGCTTTACAGCAATATTTTGCAACATTCTAGGGAATTAGGAGACTAAACAATTTCTTGATCAACAGTCCAACAAAAACCAAATGCAAATAGTGAAGATTATTTCTTTTAGTATGATTTTAATTCCAATGAAGTGAGATTCGATTGATCCAGATATCTAAGGATATTAATCCTATGTAGGTATATAAAAGATGAGGTCATAAACCAATCACTCAGTGAGCAATAAGAATTAATATACCTGGTTGGGTAAAACCAAATATTTGTGAGTAGCCAAAGAGTGTGCACCGCCCTTGGTTTCGTTTGGACTTGTAAACTTATTTGGCATCCTTCAAGACCCCTTCAAAGACACCAAGCTTTGCATCATCAAACTATATTTCAGGGTAAAAAGAAGAGAGCAAATTCTTTGCATCATCAAACTATATTCCAGAACATGAACTCATACGTACATAATTCATGAGTGGTACAGTCTTCCTTAGCATAAGGTAGAAATCTGGCCATGATTTTACCTTCTTTTTTCAAAATCAACAATGATGGTCATGATTTTACCTTCTTTTTTTCATGGCCAGATTTTACCGGAAGAGCATGGATCAAGACTCATATATAGTCGTAGGGTCCTTAAAGAGCATGGATCAAGACTCATAACAACCTCGTGGATTCAAAATCAATAGTGATTTATCTAGGAAGCCATTCTTTCATTGTAAACTGATCAAAGATTCAGCTCCCTCCCTGCCATCACAACCACAACAAAACTCATGCTCTAAAAATCCATTCAATTGAAAAAGCGAAAAGGGCTAAAATTAAGATCGAGATATCTGCGATTAGAATCGGCAAGGAGAATCCATCTCAAGCCTCAATTGAGCGCAAACTCGGCGATGCACGGGCGTCCGCCGATGCACGTTCACCATTAAGATCGAGATATTCTGCTGCAAACTTAAATTACAAAACTCATGCTCTAAAAATCCATTCAATTGGAAAAGCGAAAAGGGCTAAAATCGGATACCTTGAATGCATCTCAAGCCTCCGTCGTCCGCTTCCACGCCATCCGCCGTCGTCTTCTCCGCTAAATCGCATCTCAAGCCTCCTCCGCCTTCGCCGGTCTCCTTCCACCGGAAAGCTGCCGTCGGATACGCTGCCGCTCTCCTCGAAGCCGCTCATTTCGTTACCGCCGAGTTTGGAGTTGTTCTGCGGAGATCCGGCCGGCGGTGCAGAAGAGGGCGAGAAAGGGGGCAAAGGCAGGGGCACGTACGGGCAGAAGAGGGCAAGAAAGGGTGTGGTCCATGGTTTCCTGATTTTGAGGGTTGGGGTTTAGGGGAGGAGCCATTACTTAATTACTCGTTTTTTTTTTAGCAAATTACTTAATTACTCGGAGTAACTGGTGGGAAATCGTAACGGATGGATAGTGCTTGATTGCAATGCACGATTATTACCCGAGCGTTTTTTTGAGCACTTACTCTAGCGTTTTATTTTTACACCTCAATAGCAACTTTTCTTCATGGCATACGTTAAATTTTAGGCTAATAAGATTTTCATTCAATGCATTAAATGTGTTACGCCTATTTGATTAGTCACCAAATTGGGACAAAAACTAATTAAATTTCCTTTTCTCTTAAATTCTACCATGAGATGGGAATGAAATTGACAATATAATATCACAAAAACATTACTATATGTATAGAATGATGGGGCATTTATTGCACAAAATTTTCCTTATTGTATTATAGATGTAGATATTACAATCGGTTAGAAATTTTAATAATGGTAACCTATTATTAAAATATATGGGATATAAATATTATTTAGATCTGACCAAAAAATAAATAAAAAATAAATAAATATTATTTAGGGATATATATATATGTGAAACCTATCATTAGATTTGTGTTATTTTTGGGATTTATAGTGAGTCTAACATCTAAACCTATAAATTTATATATATAACAAAAATTGCATATATTACTTTACAACAGTTTCTCTGTTGTCCACAAACACATTATAATCTGCAATGTGTAACGAAATAATTAATAGCTAAATGATATATATACTTTAGTCATATGAATGTAATTTAATGGAATTGAATATGATTCTACATAACTATAACCCTATTTTTAATGTGGTTTTTTATTTTATTTTATTTTGAGAACCAATGTGGCTTTTTAGATGCTTGCAAATGGGCTATATACACCGGTCAACTTTGATCTTTTTTTTTTTTTTTGATGAAAGGTCAACTTTGATCTTTATACCATTGAATGTTGGTTTTTATTTTTTAATATGCAGGATTGAAACCCATATCTCAACGGTCATTTGGATAACGGACGTTTTGGGAAATCCAATTGGAGTTGATTCCTATAATTCAGCCCATTAAAACCTTCTCAATTACACGTTACCGCTGCTCTCAAAAAAAAATTACACGTTACCGCTATTGACGTTGAAGTTACCGTTTCGGTTTTGACCAAAAAAAGAAGTTACGGTGGCGTTCCATCACAGTTACACCTTATTCCCCTTATAAACCCTAATCCATGGACTTATGACGTCCAGATCCATCACTGAACTCAGACCTTTCCAGCAGCACTAAATCAGAAGACACTTCAAGGTCAGCCGTCGCTTAAAGCTCCTCCCGATTCCAATTTTTGTATGAAGGAATTTTGTTAATTGTACTCATCTATGTTTGAATGTGAGGGCTCTGGAATGAATTTCACTCAGCCAATGAGTGGAAGGTTGAAGATGAAGAAAGACGAGCACAAGAAAGCGGAGAGTTACAACGATCGATCAGTTTAGGCTAAGGAATGGACTGGGAGGTTAGTTTTTTTTTGTCTAGCTTTCCCTTGATTTTTGGCATAAGAGTTCAATTTCACTTGACTCGAATCAAAATTTTTTACACATTGTGCAATTGCACACTTTGAACTTTACAATTTTATCCGAACAAGACATCATACAAATCCTATATAAGGCCAATTTGTTTTTCTTATTTGTTGTGTGACCTGCAGGATTACAATGCTGGTGACATCATAGATATGTTGGGGATGGTAGATGAGAAAGAGAATAAATAACGGAAGGAGACTTTGCTTGCAGGGGGTAAGACGAAGAATTCAATTGCAAGAACTGTTGCTTTTGATGATCAAATCAATGAAACAGAACAATCTTGCCCATGACTACGTTTTTTTAATCACCATCTCAGCCGAAATAGAATAATGACGATGATTGCTAATGTTGCAGCCGCTGGAACCTTGCTCTATGTTCGTGCTGTGAATGCAAATGCTGGCATGAACCCTGAGCTCTCTTCCATGGATGGTAGTTGCATACAATTTTAACGTTGTAAAGTGACAACAAACACGTTGCAGATTATATAAACATCATTTTTATTCGATAGCACCAAATCTCGCCGTCTGATAAGTCTCAGAGTCTGCAGCAACTCCATCACTACTCTCAGTTCCCGGATTTCAACAACTACCTCGTCTTCATCCTCTCCCGTGCCGATATATGCTCTTTGCGTATCCCTTTCGCTCTCATTGTGTCGTTTGTCTCACGGAAACAAGGAAACAAAAGTTGACTTGTTCAAGTGTTGTTGCTGTTGATTGTGATTTTGATCGATTCTTCTCTAAAGCCTCGGGGTTTTTTGGATTCGGATTTCGTTGATTTAGCACAGTAGGTCAAATTCTCTGTTGGATGGGGTTTGAATTTCTGTTTATCGATGCCCAAGCTGTTTGCTTGGGAGTTCATCAGGGTTTAGGGCTTGCTAATTTGGCCTTGTATTCTTGTTATTAATATGCTTTAGACTGTAAGGAACTGGATCATGGCTACAATTTTGCAATCGGTTTTCTCACACCTTCCAAAAGGGATCAATTCGATTATGGGGCTACAAGTGAAGCTGTTGTGTGATTGCAATCACATCTAAATGAAATATTTTTACTTTCTCATTTGTTTGTTGTTGTGCTGTATGTAGGGTAAATCTCTGGAGATAAGACAAGCTGTTGGCTTGCTTTTGAAGAACAATCTTAGAAATGCTTTCAAGACTATGTCCCCTGAAAACCAGCAATACATCAAGTCAGAGTTCTTACCTTGCATGGGGTCACCTGATCGGAACATTAGGATCACCACTGGAACCATTATCAGTGTTATTGCTCAGCTGGTTGGTGTTGTTGGCTGCCCTGAGCTACTCCAAGCTCTTGGTACTTTCCTTGACAGTAATGATCTTAATCATATGGAAGTTGCAATGGATGCTTTGTCTAAGGTATGATTCTCTCCATCATGTTTGAATTTACGGCTAGACTGTAGCTGTTGATGATATCTATGTTAGATATTTTTGAAGATGGTTTGTAATGGTGAAGCTAATATATTCAAAAAGGTGAAGTAGTTGACAGTGCAACTTGCAAAGTTTCTTAGAAACTGTAAATAAGCTCAGAGCAGAATTGTTGATCAATGGTCACATTTATGACATGCCTCTTTTAAGTCTAGATAAAATAGTTATGTAGTAAATTTAGGGATGTTAATATCCGTCTGGAAGTGATGTAGGATGTATAATTTGGTTATTTATGTTATAATTGTACGGCATTGGTTAACAGGTAATAACAATTTACAAGTGATATTGGAGGGTGAGCTAAGGTTTTCAAGTGATTAAGACGGAGTATTTAATAGTAGGGAGATGAGTTTGTTTAATTGTTTCTTGCTGGCAAGTCAATGTACATGATAAACCTTCAGATCATGAAGTTTTTTTCTAAATGCAATCCGCAATGCTGATAGTTCATTTGTTTTCATCCCTTTTAATATGTGCTTAGACATAAGGTATTCCAACCCTAAGATATTTTTCTCCTTACTAATTGTAATGCCTTTGAAATGTCATCACAAACACAGTATGAATCCTTGAAATGGCTTATCTAGCTTCGAATTGTACAACTATGTTGGTGATTGTTATGGAGAGTATTTAGACCAATTTTCCCTTTTGGTGATTATTATGGTAACTTTGAGATTGATGAAATGTGCAAGGATTTTTGCATTTGTATTACAAGGAAGGATTTCCATTGCCCTGTAATTTGTTTTCTTATTATTTTCCACAATTATTGGAAAAAATACTATCATCTTCAAATCAAATGAGAAACCAAGAAGCTTGGATATGATAATTTGTACTATGTGCTGCTTTTAATGAGAAAGCAAAGTAGCTTTGAACGATCACTTTGTCTTGGAGGTTTAATAATGAGGAGATTGCCCTTATAATCTGATTTTTCTTACGTTTACAAGTTATGCCGATCTTAGCTTTGTTAAAGGTTATCTGTTTTCGGATTTATTGCAAATTTTAGTGAACAAGTTATCAGATGTAGACCCTCGTACTTCAAGTGATAACGAACATCGTCCAGAAGAATCGTGCCATCAAGGGGTTGAGTCAAGTCCACTTCGACGCAAACCTTAGCGTACCTGCACCGATTCGAGAAGAGGGTTTGAGTGTCAACTTTGATTGGTCTCCCAATAGCTTCAGCCACTGACATCAAGACCTCCTCTTCATAGTAAATCATAGGAAGCTTAGCAATTCGAACCCAAGCCGGTGAAGTGCTAATCCTGTCAGTTTCCGGATCGAACTTAGGAGTCCACCTCTTTATGATCAAGTAGTTCCCAAACATCATCCGGTTAGAGCATTGATGTAGTCGGAATCTTGGTCAAATCTCACCACATAATATGCATTAGGGAGATCTGCTAACAACATTTTCCCGGAAGGGAGCCACAACTCCCTGAGTTTCCTGTCCATCACATGAAAAGGAACAAAACTGCCCAAAACCTTCACAATAAGCGATGACTTCCATGCACCAGCAAGCACCCCCAACACATCAGGGGCCACTTTGATCACCGGCTCATTATTCCTCCCACTAGGCCTGTTGATGCTCACCTTCCCTTTCAAGAAAGCTCGATCCAATCTTGGTCGCTGCAAGCCATTCTCATTCACCACCATGTCTTTCCACGTGCGTTGTTGTTGGGCCGCAGCAGGGGCCGTCGAAAGGCCTGGAGGAATAGGAGGGGGAGGGGATGGCGGCTGTGGCACAACCACCACCATCGGAGAAGCCTCTGACATTGTGCCAAACGCAAGCAAAGAAACCAGAGAGAGAAACTAGAGAGAAGTCAGAGTTTTTTTCCGTTCAAAAAAAAACTTGTAATTACTGTTGATTTCTGCATCTGTTTTTTCTTTTTAGTCTTTTGTTGCTATATTACTGCTGTTGGGTCGTGTAGTATCAAGGTGTCGATCTTTAGGACTTTAGTGGAGTTGATAGGAGGGGGAGTGGATGGCGGCTGTGGCACAACCACCACCATCGGAGAAGCCTCTGACATTGTGCCAAACGCAAGCAAAGAAACCAGAGAGAAGTCAGAGTTTTTTTCCGTTCAAAAAAAACTTGTAATTACTGTTGATTTCTGCATCTGTTTTTTCTTTTTAGTCTTTTGTTGCTATATTACTGCTGTTGGGTCGTGTAGTATCAAGGTGTCGATCTTTAGGACTTTAGTGGAGTTGATTGAACCGACAATCTTGTAACTAGGTAAATATGAAGCAATTTTGGATTAAAATAAAGGAATTCAAATAGCAACTAAGTAAAAGCAAATTCAACTAACCAAATGATGCAAGTTTTATATGGGAAAGACAATCCTAGAGTCTAGGTACTCACACTATGGATCTAAGCAACACTTTGAAAGCATACATGAATCTTGATCAAATCATGGTTTGGAGGCATCTACCTAGATTCATTGTTTAAGCCTATCGAATCGAACAATTGTACCTAGATTACGATAGTCATCCACTTTCGTGGCTTGACATCCAAACTAGGCCCTTTAGGCTCAATAGGGGCTCAATCGGGTCAAACCCTCATCCACCGTCATGGCTTGAGTGAGCTCGTCCAACTCAAACCTCTATCGGTAGGTCAACCTCTCAAGAGATCCCAAATCAATTCTCATGTCAAAGGGCCTCAATCAATCAATCCTATAGCTCAAGTGAGGGAAGAGGTCTCTCAACCCAATTGTTGGACCCAGAAATAATCCAAGCAGGAAGCAACCCAGTACGAGAGAAGTCCCAATGCCTTGTAGCTACAAGGTACCCAGGTTTTAGCCAAAGAAGTATCAAGACATAAGTGGTAACTCTTTGCTACCTCTTCAGAGTAAGACAAGACTTGCGGCGAAAGGAAAGTCGGTTGAAGAAGATAGATCCAAGGCAACAAGATAGAATCTTTTCAAGATATCTTCTAATATATGATAGATTCGCTGCCATAATGGATAAAGAGTATCCAAGATATAAGATAGATTTTACAGAAGACTTGTTGGTTAAGATAGATTTATACCTTGTATAAGATAGAATTCCTATTTTTTGTCTATAAATACACATGTAACCCACGAAATTGGGGGGGGGGGGGGAGATATAGAATCATAGCATATCATATCAGATCACACACCATAACCCTCTCCAGAGGCATACATTGTAAACCCTAGAGGGGGGGGGGGTCATACCTTCATACATCCATTCTAAACCCTAGAACGGGGTACCATGTTTTTACACATTCATACTCTTTTCTCATCAATACAAACACAATTTTCGTCCTTCTCTTTGATTTATTTCGATCTGGGCCCGATTTAGGCCGAAGTTTCCTTTGGTAAATTTTGGCTCAAACAACAATTCCCTAACCTATCCCCCTATTGACAGCCTAACCTCTCGGTTTCAATCATCAACAAGTCTCAAATCACAATCAATTTGGTATTAGGCACATAGGATTGACACAAACCACAATTCAAATCTCAATTCAAGCAAGCATTTCAAAGCTCTACCTAGAATCCATAGGGTTTTCCCCAAACCCTAGGATTTGGGTATCTAGCAATCCATGGAGAACAAGAGAAATGAAGAAGAGATGAGAAAATTCATACCAACAAACATTCTATTGATTGAAATGGCACCAATCTCCAACAATATTCTTCAATCTCTTAAGAAAACCAAAGAGCTTTAATGGAAATCTAGAGGTCCTAAATTGGGTAAAAGTTCCCCTCCAAAACGAGGAAGACGGTATTTATACAACCCTAAAGGAAGAAGGCTAAAACGGGAAAACGGAGGCGCCGCGGCGTGACCTGGGGGCCGACCCGGGCCGTGACCCGGCCGGGTCCGAATCGGGAGAACCCGTGCTGCACAACACGCATGGAAACGCCCCGACCCGGGCGCCGACCGGGCCGGGTCGGAGGCTGTTTCTTCCGGCTTTTGCAAGGGCTGGGCAGGGGACCCGACCCTGGCCATGACCCGGCCCGTGACCCGGCCGGGTCAGGGGCTGTGGCCCCGGGTTCGGTTCCCTTTTGCTTCAGTTCTTCGGGTTGCTTTGCTCGGTCTTCTGTTTGGCTTTTTGAGCGTCTTCTCGGGCCTCTCCTTGACACCGTTTTCGAGCTCTCATCGGCTTCTTGAGTCCTATTGATCTCCAACACTCCATTCTCCTCCAAATCTCTTGAAATTCATAACGAACAAAGCGTAGAGTCCGAACCGAGCGACTAAACCGAAAACAACGAAAAAGCTAACTTAAAAGAGAGAAAAGCAAACCGAAATCTAATGAAACATGACCTAATATGCACTGTAAACGTGAACTAAATGCAAGCCATCAACCCGCGGCCCGCATAAAAATTAAGAAGTGACCAGCGACCCGACCCGCGGGTTTGCGGGTCGGGTCGCGGTCAAGGCAATTGATTTTAGGTTGTCTGTGTTCTTCAAGCCTGGTAATATTTTATCCCTTTGATACTGGTCCTCACCTTTCAGATTAGAATAGATCATTTGGGATGATGTTAAATCTTAGTTGATGTTAAATCTTCAGTTCAACTATAAGAACACCTTGCATCTGATTGTCAATCTACAGGTGAACAGTTCAATGAGATAGTGGGCAGTCCTTTTCAACAAACCACACAAGGATCCACTTGGCAATGCTCAGGAGCAGAGTGGTTTCCTTAGGAAATTTAGGAGGGAGGATATTGATTTCATCTCTTATACGTATAAATACATGAGTAGTTATCTTGGACAGATTAGTGCTTTCTTTTCCATCTCTTGTATAAATACCTGAATAGTTATGGAGGATCTAAACATCATCATCCTCCCACCTGTTTTGCTTTTTAGTGTGAAATCAATATCTTATTAGTGTTTAACCAAGAGTTATATATACAGTAATTTTTAATATGTATATACAATAATACTTTATGCATATAAATACCTTAAATCATGCATATATATAGTGTATTAATATAAGAGTTGAGTATTCATTATATACCTAAAATATCATGCAAATAACATTTGTAATCATGCATATACGTATTAAAATCATGCATATGATGTGTTATATCATGCATATAGGTAACTAACTTCAGTTCCAATAATTTCGGATTTGTGTATTCATATATCCAACTAATATTTTATCATGCTTATTATCATGCATGTAAAGCATTAAAATCATGCATATGGCGGTTATACCATGCATACTATAATTCTGGGATTTGTGTATTCATAATTACGACTAATAAAAGATCATGCATATAACCTTTAAAATCATGCATATAAGTAACTAACTTGTTTTGTTAAAATCATGCATATGACGTGTTATATCATGCATATAGATCAACGGTCCAGATTTATCCACTGTGTAGCACTATAAGAGTTGTCTTATTTGAACCCACATATATATATATATAGAGGTAGGTTCTATAGTGAACAACCTTCTATAGAGAACAAGTGAACAAATCTCATCCGTAGGATGAGATTTGTAATGGATGGTGAGATATTAGTCCACAATATCCAAAAATAAGAAAATCACAAAAAATCTTAAATAGGAGAGATTTTCTCCATCATCTACCAATTATAACTACCATAATACAATTATGTAAAATCAGAAATTACGCTCTATTGTAGATCCAGAAGAGACGCTCCCAAAAATCATCGGCCTCCATTGCAGCCTCCACCACTTCGCCGGCCACCACGTCGCCGTTCTCCATTGTTGTTCGTCGTCCGTTGTGCAGTTGCCCATTCGCAGTCCCTCATTTGCCGTCGTCGTGGCGGTTCGCCGGCCTGTATTGCGGTAGTTCGCCGTCCATTACGCAGAACCGATCGTGGTGATCTCCGGCATGTATTGTGGTGAGCCGTCCATTGTGCAGGCGCCCATTCGCAATCCCCATTCGCCGTCGTCGTGGTGGTTCGCCGGCTTGTATTCCGGTGGTTCGCCGTCCATTGCGCAAAACCCCCCATCGGAACCACCGCATTGAACCACCATGTCGCCAAAGCCACCACGAACCACCATGCTGCGCATTATTAATCGTATAAATATGGCATAAGGTAATTTTGTATATAATTTTTTCATTATGTATATGATTGATTTGATTTAGTATATGGCGTGATTTTCTGTGTAAATTTCTTACGTGACCTATGTCTACAGATCAAGATGTATATAGGTACAATAATAATGTATATGACAACCCGAGGAATGTATATACGAAATTTGTCTCCACTTGATTGTTTCTGTGACCTAATTCTACGGATTAAGATGTATATAGGTACAATAATATTGTATATGATAACCCGAGGAATGTATATAATTTTTTCATTATGTATATGATTGATTTGATTTAGTATATCTCCACCGTATTTCGCCGGTCACCACCATTGCGTCGACCACATCGAACCACCATTGCGCCGGCTGTCAGAACCACCAATTCGCTGGAAGGTCTCGTCGGAACCACCACATTGAACCACCACGTCGCCAAAGTCATCACCAACCACCACGTTGCCAATTATTGTATATATGTACAGTGATAGTATATGACAACCTGAGGGGTGTATAAACGAAATTTGTTGTGGTTGAATTGTTTATGTGACCTATTTCTTTAGATCAAGATGTATATGTGTATAGTAATATTGTATATGAAAAAGTAAGGCATGTATATACGAAATTTCTTGTGGTTAGATTGTTTATGTGACCTATTTCTACAGATCAATATGTATATATGTATAGTAATACTGTATATAACAACCTGAGAAATGTATATATGAAATCTATTGTATTCATATGTTTAATCGTACATTAATCAATTCTGCCGGAATATTGTAAATATAGTGTATATAATGATCTCATGATGTATATACAAAACTATAACATGTGTATATAGTTAATAATTCTTACAAGACATATGGATATCCAATATGCAATTAACGCTTGCTATAATTACGAGATTGAGTTGAAATTTGAAAATTAATTAACAATTGCTATAATTAAGGGATTCCTTTTGTGATTTTTCTATAAATCCGAAAATTTACAAGACTGTAAATATAGTGTATATAATGATCACAGGATGTATATACAAGACTATAACATGTATATATATTTAATAATTCGTACAAGACGTGTGAATATCCAATATATAATTAACACTTGCTATAATTACGAGATTGAGTTGAAATTTGAAAATTAAGTAACACTTGCTATAATTAAGGGATTTCTTTTTGTGGCTTTTCTATAAATCCAAAAATTAATTAACACTCCCTATAATTAAGGGATGAGGTTCAAATTTGAATTTGGGCCAAATTTCTATATGTAATCTGGACCATCCATTGGAATAGCATCTAAAGGCCTACAATTGTTCACTTGTTCACTCATATTTAATTGTCCACTATTGAACTTTAATCTATATATATATATATTTTAAATGTAACGGGTTGCGGGTCAACCCGCAAACCCGCGGATTTAACCTGACCTGACCCGTAACCCGCAAACATAAAAATAAGTCGACCCGCGAACCGACCCGTTATGTGCGGGTCGGGTCACTACGGGTGGTGGGCGTTGAACACCCCTGCTTCATAGCTTATTAACTATAGATTATTAGATTCGGTATATTAGATTATTAGGTAGAAACCGTAGAAAACACTTCACGTACAAATCCTCACATGCAATTTTAGAATTGAATAGAGTTAAGTTAGAATTGAATAGGGTTATGTTAGCACATGGATCAGAGAAATCTTGCCAACTCTCAAATTAGGTAGAGAAGAAACATGTCATGTGGGTATATTTTTTGAGCACGAGGCATAATCAACAAACTTGCAATGCTGTAGGTATATATATTACATGTTGATACATTCTTTCTGCATGCATTCATTCATTCGTTCTTTCAAGTAAATACAGTAAAAAAAAAAAAGAAAAGACATCAAACATGACGAAGGTTGCTCTTATGATAGTTTTCTGCTGCCTAATTTTCTTCAACGGTATGTTTCAATTAATCCTTTACTCTAGCTAATATACTTAATTAATTGTTATCATTATTTCTCCCACTTTAATTTGATCTAATTATAAATGTCAACAATTTAGTAACTCAAGCACGAACATGTACCACGCTTAGTGAAAAGCATGGTTCTATTTGCCTATCCGACCATACATGCGCTGAAATATGCAAAGCTGAAGGATTCAGCTCAGGTGATTGCGCATTCAGTTGGCTGTCAAGGGAGTGTTATTGTTCAAGACCTTGCCCATAAAGCATATAATATGTATAATAAATAATAAAACCATGTAATAATGCTTCTTGTATAAGGGAAGCTATATATATATATATTAAATAAATATTTTATTATCAGATACTCCCTCCGTTTCACAATAAGTGTCATTTTAGCATTTAAAATTTGTTTCATATTATGTGTCGTTTTAGGTTTTTAATGTGATTAATTAGGGGTGAGTAATGATAGTTTTTATTGGAATGTGTATTTGTTGAGTAAAGTTGTTCATTCATTGGCCAAAAAATGTAATGAGTGGTAAGATTAAGAAAAAGTTTGTAAGTTTCAAAGTGAATGATTGCTTTCCTTAAAAAATGTGTAAAGAGCTAAAACGACACTTATTATGAAACGGAGGGAGTATAATAATACAACTAGTAATATCAGATATACAGACTTGCGTACATGAAGGGTTTGAGATGTAAATCATCTCCATCAACTTCTGCTCCCCAAGATTCGGAGAGAGAAGGAGAATACAATATGATATTGGGGGCCGGTAGAAACATTAAAATATAAATTACTTGCAAGTGTCAGATGAAGGATCATTGGGATAGCAGCTGAAGGATCATCAACTATATATATATATATATATATATATATATATATATATATATATATAATCCAGGTAGCTTCCCGGTGGTCTGAATTCTGTTGCCAAGGGCACGCATCCATCCATCCATCCATCTATAAGGATCCACAGTAGCCAATCTTGGTGATACAGCCCATGCCACAGGGATCGCCTTGTTCTCCGAATTAAACAAAAGAAGGCTGTAAAACAGGATACTGATGCAAGACACAATTAAAGCTAAATCAGATGCCGTTTTATCCACATGCTTGTCCTGGTTATATATAACGTACTCGTGCTACAGATGGGTCAGCTAGCATTTGGTCTGCCAGCAGACTTTTTCTTTCCTACTGGACCAAATGAGCCACCAATACCTAGCTAAGATTGTCAAGGATTGAAAATTGGATTACTTGAACTAATTAAATCCATACAACACTAGTCTTGTCACATATACATACAGTAAAAAAAATGGTGAAAAACTACTCCGTAATAGGATTGGAAGGCTCACAAAATGTATTCAAGTGAGTGATTGAATTTTATTTTTCTGATTTTCGGGAGGCCCAATTGAATCTAACTCAAGACGGCCCAACTGTCGACTTAAATCGGACTTGAAAGTGAAATACCGCTCAAGGAGGCTAACAGGAGGGATCTCTTCAGGGAAGAGCACCGTCTCCAATATCTTCAAGGCCGCCCACCTCCCCGTTGTCGACGCCGACGTCGTTGCTCGGGTAATTCTTGATTCCCCAATTCTCATGTGCTTTTGTTTCAATTCCAGCCCCTGCTCAAATTGGCAATCATCAATCTCAACCATCTTTGTTATCCATTACTGTATCTCATCTGCTAAGAACGTGAGGAAATAGATTAACTGAACATGGTAAGTCTGTAAAAGGGGAAAAAATTGAAGGAATAAATCAAGAAATGAAAGCACATGAGAATGGGATTTGAGATGGGGGATTTGCTGGTCATGGTTAAGTGAGTGTTGTTGTGCTTGTTGTGGGTCGTGTGTGATGGGCACAAAGGATTAGATTAGGGGGGTGATGGGCATAGGCTTCTTTTTTTATATGATTATTGGAAAGTGGAGATTTGCAGCCAAATAGAGGACAATTTTATTGAGGCTCAATCCTATTCAGGAGGGCTCAGAAAAGTTGGGTGTTTTCCATGTTCAGACTCCAAGTGTTGTTTTTATGTGTATCTTAATATATTTTTGTGATTATGTGGCTACAGATTATGAAAATGCTAATTTGGCTTTAGGATTAGGGAATAACAACTTATATGCTTGATAGTAGTATTAGTTCAGACCCAACTAACTGTGTTGTTGCATTACTTGCATGTAGACTTCACTTGTCAGGTTGAATCGGCTTAGGTCAATGTTCTGGTGAGTTTGTGGTGCTAACTGGTTGAAATGCTTTTGAACTTATTTTGATTCCAGGCTGGTATTTAACCTGCCATAGCTACCCATGGTTATCAAGACTGACACGTTTATAGAGGTCAACTTGGATGCTAAATAAACTTCTCCTTGCCAAAAGCTTTCGAATTTCGAGTATTTTGATTTATCTTCTTATACTTTTACTATGTCTTTGGTGTTATCTAAAGAGTTATTGTCTGTGTTTCATTGTCAAGCAAACTTAACGTGAGCTTTATTTGCAGGATGTTTTGAAGAAGGGCACGGGTGGTTGGAAAAAGGTTGTAAAGGAGTTTGGAGAGGATATTCTTCAACCTAATGGAGAGGTAGATAGGCCAAAGTTGGGGCAGATTGTATTCTCTGACCCGTCTAAGCGACAACTTCTCAACCGGTATAAACTTACCCCTTGCTTCCTATATAGTTGAATTTTCTTTCTGTGATTGTTCTTAAGCTTAATGACAAAGCCTGGACCTATATGATCATGACTTGCCATTAATATATTATTTGTACCTGCCCAGGCACCCATATGGCCATATGCTGTATTTCCAAGTAAATTATTGAATACCAATCTCCCATACTTGATTTATTGAGCTATTAATGTCACCACTTCAGAAGAGAATTCTTCTTCTTAAATAAGCATATATAAAATTTTGGCTACAATCTGTCATATTTACCTGGAGAATGTCCCCGCTTATCCATTGACCTTATAGTTTGTTATGATATTTTCATGATTAGCATTTGGCTTTGTGCGTGTTTGATAGTAGCTTAGGCTTCTCGTCCTCTAAAAGAATGACCTTGTTGATGTAACAGGGAAGTGTCTTTAGATTCTAAGTTTTGTATTCTGTATTGGGATCACCTAGTTATTTGCTTCCCTTGAACCTCAGGTGTGCTAGATCTCTCCTAGATACCATTTGTCTTGATTCTTGAATGATAATGTGTTGATTCTTGAATGATAATGTGTTCCTTTCGGCGTGTGGCTCTGTTCTATTATATCAGAGGAAAGATCGGTACCGAAGCTTGTTAGCAGTTTATGCTGTAAATTAAGTAGTTAATGGATACTATAATAAAATGACTTTGCCTGTTTATCTACTAATTCTCACTAATATATCACGGGGACACTTAACATAAACATTTTGAAGTTATTGCCCTGGGTTTTGTTTTGTGGTTTAGGGAATTCTAATGTCACATTATCCCGAAATATGTTGCAGCCTACTGGCACCTTATATATCATCTGGCATTTTTCAAGAGGTTTTCAAGCTGTGGATCAAGGGATCTAAGGTTATAGTTCTTGATGTTCCTCTATTGTTCGAGGCCAAACTTGACAAATGGACAACTCCCGTTATTGTTGTATGGGTTGATCATGAGACACAGCTTGAACGACTGAAGGCTAGAGATGGCATATCAGATGAAGAGGCACAGAACAAAATAAATGCTCAAATGCCCCTTGATTTGAACAGAAGTAAGGCAGACCTTTTCATAGACAATAATGGAACACTAGAGGACCTAAACCAGCAAGTTCAGAAAGTAATACATTTGGTGACAAGACCGTTGACATGGCGTGAAAACGTGCGTTCTAGGAAAGGTGTTTTCTTGGCCATTACTTTCCTTGCTGCAGGAGGCATTCTGCTTTGTAAGAAACTCTTTCATGGAAACAACTTGTAGCAGGTGTAAATTTCGGTATGCTTAGTAGCTGTTGCCGTAAAGTCTGAATAACAAGTGGCCAAATCATGAGTGAGCTACTTCTCAAATGTGTCACTCAAGGCCCATGGCATCATTTTTATGGCTTTCTTTCTATTGACTTGTTCAGTTGTTACAGATTGACAGGTTAAGTTGCTGAATGACATTGTTATGTGAACTTGTTTTATCTCAATTGTTGTAGTTTGCGATTCAATTTGGTTGGTAATCTTCAGAGTGGGAGAGGAACCAAAGATTCGTAGTCCTTGAATATATTTCGTAGTTACAGTACTGTCAAAGCACCTCTTTGAGTGTAAATGACTGAATTGCTAACAAGTTGGTACAAGTCTACCTGACCTTCTTTCCTCATTTCAGGGTTATAATTTTTATAGTGAATGATGATATGCAAGAGCTATTTTTGATGTGGTAAGAATGCACATAGAGCATGAGCTATTGGAAGTAATAAATTAAGTCACTGGGCACATAGTTTTGAATTGCATAATTAACTGCTCCACTATAAGTGGAACGGAAAAGGACTTCCTAATATCCTGGTAATTCTTTTCCTTCATAGAAAAGGACTTCCTAATATACTGACAAACTTATTTTTCGTCTTAACCTACTTGATTAGAAAAAGAATGGAGGTGAGCTATCGGTTCTTAGTTAAAACTTCTGGCCTACCAATTTTGGGACATGTTTTACTCTTTTGGTTGTTTATATATGAATTGCAGTGTACAATAAATGGTAACAAATTACTGAATTTATTGGCTAATTAACTATGCTTAGAGGAGGAATCCGATTGACCATACAATAGATATGCAGTGTATAATCTCCTACTGAATCTGTGTTCTTGAGGTGTTATGGGTCCTTGGTTCATGTTTCTTTCGGTTCTGGTTGACGAAAGCTCCTTCCTCATACCACCAGAAGCCAGTAGACAAGTTCTTGGTGGCTTGATTTGTAAGACATGCCTCTACAATTAACATTGGTACCAAAAAATCATCTTTCTTTGATGAAATCACATATCACTTTTGCTATTGGATTGGTATCTTGTGCATCATGAGGTAGGCCATGGCTTGTGAAATCTTTTTGCTCCCATAGTTTCTGTCCACATATAATATACAACTGCTTTTGATGTAGGAGTTTTTGTTCACCAGTACACCATCAACATTCAACTTGTGTTTTGCTGAGCATTAGGAAAAAGCTGCTTTGGCTAGGCTTCCTCAAAAGAGGAGGCTTTGATTAACTGCTATCAACAAAAGGTAATTGTGAAAAGGCTCAAACCCTTCATTTTAAAAACCAATAAAGCAAGTCCTTTTCTATATGCTAATTATACCATTTCCTCCTTCTTTACTGTTTTACCCCCCTTAACAGCCATTCAATTATTTTCCTTCACCATTAAAAAGTGAAATCAAAAGCAATGCCATAGCCAGGCTCATAATTTCTGTCTTTTTTATCTTTGCTCTTTATCTTCTGATATTGTACTGTCATGAATGGGATAATGCTGGTAATGATGACTATGAATGAACTAGTGGTTCATCCAAATTTCTAGACCAGGTTAAACCATCATCTATAACATTGTGTTGCTTACTTGAGAATTACTTATATTACATTGGTTTTTATAAGTCAAAGTGTACATAAGGAATTGAACTTAATATAGTTTCTCTTGGTCTTCCTTTTTACTTTGTTATCCTAATTAACCCTTACTTACCTTCAATGCTGATGTTTGGCATATTATTTCAGAAAATAATACAGTAGTTCTTTATCTACTATGTACAACAGTAGTGTAGTGTACTACTCTCTGTTATGAAGCCAATGGCTTTGTGCTACGTTATGAGCATCTCAAACTGATCATCTTCAGAATCCCAGAGAACGTACTAGATTCTCTCTGGTTACAATGATACCATCACACACTTCAAATTTGCTACTGATTAAAAATTGCTGCCATAACACGTGATGGTGGGTTAGTTAATAGAGATAAGATTATCTTTATAATCCTATAATCAATAAGGTCACTAAGCATCCAACTGGACCCCAATTGGTCTCTCTCATACTTCTCCTTGTACCTTTTCTCCATATATCTTCCTATTACAAGCACATTCACAATGCACTATATATTTTCCAACTTCACAAAAGTCTCTCTTACTTGTAGCATAATTTGCAGGTCATCTCTTACTCTTTCTCTACTATGGCAGCAACTTTGGAGTACCAGGCAAGTTATAAGCAAAATTCTTATCTTTTTGTTCCTGTTCTCTTTGCCTAATTAACACGTACAAATCCTCAACCAACCTTATTGCGCGCGCAGACATGGTTCTTAAGAGTCCCGATCCACTGCGAAGGCTGCAAGAAAAAGGTCAAGAAAGTCCTCCAAAACATTGATGGTAGTGTACAAGCAACACACCTCCTCTTATGGCTTTGATTTTCACTTCTTATATATGGCTTAATTTGATGTTGTTTTCATGGCTTTCAGGGGTTTATACAACAGCAATAGAGCCTCAGCAGCAAAAGGCGACGGTGACCGGAAGCGTGGAAGCTGAAACTTTGATCAAGAAGCTTCTCAAGGCAGGAAAACACGCTGAGCTATGGCCGGAGAAATCCAAAAGCACCAAGAAACAGAACGAGCCAAAAGTCGGTTGCCGAGGGAGTGAAAACATAGAGGAAAAGGATTCAACTGAAAATGCAGCAAAGGATGGGTCTGATGAAGGTGCAAAAGCACCTGACAATGTTGGCCAAGCCGGTGAAAAAACAGGCGGTGCAAGTGGAGGTAAAAAGAACAAGAACAAGAACAAGAGCAAGAAAGCTCAAAATGGTGGTGAGTCAGCACCACCTGTTGACCAGGCTCCTGGTGCTAGGGCCGAGATGGTGCCACCTGTCGAGCACGTAAGCATGGTTCCTACTCAGCCAGCCCCCAACTTGACGGCGCCTGTCGACTATGGAGTTTGTTACAACATGACACAGCCAAGTGTGAGTTCCTCACACTTGGTCTATGGGCATCCTGAATGGGTCAGTTCCATTCCTCCATCACCTTCTGATCCTGCTCAGCAGATCAGCAACTACAATTACCATGACTACGACAATGACGACGAAAGCGGTTGCTCTATCATGTGAGTTCTTTCAAGAATAATTCGTACGGTTCTAGATCGACGTCAAGTTATGAATGTGTTTGCAGTTGCATATGTGCATTTGCATGGGGTTAGAATGGTATCTTGAAGTAGAACATCCATAGTTTGCTTGTTTCTTTTTCTTTTTCTTTTGTGTGTGTGTGGGTGGGTTTGAGTTTGGTAGTCTTAGTAATGTACGTGGAAATAATGTACAAGGGCAAGGTGTATAAAGCCTTTGTAATGCTTAGTTGTGTAAAGGGTATGCAGATCTTTCAACCAAAAAAAAGGGTATGCAGATCTACTTTTTCCTCCTCATTTTTGAGTTGTCAAGGACTACTTTTTATCTTGTGGGCATTTGTTGAGATGTAGGAACTTACTTGCCCATGTGGCAAGAAAAAGAGTACTTGGGGCTCTCAAATTGCAAAGCATAAAGGAATTGTTAATCTCTCAAAGATAATCATCTAATTAACATTTTTTTATTTATTCCAAAAACCATTTGAGGTACCCAGTGGCGGACCCAGAAAAGAGAGGGCAAAATAGTACTGTAATTAGTAAGGCGACGAGATAAAAATAAGTGACATGTATTACTATTAATAATAAAGTATTTTAAAAAATATATATAATAAAAGAATAATTTGACTAACTAAAATATGTAATTAAATACAATCACTCTTCTTCCAATGTAAGAAATCATTTTTTTTATGTACATATAGCTCGTTGATGGGAAAAAAATATCGGTAAAATTTTGAACATCGGAGATATAAACAACAACACTATCTATAATCAATTGGATAGCTTTATTTACAGTGTCTCCGTTTTTTACACTAGTTTTTCATAGAGCCATTTGTATATATATTAAGAATTTTTCCCAAAACTACCCATATCAATGTAGAGTTCATTATTTATGTAAAGAAACATAGACAACAGGTATGTATAATTATAAAGTTAATTATCAAAGTTATAAGTGAAAACAATGCACACAAATATGAAAATAAACAAGTATTATAAAACAAAAAAAAAATTTACAACCATTACAAAACGGAGAAAATATTCTACATAATATTTAAAAAATATAAAATCCCAGAGGGGGCAAGTGCCTCCACTGGGCCTGTAGTACGTCCGCCGCTGGAGGTACCTTATGCACAACTTTGTCATCTTATATACGACGACAGTACATGAACATGAAACATTTTGCACCTAGACAACTATGAATTAATATAGCTAGCTAGGAAACATGATACGCATTTTTATCATAACTGAATATATGGTACAAGAAGCATATATAGGATGTCAATAACGCCAACATATTTGAAAAACAAAACAAAAACACACTAGAGAGTGAAAAGAAATGTGTACACGTACCCATTTACATGTAAACATGTAAGTACAAACAAAGTAACCTACTTAACATATTAGAAAAGATTATCGCATAAGAAAGAGCTCTCAGTCAGTCGGAAAGGAAACCTCTAGAGAGAGAAAACGCTCCGTCCTCTCTCTTCTCCCCTTGCTCTCTTCGAGCTTTGGCTGTCGGTTTCCTGCGCGGGGTGGGGTGGTGAGTGCGAGTGGGCGCTTGTCTGTGAGCTAGTTCCGGTGGGACCTCCTTGGGTGGCCGGATTGAGGGTGTTCGGAGGTGAGTAGAGGGCAAACACGGGAAAATGGCCGCCGGCGTTCACTCAGCTGGGGCCATTTCTTGAGTGGAGGGTGCTCGTTGGTGAGGCTTAGCTAGCTGCCCCAGGCGGCTCTAGCTCGAGGGTGTTTGAAGGAGGGAGTTCTCAAAAGCGAGGTTAGTCTAGGTCTTGCTCGGCGTGTGTGCCTTTGCCTTGTTCGTCTTTGATTCAATGAGGAGACCTGGGGTGTTCTTGGCTTGTTCCAGCCTTGTTCTTGGTTAGTTCTTGCTTCCTTCTTTCCTTTTCCCCTCAGCCAACCTCTCCCAGATCCCTTTTTCGCTTGTTTTTTGACCTGCTCCTTGTTTGTCTATTTCGGGCGCCTGGTCAAAGCCCTTTCCCTGCGGCCAGCCTTGCCTTGCCTATTTTTGGCATCTCTGGCCCCCCTTTTCAGCTTTCCCAGCCTGTCCTTGTTCCCTTTTCCTTGCCTTGTCCTTGTCCCCATTTTTCTGCTGCCTTTGTCTTTTGCCTTATGGGGAAGCCTAGCTCTTCCCATGTCAGGCCAGCTCCACATAATCCAAATCCGCCACAAAAACCAAAACCACCACAAAAAACCCTAAGCCTTAACCCAACTTCCGTTTCCAGCCCTAGCCATGGCGCCTCAAGTGCTAACCCTTCTCAAGCAAGCCACTTCACCTTAATGAAGGGGGCACCCCCGGGCCAAGGTGACACTCCCGGGTCTCCTCCCCCCGCAGCCGAGGCCGCTGCGGCCTCCCAGGCCCCGCCTTCGGGCGCTGGGCCTGAGTCTCCTTCCAAGGACGCAGGGGAAGGGCAAGCTGCTGCCTCTGGTCCTCCAGCTCCAGTCCCGGCCGCGGCCCCTCCTAGCAACGCGGCCAAGGCGTCTTGGGCGGGCTTGTTCAAAGATAACCGGAATGGGCTCAAGCTGGGTTCAAGGCTCAAGTTCACGCCCTCAGACGAAGATTTCGTCAGGGTTGAAGACCACCATATTCTCAGCAAAGAGGAAGCTTGGGGCCATGCTTTGATCGGCTACTTTGCTGGGAAATTCCCGGGGAAGCAAGCCGTCCTCCAGATTTGCCGGGGTTGGGGTGTGCCCTTCTCCTACATACCCCACTCCTCCGGCTGGCTTATCTTCAAGTTTCACTCAGAAGAGGACCTTGAAACGGTTCTGAGCAACGGGCCTTACTTTGCCTTTGGTCGGCCCCTTATGCTTAAGGAAGTTCCCGAGGACTTTGAGTTTGAAAGAATCAACGAAGCCTTGGTACCAGTTTGGGTCCGCTTCCAGCTCCCCACTAAGTACTGGAGCGAGGAAATTCTTGGTGCCATGGCTTCCAAGATCGGGCGGCCAATGTTCACCGACATGCTTACCCGAACACGCCAAAAATTTGAATACGCCAGAGTCTTAGTGGAGCTTGACATGACTAAGCCTCTTAAGGACTCGGTAATGCTTGTCTTCAAGGATAACCGAATGAAGACCTACAACGTCTTTTATGAGGGCCTCCCAAAGTATTGCTCGAATTGCAAGAGTCTCAACCACTCAGCTGCTACTTGCCGATCTTCAGCCAAAGAGCCACCTTCCCAAGCAAGCACGGCGCCCGCCAAGGACCAAGGCCTAGACAATGCAAAAGAGGCCTTACAGCCGGTCTCTGAGCATAGCCCAGACAAGCCAGCAGCGCCTGAGGTGGCCGCCGAGAATGGCAACTCTAAGGGTCCGGAGGCCGAGCGTATCACAGGGAGCCCCAATGTCTCAAGTGCCCCACTTGAGCACCTTGCCTCCCCGGATAGCTCGGACTGCCAATCCCATGTTCAAGAATCAGACCTAGGGCAAGATGCCGAGGGTACACAAGAGCAGGCCGAAGCCTCCACTGAAGCAGAATTTGAAGTTGTTGTGAGTAAAAAGCAACGGCGTGCGGCCAGGGCGAGCCCAAACGCCCCAAACGCCCCATTGTCTACTGGAGTAAGGCAATCGGAAAGAATTCAGGCCACTAAGGCTCATCAAGCATCAAGGCATCTCACTGCGAAGGCAAAAGGGTCACCAACTCGTTTTGCCAAAGGGAAGCAAATTTCTCCATCCAACAAAAGGCTTGGGCCTAGCCCAAATCTTTCCCGATGATTGTCGCTTCATGGAATTTGAGCGGTATCCATCCGCCCCATAAGAGAGATGGAGTCCGAAAGTTCATCAAAGAGCAATCAGTCTGCTTGATGGGAATTTTCGAGGCGAAAATCACCGTTGACGCGGTGAAGAGCATGATGAGGAGGCAATTCCGGGGTTGGGACTATTCCCACAACTTTGACACCAACTCCACAGGTAGAATCCTTACTATATGGGACCCCTGCCTTGTTTCGGTTGATATTTTGAGTTCTAGTGTGCAGCTTATTCATTGCAAAGTCACTCCCCTTGAGACCCGGGAAACATTCTATGTCACCTTCGTCTACGGGCTTCACTCCATTACAGCCCGTCGGCCCCTCTGGGATGACTTAGTTAATCTTAGCCACGGTTGTGATGCTCCCTGGCTTGCTATGGGTGACTTCAACAACATTCTTGCAGTCGATGAAAGAATCAACGGGACAGGTTCTGTGGACCATAGAGAAATATGGGAACTTTCAGATTGTGTGGCCAATGCTGGGTTGTCTGATCTCCGTGCAACAGGGACTAGGCTCACTTGGAGGAACGGCACCGTTTGTTCTAAGCTGGACAGAATCATGGGCAACAATGAGCTTCTCTCGGGCGAGGCAGCTTGGGAGGGGCACTTCTTCCCTCCCGGTTATCTTTCCGACCACTCAGCTTGCATTGCGAAGATTGAGACTCGGGGCCCTTTGAAAAAGAAACCGTTCAAATTTTTCAACATGCTAGCTGAGCACCCGGAGTTCAATAGAATTGTGCTTGAAGCTTGGGAGCAGCCTCATTCAGGGTTCAATCAATTCAAGCTTTGCCGCAAACTCAAAACCCTAAAAGGGCCTCTGCGGAGACTAAACAAAGAGCACTTCTCCCACATTTCAGTCCGGGCAAAAGAGGCAAATGAGTCTCTCAAGGTAGCTCAAGTAAATCTTCTTGAGGAACCTACTTCCTCACGTCTCCAACTTGAGCTAAGGCAGAAACAGGAGGCGGCTCGGTTGCTTGCTAGAGCTGAGTTCCTCTTCTATGCGCAACAAGCAAAGACCGAGCACTCTCTTAAAGGGGACAAATGCACCAAATTCTTCCATGCCCAGTTCAAAAGAAGATCAAGGCGGAACCATATTGCCAGCCTTATGAGATCAGATGGTTCCTTGACCGCTTCCGAGGCCGAAGTCGGGCAAGAGTTTGTTACCTTCTTCCAAGGCTTGCTTAGGACTAGAGATGAAACTGCGGCCGTGGATAATCAGGTTTTTCAGATGGGACCAACCATCAATCTTGATCAGGGCATGGAGCTTGTGAAACCCATCACCGACTCTGAAATCAAAGCTGCTTTGTGGGACATAGGTGATGACCGCTCTCCAGGCCCGGATGGCTACTCAGCAAAGTTTTACAAGGCTGCTTGGCCTACAGTTGGCGGGCTGGTGTGTGCTAGCACCAAGGAATTCTTTGACAACGGGATCCTTCTTAAGCAAATGAATCACTCCGCAATCCATTTGATCCCTAAGTCAAGCGAGGCCTCTTCTGTTGGCGACTTCAGACCCATATCTTGTTGCAACGTATCTTATAAGATAATATCTAAGATTATTGCCGCGAGACTCGGTCCACTCATGAGCCACCTGGTGGATAAGGCACAGGCTGCTTTTATTAAGGGGCGTAGCCTTGCGGACAATGTTCACTTGGTCCAAGAGCTGCTCAGGGGCTATAACCAGAAGCGAACGTCATGCAAGACACTCCTCAAAGTTGATCTTCGCAAGGCTTTCAACACAGTTTCTTGGGACTTTGTGCAGCAGGTCTTGACTGGGCTCAAATTTCCACCGAGATTCATTTCTTGGGTCCTTGAGGCAATCACCACTACTTCATACTCAGTGGTCGTCAATGGGCAACTCTATGGGCTGTTCAAAGGGGAGAAAGGGCTTAGGCAAGGGGATCCTCTCTCACCCCTCCTCTTTGTCCTCTGCATTGAGTACCTAAGCCGCCTTCTTGCTCGGGACACTTCAGGCACTGACTATAACTTCCATTCAAAATGTGAGGGGCTCAAGATTACTCACCTTGCCTTTGCAGACGATATCATCCTCCTTTCTCGAGGTGACCTTCGCTCTGTCCAGATCCTCATGGCCTCTCTTTCAGAGTTCTCTAATTGCTCTGGCCTTGCAATCAGCCCTCTCAAGTCTAATGTCTACATTGCTGGAGTTTTTGGCGACGAGCGTAGGCAAATCATTGAGGCAACAGGGTTTCAGCTCGGCTCGTTTCCCTTCAGGTATCTTGGAATCCCTATTGCTGCTAGCAAGCTTAAGGCCATAGATTTTGCCCCTCTCCTTCAAAAAGTCAGTGGGAAAGTAGCTAGCTGGGCCGGAGCCACTCTTTCCTATGCGGGCAAAGTCGAGTTAATCCGAGCGGTGCTCCAAGGGATTGCCGGTTTCTGGCTCTCAATCATGCCAATCGACAAAGGCGTCTTGGAGGCAATTACTAAGATCTGCCGTGATTTTCTGTGGAAGAGCAAAAGAGTCGCTTGGGACGACTTATGCCTTCCTAAGGCAGAGGGGGGCCTTGGCCTCAAGCAGCTTAGCAACTGGAATAATGCCTTCATGGTTAAAATCCTTTGGGACATCCACGCCAAGAAGGATAGTCTCTGGGTCCTATGGGTCTACGAGCACTTCTTACAAGAAGCTAATATCTGGCACCGTGCAATAAGGGACAGGGACTCGCCGCTTCTCAAGCGGCTCACTTCAGTCCGAGACACCATCTTAGAGCAATCAGGGTCAACTGCTCAAGCTGCTACCTTGCTTGATTCTTTGGCTCTTGGAGACAAGATACCTATCGGGCGTGCCTTTGATCTGGTCCGTAGGCGTAGGCCTGAGACGACATGGCACAAGATTATTTGGCACCGCAGCATCATGCCTAAGCATGCCTTCATCCTTTGGCTTGCCACACTGAAGAGGCTTCCAACTCGTGCTCGCATCCAGCGATTCCTTCCCCATATCAGCACCTCTTGCCTACTCTGTCATGGGGGTGAAGAAACGCTTGAGCACTTGTTCTTTCTTTGCCCATTTAGCTCCACCATTTGGGCACACATCAGGCAATGGCTTCACCTAAGAGGCAACGCAGCCAGCTTGGCAGAAGCAACGGCTGAGCTCCTGGCCAGAAACCGAGGTCCAACTCATATCCGAAGCATGCGAGTTACTGCCCTTGGCGCCACGGTCTACACTATCTGGAAAGTGAGGAACATGCTGACTTTTGAAGGCATCACCCTTAGCATAGCTAACGTTATCCATAGGATAAAGGTCCTGGTGTTCAAAGTTCTATTTAACTTGTACCCGCAATTAGAAAACGAGAGTCCCATCTAAACTCTTTGTAAGCCGGCTCTTGTGCCTGGTATTGTAGTCCTTGTAAAAAGCCTTCGGGCCTTGTAATGCTACAGTTCACCTCGCGTTGACTGTGTGCTTTTCCTAATCAAATTAACATTTTGATCGGAAAGATTATCGCATGCATACGACGACCAAAAAATATATAAATTATCGCAATAGTCAATAGTTGTTAGCAATTAGCATTTAGCAACGTGTTTGGATATGCTAAATAAAATACACAAGCTCTCCTAGTGGCCAAGTACACAATATGCAAGCATTACAATATAGACTCCGGATCACCGTAAAAGTATCGTCTAGTGTTACATGAGGTGAGATTTGGGCCGTTTGATGAGCCACATCCAAGCGTAAGCGTTCATGTTTCAGGATAATTTCAAAACACAGGGCTATTTTTGTCATTTTCTTATAAGGCTCACCCAGAAATCATGAATTTTGATTTCTTTTTCTATTTTCGGTTTAATCGCACAACTGCTTCGGGCGATTGTGCGAAGAGTCAGACTTCCTCTCTCTCGATCCTTTGTCTCTACCGGCTCCACTCTCTCGATCTGTCTCTGCGACCTTACATCCTCTTGTTGCAACCTTAAATCTATAAAACACACTCGAAATCGATAAAGTATCGCAGATCTCAAAGCCTAATTATATGAATTGAGGAAATTGATGGTGAATTGACGAATAATTTGTTGAATTGACAAAATAGAATTGAATTGTATGGATTGCATGAATGTTAACGGTGAAAGAAGGAGTCAGATTGCAATTGTATGGCTTTGGGTGAGTGTTAACGATGAAGAAAGTTATTGTAAGTAGGGTCCTATCGACCAAGTCAGGGTTACACTTTTCAACGTGATGGTTGTAGTTTTACATTTTCTAGATTAAATACTATGGGTGCGCGATTTCTATTTAAGGTTGCACATTTTAATACTACCACTGCACTTTTAGATGTTATAGTTGCACTTTTTCAGTTTCTGTATGAAATACTACGGATGCACAATTTCTTGGTAACATGCACTTTTTTAAGTTACAAAAGCACTTTTTTATGTTATGGATACACTTTTTTCACTTCTGTATGAAATGCTTCGGATGCAAAATTCCTAACTTAGGATGCACGATTTCTTGCTAGGCAAGCACTTTTTAAGTTACGAATGCACTTTTTGATATTATTATGCACTTTTTTCAATTTCTAGATGAAATACTACGAACACTCGGTTTCTTGTTAATGCTGCATTTTTTAATACTATGAATGCACTTTTTGACGTTAGGAATGCACTTTGTATTTTCGAACAATCTTGACTTTTAGTATTACACTTCATTTCTCCTTGCACTTTTTCATGTTAGTAATAGTAATGCACTTTCTTAATTTACTAATGCACTTTTTAAGTTTACTAATATACTTTTGTATTTTCGAATAAGCTTGACTCTTACTATTGCACTTCATTTCTTCTTACACTTTTTTATCTTAATTAGTAATGTATTTTTTCAATTTAATAATGTATTTTTTCAGTCTATTAATGTACTTTTTCAGTTTACTAATACACTTTTTGTATTTTCAAACAAACCCTACTTCTTACTAATGTACTTCATTTCTCCTTGCACTCTTTCAGCTTACTAATGCACTTATTGTATTTTCGAATAATCATGAGTTCTTTCTAATGCACTCCATTTTTTTTTACACATTTTCATCTTAGTAATGCACTTTTTCAATTTACTAATCCACTTTATAGCTGACATACATATGTTGATACACATCCAAAACATGTATATAAACAAATTTTGAATTTGTTCCAAAAGGTAAATATATACAAGAAACATGTATATACCGATGTAGATCATCTATTCAACATTGATATACAATCAATATAAAATCGCAACTACCAAGTAATGAAAAGTGGATCAACGAAAAAATAATTAATTATTGTAATTGATGGTCAACGTGAAGAAAATCAAGCTACACAAGCCGAGGCACAACAACAACAACAACATTTACCCAGGTAGTCCCGCAGATGCAGGATATGGGGGTCAGGATGGGGGTATTTCAAACCTAGATGAATACGCCCGAAAAAACCCAAGACAAACTCTCCAACCACCCAAAAACTACAACCAACAAACTAGGAGAAATCTGAGAGAGAAGCTAAAATTGAAAAAAAACTCAAAGTAAAAGAAAGCTTAAGAGTAATAAAACTAGCTATCTAACGTCATTGCTTTATTCTTCAGGCTAGGAAAGTCTGCTCCTCAAACCCGGCAACTAGCTATCCACCACCCTGATCTTCTCCCTCCAGCTCTTCCTGCACTGAACCAAATCCACTGAAATCCCTAACAAGCTGATATCTTGTTTAATGTTGTCCATCCAGCGTTTCTTCGGTCGACCTCTACCCCTCCAGCAATCCCAAAACTCCAAGTGCTCACACCTCCTCACTATAGCGTTCGGTGCCCGTCTCTGGACATGACCAAATCATCGAAGTCTTGTTTCCCGAAGCTTGTCTCCTATGCTAGCCACCCCCAATATGCTTCTGGTATCTTCATTTTTAATCCTGTCCAACCTCGGGTGGCCACACATCCATCTGAGCATTCTCATCTCTGCGACTGCAAGTTTCTATTCCTGAGCCTTCGTCGTCGGCCAACACTCAGCACCATAGAGGATCGCTGGCTTTCGGCACCTTCCTATCGCAAAGAACACCTGATGCTGCCCTCCACTTCTGCCAACCTCTTTGAATACGAGATCTCACATCCTCCTCAATGCTCCCATCGCTTTGCAAAACTGAACCCAAATAGTTAAAGTTATTCTTCTTCGCAACGACCTCATCCCCCAGCTGCACCTCACTGCTAGTATCGCTTTCTTGCCCGAAACTGAACTCCATGTATTCTGTCTTAGTTCTACTCAACCTAAACACCTTCGATTCCAGTCTCTCCCTCCACACCTCCAATTTGTTATTAGCTTTCGTCCTACAATCCTCCACTAAGACGATATCATCTGCGAATAACATACACCCTAGGACCTCTCCTTGGATGTCCTTTGTCAACACATCCATCACGAGCGTGAACAAAGGGCTCAAGGCTGATCCTTGATGGAGACCCATACTCACCCTGAAAAACTCTATATCTCTTCCTTACGAGGCAATATATATAATTGAACACACGTACTGTTGAACTATTGAAGCCTCTCTACGTACGGTCTTCCTCTTTACTTACGGTCTTCGATATATTGCACATCAAGGACCAACATTTCTTGGTAGGGAACGGAGAAATACTAGAAAATAAAATAAATAAAACGGAAATTTCACACGGTAACCCTTGAGGTTTATATAAAATTCATGTAATAACCTTATGTTATGTACATAATTTATCCTATGTCCAAAAAAGTCAATATTAACTTAAGTATTAAACTTGTGAAAAATGATTTTAAAAAATAAATAAAAAAATCTTAAGATTGTACTCGTAAAATTTTTAATTTCTTATTTGAGTTATTATTTAAAATAAAAATTTATTGATCAAAATAATATAACCTCTTAATTTAACAAAGAATGATCAAATAATTTAAATTTACATTGAAAACTTTGATGATATAAGTAATTAAAATTCAAAATTCCTATTGTTTAGTTAAGGAAAGTTTTGTACAAATAACTTATAATGTAAATATTTTAGTATTTTGATAGTTTACTTTATTTCCTTTACGAGGTAAATTAATTTTGATAATGTGAATAATTTAAACTATTCACTGGTCAACGTGATCAATCAAAATTCAAGAAAACATGTAATGCATTTATTTAATTTAATAACATAATTTTAAAGGTTGTTTATAAATATTAGTTTAAAATGTTATAAGATTTTACTAATATAGCCTTATCTATTAACTTAAGATTATATAATATAATTAAATAAATATATTTAATTTTATCATTATAGTTTAAACTTATTTATTAATTTTTTACAAAATAATAGGCAATACAATGCATCTATTTGAGTTGATAACTATTTTAAAGATTTCATCGATGACCAATTGACCATTGAAAATTTTTTCATTATTTATATTATAAAAATTTTCTTTTCTCATAAAAGAAATAATGTAAAATATCAAATTTGAAATTTATTTACAATCGAAATTTTTTATGTAAAAAACAATTAAGTAATGTAATGTAATGTTCAGTTTTTAAACTATTTATATTTTCAATATAAAAATAAACAATTTGATGATCTTTTTATTAATAAATTTATAAGATAATAATATGAATAGGAAAAATAAATCTATTTTATTATAATATTTGATATTAATTTCGGATAAAATTATACTTGAAGAATCGTCAAACCCTTTTCAATTTTTTTTTTAATTTCACAAATTTTAACCTTTTGGGCATGTGACAAATTTTGTAGTATATATTGTAGGGTTATTTTATGAATTTCGTATAAATCTCAAGGTTACCATATGAAATATGTCAAACTTTGATACACTTCATGAATAATGTTAAACCTCGAGGTTACCACGTGGAATTTCCGTAAATAAAATTATACAAAATTTTATATCAAATCATTCTTGTAAATAAGTTTATATAGGCCATTTTGAGCAGACTTAATTTCTTGTTTCTTGATCAAAAATAACTGAATTTTGTATAAATTTTATTGTATGTGACTACTAAATAATTCTTGTCAAAATACTTCTGAGTTTTAAATAAAGTGAAGAGAACTATATTTTATTAGTTCATTTACTGAATATTTGTTTCTAACGCGTGGTTTTAAGACGAGGTTTTGGGGCTCTCTATTGAGATGGCCATTTTAAGTTGGATATTTCACTTGAAAGAGGCTCTCTATTGAGCCCCTCCACTTTAAGTTGCAAAACATGATTAAGGTCCCTTGTACATTCAATTACGCTTGAATAATGACATAGAATAGATTGTTTTCCCTAATCACTGCACAGTTCAACTCATTTGATAATCTCATTCAAAAAAAAACTGATCAGAAAAACGAACATTCAGCAATTGAAAATGTAAGAGAATCACCTATCCAATTCAACCATACTTCAAAAGTGTGATTCCAACTTCCAATACTTAGGCGGTTCCATAATGAAACTCTTGAAAGCCAATAATACTCAACAAAGGTAGGTATCTACTTCTTGAAGCAACAAACATGAACCAAGAAAACACATATAGATTGATGCTAAGGAAATGAGCATGATTGATGATTACTGGTGGAGATCAGCCTTCTTCTTCTGCCAGAGGCGATCGACAGCACTGTCCGCGTCTCCCTGCAAGTCCGAACCCAATGCTTAGGACCAACAATTTTCTTTAAGTCCTCAAATTTCAACGTTCTTGGCACAGAGTTTTCGTTGGATTCCGAATTTCGAACACATAATGCCAATCAGCAAATTTAAAACACCAAGCTTAAAGCTAGAAAGCTGACCAAACAAACACAAATCCCTTTGATAAAAGATACTTAATAAAGAAAGAATGGCCTTAAGAGGAGGATGAACAATACCTGGGCACGGACAAAGCCAGAGAGGGCAAAGGTGGTAAAATCACCAGTGTAGACGCCATTGGCATCCAAATGACCGATGTTAATCTGGACGGAGGCGTGGTCCTTTGCTGTTATCAGCCTGTTTGAGACCGAGCTACAATAACCACCAACACCACACCACATTCATTCATTCAGTAAACTTTTTATTTTTATTTTTGCTCAACGGAATAAATCCATCATCATTGACAGTAAAACCAGCTTGTGGACATACCATTTCCTGGGGATGTAAAGGTCCTGAACAACTCCCTCCTCGTTCTGCATATTGTCGAAACGCTCGCCAAACGACGCTGAAACCTAATTCCATTCCATCGTCATAATAAGATCAGATACGGCAACAAACATCGGTCAACACAAATTGCATCGGCCACAGCAAAGAGAACAGTCTAGCATTTTCTCCTATCAGACGGACTCGGCAGAAGAAACCGAAAAGAAAGAATATAGAGAAACGTAGAACTGATTAAGGAACGAACTCTAATCTAGGCTAACTCTAAAAGCAAATGAATCCATGATATCGTTAGAGAGAGTTAGCGACGAGAGAGAGATCAACGAGAAAGAGAAGCAGAGGGATGAACGGATTACCTGGTAGAAACGGAGATGGCTGAGCTCAGAAGACAGAGGAGGCGAGAAAATTTTCAGTTAGCGATTTTATATTGGCGGTGGGAAACCCTAGTCGCAGCCAGAGAGACGGGCAGAGATGGATCCTTTTACGGGTACGGCCCAACTTTGAGATGAATCCAGTTTTTACCATGATATGTTCCCATGAATACTCATCCTAACGAAGAGTAGTGGATCTATATAGTCAGTGTGAAACTTTTTTTTTTTTTTAAGAAAGTAAACATTAGGTGCCTTAGCTAAAATATGGCCAACCTAGATTATTCTTGCGGATGATTGTACTAAACTCTCTAAGGAGATGGAAAATGTCCGGATGTGGTGTTGGTGTACTATCCCGAAAGTGTTGTAGTTTTTGTGGAGATGGAAGAAAGTTTCTGGAACACCGTTTCTTGTCAGTAAATCCGCAACTTTGTTGCATTTACGGAGATAGTGGAGGATCTTGACTTTCGAAAAGTTCCAAAGAATAAGATTGATGTCGTGGATAATGGACGTAATTTCCCAAAGGACCTTCCAGATAGGCTTAATGCTATTGATATTATCACCTTCAAGGACGATTTTGTGTCGGTGTGAAACTTTTTGTTACTATGAAAAACTCGCTTTTGATCACACATCATAAACTCATATTTTAAGCCCGTATGATTTAGAGTATCAATTTATGCATACGATGAGGAAGTGCCTCTTCTCTCTTCAGCAGCCTCCACGTGATCTTATTCCTCTTCTTCCTCATCCACGTGTTAGTTACTACCTCCTCCCCTTGTGCCACCTGTCCCCTCCCAACTAGACGACCTCTTCTTCCCCTAGCTTGTTGTGATTGTAGTATATATCTCAGTATCTCACCCCATTCACTAGCTAGCTAACAAGAACCCACATTCCCCATCATACACCACATCCGCCCACTAACAAACCACCACTCTACAAAAACATGGAAACTGCGCAAGACATCCGACACCGAGGCCGAGACGATCAAGATGACGGCACCGCCCGGTCCACCACCACAACCGCCACAGAAGAGACGGCAACCAAGGGGAGAAGAATGGCGATGGCCAAGGGGGGGCTAAAGTCGCTGTCGGTGGCGGTCGCGGTGCCTCTCCTCCTCACGGCGGCCGACATCTACGCGTTCGGCACCACCAGCAACGCCGCCGCGTACAACAGGGGCGGCGGCGGCGGCAGGGGGTGGGTGCCGCCCCTGTGGGCCCTGCACGGGGCGTGCCTGGCGTCGGCCCTGCTCATGGGGGCGGCCGCCTGGATGTTCTGGGCCCAGGACGGGCTCAGGCGCGCCCCCCAGGCGGCCCCCCTGTACGCCGCCCAGCTGGCCCTCAGCCTGGCGTGGGCCCCCCTCGTGCTCAGGGCGGGGGCCAGCTGGGCCGGGCTGCCCGTGGCCGGGGCGCTCTTCGCCCTGCTCTGGCGGTGCGGGAGGCTCTTTAGGGTGGTCAGCCCTGTCGCTGGGGACTTGGTCAAGCCCTGTTTGGCTTCCGCCGCCTTTCTCGCCTTTGCTAGTCTCAAGCTCATGCTCGCCTCTTCCTCTGGGTCAGCTTCGTCGAGTGGTCACACTCACATGTGAGAGTGAATGCCGTAATGTAACTCTATCAGGAAGTCAAGACATGTACTTACTCACTCTTATCAATAAACGCTTGCGGTTTGTTACATTCAATGCTACTATACTATGTACAATACGGGTCAACAACGTCCAAAATGCGATTTTATTGGCAGCATTATTTAAGCCTGTTTGGATCAGAATACCCCTGATAGCAATGAACTTTTACTTTCAAAGATTAAAAATAAGTAAATGTTCATAAAAACCATGTGATTCGTCCAAAAGCAAAATCAATTAGTAGACCAGTTTGATGATCAGCAAAACTCCGAGCCACACCTGATCTTGATCTATAAGAGTACCACCATCGTCATCATAGATAAGTACTCTAGATGCAAAAGGCAGATATCAAAACAAAGCAGCCATCAATGAGTAAAACCAAGATCATACCAACCAAAATCAATGCAATATTGAGCAAAAAGTAACTGCCACAGTGCTCTAGCTTTGCATCTCATTCCCAAAACAGTTTACCGCAGTACATAACTAAAACAAAACAGACACCACATAAAATAAAATGTAAGTTGCAATTGCACAAAACTTGCAGGGAAGTGAAAAGAACTGGACCCTTATTGAGAGACATCACCAAAAGAAGGCAGAGCAGCCTCCTGGAGAACTAATTCTGACATGACCGGTGACCAAAAACGGCTTTTTTAGTAGATAGGATAATTCTCACTGACCCCCGGCTTGAAGCTCCTCAAAATGGAAAGTGCAATAGGAACCAGTCCGACCAGCGCAAGCTGAGCATGGTCTGAGCTGCTCGTCCTCACTGTTATCTGCCCGCTCAGCTTGTTGTTCAACGCAACACGAACATTCACCTTCGAGTTCCGCCCCACCGAGATCTGAGACTGAAGATTCCCTCCAATTGCAAGATCACCTCTCCACTTCATAAGAGAGAGCATGAATGAAGATTGGTCTTGACCAATTGGAAAATCTGCGTCTTTTAAACGAACTTCAAGATTAGCCCCATACGCAGCGTCTTTCTGAGATCTAACAGTCCCGGTGCTACCAATGAAAACCAGCCTCTTTCCAACTGATATCTGGTCTTCGACTTTAACCCCGGTGGCTACATTTTCGCCGAGGAAGGTCACTGAAACACCAGCTGCAGTTTTGTTCTTTTTCAAATTCTTGAATTTAGTTTCGCCCCTGACAATGTAGCCCAATTGCTTGCCAATGTTCTGGACATCAAAGCCCACAAGACTAGACCCGTCTTCACCGTGCTTGGCTGACACCGAGGAGTCCAAATGAAGATTGAAATCTTTCTTATCTTTCGTCACTTGGACTGTTACAGCTGCCGGGAACCGTCCAACAATTCCCAGATTCTGCTCTACATTGACACCATCATATCCACAATCATGGTCCCAGCCATGGGTGTCCAAGACTGGCCTTGCTAGGAACTGAGAAGTTGGCTCCAGGAAACGGTATCTATAGGCTGGATTGTCCCCATCAAATGTAGGAGGTAACGCCATATCAGGTAAAGGAACCGGGACAGCAGCTGGAGTATCATTCTCCTGATCATAATCTTCTGGAGTCTGACCATACTCACCCAAATTAGTGGCTCCTTTGTTGTTCTTGGCGTCTCTCATTCTTTTCAGCTCCTCTTTCAGCTGCTTCTTCTGGAGAAGTTTGACCCGGTAATCATACTCCTCCAGATAAGCCTTCCTCTGCTCTTTGCTAAGCCTAGCAATCTGAGCTTTCCTCAGAGGTTTGAATGGAGGGAGCTGGTCATACTCATCTTCCTCTTCCTCCCTCTCTAAATCTGAAAAATCATCCAATTCAATATCTGAATCTCCATTGTCACCACCCTGATCAGCAGACAGTTTGGGGTGGGGCCGAGGTTGTAGGAGGGAAGATAGTAAGTATGGAAGAGGAGGTGACCGAACACGAAAGCCGAGCAATTTTCGGTGATCCTGTGATTCTGATGCCTTGGAAACCGAGGTTGCTTCAGACAGGATCTTCATGGAGAAGCAAAGCAGCATCAGCTGGGGTTTCCAGGTTTGGCCATTTGGAAGCACTTTCTGACCTTCACGGTTTTTCCTGCAATTTAGATGATTCTCAACAAGAGAGACCGGGTTCATCATTCCAGGGCTCATGAGACGAAAATCACCCACAGCTTGGCCAACATACTGCTGAACTATATGGGAGCGTTGAGCAACAAACACCTCATAGCTTAAGGGGGAGCCAGATGGCCCATCAGGCGGTGCACATGCTGCGTGTGTAAGAGTGACAATAGCGTTTTTCCAGATTGAAGACCCTAGTGTGCTTGTGATTGTTCTTAGCAAAGGCAGATCATTCAGATCTTTGGTTTGAGAGTCCAGGCGGTCTACATAGAGTACAATGTCAGGAGGAGACTTCTTTGTAGCCTTCTTTACAGAAGCTAATACTTTACGGTTGAAGCCTTGCTCAAGGGCAGAAGTTCTGAGACCTGGTGTATCAAAGACATGGACATTCACTCCATTAACCACTCCAGCAATTTCGTTCACAGAGGTCGTACCAGGTTCAAATGCGTTGATGTCAACTTTGTCTTCACCAAAAATGGAGTTTATAGTTGCACTCTTTCCAACACCTGATTTCCCTAGAACAAGGATGTTCAAGGAGAGTTTCAAATCATCTGTTCCCTCCTCTTCAAGCTTCAGAGCAGTTTGTTTTGCAGCTTCAAGGCTGAAAGAAGGAACAGAAGGCCTCCCAGCAACAAGTGCCAAGCGATACAGAACCTGTGTTGCAACTGAATCCTCAGCAGAATGCCCTAGTCTGTAGACAAGCCTTAAGAACTTTACTCTTAACTGCTGTAGCTTCTCCAGCTTATTCCTCTCCTCTGCACTCAAGCTCTCCTCCGACACAGTGGGTGCACCAGGAGAAGCAAACATGGAGTTGTTTGGCCGAGCAGCAGATGGTCTAACAGAGCGAAGTGAGGACCCTAATCCAGCAGGGCGTTCAACAGAGAAAAGACGGGTTCCATCCTGTGAGGTTATGGTGAGATTACCAGGATCTACGTTAGCATTGGTTGCTGCTTTCAAAAGAGCAGCTAATGCAGCAGAATCAAACAACTCTTGTCCATCCTGTTCATTGTCTGAATCTGCTTCTTCCTCAGAATCTGTTACAATCTGACCATCAATTTCCTGGGAGTGCTCATGAGAGCTGCCTGGATTCACCTGAGAACCAGCCCCAGAAGCTCGTTCCAGCTCCTGCATGAACTGCCTGGCAGCAGCAGAACTTCCAAAAACCAATCCATCGGTCTCACCGTCTGTAGACCCATCCTCTTCATCAGTATCAGGTTTATCATCCTTTTCAGCTTCAGCTACAAGTCCTGATCTCACAGCTTCACCTTCTTCTTTAGGCTCACTCAAATGTAAGTTGCTGAGTCCATCGTCATTAGCTTTAATACTATCATCTGTACTCTGCTCAAGTATTTCACCCTTCAAGCCTTCAGAGCTTGCTTCAGGCACAGCCGAAGTATTAGCTTCAGCAAGATTGTCAATTGATCCTGAAATCTTTTCTTGCTCAACTACATGAGATCCATGCCCTGTTAGTTTGAAGAACATGGTAAAGATAATCAAATGTTACTGAATATTATCAGCAAACCTGAAATAAATATAGGCTTAAGATTATCACCTGCATCAATGCTCTCATCAGCTGCAGGCTTAAGATTGTCACCTGCATCAATGCTCTCATCAGCTGCAGAACCATTTTCTATGGATTCTGTGTCATTCCTTTCTTGATGTTGACCTACAACAGCCTCTCTAGATCGCATGGCTACACCATCCATTGTGTCAAGGTCATGCTTGTTAGAATCCAGACCTGTCATTTAATATCATAATCAGTACAGATAACCAAATGCTACTGGTTATTTTGTGTGCCAAACCTTAAGGAAATAATATAAGCTAAAGATGTCACCTGCACCGATGCTCTCATCATCAACTGCAGAGCCATTTGCCTTTGCTTCTACGCCCTTTGTTCCTTCTTGTTCATCAACAAAAACTGCTCCAGATTGTATAAATGCAGTAGCATCAATGTTTATCTTGTCTACCACAGAGTCCTCCTCACTGGTGACCTTTCCTCCATCAACTTCCCCAACATTGACATCTGTTGAGTCAAGTTTCTCAGGAACCTGCGAGTCATCCAATTTCGCCTCCAAGTTCTGGGATACTTCTTCCACCCCACCAACAACAGCTTCAATTTTGTCAGTCACATCAACCTCAACCTGTGCTGAAGCAGAGGCTTCTTCATCAACAGAGACGTCCGCGTCTTTAGCTTCAAAAACTTCAGCATCATCCGCTCCTCCATCCTTCACAACTTGAGCGTAAGTGGGCTTATCATTAACCACTTCAACATCTTTCAAATCAGTAACGGTAGGGTCCTCATCTTCTGCAGCAGAATTTTCAACCACCTCCCCTTCCGAATCCTTGCTCTCCACAACATCTCCAACCACAACAACACCACTCCTCACAGCTTCAACCGGGTCCACTTTTATCGAATCCACAACAGCATCGCCCTCACTCGACAACCCGAATCCATTTTCCTCAGCAACCACAGGGCTTACTTGGCTGCTATCCTCTAAACCCTCACCAATTGAGCCATCTACACCACCCTTATCTCCAAGATTATCACCCGTCTCGGTCACCAAATCATCGAATTGCACACCCTGAGCATTCCTCTCGGCAGCCACAGCCGTCCGAAACCCACCATCATCATCCTCACCCCTCAAAGCTCGAACCTTGGGAGGATTCTCCACACCATAGTCGCTGCCATCAGTACTAAAACCCCCATCCTCTTCACCATCGTCTTCGTCATCATCAGTCGATATCTTGGCTATTATGGCCCTCGGGGTCAGCGCTGCCTCCCCCGAAGGCTCACCAATTTCAACACTCCCAACTGGTTTCACCAAACTCTCCTCTGAAAGCACGTCTTCCCCATCCATGGTGTCTTCTTCTTCTTCCTTGTCACTATCACTACTAGTGCTAAAACCCTCGTTCGCTACTCTACTTGGAGCAAGGCTATCGCTCGCCGGGAAAGCTTCGCCATCCGAATCGTCTAGAGAAGGGATAGCCTTTATACCTGATAATGGAGGAGCATCAGGGCTGAGCACAGACGGCTGCGTGTTCTCCACCTCTTGGGACACTGGCTCCATGAATTCAAGCACAAATTCGAAAACCCCTTGCAGAGGGGGGAGGGATTTCTAGGGTTTTTGAGAAGGATTGAAGCAGAGAGGGGGAAATGAAGGAAAGGCTCCGAATGGGAGGAGATATGAGATAAGGCGAGCGAGAGGCTCTGAGGATTGAGGGAGGCCGGCCTTAAACTCTCGCCGTTTTGGAGGCTACTGGAGAAAATCAGGCTTATCACTAAAATTGGAAGAAAAAGAAAAATTGAAGTGGACGAACGGACGGACGCACCTTGATCAAATTAAAAAAAAATGAAACGGAAGGCTCCAGTTCCTCCAAACAACGTATCTTGATTTCTACCTGAAAATAAAATAAACAACGTATCTTGATCAAAAGTCGGTTTGATTTTAACTTAGGAAAAATAAACAGCGTATCTTGATCAAAAGTCCGGTTGATTTTAACTTAGAGAAAATAAACAGCGGATCTTGATCAAAAGTCCGGTTGATTTTAACTCTACTAAATACTAACTTATTTACATACGGAAATAGATTAGGAAAGTTCCAATGCAAATGGAAAACTATTCTAGGATATCCATACGGATGAGGTCTCAAAGAATCGGATTGAAGTTAAACGGGACAGACGAAGTATGATGGAACCAGATGGCAATGTGGTCAGCCATAGCATTAGCATCACGCAACGTATGAGAGATAGTCAGATAGACCAACTATGGACCCTGCGCAGAAGCCCCTAGATGTCAGTGACTCAGTGCGGGTCATCTTCACCTTCCACGGACAGCTCCAATCACCCTGCACAGCTTTAACGACCTGCAGGTTATCGCATTCAATCCACAAATGGGGAACGCCACGGTCGATGGCCGCCAAGATCTCCTGGCGAAACGCAAAGGCTTCCGAAAATAAGACAGATATGTTTTCGAGGAAACCTCCGTCCAGGTGCAAAGGTAAGCCACTTTCGCCCTTGAGAACAAAGCCAAACGAGGCAACAACACCATGAAAATTTAGTTTGGTAATATTGTTGGGTGATTTGATCCGTTTGGTTTTTTTTCTTCCATTGCTAATTTCGCTCGTTCTAATCTTAGCCTGGTCGGCTGATGTAGTTGCAGCTTGTTTCCGATCAGATCTCTGTCTTTTGCTAAATTCATATATCGAGTTGGATTGATTTGATTGTTATTGTCGTCGTTGAATATTTTCTTGTTTTGGAAGTACCATATGCTCCATCATATGCCAGTTAGGATCTCAAGTTCCTCTTTGGAGATCTTAGTTCTGATCTCTTCTACAAATTGTATTGGGGTTCGGTTACTTGGGTTTAGCTGACCAATTAACCTAGCGACCTTTTGGTTTTCTTTGGTAAGTAATTGATGTGCGAGCGGGCATTGCAACAGTAAACTGGATTCACAATAATAAGACAGATAATCCTCCAAATCTGGACTGGATCTAGAAATTAAATGTATCGCCCAAACAAAAAAAATTCTCGTGGATCAAGTGTGCTTGTTCCCCACCTAGATCAAGGCTAAAAAAATTAGTTTGTTTTTTGATATTACATAATGATAAAAATTATATATTTATCATGTCTTAAACATTATTGAATTGAAACCTTTAAAAAGAGAATCAAAGAATAAAAATTAATAAAATATTGATGAAATAAGAATTGTAAAGACCATGAAGAGAATATCGAATTAAAAAACGTTTTTGTCAAAGTTCTCGGTTCATGGAGGGTTGTATTGGGCGCATTCCATCCAGGTCTGGTTTGCCCCCATCTTGACCCTCCAGATCCCGCGTCTGCGGGACTACCTGGGTAAATATTGTTGTTGTTGTTGTTTTGTTAAAGAATGAAAAAGAAGTCAAAACAAAGTTCAAAAAGGAGTGATATGACAAACATGGAAGTTAAAGGGATATTAAAAATGGAGATTTTAATAAAAATATTTTTATTAAAAATTGGCAAAAGAGAGGATGGAAGAGATGATGAGATGGCTTAAAGAGAAGACTTTATGTTTTTCCTATAAAGATATAGAAGAATTACTTCATCCAATCTAACCTACATGTAAAATTGAAACATTTTGCCATTAATCACTCCATTTCAATTCATTCATTCATATTATAGTATATCGATTATCATGTTATTATATATCATTTACAGGCCCGTAGCATAACTTTCGGGGGCCCTGTGTAAATTTTAATGGGCCTTTTGCCTTTTCACATAGGGCCTTTGAGTTGTAAATCAAATGGGCCTTTTTACACAGGAACGCCTGAGCGATCACAAGGGAGGCTCCCAAAATGCAAATGGGCCTTTTTTACAGAAACAATATTCAATTTGTCCCTGATTAATTAATTTGATCAGAAGAGTTACACTTGTAGTACTGTTCGGTTTTGGGCCTTTTTTATTTCTCTAGTGGGCTTTTTTTCGGGGCACTATCTGGGTTTTATTTTTCGGGGGCCCTGTGCAAGAGGGTTGTTTGCACTCCCTCAGCTACGGGCCTGATCATTTATCATATATCTATCTACATCTAAAGTTGTATATTTTGACATTAAATGCCTTAATTGAATTTCCTTTAATTAAATTGTATTATATTCAATCTAATATGATATTGCTATTATTAGTTTATTCTATAATATTTATTATTACTGTTGTTGTTGTTTTTTTTTTTGATCTCACTGTTGTTGTTGTTGTTACTTTATACTATTTATTATCACAAAAAATTTATTTTAGCTTATTTTCTTCTTATTGAATATTATATGTTATTACTTTATAATATATATATAATGTAATTTATCTTATTAAATTTATTTCGGATTAAAGTGGTAGTATTAATTAAATTGTTATTAATAAATGTATTATGTTACTCTTATTGATAAGTATGTATATATGTTAAATATTGACTTATTGAATAAATTTTTTATTAAATGATGCGGCCTACAAATTGAAAGATTTTATTTAATTATTTTATAATCATTCACTTTCTTATGATAAGTTTAGAATATATATGTTATTGGATTATATTATATCTGTATGCATTATAAAATTTATTTTATGGCAATTAATTCCATCATAATGATTTAGATCTCTTTCTTTCTTATCAAAAGTTAAATGTTATATCATAACAAAAATTATAAGATTCTTTCCATAATTTATTTATTAAGTTAGTTTTTGAATTTCCAATGTTAGTATTATAACTAAAAACCTATATATTAAGGGTATAATTATTTGATATTCAGGGATTTATAATCTTAATAATACAAAAATACGATAATAATGTCATTTCAATCGTTTATCCAAGACAAGATATTGTTTGAATATTAAAAGAAACAATTGAAATCATAGATATAAACAACAAATCAACAATCATACAAACCTACCAAAATAACCATCCCGAGCAACGCCGGAAGCCCGGAAGTAGATGTTTAGTCACAAGTACTTTTGTTTTTGTCTAAGGCGACGGATCAAGGCTTGTTTTTGTCTAACTCAAAATAATCTCAAATATAAACTTTCAACCTACAATACTTAAATCATCACTAACTAGTAACTAACGATACAAACTATAACAACATTAACTGAAAACAATTCAGAATCATTTTCCGACAAGATTTCCGGTAGAATAGATGATATGGTGATCAAATATATTTTATAATCCTCGTAAACATATAATAATCTAAACAAATTAACCACACAAACCTTATATATAACTACACAAATTACATTATATTGGGAACCAATTTTTTGCAGCCCAATTAGACAAACCATACGATACAACTATTAGCCAACTACATATGTTCCAACCTTATACTTTATAAATGTGTTCGAACCTTATTCTTCAACATTTCGAGCTCGTGGAGAGAATGTTCAATGAACCATATGACTTTCAAATCATGACAACATGAGAGAAACAAATATGGTGATGTTATGAAGGAAAGCAAACATAAAACTAAGTTCAAAAGCATAAAATCAAGAACCAATTCCATCGAGTAGTATAGAGATTACACACATGATTGGGTAAAAGTTTAGAATTAGCATTTTTTTTTTGTGTTTTTTAAAGTCTCAATATAACATTTCACCCAATCAAAAACACCAGGACGTATTTTGGGACGTGTAGATGGGACGGGAGGTTTGGATCCCAAAACACCTACTCTAGTTAGCATAGCAAAAGAAACAACATTTATCAGGTCCTCTTGTTTTTGCACATGGAAAGCCATTTGTGGTTGGAAAACCGTGACGTCTTCTCTTCTATGCACTCTCGAAAAACATCACATACAATTAGCCGTGCACAAAGCAAAGTTTGTCTTTGGTAAACGCATACCTTTAGTTTGCTCTTGTGCTTTGGTTATCATCATTGCGAAACACAATTTTATCGGGAATTATTTCCTATGGAACATAAAAGGGTAGATTGTTTCGGTTGGTCTAAGATTGATCCTTGGAATGTATACCTCCTCACCCTTGTATGACCCCGTTGTTATTTGACAAACAATGACATCCTTCCGAAAATGTTTGCAAGCGATCCTAGTAACATTACACAATCTAGTTGTCGGATCCAAATTACGCCATAGGATAGCCGATCAATTTGGTTTCAGTACAAATTTGTAAGGGATCATTTTTGACAGACATAAGAGTATTTAAAAGCTCATCTGAATGTATATCATGGTTGTCATCAACTATATTTAGGAACTCATCTTCATTTCAATTCTGGATTGTCTTAATCTTTGCTTACTCTATTAATGACGCATTCAAAAACTCTAAAGCAAAAGGAGTACATTGCACTTCAGGAAACATACTTGCGACTAATAAACCGGTACAATCTTCTAGAAATTTATAACATTTTATCAGATCAAACAACAACTCAATAGAGTTTTCGAGGATTGTTTGAGTTTTGCGCTATGAGTAAGGTTCATTTTGTCACCCTGACCCGAAATCTTGTCATCACAATTCAAATACTATCACCCTGACCCGAAACCCCGTCATCCACAATTCAAATCAAGATGGGCGGCGAAAAACACACTCGATTTCTTTTGTTGTTGTTTTTAGAAGTTATGGCGTGATACAAACAACCCTCTCACCTTTTTTCCTTTTTTTTTTAGAATTCGACTTGGTTTTTAAGATTTTAATTCTCTTCAATTTTTAAAATGGATGGAATCCTCTAAAAATCTTGTTATCAATCTACAAAATCTTTTTAAGATAATGTTTTAATATTAAATTATCTAAAAAATCTCTTTATTTATATATATTTTCAAATTGGGAGAAAAAAATTATTTTGTTAAAAAATATTATTTTTTAGTAAAAATATTAATATAAAAATTTTGAATTTTTTATCAGAATTTCGTTTTTCTTTTATTTGAAAAAATTAGTCATTTTGGGCATTTATGCAATATTTTTAGGCATTTGTACAATATTTTTGGACATTTTTACAAATCGAAAAAAAAACAAGAATATATATATGTAACGTGGTTATCAAATAAGCTACTAATTCCTCTTTTAATAATGATAACCACATCTTAAAAGTGGCCGATTTCATCACTATCCAAAAAACTTGAGATGTGGAAGCCTTAGCTTTGCATCTTCCACGACGGTTAGTTGATTTAGTTAGATTCCTGAAAAAGGACTTGTTGATCATTTGATTTGGAACCCATTCCACTGATTGTTCATTTATCGTCCAGTGGAAGTCTTAGAGCATCCACAATGGGGAGATTTGTGGAAATTTCTTAACAAAATAAGAAAAAGAAAATTATTTATTTTGCAGAGGTTATTTCTTGCAAAAGAATTTTCTCCTCAGAAATAAGAAAAAATTTCCTGAAAAACTCTGACAAAAGTTGATTTTTTTTAATTTTCCTTTTATTTATTTGTGGAAAGAAATCACAATAATTGATATTAGAGGGTACTCCCTCCATCCTAAATGTTTGTCCATTTTTGCATTTTGATTGTTCCAATAAGATTGTCTTACAGTATTAACCTTATTCAATCTCATATATTACCTTTATCACCCAATTTTTCCATCAACATTATCAGTTTTTTTTATAAAAATACATAATTACCCTCATTCAGTCTTATATATTTCCCTCTATTTTTCCCTTTATAAGTGAAAAATATACTCAATAAAATATTTCAATGTTTTTGAGTATATTTTTCACTTATTTTCTCATCTCATTGGTGTTTCTTTGAGTATATTTTTCACTTATTTTCTTATTCATTCTTCATAGTATTCTCCACTTATTTCCTTATTCTTTGCATTGGAATATTGTTCAATGATTTCAAATACATATAGTTTATGAAAGATTTTAGTAGTGCTAGGATGTAAACTTAAACACATCAAACCTTTGGCCTTCTAACACCTTCCCTATATCCCATCTCCCCATATTGTTTCTCCACCATCTTCCACTATTTCCAGATTCACACCACAAAAATATCATTCAACACATTACACAAACATCTTATGATTTGAAATTCTATTTTCTAGACGGTTCTTTAGGCTGGATTCATTAGGTACTTTTTACAAGTGTCATTGTGAAGCGGTCCTTCCTTCTATATCATCACATTATCAAACAGTAATTGGTAATCAGTGACCACCTTATCCATAGACCCAACAAAAATATACAGATAAAAAAATAACCCGCTTTGGTATCCACAGGCTTTCTAATAGCAAGAGATTACTATAGTTTTGGTTGTGCCTACATAGAAAATCATTGAATAGGCATGGTTTGCTAGGCCAATAAACCATTATGATAAACCAGATATGTACCTCTTGTCATAAAAACTACCAGTACTCATTTTCAAAATGCCTTCTCATAAGCCACATGGAGGAGCGTGTGGCACTTACATATCAATTAACACTAACAAAATCCTGTAAACCCTTTCTTTTAAACATATTTTACCTCCAAATCAATTCATACCAGTATTCAACATCCATCATCTTGAACATGGTATACTGGGCAGACAAAGCAAATTGATATTCACAATCTGATCCAGCTTAACAAGGAAAAAAAAACCTGTATAGTGTGGTAGCTTGTTCTACTCCATAAAAGCATGCAAATGTTCTAATTTGATCCTTCAACTTTAAGTTGCAGGCCGTGCTCCAGTCCAAGCAGATCCATCATTGTCTTGATGCAGGTGCCAGTTGCGACTCTCTTGTAGATATGCAACTCCAGACCATACACCGCGAATAAGCAAGATGCTGACAAAGATGACACTTCCAAGGGTGCAAATTACCTATAAAAAGGAGTTAGGAAAACATCATATCACCAACACGAATTCTGAGGCACAAATAAAGAAGCCTTCTAAGAGTTCCGGCCTATCTTGTGATACAAAGGCATTTATGTGCAGGTTCACGCTAAAACGAATGGCAAGTGAAGGCCTAAAGCTAAAGCAGGTAGGCTTTATTATCTAACTTTAGTGTCATTGCCTTCATTCATTATGATACATTGTTCTCAATCTGGGGAGTGATCTCACACAATTCACAATAAACAAAGAAGTCACATGATGACATTGCCAGCCAGGAAGATAAATCTACATCATATTTGGTGTCTCCGACAATTACTTCAATCTGGATGAATATTTATTACTCATTCTAGTTGAGTCCACTCTAATCTGGTAAACCACATAACAACATATGCAGTGTACATGCATCCATAGAGATGTATCACATATTACCTCAATAAAAGCCTTCAAGACCCACAAGAATGCTAATATTAGTGCTCCATTAACAGCAAATCCCACCTGTAGTAAACAAGAAATCATGCATACATATCAGCAAAAAGAAGCTTCACCAACAATATAGACATCAGTTACCATGCAAACATCTACAAGAACTTGTGTTGGCTCGACACAGTTGTAGCATTATTAGGTCCACATTCATCCAGCAGAAGAGTTCCCTAGAATTATTATTCAGTTTGGCAGTTCAAGTTTCAGTTCCTAAAGGTATGCTCCCTATAACTAAATCAAGGACATCAAGACAACAGAGCTCGAATCAATTAAGGGCTTGTTTGTTTCTACACCTTGGGTATAAGGAATGGGGTTAGGAATGAGTGAAACCTATTTTTATGTTTGGTTAAGAATGGGAATAGGAATGAGTGATACCTTGGAATCACCCATTCCCCACTTTTACACATAACTTCAAACCCATCTCTACACCAAGGTATCACTCATACCCAAAATCATTCAACCAAATTCCTATCTCAACCCCATTCCTATCCCAACTCCATTCCAACCCGATTCCCTATACCAACCCGATTCCCGACATGATACCAAACGGGCCCTAAAGGGTTTCATGTTGGGATTCAAATGCCACTAGTGTAATGGTAGGTGAAGACTGAAGGAAACAACGCACCAATTTGGTGGAAATGGCGATAGGGAGGACGGAGCGAACGACCTTGCGAGCCTTCCTGGAAACCTTTTTGAAGATATTTTCGACAAACCTAATCAGAAGATCCAAGCTCCGATCTTCTTCTTCGTCGTCGTCGTCCTCATCGTCCTCCTCTTCTTCCTCATACTCATCATCCCATAGATTGTCGACCTGCGCCCATCTCCTGCTCTTATTGAACAAACCACCACTGTCCTGAATTCAAATCCGATGCCTTTCAATTAAGCACAGAAGAAACGGCAATCGAACAATTCGGTCATGATTATCATTCAATTCAATTCTAGAGAGGCGTACACGCATACCTGGGGGAAATTGGGAGAAGCGCGGAGTGCAGGGCAAAGGCGGCGGAATTGCAGGCGAGCATCAAGAAGAGTAGGGCGAATGAACAGCGACGAGGAGAGCTGAGGAGGAGGAGTAGTGTAGTGAAAGAGAGAGGATAACGATGAGGATGACGTCACCAACGTCATTCCTCTTCTCGGTCCGTCGAGGTCTACGATCGAGTTGGTGAATGAGCCTCACTCAATAGTCAAGACGACGACGGCCTCATTCCTCTTCTCATCTCTTGTTATAATTTTACGAAAATACCCCTCATTGTATTAGAATGCCAATTCACATACGATTTAGAAAAGGAGAAGAAATAAAATCACAGTTTCTATCATTAGTTGGAAGGCTAACATTTCAGAGTACTCCTGACAGTGCAGAATAGCAATGAAGGCCAATTGAGATCTTTACTAAAGAAACAACAAGCTTGTGCTAAACATGAAATCCAACACAATTTACAAGTCTTGAATACGTTGATCACTTTCGTTCATCAGATACATGCTTCATCAGAGCATTTGCTGATTCCTTGGCAAAATGCTTTTGCCTTAGCTTCACATAGGGATAGCCCATTGCTGATAGCAAATTTGCAGGCTTAGAGAAGGACAGAATTTCATACCAAACTTGGTCGTTCTCATCCAGCTCAACCGAAAAGCGTTCCTCACCCGCCTGTTTCGCACCCAATTCAAGCACATATCAAAAGCTAGCACCAAACACTTACTGGCTAAAGCGGCTTCATAACAGTGGGGATATTATAAAAGATACGATACGAACCAGGAGATGGCCCTGCAAAGTGCCACTACCAAAGCCAAAGCTAGCCTTGATAACTTCCTTCTTTGCACTTTTGTTCTCATCAACATAGAGAATTTGCAGGGGCATCATCAACCATGGCAAGAACTCCTTAACACAGACACAAAACTTCGCCCCGCTCTTGACCGGAGTAGTTGATTCAACAAAAGTCCATGGCATTTGGAAATGCCTGAATGCAAGTAAGCAAGCAAGCAATACAAATGAGCTGATTCGACTTCGAGATAAGGAATCAACTGACAATGAAATTAGTATCAGTATAGGAAGACCGAATCCACCTCCAAGATTGAAGAGCCTTCTTCCCCTTCTCATATGTGTGTGAACCAGAACCGAGCAGCACTCGAGCATGGTTTAACAGGAACCCCTCCTGGGCGAGCTCATTGTCTTCACGGAGAGAAGATTCGGACTTGTTCGTGGCGCCTTTGTGCTTGAGATTATAATTGAAGGACCCAGAGCTGAAGGTTACAACATGTATCACAAATTGCAAGGCATGGTATACAAAAACTGATAATGGAATGGAGCTCGATAGGAAGTAACTAAAGGCTTACTTCTCAATGCAAGCTTTTTGCAGGGAAGGAGATGGACGAGTCCAGCTTAAAAAAATCATTTCCCCTTCTGCTTGCAATGAAAGGAGCAAAATTACTTATAGAGTTGAAGTTATAGTTGGAGTGAATATAAATGGAGATGCAAACAGAGCAAACAAATCAACAAAGCCTCAACCCCTTAACAAACCCAGATTAATAATGTTTCTTTACATCAAAGTGAAACCCAATCTACTGCAATAATGGTTCTTTAACAGACCCAGGTCCTAACCTCATCCGACACTCGTCTGTCTCTACGGGGACAAAACTATGCATTAGAGGCAAATGAACCAAGATTTGAAAAGATTAGATGTAAATCTACACTCTGGAACCAGATGAGAAGGTAAAATCTCATAATGGAATGCATTTAGAACACCAAAAACAACGGAACATATCAACTCAACAAGTGCAAGATGATACGAACTACAGAGTTTCAAATTCAATCCACGGAAAGGGAGAGTTTCCAATTCAATTCACCAAAGGCAGAGTTTCAAACGCAATTCACCAAAATGAGAGTTTGAAATTCAATCCACCGAAATGCAGAGAAAAGAACTTGGGGCAATCAGACCAATCCTATACATACAAGAAAAGATAAGAAATGGAAGACACGGGATCAACAAGAAAGAATCAACACAAATCAAATGGAATAGAAATTAGAAATGCACGAAGGAGGCGAGCGTGGCTACTTACTCGGCGACGAGGAGTGGTGGCGAACGAAGGACGGGGTGGCGGGTTGGGTTGCGAGGACGGGGTTTGGGGATGGGTCGACAGAGATTCAACCAAATTCACTAAAGTGTGTTTTGGGTGCATTTAAATAAAGGTGTGTTGTTTATTTATGTATGTATATATATTTATACCATTCTATACCATTATTAATAGTTTTCAGCAAGTAATTTTGTTTTTAACTTTGATAAAAAAAATAGTCTGTTGGCCAAAATTTTAACGTTTATAAAAAATATGTAACATGTTTTGACACTTCATGTGCCCAAATTAATGTGCGAGCAATATAGGACTAATGACGTAGATATTCATATGTAACTTACTAACCCCACATAAGTATTTTTGTTACTTAGCAGTTAGTCGTAATTAAAATTGTTATATAATCCAACCGAATATAATTTTATATTTATGCTAAACAATTTGAACTTAGAATATTTTTTATGCGCCAAACTTATGATGACCGTATCAATCTTAATTTGAATTTACATCCGTATCACTCTTTCTAGGTGGAAAATCCCGTGCATCGTGCGGGCTAGGCCACTATGTATAATAAAGTGTATTTTAAATAGGGTTTTACTATTGTCGTTCCGGGGGCAATAAATAAGACCCTCGCAATAGGAATTTTTGATAAAGACTAGTGGGCATGGCCCGTCCATCGGATGGGCAAATATTTTTGTCATAATTTTTTGGACGATAAATATAATAATGTTCGTCATGACATAATATTTGGTTTGATCAATAGATTATGTAGCTATTTTTGATTGAACTTTGAATAAATTAGCAGATAAAATGAATATAAAATACAGTATGAAATAATTTGATTAAACATTTTTTATTTGTTCTAAGAAATGTTTCGATCAATAAACCTATCAAACTGGCCCAACTCTTTTAATTTCCCACCTTAGTCAGCACACCAAATATGTGAAGATTATTATAGATCCCAATCCAATTTAGAAAAATCAATGGTCCGAGAGTGCCGGGATTTACCCAAATGTCATAAACATTTGGCATGAAACTACCTTATACATCCAAACAGACCCTAAGGATAATGATTATTGCTGTTTTATGTAATAAATGTGAATTTGCAGAAATACTAATTAGGGTGGCATTTAATTCACCTCTATACAAATCCAAACCAGATTTTTGTGCATTTAATTCACCTCTATACAAATCCAAACCAGATTTTTGTGCAGGTGGGTTTAAAAAAGCTGTTGCAAGTGCATAAATGAATCACTGAGTTAAAGTAACACAAACCAGTAAGCTGTATTACATCTCAACAATGCAACTTTGTCCAGGTGAACGAAGTAACGGATTCCTAAGATCACTTTCACTATCTACAAAGTAAATGGCAAACAACCATGTAAATTATCCTTGCAACAAAGTATACCAGATTCACATGTAAATTATCCTTGCAACAAAGTAAACCAGATTCTGGAAGCTCAGGGCTAGTTCAATATCTTCTGGCTTCACAAGATTTGATAGATCTCGAATAGCTAATCTGAGATAATATGAAGAAGCTGATTAGGTAGAGAACATCAGTAGATTCATAATTGAATTTAATGAAAGCTCGAACTAAGTCCCACCTTCCAGTCTGCTTTCGGTTTGTTGCATTTATTTGGCTCCGGACATTGTTATACTCAGCAACACGGACCTGAAAAGGAAGAATGGTTAGTCTCAAGTCTTATCTTTGTCAATCACAACATAAGCATCTCAACCAATTGCTAAACAAAATACCAATATCAAAATAATTCAGGTTCATTATCTACATAATAAAGAGTCAGAAGTTCCATTTGCCACAATATAGGTCACAAAGTAAGAGCTCTTAGCTCAACATCGATCGTCTCCTCTATTAGCAATAGATTCCCATGATGACATGAAATAGGACCCAACTGAACGGAAAGGACAAAATATTAGATTGAACTTCCGCCTTTAAAATTTAGAAAGCAAGTCCTCTGCCTTCATCAATAATGCCTATATAAGAAAGTAATATATTTTATGCCCTAATGTTACTGAACCGCGCTAATGAGGAAAATGAAATCTAAAGCGTCAAAGAGAGAAATTCAGTCCAAAGCCCTCACAATGAAACATGGATCAGTACAAACAACTTAATTGCATCATATAGAAACTGCATTACCCTTGGAAACAATTCAATCATCTTCTAAACAGAAAACTTAGATAATCAAATGTGAAAGAATAAAAGAAAAAAACCTTTGAAGCTTATGAGAGTCTTCAGCAGAGTTTTGTATCCCAAGGTGAACTTCCCACTGTTCATCCCCAAGGCGAGACTATTGTTGATGTTCTTATGAATCTTCTCCTGCGCACACAAATCCGATGCTTGATTCAATCAAATGAGCATGTACAATTTTTTTCATACAAAAAAAAAACGAATTGAAAGCAATTATGGTTAGGAACTAAACGTTGAGATCAAGAGTGAAATCTTACGATTGTCTTGGTGGCCACCATGGTTGCGATCGGGAGGAGCACCAGTTGAAACCGAAGCAAGAGCTCCTCTATCCAATGGAAAGGGGTTGATCCTTCTTTATCTCTTATTTCACAATCTTGCGAATCCCTGGCCGAACCAACCGATTCCAAACCAGTGAAGAATGAGTACTAATTGGAAAAGCAATTCATCAACATTTATTCAAATTCCAACAGAGATTTCGATTCAAATTCACTTCTGATGCAGTAAGAACGTTTACCTCACCCTGATCCTCATACATGTAATCGATCGAAGCCTTTGTAGTAGGGAGGATGGTGTAGTGACAAAGACTGAACAAACAGACTTATCCTAATCAGTTCTTATCACCCTAATTTCAAGTTTCTAGAAATCAACCGAAAACAAATTTAGCAAACTGAAGGTTCCAAAAACAACTTACTCACATTGACGTTATTATAATACTTGTCCTTGTCCACCCTCACGATCTAGGCTTTCTTCACTGCACATCAAAGGTAAATCAAGCCCCAGTTTCACAGCTTCATCACAATTTGCCCAAATTCAGCATCAATTTCGACAGCGAAGAAGAAAATTCCGTCAAAAAAGAAGACGAAAAGGACTACTTACTGGAGTATATAGGCTTTTGAGGACGCTTAGGGTTGGCGGTGGCAGTCGGAGCAGAGACTGGGCATTGGAGTTGACGGTTCCCTTCTTCGCTTCGGCGAGATTCTGCTTACTACTGTCGGAATCAGAATCGCTCAGAGCTCTAATTATTGGATGGCGTCGAAGAGGAGGAAATTGCATCCTTCATGGAGTGACGGAGAATCGGAGCAGGAACCCTATAATGGCTAGTAGTCTCCGAAATGCATCAACATTTTATGGTAGTAAGTCATAAGTGAATGCTCAATGGAGTTAGAAGGTTAAGGAGCAATTATGTTTTCAAGAGGAAGCTAATTTTTATAGTATTATAGAAGATTATAGATAGATTGAGTAATTTAATTTTACTTAATCTTTATCAAAACTTTCCTCCAAGAAGTTTCTTAATAAAAGTATAAATCAATTACTAGTGCAGTTTCCCCCGCCTTGTGCGGATCTTGTTAAACTTTTAATCAATTTTTTTTTACCTATATTAGTTTCGAAGTAAGTGGTTTTTTGGATAATTTTTCTTCAAAAATGATATAATATATTATGAATTTGTTTTTTCTTTAAAGTATGATACATTAATGACTTGAATAGTAAAATGGAATAGATCTTGTACATGTAAAAGGGATGGTTGGATTATCTTTATTCTTAGGCTTCATATACGAATTACACGAACTTCTTGTACATGTTTCGACTCGCAATAATATCTATGTTATAATACATCTTGTTAGATCTCGTTGAATAGATCTACATTTTATAAATGGTCTTTCTATTGGCTATAGCCTTAGGGGCATATGATAAGTTTCCCGATTTAGGAAACTAAAACCCTAAAAGAAAAATATATAAACCGGTCACAAAAAAGATTTAAATCCTTAAATATGTAAAAATAACAAATCTTTCTATTTTAAGATGTTTATACTATGCCCTTAAGACATATGTTAGAAAATCCATTTTACAAACTGTAAATTTGTTAGAAATAAAAATAATCACATGGAAAGAAATAAAAATTCACCACAATAGTATACACAATTACATGTTTCCAAAATCTCTTAGGGATTTTTATAGTTAACATGCTTCCAAATATATGTGGGAAATTGATTTAGTGCATCTTTTCAATTCACCCCAACAACTTTTGTATATAAATACACTAAATAATTACGTACATATTTTTAAATTTGAATTTGGTAAGTAAAAATTGTATTTCAACATTTTTTTTATATATTTCCACTTTAACAGTTTATAAGTATGCTAATTAGTTATGCAACTAATTTTTTTGTCGAAAGTTATGCAACTATTTTAAAAATTGAACTTAATAGATAAAACATCATGTAAGTTGTTGAATAACTAATCTCGTAAAATTAGGAAGATGTAAGAATGAATATGACTATATTGATTCATACGAAATTTGAAAAGGAAAGAAATTGGTAAAAAGATAGATTTGTTTATAGAAACTATATATAGTAGGCAAGTTCAAAATTAGTTTATGTTTAGAAATTTTAAGATTTAATCAAATGGATTTTCCATACATATATACTTTTGGACATAAATTAATGATATTTGGATTTAAATTAGAAAAAAGAATTAGCTATAAATATTCTACATATTGGATGAATAAAACAAATTTTAAAAATTTTCACTTTGTATTTGAAATTTGTATCAATCATTCCATCACGTTTGATTTGGAAAATGCAAGAAATTAGAAAGAATTGCCAAAAATATTAAACCAAATCAGCAAAAAGAACTTTTGTAGATATAAATTTATTGATTTGGAAAATTATAAGTAGATTATGTTTGATTGGATAAGCAATATATATCAATAAAAAATCAAATTTTAAAATTGGGAACTCTGTAAAATTGTCTTGATATGTATCCAATATATTCGTTTGAGATAAAGATTTTTACCAAACTTAATAACGGAAGATTTGGCAAAAAAACTCTTGTTAACTAAAATGGCCGAAAAAAAAGAGGCTAGATTTGTATGTAAATCAAATGTGGAAAATTAAAAAACAAAAGATTAATATGTGGCATATGACATGGAATCAAATTAGTGATGTGTAAATCTAAGAATTAAGGAGAAAACGACATGTGGAGAAATCTTAGGTGGCCTAATGTGGATTTACCATGTGGAAAAATCTGATGTGGCACACTAAGGAGGTTCTAATCCTTAGTTCTTTTAAATATATATAGAGATTTAAATTTATTGTGAATATTATCATACAATATACTTTTGAAAATTAATATACAAAATTCTTGATTAAAAATATTGGTTGGGATATTAAAAACATAATGACAACATCGGAGATAACTAAGGAAATGCCTAGAAGATAATTCATGATCAAAAACATAATTAGGATATTATCATACAATTCAATATTGCATATTTAAATTTATTGTCAATATTATCATACAATATACTTTCAAAAACTAATATTAAAAATTCGTGATTAAAATATATTAATTGGGATATTAAGATATAATTAAGGAAATGCTTAGAAGATAATTCATGATCAAAAACATAATTGGTATAAAATTATACGGAGTATTGAATTTGAGGTTGTTGGAAAAGATTGATTATGAGAGTTAATTAAGGAAATTAACAAAATGAATTTAGAAGTCAAAGATTTGATTCACCGAAAAATAAGGAAATTTCAAATGATCTTAGCCAATATTAACAATAATCACAATTATCTTCCTTAATAATGATTTTATCTTTTTTTTTTGGTTGAAATAATTTTATCTTTTCTTATCATATCTTAGCCTAGTGGTGGTATCCGTCCCATTGCTGTTGGCACGGTTTGACGGAGACTTGTCTCTAAGGTTGCAGCTGTTATGGTGGGTAAGAACGTTGGAAATTATCTTGAGGATTTCCAATTTGGTGTCGGTGTGCCCAATGGTAGTGAGGCCATTCTCCATGCTATTAACAGGTTGGTCGAGGTTAAAGGGGGAGATTGTGGTATGTCCATGCTTTTGGTGGATTTCAGTAATGCCTTTAATATGATTGATCGTAGCTTCATGCTTAGGGAGGTCCGACATCGTTGCCCCTCACTCTCTCCTTGGGTCGAATTTTGCTATGGCCGCCCTGCTCGTTTATATTATGACGAGTCTTCATTGTTCTCTTGTCAAGGGGTCCAACAAGGTGACCCTTTAGGGCCGTTGTTGTTTGCGCTCACTCTACACCCTCTTGTTCATCGGATCAGTGAGAAGTGCAACTTGGATCTTATGGCTTGGTATTTGGATGATGGGACCCTTATTGGTGACACTGTTGTGGTCTCTGAAGCCTTACATCTGATTATTAAGGAAGGACCAGCAATGGGACTACACTTAAATGTGGAAAAGACGGAAATTTTTTGGCCAAACCCGGACCCGAGGTGTAGTGATCCCAAGCTCTTTCCTCATAAAATGGCTCGTCCATTAGAGGGGGTCAAGCTCCTTGGAGGGCCGGTCAGTTTGAGTGGTGATTTCTGTAGTCGCTTGATCGAAGAGAGGGTTTCCAAGACGGTGCTTCTAATGGAGGGTGTCGCTGGACTTAATGACCCCTAGGTGGGACTCCTTCTTCTGCGTAATTGTGTTGGTGTTGGATGTTTATATTTCTCTCTTCGGACTTGTCCACCCCAAATGCTTAGGTCCGCTCCTCTCACCTTTGATCATGCCCTGAGAAAGGTCCTTCAAGAGGTTATTGTAGCAGGCGCGGCTCGCTTTGGTGATTGGCAATGGCGTTGTGCTACCTTGCCCTTCCGTCTGGGTGGTTTTGGGATTTAGACAGCGCATGGCGCGGCTGGCAATGTGTTGGTGTTGGCGCGGCTGGTTTTGATTTTGGTTTTGGTGATTGGCTTCCGTCGAGGTGGCCGGCGGGCGTTGGAGTCCAATAGGGTTGCGTGTCGGCGTGCAGATAGGATGTGAGGGTGAGCGGGCAGTGAGAGGGAGGGGGCGAGCATGTCGTCAGGGATGGACGGCGTGGCTGCTGCTCGGAAAGACTACCTGACTGTGCTCCTCTAGTAAGGTTTGATTGGATCGAATAATCTGATGAAGATCAAAACAAACATTCAACTTGCAATCAAACAACTCAGAACCGACATATTTCCCCAATTTTGAAATAGGTTTATCTCAGGAAACACATAGCAAAGAAAAGAGAACAAAAGGTGCATACATTCTCGTGATCAAAATGGCGGAGAAGCTTAATCTCTCGAAGTGTACGCTTGGTGTCCATGTAATTGTCGAAAGCATTGGCGATCTTCTTCATCGCCACCATCTCATTCGTCTCCGCGTTCACCACCGAGCTTCAATTAATTGAAAAGCAAACATCGCTCACATAAGCTCAATAGAAACACATTAGAAAAACCCTAGCAAGGATTACAGAAAAAAGCCAAAATACCAGACAATTCTGTAGGCACCTCGGCCGATGGGCATGATCGGCGCTCGATACTTGGCGGTGACCTCGAACATGTTTCCGAAGATGTTGTATTGAATAAACTGGCCGCCGTGAGTGGAAGCCGTCGGAAAGGGGATTTGGATGAGGGAAGAAGCAGGAAATCGGGAAAGAAAGAAGCAGAAAAGAAAAGAGAGAAAGGGAAAAAAAAGAGGGTAGCGTGTTGAGACGAATTCGGGAAGAAAAAGGCGTTTTAATTTTGGGGGAAGGGGAGGTAGAGAGGTACAGGAACTCAAAAGGATAACAAAGAGTTAATGTATTGTGACATCAATACATGCGTGCACTCTAAGGGTTACCAACGGAACCGATTCGGTGGAAATGGCATTAAAGAGAATAGGGGGAAAACAAATCTTACCTATTAGTAAACTTGGAACATTTGGCATTAATTGCCACTTCAATTCCTTCCTTCCTATGCTATAGTATATATGTATCCATATATCTATATCTAAATTTATTATGTCATAATATATTATCTATCTTATATATCCTACATATCTATCTTTAATATTTATTATTGTTATTGTTACTTTATTCTATAGTATTTTTTTTGGCATTAAATGCCTTGAATTATTTTATTTTCAAACCTGTATTATATTCAATATAATATGTTATTTTTATTATTAGTTTATTAAATAATTATTATTATTTAAGACCATATATTATCTAATTAAATTTATTTCTCATCTATCTAACATACATGTAAATTTGGATTTTTTCCATTAACTATGTTGAATTGATTTTCTTTTTAATTGAGTTGTATTATGTTCAATGTAATATGCAATTGTAATTATTAATTTATAAAATAATAATTATTATTTAGGAATATATATTATCTTATTAAAATTTATTTATCATCTTTCTAATTTAAACTACTGGTACAAAGTTGTATTTGTCATTAAATGCAAATCATTCAATTCTTCCTTATCTTCACCAAAGAAAAATCAATTCTTCCTAATGTGTTCACAATATATTATATGTCATGCTATTATTGTTATGTTATTCAATTCTACAATTCTACATATTATATTCACTTTAATATTTCTAGCCATCATTAACATATTTTTTGGTCATTATTATTGACATCATTTGTATGATATAAATATTTTATTACTATTCTCTTTGTGATTATTAGCATATGATATACTATATAAATTATGTTCTATTATGCTTTAATACAAACGTAATGCACCCAACAACGACATATAAATTAAAAAAAAAGAGAAACAAAAATTATATTTATACCTATGTATTAATTGAACATAAAAAAAAGCACAACTTTAAACACTAAAACGACCGAAATATTGTTACCCTATATATCGACCCGGGCAACGCCGGGTGTAATAATCTAGTACTTTAGTAAGACAGTAGCAATAGCAATAATAGCAGTATTAGTAATTATAGCATTAGCAATAATAGTAGCGTAATGGTAGTAGTAGTAGTTGGTGGGGTGGTGGTAGATGACTTCAAAGATATCCAAATGATGAAGTCTGTGGTGAAATAAGCCCTTGCTTTTTAAGTGAACTTCAATTAAATCAAACTGATCGAGCATGAGGGGAATACTAGACATGAAAGCCTACTTGAGGGTGATCCTTGTCTTGGCAACCATTTTCCTTGCAATGCAAGCCACTCATTCGAATGTGTTCGGTTTGTATAAGGTACATGTTATGATTAGGAGTACCATGGGAGAAGGGTCCAAGATTACTCTTCATTGTAAATCGAAGGACGACGACCTAGGTGTTCATGTGTTGGCTGATGGACAAAACTATGGGTTTCATTTTGGTACTAGCTTGTTGGATAGCAGTTTCAACTGTAGTTGTTCGGGTGTCCGAGGAAGGATTACATGGGAAGCCTTTCGACAATATAAGCACAAGTGTCGTGAGTGTGAATGGTTAGTCAACAAGGATGGCGTTTGTGGCCCACAAAGACTTAGTGGTGAGTTCTACAAGTGGGGGCTCCCCGAGCTCCTCACCTAATAAATAACTCAAATGTTTTTAGTACCTTTTTTCTGTTGAGGTCGTTGTCCATGTTAGTAGTTACGATAATCTCTAGGTATTATCCTTAGAGACTTGACCGCTTAACTATGTATCCTAAGACATAGTTTCTAATAAGTGTACTAAGTGTTGTTACTTACAGTTGCGGCCACAATGAAAAATATAATAAACATTTCCAAATTGTTATCTTTAATTCAACGCTCTCTAAGTGAAAATGCTCTCTCTTTCATATTTCTTCTTCTATGTGTGTCTCCGGCTCCATGTCGGAGCAACCTCAAGCGGTGGGGGGTGCCGGGCACCCTCCACCCCATCCCTCCAACCCTCCTGGGCTTCCGCCCATCCCTCCACGGCCCCCTGGGCCGGCCGCGCCGCCTGATGCTTTCCCGCCGGCCCGGACTTGGAAGGACCTTGTGGTGAACGAAGCTGGAAGCAAAAGATCTTGTTTAGCGGCGGACTTCCTCGATAATAGAATCAAGGTGTGCTACCCAGGGGGTGAACACAGCGACCCGGTGATTATAGTGACCCCCGATGTTGTCAAAGTCCTAGCGGATGTCTGGAAATCGTCCCTCATTGTCAGGACGTTTGGAGGTTTCGTTCCCTTTCATGTCATGGATCGGAAGTTTCGCGAGTTATGGAAGTCGGCCGACAAGATGAGTTTGGTGGACCTTCCTAATGGTTACTACGTTGTGATATTTGAGGTGGAACAAGACTATATGATGGCCCTTACTGGTGGCCCGTGGACTATCTTCGACAACTATTTGATTATCAAGTCTTAGACACTAGATTTTGACCCGGAAACGTACGTGATCAATACGACTCCCGCTTGGGTGAGAATAGTGAAACTTCCCCTTGTCTGGTATGAAGAGGATTTTCTCATGAGAAGTGGTGCGACGTTTGGCAGACCTATTAAGGTGGATATGCGGACTCTCTTCTCCGACCGGTGTCGTTTCGCGTGTGTTTGCGTGGAACTTGATCTAACTAAACCTCTGAAGGGAACGGTGACGATCAATGAGAAAAGATACAAGCTTGAATATGAGGTCCTGCATTTGATTTGTTTCCTACCAAACCGCAACAATCGGCCACTGTCTCCACCGATGCCGCTAACAAGGTGAATGAGGATCCTTCTGCCCAGCATACCTCGATGGATTCTTCTCAAGAAATTCAGAACAAGGAGGTTGCTCTCTATGGTCCCTGGATGGAAGTCCAAAGAAGGAGGATGCCGAACAAGACTAAAGTGAAACCAGGGGAGACGAGTGTCGGAACCGCCGGATCGCAAAATCGTAGCAACGGTGGGTCTAGTTTTTCTAGTAAAAACGAAGCCAAACCACATAAAAACTATAGGATAGTAATAAAATGATGAGCATTGATTGCAAAAAGCGTCTGTAGTTTATAAATATTATAGATAGTACACTTTTAATTCAAAACTAGAGTAATCCCCGTGCCTTGCACGGGATTATAATATTTTTTTTATAGATCAAAAGCGGTTTATGATAAACAATTTTAGTTTAATTATTAAAATAATAAAATGCGTTATCAACAACATGACATTAAAATAAATAGTTAAAACTTATTAAGTTCTCTTCAAAAAATATCGGTAGAATCAATATGTACGTATAAAAAATAAAAAAGATGCATAAAAAAATTTCAATGTCATTTACTAAAAAATTACAATATTAATATATCTTAAGAACTATGAGAGTGAGTAGATAATGGATTACCCTGATTTTTAAAAAGATTATATCACACAACATTACTTAATAGAACAATGGGTTGCTATAACTAATATATGTTTATTTGTTCATAGAAAAAATTAAAAAAAAAATAGACTATTGAATATAAATCAGATCCTTAATAAATTAACATTAAAATTAATTTGAGAATATAATACGTGATAAACTAATACTATTAAAAAAAATGTTGATTATTTTTTTGGTCGAACAAGAAAAATGTTGATTATTGTGATTGAATTCATTTATAAATATGCATAAAATACAAAGGTACATTATTGATTATAAATTTTAATGAATCAACTTGCAGAATGATGTGTCCCAGCCTAGTCGTGCCCACATCAACACAACCAGGCCAAGACAATGAGCAAGTGACGATACCTCCTCTACTTGGCCCCATTACAAGGCATCGAGCTAGGATCCTCCAAGAGCAACTCCAAGCTGGATTAACCATGCCGAGCCAGCCCCTAGACCATCAAGACAATGTCTTCACCATGTTACAAGTATCCGGCTCACCCGAGGCCTTAAAGGTGCACGACTTTCCCATCGAAATGGCGTCCACCTCAGCCCAAGATATCTCAGCCCCAATATCACCATGACATCATATCTCTTTAAAGGCTGAATGCAAGGAGGTGGCTGTTTTTGGCAACTCTTCACCTGCCCCATTAAGTAGAGACTTTCCAGCCACCCTTTGGCTATTTAAAGGGGACTTTAGCTCTTTTGTTGTTAGCTTGTTTTATGTTAAAATCCCAGAAACTCTAAACTGGCTCATGTTCTTGGTTTGGGGTGTTTAACCAAACTGATTTTCGTGCCTTTGTGAGAACATCGAGGGCTGGGTTGTATTTGGCTAGGGTGCATCTATCCCTTCCATTTGTAACCTTGGTTGATCAGATTTGGTGGGTTTATCCAAGTCCTGATTGATCACTTATCCTCTCTTCAATAATAACAAAGCCTCTTTGAGTTACAACCATTTGTGTTTGCCAAGCTACCACTGATCATCATCGACCTCCACTCATCTCACTCGAACCAGAAATTCGATCGATCCAAAGGGAAGGCTCATCAAGTGGTATCAGAGCTTGTCGAGTGAGTTCCTTAAGTTGTGGGGGTAAGAATTGCTATCTCCTTTTCAGTTTCGATTTGCTCAGTTTGTATCCCCTTTGGCTAGCCGATGACCATGCTTGCTTCTATCCTTTGTCCTTGAAAATGGTGCTGAGTTCTCATCTGAATTTTCATGGCCTTTAAATGCTTGAATACCCTCCCATGGCTGCCAGAAAATGAAGAAGACAACCTCCTATACTCAGCCCCTGCCCATCATCATTCTACCTACTTCTAACAACTCACATCTTCCACACGAGGTGTTTTATTGAAGGGAAAGTGTGTAGCCTCATCATTGATGGAGGCTCTTGTAGCAACCTTGTGGACGCTGAGGTGGTGGCCCGATTCAACCTCCAAACCACCCCACGAAAAGTGCATTACTCGTTGCATTGGCTGAATTCTAACGAGCCAGTGATGGTGAAGGAACAAGCTAAGATAATATTCGTCATTGGGCCGTATGAAGATGAGGTGGTATGTGACGTGGTGCCCATGACTGCTTGCCATCTCCTCCTAGGCCGCCCTTGGCAATACGACCGGGCTGTGGTGCACCAAGGTGTCTCCAACGAGTACATCTTCCACATGGATGGGAAGAAGTTCACTCTCCACCCAATGGCTCCACATGAGGTGGCCACCGATCAAGCTGCCGAAGGGCTAAGGAGGAAAGCCAAGAAGAAGATGGAGCTGAAAGCGTTTGAGGGCAGCTCCAAACATATGATGCTCGCTCGGGGCAAGGAAGTGGAGAAAGCTATTCAGGGAAGGCATACTTGTCTAATTCTTGTTTATAAAGAAAACCTTCTTTGTGACAATGATCTAGTTGACCTCCCATTGGAAATTTCATCTCTTTTGCAAGAATTTGGTGATGTGTTTCCCGACGAGATGCCAAGTGGGTTGCCCCCTATCCGAGGAATAGAGCACCAAATAGACTTTGTGCCTGGAGCCGTCCTGCCCAACCGAGCCGCCTACAGGACCAACCCCGCTGAAACCAAGGAGTTGCAAACACAAGTTCAAGACCTCCTTGACAAGGGTTATGTAAGGGAAAGTTTAAGCCCATGCGCAGTTCCTGTGATACTAGTACCCAAGAAAGATGGGACATGGCGCATGTGTGTGGATTGTCGGGCCATCAACAACATCACCGTTAAGTACCGACATCCCATACCGAGGCTAGACGACATGTTGGATGAACTCCATGGTTCAAATCTCTTCTCCAAGATCGACTTGAAAAGTGGATACCATCAGATTCGGATGAAGGAGGGAGATGAATGGAAGACCGCTTTTAAGACCAAACAAGGACTCTACGAATGGTTAGTTATGCCATTTGGCCTTACCAATGCCCCTAGTACCTTTATGCGTTTGATGAACCATATTCTTAGGGAGTTTATAGGTCAATTTGTCGTAGTTTACTTTGATGATATATTGGTTTATAGTCAGTCCTTAACTGAGCATGTGAAGCATATTAGACAAGTTCTTGAGGTGCTTAGGCAAGAGAAACTTTATGCTAACTTGGGTAAATGTCATTTTTGCTCCGATCATGTTGTGTTTCTTGGTTTTGTGGTGAGCAAGTCAGGTGTCCAAGTAGATGAAACCAAGGTTGAGGCTATAAGAGATTGGCCCACGCCCACGACCATGACCCAAGTGAGGAGCTTTCTTGGGTTGGCGGGATTTTATAGGCGCTTCGTCAGGGACTTCAGCACCCTTGCATCGCCTCTAACCGAACTAACAAAGAAGAATGTCCCCTTCAAGTGGGGAGGCGCCCAAGAACAAGCTTTCACCACCTTAAAGGAAAAGCTCACAAATGCACCTTTGCTAGTCCTCCCTGATTTTTCCAAGACTTTCGAGGTGGAGTGTGACGCCTCCGGAGTAGGCCTAGGAGGGGTGCTTATGCAAGAGGGTCGGCCCATCGCCTACTTTAGTGAGAAGTTAAGTGGGGCCGAATTGAGATACCCAACCTACGACCAGGAGCTTCTTGCTTTGGTGCGTGTGCTCAAGACATGGGAGCACTATTTGTTGCCCAAGGAATTCGTGATACACTCAGATCATGAGGCTCTCAAATACCTTCGAGGTCAAGCCAAGCTAAACAAGAGACACGCCAAGTGGGTCGAGTTTATTGAGTCTTTCCCTTATGTGATCAAACACAAGAAGGGAAAGGAGAATGTGGTGGCGGATGCTTTGTCAAGAAGGTACACCTTGATCTCTTCTTTAGATGCCCGCATGTTAGGCTTTGCATTCATGAGGAATTTATATGCAACTGATGTCGACTTTGGAGATATATATGTTGCATGCTCTAAAAGTGGTAGCAAAGAGTCATACTTTATACATGATGGGTACCTCTTTAAGGGTGATAAACTTTGCATTCCTAGTAGTTCCATTCGTAGGCTGCTTGTGCATGAGTCTCATGGTGGGGGTTTGATGGGGCACTTTGGCATTTCTAAGACCCTTTCCATGCTTAAAGAACATTTCTTTTGGCCTCGCATGTCTAGGGATGTAGAAAAGTTTTGTGCTTCATGTACTGTTTGTTTGCGTGCTAAGTCTAAGCTCAATCCTCAAGGGCTGTACACTCCTCGACCTATCCCACATTCTCCTTGGGAGGACATATCCATGGACTTCGTGTTGGGTTTGCCTCGTTCGAAAAGAGGCCGGGATTCCATTTTTGTAGTGGTGGATCGGTTTTCTAAAATGGCGCATTTCATTGCTTGCCATAAGACCGACAACGCCACTCATGTGGCTGACTTGTTCTTTACTGAAATTGTTAGGCTTCATGGCGTTCCTAAGACCATCGTGTCTGATCGGGATGCTAAATTTCTGAGTTACTTTTGGAAAACCCTATGGGCTAAAATGGGGACTAAATTGCTATTTTCCACCTCATGTCACCCGCAAACAGATGGGCAAACTGAAGTAGTTAACCGTACTTTAGGTGCTTTGCTTCGTTCTTTGTTGCGAACTAACTTGCGCAGGTGGGAAGAATGTCTATCCTACATTGAGTTTTCATACAACCGATCGGTTCATTCAGCCACTAAGAGGACCCCCTTTGAAGTTGTTTATGGCAAGAACCCCACTACTCCTTTAGACCTTGTCCCGCTCACTATCAAAGACAAGGAGAATGTGGAAGGTGTTGCTCGGGCTGAGAGCATCAAAGCCCTTCATGAGGCCACTCGTGCCCAAATTGAGAAGAGAACGTCCCAATATGTCAAAAATGCTAACAAGGGACGCAGGGAAGTGATCCTAGAGCCAGAAGATCTCGTGTGGGTACACCTTCACAAGGACCGATTTCCAACTCTCCGAAACTCAAAGCTAAAGCCTCGAGGGGATGGCCCTTTTCAAGTGCTCGAGAGAATCAACAACAATGCATACAGACTTGAATTGCCTAGTGAATATGGTGTGCATGATGTTTTCAATGTTTCGGATTTGTCTCCCTTTGTTTCAGGTGAAAGCGAGGACGAAGGCGAAGATTCGAGGTCGAATCCTTCCAAAGGGGGAGGGGATGATGTGTCCCAGCCTAGGCCACATCAAGACTCGAGCCACGACGTGCCCACATCAACACAACCAGGCCAAGACAATGAGCAAGTGACGATACCTCCTCTACTTGGCCCCATTACAAGGCATCGAGCTAGGATCCTCCAAGAGCAACTCCAAGCTGGATTAACCATGCCGAGCCAGCCCCTAGACCATCAAGACAATGTCTTCACCATGTTACAAGTATCCGGCTCACCCGATGCCTTAAAGGTGCACGACTTTCCCATGGCGTCCACCTCAGCCCAAGATATCTCAGCCCCAACATCACCATGACATCATCTCTCTTTAAAGGCTGAATGCAAGGAGGTGGCTGTTTTTGGCAACTCTTTACCTGCCCCATTAAGTAGAAACTTTCCAGCCACCCTTTGGCTATTTAAAGGGGACTTTAGCTCTTTTGTTGTTAGCTTGTTTTATGTTAAAATCCCAGAAACTCTAAACTGGCTCATGTTCTTGGTTTGGGGTGTTTAACCAAACTGATTTTCGTGCCTTTGTGAGAACATCGATGGCTGGGTTGTATTTGGCTAGGGTGCGTCTATCCCTTCCATTTGTAACCTTGGTTGATCAGATTTGGTGGGTTTATCCAAGTCCTGATTGATCACTTTTCCTCTCTTCAATAATAACAAAGCCTCTTTGAGTTACAACCATTTGTGTTTTCCAAGCTACCACTGATCATCATCGACCTCCACTCATCTCACTCGAACCAGAAATCCGATCGATCCAAAGGGAAGGCTCATCACAGAAGAAGCACAAATCTATATAAGCCTATAGTACATGTACAGTAATTTGATTATCTTTATAGCACCGTACTTAAAGATGGAGATACATATAAATCTCAACATATCTCGGATTTGGTTATGATTATTGGAGCAAATAGTTTACAACTCTAAATTAAGATTAGAGTAAAGTTTTAAAATGTATAAAGATAAAAAATTATTAGTAATTAAATAAAACCAATGATAGTTATAATTCAGACAAATTCATAAATTATTAAATAGAATTCACATTGATTAAGATTTTCCCGATTGAACTTTTTGAATGTAAAATATTTTTTATACATGTTATATTTGATAGTTCATTGTTAAGAAAAAATTTATGTATTAAAAATATTTGGTACTCTACATATTATCTTTATCTTTCGTTAAGGAAAGACTAATTTGGATAAAAAAAAGAAAGATTTATTATCATCTAATTTTTGAACAATGAATCTTTATTAACTAAAATGGAAAATATTTATTTCCATATCAAAATTATATGATTTGGTGAGCATATTTTATGGAAGAAATTGATACACTTAATATTTTTAACATTCAAAAAAAATCTAAAATGACATGGATCAACATGTATGATGTGGCTTAATTAAGAAATAAAATTATATGACGTGGATCAACGATATGATGACATGTGTAAAAATCATAGGTGGCGTAATAGAATGACGAAATGTGAAAAAATCCTACGTGGCGCATTGTGGTGGCTCCAATCCTTACGGCTTTTATATATATACACAGATAGTTTAACCCAGTATTATGTACGCATACTCCTAATAAATTTGTTAGGTATATTGGCAAGAAAAATAGTTTATCTCACTTATTTGAAAAAGATTTTATTAAAATAAATATAAACCGTCAAAATAAATAAATAAGATTTTTTACCTAATAAATTTTATTAGATACAAAATCTTTTAAATTATTAAAATAATATATCTATGAAATTCACCTATTGTAATAAATCTCTATTATAATAACATTTTGATATTTTTAAAATAATATATTACTATTTACCTCCTAGGTTTCTATAGATATATTTGATAGACTTCTTAGATAGAAAATAATATAGATATATTGTTAAATAGAAAAAATTGTAGATATAGATATAGATATGGCTTTGAAGATTATTTCATAATTTTATTTTGATTGGTTGTTTGAAAAGATAGACAATTTAACTCTAGTAGTTAGAAAATTAGGAAATATAAATATAATATAAATTATTCATTTAAATAAACCTGAATTATTTTTCAAAATTATAAAAAAATTCGAAAAGAGAATCTCAGAATTATGTTTCAGAAATTACTTTATGATTTTATCTAGATTTTTTGTTTAAATGCAAAGATCTTTTTTATAATAAGATCACAACTTATTACATAAATAAGGGGCCAATGAATTATTTTATTATGTACATGCCACATCTCACATGGCAAAATGTTTTGGGAAGACATTGACTCCGCGTTATACTATAGTAGGGTAGATCTATAATATTCGGTTTTTTTAACTGAAAACCCGAACCGAAGTATACGATTCGGTTCGGTTCTTCTATTCCTCAGGCGCATCTCTTCCGAATCGGCCAACCTATCGTGCCAACCCCGAAGAGACCTAGGAGCTTCAATGCCAAGTCCAATAGCTCTTCGACAAGGGCTATATTTGAGAAAGTCTCCACCCTTTTGCCGTCATAGTGATACTTGTGTCCAAAAAGGATGGGTTGCGGCATATGTGCATCCGATTGCCGATTTGTTGGGCAATTAACAACATCGCCATCAAATGCTGTAACCCCATCCCAAGGCTCGATGATATGCTTGATGAGCTCAACAACGCAGGTGTCTTCTCCAAATTTGACCTAAAAAGTGGTTATTACCAAATTCGAATGAAGGAGGGAGATGAGTGGAAAATGGCGTTTAAAACCCACGAGCTCTACGAATGGTTGGTCATACCATTCAGACTAACCAATGTGCTTAGCACCTTCATGCACTTGATGAGCCATGTTCTCCACCCCTTCCTTGGTAAGTCCGCGGCTGTGTATTTAGATGATATACTTATTTTTGTTCACAATCTTCTTTCTCATATCAAGCACCTTAGGCAAGTGCACAACATACTTAAGAAAGAGCGCTTATTTGCTAATTTTAAGAAATGTCACTTTTGCTCTTATCACGTGGTATCTCTTGGTTTTGTTGTGAGTAGGGATGGACTTAAAGTTGATGAAGAGAAAGTCAGGGCAATCTAAGAGTAGCCCACCCCATGTCCATGACGCAAGTGAGGAGCTTCCTAGGTTTGGTGGGGCTACCAGCGGTTTGTGAAGGACTTTGGTTCCTTTGTAGTGCCTCTAACCAAGCTCACCAAGAAGAGCACCCCATTCAAGTGGGAGTAGCCCCAAGAAACCGCCTTCACACTTCTAAAGGAAAATCTCACACAAGCGCCTCTCCTTGCCTTGCCCGATTCAACAAAACATTCAAGATCGCGTGTGACACGTTAGGCTATGGTTTAGGAGGAGTTCTTTTGCCAAAAGGCAGACCCGAGGCGTATTTTAGTGAGAAGCTAGGTGGAGTCGAGTTAAACAAACCCACCTGCAACAAGTAAATCCTGGCCCTTGTCCGAGAACTCAAAACATGGGAACACTACCTTATGCCACGTGGGTTTGTGATTCATTCCGACCATGATGATGTGTCCTAATCCGAGCCACATCATGTGACAAGGCCAACCTCGAGCCAAGGCACACCGACGCCCGCCCAAGCGGCCACATCACCATCCATGGCCCAAGATCTAGCCCCATCGCCACCTGTGGACTGTGGCCAAGCATCCATGCCACATGTGGCCCCATCGTCGAGCGCAACCCGCCTCATTCAGTGTTGTGGCCCTTGTCGTGCCTATGCCAGCGCACGTGTCCTAGCCCACCTCAACGCCTGGCGTGCCCATGTCTTAACAATCGAACATGAGGTTGAAATTTATGAGGTTTGAGTTTGTGATGATAGATAAACAAATTTGAATTTATAGTCATTTTATTCTGAATGTTTACTTACTATGTGATAAATATGTAGTTATGAAGGTCAAAAGAATCAAGGTGATTGAAGAGCATATAAGAATGAGAAGAATGAAAGAAGGATGATGCTCATTAAGACTTAAGAAACATTATTTTAGCCTGAATGTTTATATTTTATATATCAAATTCATAGACGTGTATTGTGAATGATATATTGTATCATATTCAATATGGTGCAATTACATTTTCACTCCCCACTATACTTATATTCAATACGTAGTTTAAATTTCAAAAGACAAAATATAATACACATTAGACAAAGTGGACTAAATATTCAAAAAGCGTTAAAATATATTCGATCATTCACATGAAAAATTTGAATAATATTACACTTGAATATTGAAGTATTCTAATTGAATTTACAATCAGTAACGTTGAACACGTGCAAGATTTTTGTTTTTTGTTTTTGTAAAACCTGCTATAATATTCAATTTTAAAAAAATGTCTCCTTAAATTTAGCCTTAAATTTAAGAACAAGATCTATATTTGTGCAATTTCCATAAGACGTAGCTACCCAATTTAATTGTCTAATTTTCTGAATTTTCTAATTAAAATATCCCATCAATATTAACCGTTGATTATTCTAGATCCAAAGACTCTTAGTATGTCTCTCATTTCTCTATAAGCCTCGTTTCTCCTAAGTCTCCCTCCTTTCTGTAATACCCATTAATCTACAAAACGAACTGGTCTTTCAACACTCATAATTTTCAAACTAGCTTCTACACCGACATCGGGGAAAAGAGATTGATCATTTTTTATTTTATTTTTTGAACGGGTGAGAATTAGGGTAGCCCGAGTACTACTCGGCCTAGCCTAGAGCACCTGTGAACAGGTGAGAGCTATGCTCTGAAAATTCAAATTTGTGGCTTCGTCGCCAGTGAGGATCGAACCGGGGACCTCGGGTTCTCCCCATTGAGATCTTACCGCTAGACCAAGTGCCCTTTGGCAAAGAGATTGATCATTTGAACACACACAAATTTGGATTGCACCTTTTAACCAATTATATTTTTAATTACCAAATTGTACTCCTCTTTTTAAAATGGAGCCGTCGTTGCAACTTGCAAACTTGAACGAGACCAAAAAATGTACTCGAGTCGTGGCTATTTGGTTACCATATTAATGCCAAGTCGATCAACAACTCGACCATGCACATTTCGTGCAAAATGTTGCCCTGCTGTGTAAGTACATGCGAAAGTGCACAACACTATCATAACGCCACCGCTATGTCCGCCGCCCACATTTTAGTGTTCCCTTAACCAGCAAAAGGACACATGCTCCCGCTCCTCGACCTCACAAAACGGCTCGCCATTCGTGGCCTCAGAATCACCATCCTAGTGACCCCCAAGAACCTCCCCGTCTTATCCCAAATTCTCTCTGCCTAGTGCCCACCTGATACGTAATTATTTATTAGGATTTTATTGTAATTTTATTGTTAGGTTTAATTACCGCTTCTCGGGTTTCTTTACGGTTCTTTTCTCGGGTCGCCTTTTATTAAACCGTTAGGATTTGAGTTAGTATTAGGGTTTTATAATTCAGCTACTATATATATATATTGTAATTTGTTATTTGGAGAAGCAATCAATGAATCAATTCAATTCTACCCTAATCTCTCTAATTTCCTCTACGTCTATCCTCAATTCCTCCTCTTCTACGTACCTCTCCTTCTCTTCTTCAATTTTCTATTCCCCCTTCACTTACGTACCAATTTTGGTGATTAAGGCTTGATTACCTATTTAATTAGTGATCTAGTTACATCTTAATGTAACACCACCCTTCCATCCAGACCCTAATCCTCCCCACCCCAACCTCCTTGCCGGCGTCGAACACATCCAAGACTCGGTGAGCACACCAAACACCTGGTCGTCACCACCCTCGCCGGCCCAATCATAGACTGATTCGAGTCCCACCCTTCTCCCCCGAACGCCATCTTCTCCGACTTCTTCCTCGGCTTCACCCTCCACCTAGCTCGGAACCTCCGCATCCCGTGAATCGCCTTCTACACCTTCGGATCCTTCGTTTCCTCTGTCTGCGCCACCCTTTTTTCCGACGTGGCCAAGTTCAAGGCACTCACTTCTGTCTAGCTTAATTAACGACCTGCCTCGCTCCCCTCTTCTCAAGGAGCAGCACCTGCCCTCCGACTTCAGATTCTACAACGAACCCAATGCCAACATGTACCCTCTCAAGGCCGGTTGATGGCCAACTTGTCCATCTGGGCCTCCGTTTACAACTCCTTTCGTGCCCTCGAAGGCCACTACTTTGACCATATCAGGAAGCTGAACGTTAGCGGCAGAGTCTTCGGCGTCGGCCCGCTCAATCTGTTCTAGGAATCCGCGACTCTAACTCAGGTCAGCCCGGATCAGGAGGCTAAATCCGATGTGTGGAGCTGGCTGGAAGATTGCCTGGATGACTCCGTATTAAACGTTTTGTTCGGGAGTCAAAAGTTGTTGACCGAGCCTCAGCTACAAGTTGTCGCTCAAGCCTTGGAGAAAGCGTAACCCGGTTCATTTGGGTTGTCCGGGATGGCGGATCGATTTTAAACGGTTTTGAAGAGTGGGTGGCGGGAAGGGGCTACACGATGAAGGTGTCGGCCCCACAGGTTGAGATATTAGGCCACCTGGCCACGGGCGGTGATCGGTCCGGGATCGGAGGGTCTCACAATTTAAATTTATAAAAACCGAACCTCAATTGTAGTAAAGAGGTAGGGTGTCGAACACACGGGAGTTCGTGCGTCGAGAGTACCCGAAAAGACTAAGAAAAGATGAAAGAAAGGCAAAACAAAGGAAAACAAAGGAGATCACCTCGGACCGACACAAGTCACTTCGGTCCGAGGGTGGATCGAGGTTGAGTTTGGCCGGGACCGACACACACTACGTCGGGCCCGACTTGCTGGGTAACTCGGTCTTGCACAATAAGTAGATCGGTCTTGGGATTTTGGGTTCCACCCCTAACTAGACTTGGATATTCTTCCCCAATTCAGCCAATAAGTGTTTGATCCTTGAGATCGAGGTTGCTAGCCTCGGATCCCTCCACTCTACACCTCGACCTAAGGGAGTTTTCACTCACCTTCGATGCTAGGAACTTGTGATGGGATCGAGATTGCTCACGCTTACTCTTACCAAACACAAGCCTAGATCTCTTGTTTCCACAAGAGAATTGAAGCTCAATGTAGAGAGGATTCAGAAATCAAGCACTCAAGGCTATGGAATTGGGGTTTTCTACCCAATCCTAGCTAGGGGATTCCCCCATAGCCCAAGACTATGGAATCTACTCCATATGGTAAGAGAGAAACATAATCAAAAGAGAAATCAAGCAAATCTCAATCATCAACATCCAATCAAACTCCAATTGCATTCAAATTCAAAGTGTCAACAAAATGCAAGTCTCAATTCTACTAGATCAAAGCAAAACAAAGTACAAAACTCACTAATCCTCCACTTAGCTCCACCGATCTTCTCTTCTCTTCCTCCTCCTCTCTTCTCCTTGATCTCCAAGTCTTCCTTTGAGCCTTTAGAGAGTGATTTGGGTGTGGTGTGTGTGTGTGTTCGTGCTCCCCCCTCAAATGATCACTAATCACCTCTAATTATCCTACTCCTTGGATTGGGGACCAAGGAATTCCCAATCTAGAAAAGGGCAAATGTGGAAAGTTACTAAAAATATGCCTTGGGGAACAATCCTCTCAAATGCCGACTTGGACCGACACGCTGGGGACCTCGGGCCCGACGTTGGGAACATCGGTCTTGGTCTCTGGCTGCTCGATCTCGGGCCCGACGTGGTGGTACTCGGTCCTGGGCCTCGATCCTTGTCTTCTTCTTGGGTTTCCTTTGGTTCCACTTCATTCTTGGCTTGGCTCTTGCATTCCTTGACTTGGCTCCTTCATTAGCTCCTCCAAAATGTCCTCATTCTTGCCATTTTACCTACAAAACAAAGCAAACTCGCATAGTTTCCGAATCTTGAAGAAAACCGGGAACTAAGCTAAAAAGGAACGAAACTTAACAAGGAAGGGAATGAAAAACACATATTTACAAGGGAAATTAACTACTAAAACACCTCCAAAATGAGAGACATCAGGCGGGTTTTTCTAAGTCACTGCGGGTTGAACTCGGTGATGGAGAGCATTATGGCGAGAGTGATGATACTGGCGTGGCCCATGGGTGGCCGACTAGTATGTCAACGCTAAGTTGTTGGTGGACGACATGGGGGCTGCGGTTTGGGCTTGTGAGGAGTTCGACCGGAGGAGCTGGGCCAGTTCATTGTTGAAGCAATGGGTCAAGATGCATGCAAAAGTGGGAGGCTAAGAAGCTCAAGGAGGCGGCTTTGGCTGCGGTTAGACCTGGCGGGAGCTCGGCCAAGAGTTTGTGAGCGAGTTAATTCCTTGTTAGATTTGAAGTGTTTGCTTATGCTCATCATGTTTTCTCTAGTACTGTACGTATAACGTACTTAGTTTTAATATTCAAGTCACGTGTGTCATTATGTAATGCATTTTTTTATCACACCTTTGTCATTATGTAATGCTTTTTTTTTATCAATCATAAATATTTAGGATATTGTTGGGCCATCCAAAATTCAAGCCCATAATGTGAAGTGAAGGAACCCCACCCACAAGATCTTCGGCTGGGGCAGTTATGAGGCTCCGTTGATTTCGCCTCTCATTAACGACGCGATGAAGACTGTAGCAAGGAGGCGATCACAACATTCAACTCCATAATTACAGAGGTGAGATTTCCGGGATCTTCAGCAACAATTGCCAACGGCTCAATTGGGGGAAGAAATCTCAATATAAATGAAAGGAAGGGAATAGAAAGGACACACAATATTCTGCACTCTCAATCACTTGAACCAAACTTACCAAAATCATTGTTCTTGCCTTCTATTCGATTATATTCTCTTTGTTCTCAAAAATCTTGTGTGTTTAAGTCGAAGTGTTTGTAATCAGAGCAGCAATCAACCGATTAATACAATTCTACTCGCAATTCACTCTATTTTCATTATTCGCGTACTTGTCAAATTCATTAATTATTCCTTGATCATAGCTTCTAACGCGTTGTGATGACTTTGTGACTAGGACTCCCTCATTGTAGCGAAGTAACGCGTTTACGCGGTTAATTCACCCAAAACAATTGGCGCCCACCGTGGGGCCCTAGCCAAAAAAGATGCCACGCTTTAGAAAGCTATCGAATCTCTGTCCGCATGGACGCGAATCACTGCCATGTAGGAGACCTTGAGCCTGTCAACAACCAAGTCAATGACACCGGCAACAACCAAAGCCTTGACGACAACGCCAACCACGATCCTAACGCCACCGTCAACGACAATGATGATAACAATAATCAAGAGACTCCCGCCGACGGAGTAGTGGTCTTTGATGGCAACTCCGAGCAGCGGGGGGCCGAGTCAAGTGCTGTCACGGAACTCTGCGCAACCATGCTAGCACTCCAAAAGGAGTTGGATAGCCAGAAGGAGGCTAACACTAAGTTTACTGAATTTTATGGGAAACAGATCGAATCCTTAACTAATGAGCGTAATTTGCTTCAATCTCAAGTACAATCGGCTCCGGCGTATCATCGCAAAAATGACGCGATCAATGATGTTGCTCGGCGTTTGGATATGGAGGATCCCAGCCTCGTCACTCCCAACGACGCCGGCCCATCAACAAGTAACCAGGTAATTGCTAACGCGTCAGGGAGAATACGAGAGGATATCGAGGTCGTTTAACTAAGGGAACGCCTTAGAGCTCTAGAGGACCGAATCACTCAAGTCCCAAGAGCTCCTCAACCGATAACGGTAGAAAGGCGAGGTGGTTATACCGACTCCCCCTTTGTGCCCGCTATCGCGAGAGTTAACATATCCCGAAAGTATCATGTCCCTGAAATTCCTAAATATGAAGGGATCACTGATCCCGACCAACATATTGCGGCTTTTAAACAAGCCATGAACATTAGCACTGTACCCTTCGACATGAAGGAAATTGTTATTTGTCGATGGTTCGGGAACACGTTATCTGGTCCCGCACGAAATTGGCATTCTCATTTACCACTTGGAAGTATCTCATCTTTTGCTGAGTTGGTTGATAAGTTCAGGATCAGGTTCACAAGCAGCCGACATGCCAAGAAGCGATCTAGCGACTTATATCGTCTCGTTCAAAAGCCACGCGAGACTTTAAAGGCGTTCCTCAGCCGTTACAACGAGGAACTCGTAACCATCGAAGGATGTGATGCAACGACGGCTGTAGAAGCATTTCGGCGAGGGATATCCTCCCGAAATCCTGAATTATATCGTGAACTGACAAAATACCCTTGCTCTAACTTTGATGAAGTGAAGGTTAAGGCGTTAGCCCATGTTCGCTTAGAAGAGGATGACCTCTTCGCAGAGAAAGGAGCAAGTCCTCAGCGGAATGACCGACGGCAGGGGAAGCGGGAAACTGGATATGTTCCGTACCCCCTAGCCGTTCATCATTCCCCACACGCCAAGCCGACTGTTAACGCGTCATACGCCAAAAAGAACGAGAATGTTCCGCTGCCTCCTGAATTGTCTCGTCCCAACTTCCGAGTCAGCGCAACGGAGATTGTCCGAACCCTTAGCACGATGGGGAACGCTGTCAAGTGGCCGCAAAAGAAAGACATACCACACCACCGCAAAGATGAATCAAGGTGGTGCGACTATCATTTTGACCACGGCCACACGACAGAAGAATGCATCGCGCTAAGGAAAGAAGTAGTTGATTTGCTGAGGAAAGGTTATCTCAAAGAATTGATCTCCGAGCGCGGCAGGGAGCACTTAGCCAGAAACACCGAAAGAGCCAAACAACCCGTTTCCCCCAAGCATGCAGGAGTGATTAACGTTATCACTGGGGGATCGGATGTCTGTGGCGTTACCTATTCCGCAGCTAAAAGGATCGCGAGAGAAGCCAGGCGAGAAAGTCCTAAAGCTCCTACACGTGCTGGTCACGCCATCATGTTTATTACCTTCGATGACGTCGAAGAAGAGGAAGTCCATCATGATTGTTTAATAATATGTTTAACGATTGCGAATTTCCTTGTTAAACGAATCTTAGTTGATAATGGAAGCTCTATTAAGTGCTTATGTTGGATGAGTTGTACAACTTAGGTCTTGGACTCGACGACATCATCAAGAAATCCACGACTTTAGTAGGGTTCAGCGGAGAATCGCGCAACACGCTTGGCGAAATTTCCCTGCCAACCATTGCTAAGGGAGTGAATTGTCAAGTAAAATTTCAAGTGCTAGATTGTCCCACACCTTTTAACGTAATTTTGGGTAGGCCTTGGATTCACGGGATGAGAGCAATCCCGTCAACTTATCATCAATGCGTGAAGTTCCCCTCTCCTTGGGGGATACATGAAATTCAAGGGGAGCAGAAACTCGCAAGAGAATGTTACTCAGTCACCATGAAGACGACGGCTTCCAAGAATTCAAAGCCGGAGACCAACAAGCAAATTAAGGGACTGTAAGACTCCATCCTTCTACGTAAAGCCGGAGGCGCCAGAACTTGAAGAAGTAGCACTCGACCCTTCCGAATCGTCAAAAAGAGTCAGAATTGGAGCTGATCGAGAGCCAACTTTACGAGAAGGGATGGTGGAGTTCTTGCGGTCCTACAAACATTGTTTCGCTTGGGGAAATGAAGACATGATCGAAATAGACCCAAGCGTGATCACTCATGCCATAAACGTCAACCCACAGATGCCACCTGTAAAACAGAAAAGGCGTAAGCTCGCTCTTGAGCGGAATCAGGTAATCAACGATGAGGTAAAATCCCTACTGGATTCTGGTAAAATTCGGGAAGTCAAGTACCCCGAATGGCTAGCAAACGTAGTAGTAGTAAAAAAGAAAAATGGGAAATGGTGTGTCTGTGTTGATTTTACTGATTTAAACAAAGCATGTCCTATAGACTCGTTCCCATTGCCTCACATCGACACAATGGTGGATGCGATGGCAGGACATGAGTGTTTAGTGGTTATCACCAAATAATGATGCATCCTGAGGATCAAGAGATAACGACATTTGTAACTAATCAAGGAACTTACTGTTATAAAGTTATGCCCTTCGGATTAAAAAACGCAGGTGCTACTTACCAGAGATTGGTTAATAAGTTGTTTCAGGAAAAGCTGGGGGACACCATGGAGGTTTACATTGACGACATGCTCGTCAAGTCATTAAAGATGGAGGATCACATCGCTCACTTACGAGACGCCTTCCAAATCTTGCGAGAGTATAAGATGAAACTGAATCCGACAAAGTGCTCTTTCGGCGTCACCTCAGGGAAATTCCTCGGGTACATAGTTACTCAAAGGGGGATAGAGGCAAGCCCGGAGCAAGTCAAAGCCATAATGGAGTTACAATCACCAAGATGTGTGAAAGACGTTCAGAAGCTTACAAGAAGAATAGCAGCTTTGAACAGATATATATCCCGTTCATCGGATAGAAACAAACTATTCTACGACATACTGAAGAAGAACAAGTCGTTCGAATGGAGTGAAGAGCATGAGAAGGCGTTTGAAGAATTAAAGCAGTATTTATCTAACCCGCAGGTGCTATCAAAGCCGCAACAAGGAGAAAGGCTATACATTTACTTAGCGGTCACAGAAGTTGCCGTCAGCACTGTACTAATCCGAGAAGAAGATGGTAACCAGTTACCAATATATTATGTAAGTAAAACTTTTCTTGACGCGGAAACTAGGTACTCCCCTGTGGAAAAACTAGCTCTTTCTTTAGTAATGCCTTCAATTAAATTACGACCGTATTTTGAAAGTCATTCTATTATCGTGAGAACTAACTATCCTATGAAGAGTATCATATCTTAGCTAGAATTGTCAGGTCGCTTAACGCGTTGGCTGATACACTTGAATGGTTACAACATTTCATACGAGCCACGGATAGCAATAAAGTCGCAAGCCTTGGCTGATTTTGTGGTCGACTTCACCCCTACCCCTTTAGAGCAAGAAGAACAGGAAATACTAAATGTGATGAGTAACAACAAGTAGTTAATGCATACAGACGGTGCGTCAAATCAAGTTGTCGTAGGGCTGGGGGTAGTCCTGAAGTCACCACAGGGGGATAGGATAACCCAGGCCGTGCGATGCACGTTCAAAACTACTAACAACGAGGCAGAGTACGAAGCGCTGATAGCAGGCTTACTCGTTGCCAAAGATCTTAACGTGCAAGAGATTGAGGTAATCTATGATTCATTCCTTATCGTGAACCAAGTAACGGATTCATATGTTGCGAGGGATTCAAAGATGAAAGCCTATCTTGAGAAGGTGCGGGAGATTGTCAAACATTTCAAACATTTCGAGATAAAGCAAGTTCCTCGAGATGCTAACACACAGGCTGACGCCTTAGCTAATCTTGGATCTGCCATAGACCCACGGGAATACACTAAGATCCCTTTCGTGTACCTCGATGCACCATCTATAGTCAAAGAAGCTGACGTGTTATCAATAAGCAGTTCTGACAATAACTCTTCCTGGGTAACACCTTACCTAGACTGGTTACAGCAAGGCGTCCTCTCGGAGGACAGAGAGGAGGCTCGACGACTTAAGGTAAAAGCTTCTACATTTACGATTAAAGAAAACATTTTGTTCAAGTGGATGTCGTTAGGAATATACGCACGATGCGTAAAGGAAGACGAAGTACAAGTGGTGTTACGAGACATACATGACGGTGAATGTGGCAACCACACCGGGGGTAGGAACCTGGCAAAGAAAGCAAGCAGGACGGGATACTACTGGCCCACCATGAACAAAGATGCAGCAGAATTCTCCCGCAAGTGCGACGCGTGCCAGCGTCACGGACCAATTCCACATCTACCTTCAAAGTTACTCCATCCCCTAACTTCGCCATGGCCATTTATGAAGTGGGGGATGGACATCGTTGGGAAACTCCCTCCAGCTTCAGGGCAACGGGTTTATCTCTTAGCCATGACAGACTACTTTTCTAAGTGGATCGAGGTCGAAGCCTTCAAGGAGGTCAAGGATACTCAAGTTATCTCGTTCATCTGGAGAAATATCTTAAGCAGGTTCGGGATACCATCCACTATAGTGTGCGACAACGGCTCCCAATTCATCAGCGACAAAACAAGAACATTTTGCCAACAATACAACATTCAATTGGTTATGTCAACACCTCGCTACCCGCAGGCGAATGGCCAGGCAGAGGCAAGCAACAAAGTAATTCTTAATAACCTCAAGAAGCGGCTCAAAGACGCCAAGGGAAAGTGGGCAGACGAATTACCACTTATCCTATGGTCAGACCGAACAACACCCAAGACAGCTACCGGACATACACCTTTCTCTCTGTTTTATGGGTGCGAAGCCATATTACCAGTTGAGGTATCCTTGCCCACTGCTCGTTATAGTCTCACTACTGAAGAGTCCGATCTCTCTAACTTGTTGCACCACCTCGACACGGTGGACGAGTTACGAGATGAGGCCACAATACGACTGGTGGCATACAAACAAGGGGTAGCTCGCAGCTACAACAAACGTGTTAACACCAGAGCATTTCAAGTTGGAGATTGGGTGTTGAGAAAGGTATTTCAAAATACTCAAGAGCTGAACGCAGGCAAACTCGGAGCAAATTGGGAAGGCCCATACCAAATTGTGAAAGTTGTAGGTCAGGGCGCCTACGAGTTAGTATCCCATGACGGCAAGACAGTGCCCAAAAGCTGGAACGCGATGAACTTAAAGCCTTACCATTTCTAAAGAAGGTACACACCGAAAAATTATCTTTACATTCATACAACTTACGTATTCCAATTACACTACGGCTTTACACAAGCCTTGACATACATTGCTCTAAAAAACTAACAAGGGACGCCTTATGATGTTATAGGCCGAGACAAAGGGCCCAAGCTTTACAATCAGGCAACAAAGTGCACACATTTGACTAGTCAAGAAAACAAGATGCAAGAGGCGAACGAGACAAATAAGAGTTTAGTAGACAACGAAACTCTTTATTCATGTACTTGTACAATTGATCATTTTAATACAAGTTACAATTACTTTTTACATCTTCGCCCTCTTACAAGCATCTTACATATATAGCGTTATACAAATTACATGTACATAAATGTTTTAAACACAATTGATCTTCAAAGGGCTCTCACGCTCCAAGCTTGGCTCAAAACCTGCAAAACAAACATAGACAAAACAAAATAGACATGCACAAAAGTAGTAATTAAACGCCCCGAGGAACAAAGGGCGAGCATTCACGAAGTTATTGAAGATATGTTAGTTTGTTGAAGATATTATCTTATTCCCTAAGTAAGATAAATCTGGTTAGATGAATATTTGTATTTTAGGATAGAATTTATTCTAGCCGGGTAGTATAAATAGTTCATTGTATTAGGGTTATTATTACGCTTTTTCAAGGAGAGTTGAGAGAGTTGTGTGCTTGAGCAAGAACACACAAAGTACTCTAAGCCGAGTTGTGTACGAGGGTTAGGGGTGTGGGTCAAGTCCGTTGAATCGAATTACGAGTGTGTCCGACGCTGAAGGATCAAGGTCTGGGTAGAAGGTATTTTGTATACCTTAAGATCAAGGATTCGCGTTTGTAAGTTCATACATGGTAATAACAAAAGGCTGGCTTGATTTGAATCTGTTTGTGTGAACAATTACTTGTTTGAACTGTTTGTTATTCCGCTGCCCGGTTTGTTGATCCCTCTGGAGGATCAACATCCGTATTCTAACACACGTAGATCCTACAACCACTTTGTTGACTCCTCCCGTGAAGTGATTCAAAAGTCTACACTTTTTAGTTCGCAATTTCTCTTATAAATAAAAGGGCATTCACATTATTATCAACTGCACGTTTATTTCAAGATACTATAGCCGTGCTACTTTTCCACGATGTGTTTAATTATTTTGCACTGTGTGCTCGTATTCGAATATAAGCTTCGGTTAGCAGCATGCAATACAAAGTCACATATGCGATGGCTCAGGCTACTTTTGATTTTGATTATACTGTCTATGCTTTGTTGCAATTAACTCGGGCTATTACCTCGGATGGAGGTAGACTTGTGCATTAGACCGAAGTAATCTTCTGTGTATAAGATCCCAGCCCGAACACTATATATGTGCTGCTGGCCCGGCCCTATTGTTTTGTCAAAGCCAAGATTGGGTTGGATTTATCTCTCTTCCTTAATGAAAAGCACATGTATGCAATCAAACAGCAATTTGTAGAGCTCAATCCTAAGCATCCATTGATTAATTAATTGGTCATGATATGCTCGCATTTTTTATGCTTACACATTTTAAGTACTAAACAGGTGTTAGCATAGTGCAACTTGTATTTATCTTAATAGAAACTTCAGCTTTCACTTATTTGTGTTATATGAAGATGCAACTTTTATTTATCATCATCGTAACTATATGAGGTTAAAAATAATAATTATCACGACACGTGTCAACTTTACGTATAACCAAATCATCAATCTTTAATAAAATAATTTAATTGGTTAAAATTTGATTGTAGACCCCAGATGTATGTATAATATGAAAGAATATATTTCATTGAAATTATATCTATAAGGTTTCCTTAAATGTATAATTAATAAATCTTATCATATACTAAATTGGAGATTAAAATAATAATATTAAATAACATATGTTAACTCCAAATAAATATATAATTACATTAGCAGCAGTATGCAAAGATATAGTAAACCACATAACCATTTTATTAAATTAATTTGATTGGTTGATATTTAATTGACTTATTTTTTAGAGGATTTTGGGTAAATGGACTCAGATGGTGACAACAATAGGGGAAGTGGACGGCGCGGTGAAATAATGAGGTAAATGGATTTTTTTGGTGACAACTACAAAAACATCCCAGAACATGGCGTCATGACACCCAAACCTGTCACCACCAAACAAACCCTTGTCACCGCGTATAGAAAAGTCCCCTCCCCCATACAAAACCTTGTCACCACGTACAAACCCCCCCATACAAAACCTTGTCATCGCGTTTACAACTTGTCACCTCTCAAACTAATATCACCAATATTGCACTCTAATTTATCATCACGTACAAAAACTTGTCACCTTACCTAGAACCGCCCCCAAATTGCACTTAAACTTGTCATAAAAAATTATTAGTAAGCCTATGTGGGATTCGAACCCACATTATCGTACGCTAGGCACGTTGCTCTACCATTTGAGCTAATAGGCTATAATTAAAAGTAATATATAAAAACTTATCATCACCTAGCAATCAAAGCTGTCACCAGCACACAATGTTGTAACATGTTAAACCAAACAGAGAACCTATATGCGTTCAACATGTTACCGCATAAACACTGAATTGCATTCAACATGTCACCGCGTACAGAAAACCCTAGATCACCACACAAAACTTGGTGACAACCAGAAACCCCTATATCAAGTACAGATCTTGTCACCACAAAGAGGGGTTTCTGGTTTGTCACCGCAAAACTTGGTGACAAACCAGAAACCCCTAGATCTAACTCTAGGGTTTCTGTCACCGTTTTTTAGATCTAGATCTAAAAACTTGTCACCGTTTTTTAGATCTAGATCTAGAAACTTGTCACCGTTTTTTAGATCTAGATCTAGAAACTTGTCACCGTTTTTTAGATCTAGATCTGGATCTATAAAAAATTCTAGATCTATATCCAAATCTAAAAACATCAACGAAAAAAAACGTAGATCTAGATATAATTCTAGATCTAGAACTTTCAAAAACCCTAGATCTAGAAAATCTAAAAAAACCTAGATTTAGAGCTTTTAAAGAGAAACATACCTTGTCCGCCACCTCGTCGGCCACCCCGTCGCCCTCGTCGGCCGCACCGTCGCCTTCTTCGGCCGCCCCGTCAACCCCATCGCCCTCTTCGGCCGGCCCGTCGCCCTTGTCGGCCGCCAAGCTCGGGTATCCCGTCGTCTTCTTCAACTTCGTCAATGGCGGCGCCCTCGGAAATCCGGTCGCCATTATCCATGGAGGAATAGGAAAGATGGATAGGGAGATATGAGGAGTGGGAGGGGGAGAGGAAAAAGGAAAGAGAAATGAGGGTTTTGGGTGGAGGGTTGCTGAGAAAGTGAGAGTGAGAGAGGGAGAGAGAGAGAGAGAGAGAGGAAGAGAAAGAAATGAGGGAGGAGAGAGAAAATGAGGGTTTGAGGGCTTTTATATAAAATCATTAGTCCATTTAACACACACTTTTCATCTCTAGCCCATTTTCTACATTATTTGCAAAAATTAGACCCTCCCACCCAATTCTCTCTATTTTTTATTGGTTAATACTTTATTGTAGGAGGATTTTGGGTAATGGGGCTACGGTGGTGACAACAATGCGGAGAATGGACGGCGCGGTGAAATAATGAGGTAAATGGACTTTTTTGGTGACAACTACAAAAACATCCCAGAACATGGCGTCATGACACCCAAACCTGTCACCACCAAACAAAACCTTGTCACCGCGTACAGAAAAGTCCCCTCCCCCATACAAAACCTTGTCACCACGTACAAACCCCCCCTCCATACAAAACCCTGTCATCGCGTTTACAACTTGTCACCTCTCAAACTAATATCACCAATATTGCACTCTAATTTGTTCATCACGTACAAAAACTTGTCACCTTACCTAGAACAACCCCCAAATTGCACTTAAACTTGTCATCAGAAATTATTAGTAAGCCTATGTGGGGTTCGAACCCACATTATCGTACGCTAGGCACGTTGCTCTACCATTTGAGCTAATAGGCTATAATTAAAAGTAATATATAAAAACTTATCATCACCTAGCAATCAAAGCTGTCACCAGCACACAATGTTGTAACATGTTAAACCAAACAGAGAACCTATATGCGTTCAACATGTCACTGCATAAAAACTGAATTGCATTCAATATGTCACCGCGTACAGATTTTGTCACCAAACTGAAAACAAAAAACCCTAGATCACACACAAAACTTGGTGACAAGACAGAAACCCCTAGATCAAGTACAAATCGCTTCCATTCAACATGTCACCGTTTTTGTCACCGAAAACCCTAGATCTATAATTTCTAGGTCTAACACTTTCAAAAACCCCAAGAAAAACCGATGAAAACCCCGATGACAGCCCCGTATATCTATAATTTCTAGATCTAAACACTTAAAAAAAAACCTAGATCTAGAAATTCTAGATCTAGAACTTGAAAAAAAACCCTAGATCTAAAACATCTAAAAGAAACCTAGATCTAGATCTAAAAACTTTAAAAAAACCCTAGATCTAGAAATTCTAGATCTAGAACTTGAAAAAAAACCCTAGATCTAAAACATCTAAAAGAAACCTAGATCTAGATCTAAAGTTGGTATACATACCTTGAAACACGCCGTCGGCCACCTCGTCGCCTCGTCGGCCACCTTGTCGGCCACCTCGTCGCCTCGTCGGCCACCTTGTCGGCCACCTCGTCGCCTCGTCGGCCACCTTGTCGGCCACCTCGTCGCCTCGTCGGCCACCTTGTCGGCCACCTCGTCGCCTCGTCGGCCACCTTGTCGGCCACCTCGTCGCCTCGTCGGCCACCTTGTCGGCCACCTCGTCGCCTCGTCGGCCGCCAAGTTCGGGTATCCTCGTCGCTCGCCACCTCGTCGCTCGCCGATGACAGCCCCATCATCATGGCCTTGTCGCCATTATATATGGACGAAGAGGAAGGAGGGAGATGGGGAGAGATGAGAAGAGGGAGGGGAAGAGGGAAGAGGGAAGAGGGAGATGGAGAGGGAGAGGGAGAAATCTGGGAAATAATGGGAGGAGAGAGCAAGGAGAAGAGGAGTGGGGGGTTTTATATTACCGCTTGTCACCGTCAGCTTTCAAATTTAGCCCATTTATTTCATTAATTCCACCATGAGTCCCATTCCTTCAATATGTCACCACTTTAGCCCCCCCCACCCAATTCTCTCTTATTGTAGGCTCTACACATATAAAAATTATATATATACATATGATTCGGCCTATTTTGTATAGGTTAACTCTTGTATTTTAGGGCTATATTGAGTGTGTTTAGGTTAGAGTTGTGCTTAATTGTAGTATCTAGGCCTAAGACACAAGAATTCAAGATTTGAGAGTTTTAAGGCGTTTTGAGCTGTCTGCGCGACGCCACTTGCTAGTGAAGGCTATATCTTGAGCTACAGAGGTCGGATTGACTTGATTCCGGTGCCATTGGAAAGCTAACGTCAAGGGCTTCAATTCATCTTTTTACACCGAAGTCAGATTCCTAGCCGAAGATGGTCAAAACAGCCTCCGAAGTGAGACCAGAGGTTCTGTCCGATTTCCGCGACCGCGGCCTGGGCGGCGCGACCGCGGCGGCTGCCGAGACCGACTTGTTCTTCTCTGTCGTAAAAGCGCGGGCGCGGTGGGAGCGACGTGACCGCGGTGATGCCGAATCCGAAGCGGGCCGAAATCTTTCTATCTTGTTTCCTTTTCTATCTTTTGCCTCTTTCCTTATCTATCTCGTGGAACTTGTTCCTTGGGCTATATAAGGAGGAGGATGGCTTAGGTTTTTAGTATCTTCTTTCTCATAAACCAATTCTTCTCAATTAATTCTTTAGTTTAGTTATGGAGAGCTAGTCTCCTTGGGTTCGTTCAAGGGAGAAGCTCTGATGTATGAACTCGTGAAAAGTTTTGGTAATTGATTTCTATCCTTTGGTTAATATTGATTCTCTTGTGCTTCATTATTATGATTGTTGATTGTTTCTCTAGGATTCCCGACCCTATTGAATTGATTAGCTTTCTACTGTTTGATTAGGTTTGGACCGTGGACAAAACTAATCTGTGAAAACAACTTAACCTAGACCTGTTGTCTATGCAACTAGGATTAAGAAGAGAATTGATTGTTTTATCTTACAATTGACTCGTAGCTTGATTGTTTGATATTATATCCTGCATATCCTTGTTCTCTATGCTAATTCTAGGTTAAGCGTCCTTGCATAGGGTTATAGAATTGCTTGGACCGTGGATTGGCGATTGTTAATGATCAGGATAGGAATTAACCATAGGTGTGAATGAAATCAATGGATGAATCTATGATTGAGTGATTATTAAAGAGTGGATCTTTTGAATGAACCTATCTCCCATATTTGTTTGTTTATTTGTTTCCTAGGATAGTTTAGTTTAGATCTTCTTCTTAAATCCCCCCTTCTTTGGTTGATAATTGTATTAATACTAGAAGCCTTTAGTTCTCTTGGGTTCGACCCCTTACTTGCTTACTATACTTAGTTTGTAGTTTGGGTTATTTATCTTTGATCTTGGCACGACGACTTTAGCCGAGTCAAATTTTGGCGCCGTTGCCGGGGAACTTTGGTTTCTTTCTAGTATTACTATTTTTATTGACTTTGTGTGGACCTATCTTACGGTCCACACTTGTATATTCTAATGCCTTTCTATGAGTTTAAGCAATTTCAGGGTGAGCCATTCTATGAATATTTCAAAAGAGTTCGAGATGAGACACATGGCCTGATTGCTCGAGGAGTGTACGTTTGTATGCTGGAACTTTGCCATGAAATCTACCGTGGAATGACGTTGGAGACTAGGATCGAGTTTAACCGCTGGACTGACAAAAGATTTGACTGCATATGGCCTCAGGAACAGTGGGATATTTTCTGCGACATGGAGATTTGGATGCAGGAACGGGATGAAGCGAATGCCAAAAAACTTTCTGGGCAAGAACCGCGACCGCGGGATGAAAACCGCGCCCGCGGTCCGGATGCAGAGTCGGAGGCTTCTCCCCTGGAGGATAACCGCGACCGCGGCCCACAATCCGCGCCCGCGGCCTCCGAGGAGGTTAGTCCACCGGTGCTCAACCACGATCCTGTCTTCACCGACGATGTTCTGGGCCCGGTTATAAAGCTCGATTATCCTTATTCGGTGCCCAAGGAGATCCCCAGGCTTGTTCCAGTAAGGCAGAAAGTGTCCACTCAGGATGACGGGACAGCAGAAGAAGTTGATTGGGCGATATTTGGTGAATTTTGGGATGGTTTGGAGCAAGAGGAGGTTCGAGATGATGTTATGGAGATTTCTTCTTCACCGTCAGAAACTTTCGTATCCCCTTCCATGGAGATTCCTGAGGTCAGCCTTGATGATCCATATATCCTTTACTCCACCTCTTCTCTCTCTCTTGATCCTTGCTTTGTGCTTACATGTCAATCTTTCATTAAAGATTCTATCTTTGAGCATGCTAGGATAGATGATGAGTTCTATATTTTATTTGATGAAAGTGATAATTCAAATAGGAGATTTGCATGCTTTGCTGAATATTTTGAAAAATCACATAAATCACCTAATTGGTTTCACTCTAGGAAATCTCACCCTAATTGCTCAAGCATGTTTGATAGGTTAAAAAGGAGTTTGAATTATTTCTTATTTCTTGATAATTTGTCAACATGTTACTTGTCCTGTTGTAAGATAGTTGTACAGGACTTTGATTTGATGCTCAGGGCATTGACGATGTCCGATCATGAAGACGTCGAGCCAACGACGTTAAACAATAGCGCTGCTTGGGAGGCAACCCAAGGCTTAGATAGATTGTTTTTCCATTCCTAGCTTAGGTTTATTCTCGTTTTCGGACTAATGTGCAGGTACTAGGTCCGAAAGGACATTCTGGTGCAAAACCGCGCTCACGGCAGCCATACCGCGCCCGCGGTGGAGCACCAGAACTCATCCCGACGTACAGGTACTAGCGCCGCGGTCGCGGTACTCGTACTGCGGCCGCGGTTATCATGCAGTGGGTTCCGAAAAAAAAAAAAAATTTGACCGCGCCCGCGGTGAGGCCGGGGTCTGGCAAAAAAAAAAAAAGTGAAAAAAAAATCGAAAAAAAAAATTGAAAAAATTCGGGCATCTATCTTCTACTTTCCATATATCTTTACCATCCATCTATCTTTCCATCCTTCTATCTTTACCATTCTCTATATCTTTCCATCTATCTTTTCACTCCTTTCTATATATATTCTTTCCATTCATCTTTAGAATTCCATTATGTTGGCTATGTGCAAAAGCCTAAGTATGGGGGAGCTTTGTTCCCTCAAGTGTTCTTCATCATTATGGCTCGAGTTCAAGCATTCATCCATCTTTCGAGAGACGAGCCAAGATACGAAGGTTTATTGCACATCATCCGGTTCGAGAGAAGTCAAGTGCACGAGACTGCACCAAGGCCGCGACCGCGCCACACCGGCCGCGCCCGCGGTTCCCCTCCAGAAGTTGACTTTGCTCGCTGTGTTGATTCCGCGCCGCGGCCTGATCACCCGCGCCCGCGGTTGGCCTGCAGAATGGTGATTCCAAAGCCTTCGTCCATTATTCTACCACCTATGAAGAGTTCTTCCATTCCACCACTCTTCATTCGATTGTGAGTCTTCTGATTACCTTCTTCCTTGCTTTTATCCTTTCTCTTTGCTTCATTGAGGACAATGAAGGATTTAAGTATGAGGGAAGGAGTACTCGCATTCGCTTATCTTAGATAGTGTAGTTAGGGATTTGCTTCAGATTTTTGATTTTCTTCTTTTCATGGAGCACTTGCACCATACTTTTTGCATAATAAAGAAAGAAAGAAAAAGAAAAAAGATAGAAAAAGCCATAAAAATTGAAAAAAGGCATATAAATCCTGGGATGAGTCGAAAACCCGAAAGGGCGGCTCAGGTAATAAGCAGGTAACCCGCACCAGCATTAGGCTGGGGTAATATGAGGTTCATGAGAGTTGTGAGTATTTGTGAGCACATCTATTGAAAAATGAAAAGAGCGGTTAGGTGAAAACCCGAAAGGGCGCCTAAGTAGAATTGAGCGGTAAAATTTGAGTGTTTTAGGATCATTCTTGCTTGGCGACTTTGGGGCTTACATGTTAGATTTGGGTAGATCCTAGGTTGCTCTCTTTTGTGTTTTTAGAGCTTGAGTGTTATATCTTGTCGTGAGGTGTGTGTTTGAGCTTCATTGTTTTATGCTCATGATTTCTCTATATTTTGGGTTTGGGTTGTGAGTTGAGTGTTTTTATCCCTTGTATTTCCTGAGATCTTAGATGTGCTACCTTGTTGTATTTCTTTTGAGCTTACTCGAGGACGAGCAAGATCTAAGTATGGGGGAATTTGATTCGGCCTATTTTGTATAGGTTAACTCTTGTATTTTAGGGCTATATTGAGTGTGTTTAGGTTAGAGTTGTGCTTAATTGTAGTATCTAGGCCGAAGACACAAGAATTCAAGATTTAAGAGTTTTAAGGCGTTTTGAGTTGTCTGCGCGACGCCACTTGCTAGTGAAGGCTATATCTTGAGCTACAGAAGTCGGATTGACTTGATTCCGGTGCCATTGGAAAGCTAACTTCAAGGGCTTCAATTCATCTTTTTACACCGAAGTCAGATTCCTAGCCGAAGATGGTCAAAACAGCCTCCGAAGTGAGACCAGAGGTTCTGTCCGATTTCCGCGACCGCGGCCTGGGCGGCGCGACCGCGGCGGCTGCCGAGACCGACTTGTTCTTCTCTGTCGTAAAAGCGCGGGCGTGGTGGGAGCGACGCAACCGCGGTGATGCCGAATCCGAAGCGGGCCGAAATCTTTCTATCTTGTTTCCTTTTCTATCTTTTGCCTCTTTCCTTATCTATCTCGTGGAACTTGTTCCTTGGGCTATATAAGGAGGAGGATGGCTTAGGTTTTTAGTATCTTCTTTCTCATAAACCAATTCTTCTCAATTAATTCTTTAGTTTAGTTATGGAGAGCTAGTCTCCTTGGGTTCGTTCAAGGGAGAAGCTCTGATGTATGAACTCGTGAAAAGTTTTGGTAATTGATTTCTATCCTTTGGTTAATATTGATTCTCTTGTGCTTCATTATTATGATTGTTGATTGTTTCTCTAGGATTCGCGACCCTATTGAATTGATTAGCTTTCTACTGTTTGATTAGGTTTGGACCGTGGACAAAACTAATCTGTGAAAACAACTTAACCTAGACCTGTTGTCTATGCAACTAGGATTAAGAAGAGAATTGATTGTTTTATCTTACAATTGACTCGTAGCTTGATTGTTTGATATTATATCCTGCATATCCTTGTTCTCTATGCTAATTCTAGGTTAAGCGTCCTTGCATAGGGTTATAGAATTGCTTGGACCGTGGATTTGCGATTGTTAATGATCAGGATAGGAATTAACCATAGGTGTGAATGAAATCAATGGATGAATCTATGATCGAGTAATTATTAAAGAGTGGATCTTTTGAATGAACCTATCTACCATATTTGTTTGTTTATTTGTTTCCTAGGATAGTTTAGTTTAGATCTTCTTCTTAAATCCCCCCTTCTTTGGTTGATAATTGTATTAATACTAGAAGCCTTTAGTTCTCTTGGGTTCGACCCCTTACTTGCTTACTATACTTAGTTTGTAGTTTGGGTTATTTATCTTTGATCTTGGCACGACGACTTTAGCCGAGTCAACATATGATTTCGATTTGATTTTTTTCCCAAAATAACTATAAGATAAAAATTATAAAGTAAAGAAACTTATTGATAAAAACAAGTATGCGGTCCTTATACAGAAACTATAATCCTACAAATTTTTGTTCAATCATAAAAGAATATATTATAATAAAAATAATATATCATTAAAATAAATCCCATAAGAAGTAAATTAAATTAAATAATACAAGATTTTAGATCTAACTATTCTTTTGAATAATTTTAGAGAAACTTTGAAATAAATTTTTAGTTAAATCAAAACCGCGCCTTTAAGGCACGTGGACTAATACTAGTTTTACATGAAGATTGATTGAAAGCGTATGCTCCAATATATTCCCTCCGTCCCATAATGTTCGTCCAAAAGACGGTTTTTGCGGTTTTTATTGAAATATATAAAGTGGTATTGAAAATAAAAAAGTGGGATAAAATGGGTAAAAGATATGATTAAATCGGGGTACTTTTGTAATTTTGTAAGAGAAAAAAGTTAAAAAGAGATAAAGTAGGTAGAAAAGTTGGATAATGGGGGTAAATTTAGAGATTAAATAGGGGTAAAATTGGATGAAAATTATTGATATAAAAGAAAAGTGGATAAACATTTTGTGACGACGGATTTAGAAAGTGGACAAACATTATGGGATAGAGGGGGTATGTTTTACGGCATTACATCACTTTTTGTAGTGATCTTGTTATATAAGATTGTTATTTTACTTTTATTCTTAGAGTGCCAATTAAGGCTGAAAACTAGACCTGTCAAAAACTAACCCGACCCGCATACCCGACCCGAAAGTTTTGGGTTTCAACCAAAAAATTTAGACCCGTGACCTAGTTTCAACTCGACCTGATTGAAACCCGAACCCGTTGGGTTAAACCCGAACCGATTGGGTCAGACTCGATTTATTATAGTTTAAGTTATATTAATATAATTTATCCGAAAAATTATGTTATATTTTATTATTAAAATATTAAAAATAATATTTTTTGTTATATTTTATTATTTAAATATTATTTTATTTAAGTTTTGGTAAAAAAATTGATACTCTTGACCCGTTGGGTTGATTCGACCCGACCTGAAAACCCGCAACGACCCGACCCGATTAACCTGTGACCCGTTACCGACCCGAACCCAAGACTATCCGACCCAAACCAGACCGACCCAACCCGATTGACAGGTCTACTGAAAAAATAATCTATGAAAATTGAAAAATGGAATTTCCAAAACTATGATGAGGATACCAAACAAGTCATGAACTAAAAGTTAGCAACATGAATGAACCCATTGCTTTCGTTTCCGATTGGAGTTTGTGTATCTCCAGTTGTATATTACTAGTCCATATATGTCCATCTATACAACTTAGGCTCTGTTCGGGTGTAGTGGAACACCCCAGCAGAAGATGAACGCCCTTTAAGACGCTACTTAGCGTCGGTGTTCGGGTGTAGCGGGACGGCAAGATGAAGATGGTTTGGGGAGTTGAAAATTTTTAGAGGTTGTGTTATTTCGAAAATTGATTGAGATTTGTATGTTGTTTTTGATGTCATAAGTTATGTACATAACATGTTCGATGAAAGTCCTGAGTGATGAGCATTATTGTTTTGAGTTTGAAATTTTATGAACATACGTCATTTTAACGTGAACATACGTCATTTTAACGTAAACATACCATCAAAATGTATGTTCAATGGAGTTCATGTACATAATGTGTATTAGCAAAACATTATTATGAATTTCCAAGTATAATTAAGCTATACCTTAAGTTCTGCCTCAATAGCTATATCATCAAGTTATGAATATTTAGTTGGTGTGAACTTTGAAAACTACATATCGGACAAATTTTAGTGTATGTTTATTCAATATGCCGTGTTAAATGGTTGAACATGGAGGGGCAATAATCACTTAATGTTTGCTTTCTCAACATGCTCGATGAAAGTCCCGAGTGGTGAGCATTATTTTTTCTCAGTTTGAACTTTTGTAAATGTTCTCTGTTTATAAGTGAACATACGTCAGTTTAGCATGACATACAACCAAAATATGCGTTATTTATCCTGATTTTTCATTTTTATTCCACTTCCTTGACTCGGATTTCCCTTGCTGGGCAACATCTTCATTGCAGGCACTTGCTGATGCTCTTAACATGGAAAGGTGCCACATGAACTTCAAGAGGCTTATACTCATTGATATAAGATTGAGATCATATCCCAAGTGCATAAGATTATAAGGACTAGTGCATTATAAATTTTTGTGATGTTGTTGATCGGTATATGTTTGTATTCATAGATCACTTTCTTTTTGTTCAACCTATAGAAAGGAATAGCACGACACTGAGTTTTAATTGATTTTCCTTGTGTAATTCAATGTTGATCTGTACATACGTTCATAGTCTTTGTTGTTAATTGATGGTGCTTAGCTTGTTAATTGAAAAAGGGACAACACATTTTTAGTTGAGTTAACATTGTGTTATTTGATATGTGAACCATGTAAAAATGGTATGAAATATATGAACACCTGTATGAAATATGTGAACATATGCACGAAATATGTGAACAAAGACATTAAATATGTGAACATATAGATATATGAAATATGTAAACAAAGGCATGAAATATTTGAACATGTAGATGTATGAAATATGTGAACAGAGGCATGAAATATGTGAGTGGGATTAATCTGCATTCATATACCATCTTTACTAAGATGTAAACCATGACATAAAATATGTGAACAACCTCATCAAATATGTGAACACTCAAACAAACTACGTGAACTTGAAAATGAACATACTAAACCGTTTCTACATTCATGTACCATCTTTAATAATATGTGAATCACGACATAAAATATGTGAACAACCTCATAAAACATGTGAACACCCAAAGAAAAAACGTGAACATGGAAACATACATAATAAACTGTTTCACATATTTAATCTTATTTGTACTTATTTATGCGTCATATAATGCATGAACTTGAATATATAAGAAATTTAGTAATTATCCTATTTATCTATCTCCATTCGTTATCTCTATCAAATTATTACAAATGCAACGAAACTACATTTGTTTTCACTAAAGCTCAATTTGTCCATTTATAGTTTTATAAATATAAAGATATCATGTTTTATATATACAAAAAGATCATGCTTTATAATTGGGTAAATTCGAAAGCCTTACATATATGTGTGTAGGAAAGTAATCTATGAATACAAATATATACCGCCCATTCCCAGGCCCAGGCTTCCCTATCAGAGGATCGACGGTCTCCATATCTACACGTATCGCGCCTTTATTGACATCGTCGGATTTTACCACGAGATGGACGATGTCTCCGAGATCTTTAACATTCGGTATGTTCCCTTTTTAATCTCCTATTTTCCAATACAACATGGATTTTTATCTAAAGATTTTTAGGAGGAATTTACTCAATAAATTAAGTTGCTTACGAACTTTGTTGTCATTTTTATTTTGCTAGTGACAAGTTTTTCCGCTGGTTTCTTATGATTGACCTCAGATCAAGTTTTGGTGAGATTTCACTCCACTAATGTTGAGGAGAAGAAGAGGATGGACGACTACATTGTAGAGAGCCTGAGAAAATTGGCGTTCTGGTACACCAGAACCTTCAAATCGATAATGACACACGACGAATTGGAGTCAATCATGTCCACCTTGGGCTTTATCGGCGTTCCCCGAATCTGGCCCCAAATGGCGTCGTTTGGAAAGAGTACGTCTACACCGCCGGTGGTAGTCGCATAAGGCTCACGCCGCCGCCCGCCAAAGTGAAGGCTGGCCGTTTGGCACAGCCGCCCATGCCCAGGCTTCCCTATCAAAGGATCGACGGTCTCCATATCTACACATATCACACCTTCATTAACATCGTCGGATTTTACCTTGAGATGGATGACGTCTCCGAGATCTTTCACATTCGGTATGTTTCCCTTTTTAATTTGTTATTTTCCAATACAACATGGATTTTTATCTGAAGATTTTTAGGAGGAATTTACTCAATAAAGTTTCTTAAGAACATTGTTTAATTTTTATTTTGCTAGTGAAAATTTTTGCCGTTGGTTTCTTTTGATTGACATCAGATCAAGTTTTTGGGAGATTTCAATCCACTAACGCTGAGGAGAAGAAGATGTACGACTACATGTGAGAGTGCTTGAGAAAATTGGCGTTGTGGCACACCAAATCCTTCAAACCGATAATGACATACGATGAACTGGAGCCAGTCATGTCCACCTAGGGCTTCGTTGGCCTTCCCCCCGAATCCGGCCCCAAAAGGCGTCGTTTGGAAGGAGTACGTCTACACCGCCGGCGATTGTCGAGGTGGGCTAACGCTGAAGCCCGCAGCAGAGAAGGCCGGCCGTTTGGCACCTCCGCCCATGCCCAAGCCCTGGCCCAGGATTCCCTATCAGAGGATCGACGGTCTCCATATCTACACGTATCGCACGTTCATTGACGTCGTTTGATTTTACCTCGAGATGGACGATGTCTCCGAGATCTTTCACATTTGGTATGTTTCCCTTTTTAATCTGTTATTTTCCAATACAACATGGATTTTTATCTGAATATTTTTTGCAGGAATTTACTAAATAAACTTGTTTATGAACTTTGTCCTAGCTTTGATTTTGTTAGTGACAAGTTTTGCCGCTGATTTCTTCTGATTGACCTTAGATCAAGTTTTGGGGAGATGTCAATCCATTATCGCTTAGGAGAAGAAGAAGATGGACGACGACATGAGAGAGAGCTTGAGAAAATTGGCGTTGTGGTACACCAAAACCTTGAAACCGATAATGACACATGACGAATTGGAGCCAATGATCTCCACCCTAGGCTTCATTGGCCTTCCCCCAAATCCGGCCCCAAAGCCGTCGTTTGGAAGGAGTACGTCTACACCGCTAGGGGTTGGCTCACGCCGCCGCCCGCAGCAGAGAAGGCCGGCCATTTGGCACACAGGCCTAGGCCTAGGCTTTCCTATCAAAGGATCGACGGTCTCCATAACTACACGTATCGCGCCTTCATTGACGCCGTTGGATTTTACCTCGAGATGGACGATGTCTCCGAGATCTTTCACATTAGGTATGTTTCCCTTTTTTATCTATTATTTTCAAATACAACATGGATTTTTGTCTGAAGATTTTTAGGAGGAATATGATAAATAAAGTTGTTTACGAACTTTCTTATAATTATTATTTTGCTAGTGACAAGTTTTGCCGTTGGTTTCTTCTGATTGACCTCTGATCAAGTTTTGGGGAGATTTCAATCCACTAATGTTGAGGAGAAGAAGAAGATGGACGACTACATGAGAGAGAGAGCCTGAGAAAATTGGCGTTGTGGTACAAGAAAACTTTCAAACCGATAATGACACACGACGAATTGGAACCAATCATGTCCACCTTGGGCTTCGTCGGCGTTCCCCCGAATCTGTCCCCAAACGGCGTCGTTTGGAAAGAGTACGTCTACACCACCGGTGGTAGTCGCGTTAGGCTCACGCCGCCGCCCACCAGAGTGAAGGCCGGCCGTTAGGCACTGCCGCCATGCTGAGGCTCAGGCCCAGGCGTCGATCTCTATTAGAGGATCGATGGTATCCATATCTACATGTATCGCGCCTTCATTGACGCTGTTGGATTTAACCTCGAGATGGACGATCTCTCCGAGATCTTTCATATTCGGTATGTTTCCCTTTTTAATCTGTTATTTTCCAATACAACATGGATTTTTATGTAAAGTCTTTAGGAGGAATTTACTCAATAAAGTTGTTTACAAACTTTGTTTTAAATTTTATTTCGTTATTGACAAATTTTACCGCTGGTTTCTTCTGATTGACGTCAGATCAAGTTTTGGGTAGATTTCAATCCACTAATGCTGAGGAGAAGAGATGGATGACTGCATGAGAGAGAGCCTCAGAAAATTGGCGTTGTGGCACACAAAAACCTTCAAACCGATAATGACACCCGACGAACTGGAGCCAATCATGTCCACCCTGGGCTGCGTTGGCCTTCCCCGGAATCCGGCCCCAAACGGCGTCGTTTGGAAGGAGTACGTCTACACTGCTGACAGTTGTCGGGGTTGGCTCATGCCGCTGCCCGCAGTAAAGAAGGCTGGCCGTTTGGCACCGCCGCTCATGCCCAGTCCCAGACCCAGGATTCCCTATCAGTGGATCGACGGTCTTCATATCTACACGTATCGCGCCTTCATTGACGTTGTTGGATTTTACCTCGAGATGGATGATGTCTCCGAGATCTTTCACATTCGGTATGTTTGCCTTTTTAATCTGTTATTTTCCAATACAACATGGATTTTTATCTGAAGATTCTTACGAGGAATTTACTAAATAAAGTTGTTTAAGAACTTTGTTTTAATTTTTATTTTGCTAGTGACAAGTTTAGTCGTTGATTTCTTCTGATTAACCTCAGATCAAGTTTTGGGCTGATTTCAATCCATTAATGCTTAGAAGAAGAAGAAGAAAATAGACGACTAAATGAGAGTGCCTAAGAAGATTAGCGTTGTGGTACACTAAAACTTTCAAACCGATAATGACAAACGATGAATTGGACCAATCATGTCCACCTTGGGCTTCGTCGGCGTTCCCCCGAATCTGGCCCCAAACGGCGTCGTTTGGAAAGAGTACGTCTACACCACCGGCTGTAGTCGCGTTAGGCTCACGCAGCCGCCCATTAGATCGAAGGTCGACCGTTTGGCACCGCCGCCCATGCCCAGGCTTCCCTATCAGAGGATCGACGGTCTCCATATCTACATGTATCACTCCTTCATTGACATCGTCGGATTTTACCCCGAGATGGACGATGTCTCCGAAATCTTTCACATTCAGTATGTTTCCCTTTTTAATTTGTTATTTTCCAATACAACATGGATTTTTATATGAAGATTTTTAGGAGGAATTTACTCAATAAAGTTGTTTACGAACTTTGTTTAATTTTTATTTTGCTAGTGACAACTTTTGCCGCATGTTTCTTCTGATTGACCGCACATCAAGTTTTGGGGAGATTTAAATCCTCTAATGCTGAGGAGAAGAAGACGGACGACTACATGAGAGAGATCCTGAGAAAATTGGCGTTGTGGCACACCAAAACCTTCAAACCGATAATTACACATGACGAATTGGAACCAATCATGTCCACCTACGGCTTCGTTTGCCTTCCCCCCGAATCTGGCCCCAAACGGCGTCGTTTGGAAGGAGTACGTCTACACCAACGGCAGTTGTCGGGTTTGGCTCACGCCGCCACCCGCAGTAGAGAAGGCCGGCGTTTGGCACCGCCGCCCATGCCTAGGCCCAGGATTCCCTATCAGAGGATCGACGGTCTCCATATCTACACGTATCGTGCCTTCATTGACGTCGTTGGATTTTACCTCGAGATGGAAGATGTCTCCAAGATCTTTCACATTCGGTATGTTTTCCTTTTTAATCTGTTATTTTCCAATACAACATGGATTTTTATCTGAAGATTTTTAGGAGGAATTTACTCAATAAAGTTGTTTACGAACTTTGTTTAATTTATATTTTGCTAGTGACAAGTTTTGCCGCTGATTTCTTCTGATTGACTTCAGATCAAGTTTTGGGGAGGTTTCAGTCCATTAATGTTTAGGAGAAGAAGAAGATAGATGACTACATGAGAGAGTGCCTGAGAAAATTAGCGGAGTGGTACACCAAAACCTTCAAACCGATAATGACACGTGACGAATTGGAGCCAATCATGTCCACCTTAGGCTTCGTCAGCGTTCCCCCAAATCTAGCCCCAAATAGCGTCGTTTGGAAAGAGTAAGTCTACACCCCCGACGGTAGTCGTGTTAGGCTCACGCTGCCGCCCGCTAAAGTGAAGGCCGGCCGTTTGGCACCGCTGCCATGCCCTGGCCCTGGATTCCCTATCAGAGGATCGAGGGTCTCCATATCTACACGTATCGCGCCTTCATTGATGTCATGGGATTTTACCTCGGAGATCTTTCACATTCGGCATGTTTTCCTTTTTAATCTGTTATTTTCCAATATAACATGGATTTTTTTGTGAAGATTTTTAGGAGGAATTTACTAAATAAAGTTGTTTACGAACTTTGTTTTAATTTTTGTTTTGCTAGTGACAAGTTTTGCCGTTGATTTCTTCTGATTGACCTCAGATCAAGTTTTGGGGAGATTTCAAGCCATTAATGCTTAGGAGAAGAAGAAGATGGACGACTACATGAGAGAGTGCCTGAGAAAATTAGCGTTGTGGTACATAAAAACCTTCAAAACGATAATGACACACGACGAATTGGAGCAAATCATGTCCACCCTGGGCTTCGTCAGCGTTCCGCCGAATCTGGCCCCAAACGGCGTCGTTTGGAAAGAGTACGTCTATACCACCGACGGTAGTCGAGTTTGGCTCACACCGCAGCCCGCCAGATTGAAGGCTGGCCGTTTGGAACCGCCGCCCATGCCCACGCCAAGGTTTTCCTATTAGAGGATCGACAATCTTCATATCCACACGTATCACGCCTTCATTGACATCGTCGGATTTTACCTCGAGCTGGACGAGGTCTCCGAAATCTTTCACATTCGGTATGTTTCCTTTTTAATTTGCTATTTTCCAATACAACATGGATTTTCATCTAAAGATTTTATGGAGGAATTTACTCAATCAAGTTGTTTAAGAACTTTGTTTAATTTTTATTTTGCTAATGACAAGTTTTGCCATTGGTTTCTTCTGATTGACCTCAGATCAAGTTTTGGGAGATTTCAATCCACTAATGCTGAGGAGAAGAAGATGGACGACTACATGAGAGAGATCGTGAGAAAATTGGCGTTGTGCCACACCAAAACCTTCAAACCGATAATTACACACGACGAATTGGAAGCAATCATCTCTACCTAGGGCTTCGTTTTTTCTTCCCCCCGAATCCGGGCCCAAACGACGTCGTTTGGAAGGAGTACGTCTACACTACCGGCAGTTGTCCGGGATGGCTCACGCCGGCGCCCGTAGTAGAGAAGGCCGGCCGTTTGGCACCGCTGCCCATGCCCAGGCCCAGGATTCCCTATCAAAGGATCGAGGGTCTCCATATCTACACATACTGCGCCTTCATTGACATCGTTGGATTTTACCTCGAGATGGACGATGTCTCCGAGATCTTTCACATTCGGTATGTTTCCTTTTTTAATCTGTTATTTTCCAATACAACTTGGATTTTTATCTGAAGATTTTTAGGAGGAATTACTACATAAAGTTGCTTATGAACTTTGTTTTAATTTTTATTTTGCTAGTGACAAGTTTTGCCGTTGATTTCTTTTGTCTGACTTCAGATCAAATTTTGGGGAGATTTCAGTCCATTAATGTTTAGTAGAAGAAGAAGATGGACGACTACATGAGAGAGTGCCTGAGAAAATTAACGGAGTGGTACACAAAACCTTCAAACCGATAATGAGACATGACGAATTGGAGCCAATCATGTCCACCCTGGGCTTCGTCGGCGTTCCCCCGAATCTGGCCCCAAATGGCGTCGTTGGAAAGATTAAGTCCAGCCCCCGGCGGTAGTCGCGTTAGGCTCACGCCGCCGCCCGCTAGAGTGAAAAACGGCCGTTTGGCACCGCTGCCATGCCCAGGCCCAGGCTTCCCTATCAGAGGATCGACGGTCTCGATATCTACACGTATCGCGCCTTCATTGGTGCTGTTGGATTTTGCCTCGAGATGGACGATGTCTCCGAGATCTTACACATTCGGTATGTTTCACTTTTTAAAATTGTTATATTCCAGTACAACATGGATGTCTTTCTGAAAATTTTTCGAGGAATTTACTCAATAAAGTTGTTTACAAACTTTGTTTAATTTTTATTTCCTATTGGCAAATTGTACCGCTGGTTTCTTCTGATGGACCTCAGATCAAGTTTCAGGGAGATTTAAATCCTCTAATGCTAAGGAGAAGAAGATGGACGACTACATGATAGAGAGCCTGAGAAAATTGGCGTTGTGGCACACCAAAACCTTCAAACCGATAATGACACACGACAAATTAGAGCCAATCACGTCCACCTTGGGCTTCATTGGGCTTCCCCCGAATCCGGCCCCAAACGGCGTCGTTTGGAAGGAGTACGTCTACACCACCGGCTGTTGTCGGGTTTGGCTCACGCCGCCGCCCGCAGTAGAGAAGGCCGGCCGTTTGGCACCGCCGCCCATGCCCAGGTCCAGGATTCCCCATCAGAGGATCGACGGTCTCCATATCTACACGTATCGTGCCTTCATTGACGTCGTTGGATTTTACCTCGAGATGGACGATGTCTCCAAGATCATTCACATTCGGTATGTTTCCCTTTTTAATCTTTATTTTTCAATACAACATGGATTTTTATCTGAAGATTTTTCGGAGGAATATACTAAATAATGTTGTTTACGAACTTTGTTTTTATTTTTATTTTGCTAGTGACAAGTTTTTCCACTGATTTCTTCTGATTGACCTTAGATCAAGTCTAGGGGAGATTTCAATCCATTAATGCTTAGGTGAAGAACAATATGGACGACTACATAAGAGACTGCCTGAGAAAATTAGCATTGTGGTACACAAAAACCATCAAACCTATAATGACAGACGACGAATTGGAGCACATCATGTCCACCCTGGGCTTCGTCAGCGTTCCCCAGAATCTAGCCCCGAACGGCGTCGTTTGAAAAGAGTACGTCTATACCACCAATGGTAGTCGAGTTTGGCTCACACCGCCGCCCGCCAAATTGATGGCCGGCCGTTTGGAACCGCCGCCCATGCCCAGGCTTCCCGATCAGAGGATCGACGGTCTCCATATCTACACGTATCACGCCTTCATTGTCATCGTCGGATTTTACCTCGAGATGCATGATGTCTCCCAAATCTTTCACATCCGGTATGTTTCCCTTTTTAATTTGATATTTTCCTATACAACATGGATTCTTATCAGAAGATTTTTAGGCGGAATTTAGTCAATAAAGATGTTTACGAACTTTGTTTAATTTATATTTTGGTAGTGACAACTTTGTCGCTGATTTCTTCTGATTGACTTCAGATCAAGTTTTGGGGGGATTTCAGTCCATTAATGTTTAGGAGAAGAAGAAGATGGACGACTACATTGGAGAGTGCCTGAGAAAATTTGCGGAGTGGTACACAAAAACCTTCAAACCGATAATGACACATGACGAATTGGAGCCAATCATGTCCACCTTGGGCTTCGTCGGCGTTCCCTCGAATCTAGCCCCAAACGGCGTCGTTTGGAAAGAGTACGTCTACGCCACCGGCGGTAGTCGCGTTAGGCTCACGCAGCCACCCACCAAATTGAAGGCCGGCCGTTTGGCATCGCCGCCGATGCCCAGGCCCATGCCCAGGCTTCCCTATTAGAGGACCGACGGTCTCCATATCTATACGTATCACGCCTTCATTGACATCGTCGGATTTTACCTCGAGATGGATGATGTCATCGAAATCTTTCACATTAGGTATGTTTCCCTTTTAATTTGTTATTTTCCAATACAACATGGATTTTTATCTAAAGATTTTTAGGAGAAATTTACTCAATAAAGTTGTTTACGAACTTTGTTTAATTTTTATTTTGCTAGTGACAGGTTTTGCCACTGGTTTCTTCTGATGGACCTCAGATCAAGTTTTAGGGAGATTTAAATCCTCTAATGCGAAGGAGAAGAAGATGGACGACTACATGATAGAGCGCCTGAGAAAATTGGCGTTGTGGCACACCAAAACCTTCAAACCGATAATTACACACGACGAATTGGTTCCAATCATGTCCACCTAGGGCTTTGTTTGCCTTCCCCCCGAATCCGGCCCCAAACGGCGTCGTTTGGAAGGAGTACGTCTATACCACCGGCAGTTGTCGGGTTTGGCTCACGCCGCCGCCCACAGTAGAGAAGGCCGGCCGTTTGGCACCGCCACCCATGCCTAGGCCCAGGCCCAGGATTCCCTATCAGAGGATCGAGGGTCTCCATATCTACACGTATCGTGCCTTCATTGACGTCGTTTGATTTTACCTCGAGATGGACGATGTCCCCAAGATCTTTCACATTCGGTATGTTTGCCTTTTTTATCTGTTATTTTTCAATACAACATGGATTTTTATCTGAAGATTTTTATGAGGAATTTACTAAATAAAGTTGTTTACGAACTTTGTTTCAATTTTTATTTTGCTAGTGACAAGTTTTGTCGTTGATTTCTTCTGATTGACCTCAGATCAAGTTTTGGGCTCATTTCAATCCATTAATGCTTAGAAGAAGAAGAAGAAAATAGACGACTAAATGAGAGTGCCTAAGAAAATTAGCATTGTGGTACACAAAAACCTTCAACCTATAATGACAAACGACGAATTGGAGAAAATCATGTCCACCCTGGGCTTCGTCAGAGTTCCCCCGAATCTGTCCCTGAACGGCGTCGTTTGGAAAGAGTACGTCTATACCACTGGTGGTAGTCAAGTTTGGCTCACACCGCCGCCCGCCAGGTTGATGGCCGGCCGTTTGGAACCGCCGCCCATGCCCAGGCCCATGCCCAGGCTTCCCTATCAGAGGATCGACGGTCTCCATATCTGCACGTATCACGCCTTCATTGACATCGTCGGATTTTACCTCGAGATGCACGATGTCTCCCAAATCTTTCACATTCGCCATGTTTCCCTTTTTAATTTGTTATTTTCCAATACAACATGGATTTTTATCAGAAGATTTTTAGGAGGAATTTACTCAATAAAGTTGTTTACGAACTTTGTTTAATTTATATTTTGCTAGTGACAAGTTTTTCCGCTGTTTTTTTCTGATTGACTTCAGATCAAGTTTTGGGGAGATTTCAGTCCATTAATGTTTAGGAGAAGAAGATGATGGCGACTACACGAGAGAGTGCCTGAGAAAATTAGCGGAATGGTATACCAAAACCTTCAAACCGATAATGACACACGACGAATTAGAGTCAATCATGTCCACCCTAGGCTTCGTCGTCCTTCCCCCGAATCCGGCCCCAAATGACATCGTTTGGAAGGAGTACGTGATGGGATCCAACCCTGGGCTGAACCCGGTTTAGGGGACCCCGAGTCGTCCGAGACCTTGGCGTCCCCCTTGGACCAAGACTCGGCCTAGCCGAGCCTTAATCGGTGTCTATCTAGCTATTTCTATATTTTGCAGTTTCTATTTATATTTTTGGGTTGGGCCCATTTGTGCCTATTTGGGCTGGCCCGTATATGCTTTGCATTTCTATTCTATTGTATTTCTGATTACTTTTGGCTTTGCAAGATTGATACTATTCTCTTGCCCGGGAGTCACCTCGTTTATCCAATTCAGTATTGTTTTTCAATTCAAGTCTTTCAATTCTCGATTATTCTGTCGTTCTTTACTTTCCATTTTTACCGTCGAGTTCATACTCGGCATCGTTGCTTGCCAACACCTATCCCTAGGCTCGTCCAATGAATCACATTGAGAGCGGTTCGGAGAGATCTCGGGAATCGTGACCCGACCCGTGTCGAGTCACATCAGTACGTCAACACCGCCGACGGTTGTTGCGGTTGGCTCACGCCACCGCCCACCAGAGAGAAGACCGGCCGTTTGGCATTGCCACCCATGCCCCAGGCCCAGTCCTAGGCTTCCCTATCAGACGATCGACGGTCTCTATATCTACACGTATCGCGCCTTCATTGACGCGGTTGGATTTTACCTCGATATGGACGATGTCTCCGAGAACTTTAATATTCGGTATGTTTCCCTTTTTAATTTGATATTTTCCTATATAACATGGATTTTTATCTGAAGCTTCAAATTTTAGGAGGAATTTACTCAATAAAGTTGTTGACGAACTTTGTTTTAATTTTTATTTTACTATTGACAAGTTTTGCCGTTGGTTTCTTCTGATTCACGTAAGATAAAGTTTTGGGGAGATTTTAATCAACTAACGTTGAGGAGAAGAAGAAGATGGATGACTGCATGAGAAAGAGCCTATGAAAATTGGCATTGTGGTACATGAAAACCTTCAAACTGATAATGACACACGACGAATTGGAGCCAATAATGTCTACCCTGGGCTTCGTCAGCCTTCCCCTGAATCCGGCCCCAATGGGCATAGTTTGGAAGGAGTACAGCTAGACCGCCGGTGGTTGTTGCGTTTGGCTCACGCCGCCGCCCGCCAGAGTGAAGGCCGGCCGTTTGGCACCACCGCCCATGCCCAGGCCCAAGCCTAGGATTCCCTATCAAAGGATCGACGGTCTCCATATCTACACGTATTGCGCCTGCATTGACGCCATTGGATTTTACCTCGAGATGGACGATGTCTTTGAGATCTTTCACATTCGGTATGTTTCCCTTTTTAATCTGTTATTTTTCAATACAACATGGATTTTTTCTTAAGATTTTTAGGAGGAATTTACTCAATAAAGTTGTTTACGAACTTTGTTTTAATTTTTCTTTTGCTATTGACAAGTTTTGCCGCTGGTTTTTTCTAAGTGACCTCAGATCAAGTTTTTGGGAGCTCTCAATCCAACGAATGCGGAGGAGAAGAAGAAGAAGATGGACGACTACATGAGGGAGAGGCTGAGAAAATTGGCGTTGTGGTAGACCAAAACCTTCAAACCGATAATGAGAGACGATGAATTGGAGCCAATAATGTCCACCCTAGGCTTCGTCAGCCTTTCTCCGAATCCGGCCCCAAACGGTGTCGTTTGGAAAGAGTATGTCTACACCGTCGGCGGTTGTCGCAGTTGGCACACGCTGCCGCCCGCCGGAGAGAAGACTGGCCTTTTGGCACCGCTGCCCATGCCCTGGCCCAGGCTTAGGCTTCCCTAATAAACGGTCGACAGTCTCCATATCTACACGTATCGCGCCTTCATTGACGTCGTTAGATTTTACCTCGAGATGGACGATGTCTCCAAGATAATTCACATTCGGTATGTTTCCCTTTTTAATCTGTTATTTTCCTATACAACATGGATTTTCATCGGAAGCTTCAAAATTTAGGATGAGTTTACTCAATAAAGTTGTTTACGAACTTTGTTTTAATTTTTATGTTGCTATTGACAAGTTTTGCTGTTGGTTTCTTTTGATTGACCTCAGATCAAGTTTTGGGGAGATTTCAATCCACTAATGTTGAGGAGAAGAAGAAGATGGACGACTATATGAGAGAGAGCCTGAGAAAATTGGCGTTGTGGTACACCAAAACCTTTAAACCGATAATGACAAACGACGAATTGGAGCCAATCATGTCCACCCTGGGCTTTGTCGGCCTTCCCCTGAATCCGGCCCCAAACGGCGTCGTTTGGAAGGAGTACGACTAGAGAGCCGGTGGTTGTCTCGTTTGGCTCACGCCGCCACCCTCTAGAGTGAAGGCCGGCCGTTTGGCACCACCACCCATGCCCATGCCCAGGCTTCCCTATCAGAGGATCGACGGTCTCTATATCTACACGTATCGCGCCTCCATTGATGTCGTTGGATTTTACCTCGAGATGGACGATGTCTCTGAGATCTTTCACATTCGCTATGCTTCCCTTTTTAATCTCTTAATTCCCTATAGAACATGGATTTTTATCCGAAGCTTCAAATTTTAGGAGGAATTTACTCAATAAAATTGTTTACGAACTAGTCAGCCATGCGTTTACAGATGCTTTCCTCCTATCCCAGTTTCTTAACAGTTTCCAACTTATTGATCCTTTCAGTTAGCGTACATATCTGTCCCTTTAATTTATTGCTGCATTTTAGTCAACCATGCATTTATTGATGCATTTCTTCATACGGCATTTATTCATGCATTTCGGGCAACAGTTTAGTTAGCCATACATCAAACAACATTTCAGTAAATTTATTAATGCATTTTTCATGCAGTATATGTTTTGGGTGAAAAACTGCGATCGCTTAAAGACCCTGAATTTGAGGTTACGATCGAGAGCTTCGTATGAATCTGATGAATGTGTAAACAATGGATGAAAAGATCGGCAAATAGTCTTTATTGATAGCGAATCAAGTTCAAAATACAGTTGATTATCGATAGATACGATATGGTATTTTTGTTACAAACAATCTATCTTATATCTTAGGTCGTCGTGGGCGTTTTACTGGACTCCGAGATCCTCGGCCTGCTTCCAACGGTCCGCTACCGATCGCTCCTCCGCTTCCGAGCTTCTCGGAAAGTAGCTGCAACCACCTTTCAACTTGAACGGGCCGCTTGGGAAGAAGTAATGGGCCGCTCGCGATTTGGGCTTGACAAAGAGAAAACGAGGCCCAACAATACCCCTGAGAAGGGTATTCGCCTGGCGGCAAATTCGAAATTTGCAAGTACGGGCGAAAACCTTCTCACCACTAGACGAGGGACACGTGGTGACGGGACGGTTGCTTTGGAAACTTTCCTTGGAAACCAATGCTATCAAATCGTCCCATAATTGCAGCTTTCCTTTCCTTCCATCATAAGTTCTTCCCTTTCTCTCGAAAACTCTCTCTCTTCTCCGAAAACCACCTCTCTTACGAAAACGGTCCGTCTTCTCCGATGGCCAGTCAACACGGCTTCATTCCGTCCAACTCCCTCACCGCTCAAGATCAGTACGACTGCTCCATGACCCAAGAAGAGGTGGACGCTTTGGTGGCGGTGAACGGCTTCCCCCCTGGAACCCAGGCGCTCAAACCCAACATCGAACTCCTCGACTGGATCAAACCGGACTGGATCTGCTTCCTGGAATACCCGTTCACAATCGGCCTCAAGTTCCCTTTTCCTCCACTGGTGAGACTCTTTCTTGGCGACATGAGAATCTCTCCTTCTCAAATTATGCCTTCCGCTTGGAAGATCTTAACCACCATTCACGAGATGAGCTATACCCTGGACATCTCCTTCAATATGAGGGATCTGGCTCATGCCTACGTGATCCGCACCCAAAGGCCGGCTCGGGTTACTCTCGAAGCACACAATGCCAAGAATCCGTTGGTGTGGAAGCCTAAAGTCAACTTTCCAGGCTGGGCATCAAGCCTAAAGTCAACTTTCCAGGCTGGGCATCAAGCCTAAAGTCAACCGCAAATCTATGGGCGCCATGGGCGAGCAACTCAAGCCTATCCTCTTCGATCGCTGGGATTTAAACCGTAAGTCACCGCTTGCTCATCTTCTTTCGCTTTCCCAGGGTTTTCATGCTCCTAATTGCTAGGTTTTCTTTGAACAGTACCTGCGGACAGGAATTTCGCTCCTACCATCTCGGAGGCGTGCGCCGCCCTGATAACCATCCCCCTAGAAGACCGAGTCCTCAACAATTTCCCTGACAAGAACACTTTGGTCGCTCGTCTTGCCTAGTCAGAGTCGCAATTAGAGGACGAGGTCTAAGTGGTCTCAACCCCTGCTCCACCAGCGCCTGGTAGGAGCTTTCGCACCCTCTTTTTCCTCTTTCTACTTCTTCTCACACCATTTTTCGCCTCTTTTGACCATATCTCTTTTTCCGACTTGTTATCAGCTTCAGGGTCTCGGAGGCCGAGCATCGTTCGCCTCCCATCGGCAGACGAAGCGGTCCGCCGCCTTAACTGGGCTAGTGCCCAGAAATCGCCCATGCCTCCTTCTCCTAATGTCGAGCCCCCCGTACGACGCCGCTCAAGCACGCGGCGGAGGTCCCTTTATCGGTCCTAGAGGCGGGCGAGGAGGCGCAGAAGGGAGCCTGGACAACGTTGAGGGGATTGGTCACTCCGGGGGATAGGAAGAAGTTCTTGACGGGCAGTTTGGACGATGCGGTGAACGAGGGAGGCCTGACGGTTCTGATGGTATGCTCTACTCGTACTCCCGTTATTTGTACCCCAGTCTCTATTGCGTTCTCATTCTTTGCTCGTTATCGGTCCCCAGATAGCTCAAGGGATGGTTGCTGTTCTAGAGAAGGTCACAGAAGAGGGGGAATTCGTGTCTCACCGGGAGGGTCAACTTAGTGCTACGGTGGATGAGGCTAAGTAGATTATGCTGAAGACGGAGAAGTTATCGGCGGAGCAGAGCCGTCGCCTTGAGGAGGCTAGGGTTCGTGTGGCGGAGCTGGAGGAAGAGAACAAATCCTTCAGGGAGGAAGCGTGGAGCATCGCAGCCTATTACTCCCTGAAAGCTCGGGTGGAGGTGCTGGAGAGCTTGCCGGAGGAGTCTAGGGGCTCTTGGAGTTTGGAGGGAGAGGTGGAAAGGTTAAACTCCAACTTTCCCCCCGGCCAGCCGTTTCCTGGCAAGCGCTTCTTTGCCAAAGGCTCCCAGGAGTCGGACCCCGAGGATGACGGTCCTTCTCCCATGGAAACCTCCGCCGCTGCCCCCGCTGCTGCCGCTACCACTTCCACTGCTCCTGCCCCTGCTGCTGCTACCGATACTTCCACCGCTCTCGTAACCGTGGCCTCCACTACTACTGCTGGTGAATCTTCTCGTGCTTCCGAGGACCCGATTACTCAAGAAGAGCGTGGTGAGCCCTCTGCTTAACTTTCTTACAACTCTTTTCTGAAGGTTTCTTAGATTCTGCTACTTTCGACACTCTTAGGCTGCCCTGTTTGGCGGTTTTTATAATTTTATTTGGCGGGTGATGGCCGTAATACTTTAGCCCTTTGGGGAAGTTTGAATGTTTCTTGCCGACCCATCGTGGTCGAGGTACTTTCAGCCCTTCGGGGCGTATTTGACTGGTTTTACCGACCCATCGTGGTCGGAGTATTATGAATATTAGCCCTCCGGGGCCATTTTAGCAAGCTTGCTTGGGATTATCTTTTCGCGTGTGATGGATGCCTGCTCTAGGTTTCTTGGCGTTTTCTTAACTTTTGGGTTGACGCTCCTGCAGTAGCGTAAAAGGATAGTGATCGAGCGTAATCGCGGCTCGTTTAGGCTAGTTGCTAGAAACTTAGCGATGCTTAGCGAATGCACGATTGATATTGATAGAGACTTAGCGACGAGGATTGTGGGATTACTAGAGGTTCTCGGCCGTGTCTGGGGGATGGTCTAAAGCTTTAGAGGTTTCGCGAGGGGGGCAATTGTGTGTGCTTTAGAGGGCTCAAAATCATAGCATATATACTCCGTGATAAGTAGGCATGAATAAACATGCGAAAAAAGCATGGATACCAATATGTCATACATTCTCAACCAAACACACATGGATCACGCGGTATTCCAAAAGTAGGGCATGCAATTCCAAGCGATAATTATTCGAAGAAAGTTGGTCCCGAAACTGGGAGGGCATCATTCATGCGCAAATAATGTCAAAACAAATAGTCTCATGCATCATGCAAACAAAAGGCCAATATACGATACCAAATCATAGAGGGGCATCTAGAAATAATATTGTCGGAGATGGGTGGCATTCCAACTCCGAGGGACCTCGCGTCCGTCAGCGTCTTGAAGTTGGTATGCTCCCTGGCCAGTGACGCTTGAAATCTGATAGGGACCTTCCTAAGAAGGAGCTAACTTGCCAGAGCTCTGGTCCTTGGTGTATTGGAAGACTTTCCGGAGGACCCAATGACCTTCTTGAAACGTCCTTACCCTCAGATTCCTGTTATAGCTCCTTGCGACTTGCTGTTGGTGGCGCACCGTGCGACACTAGGCTTGTTCTCGAGCTTCGGTAGTCATGTCGAGATTGCGGGCTATCTCGATAGCGTTCTGCTCGCTATTGAGGAGACCATACCTAGCAATGGGGACTAGGATCTCGGTTGGGATGACCGCTTCGCACCCATAGACTAGGGAATAGGGGCTACGGCCCGTGGATGTCTTAGGGGTTTTGCGGTCTGACCAAAGGACATAGGGCAGCTCATCTGCCCAGTGGCCGCCGATCTGCACCAGTCACTTCTTGAGATTGTTGACAAGGATCTTGTTACTCGACTCTGCCTGCCCGTTAGTCTGGGGGTATCGGAGTGTGGACATGACTAAGTCGATATTCCACCCCTTGTAGAAGTCTCGAGTTTTCTTGCTAATGAACTGCGATCCGTTGTCACATACGATCTCGGAAGGCACCCCATACCTGCTACGGATGTTCTTTTTAAGGAAGGCTATCACCTGCTTATCTTTGATTTCTTTGTACGCTTCTGGTTCGATCCACTTGGAGAAGTAGTCGGTGAGAGCTAGGAGGAATACCCTTTGTCCGGAAGATGGCGGAAGCTTTCCGACGATATCCGTACCCCATCTCTTGAATGGCCAAGGGGTAAGAGTAGGATGTAGAGGCTCGGGTGGCTGGTGCGAGGTGGCAGCGTGTCGCTGGCAAGTGTCGCACCGTCTGGCGTATTCGATGGCATCTCTCTTTAGCGTCGGCCAATACCACCCGTAGCCTAATATTTTGCTCGCCAAACTTCTACCACCCGTGTGGTTGCCACATTCTCCTTCGTGGATATCTTTGAGTATCTTAGTAGCCTTGGACTGGGTGGGGCACCGCTGGAGGATTCCATTGGCGGATTTGTGAAATAAGGTACCCTCTATGACCGTAAACTTGGCCGCTTTTAAGGGCGCGTGCTTCCGCCTTATCCGCGGGTAGGGTCCCATCCACTAGCCATGAAAGGTAAGGTTTCATCCAAGACTCTTCGGAGCCGTGCGAGGGTGTAAGCCCCTCTTGGGGTGATTCCTGCTCTTCCAGGGCAGGGGCGTCGGTTTCGGCGACGGCCAAAACGGGTTTCAGACTATTATCAGAGTTAGCGCTGGATATGGCAGCCTGGGTGACAAGAAGCAAAGGTATGGCCCAAAACATCCGGTGATCGATGGAGGAGGCTAAATTGGCCAAAGCGTCGACTTGAGTATTCTGGTCTCGGGGTACCTACTTGAAAGTTATATCCTCAAACTGCCGACTCAAGGCGTGGACTAACTCGAGGTAGGCAGCCATTCGGTTGTCTTTAGCTGCGTATTCCCCGGAAATTTAATTCATGACTAGCAGTGAGTCGCATCTGACCTTCAGCTTCTAGATGTAGAGATCTCGTGCAAGCACTAGCCCGAACACTAGGGCTTCGTATTCTGCCTCGTTATTGGTGGCTTCAAATTCGCACCTGACAGCTTGGGCTATATTATCCCCCTTGGTTGAATTCAGTATGACCCCTATGCCCGCTCCTCGGACGTTGGAGGCCCCGTCGGTGTGCAAAGTCCACTCCGGACAATCGTCTTTGCCGACTGTGGCCACGATTTGATCCGGAGTCAGCCTTTCTAAGGTAGGACTGAAATCGACCATAAAATCAGCTAGCGCCTGCGACTTTATTGTGGTCCGGAGCTCGTATTGGATGTCGAAGCCGCTCTGATGTATCGCCCATTTGACCATTCTACCAGTCGTTTCTGGTTTATGCATCACGATCTTCATCGGGTAGTTGGTCTGTACGGCAATCGTGTGTGATTCGAAGTACGGCCTCAGCTTCTGCGAACACATTACTAGAGCCAGGACTAGCTTTTTCAGCAGGGAGTAGCGGCTTTCTGCTGACAAAAGAGTCTTGCTCACGAAGTACACTGGTAACTGCTGGCCTTCTTCCTCTCTAACTAGGACACCGCTCACGGCGCTTTCTATCACGGAGAGGTACAGCTTCAAGGTTTCGCCGGCTTCTGGTTTTGAGAGGAGTAGGGGGTTGGCGAAGTAAGCTTTCAACTCTTGGAATGCTTCCTCATGCTTTTGTTCCCAGGCAAAACTCTTGTTCTTCTTCAGAACTTCGTAGAACAAGCGGCACCTTTCTGTTGATCGGGAGATGAATCTGTTCAAAGCTGCTACTTTCCCGGTGAGCCGCTGGACGTCTTTGACGCATCGGGGGGATCGCAACTTGGCGATAGCCTGCACTTGCTCAGGACTTGCCTCGATCCCCCTTTGTGTGACCATATATCCTAAGAACTTTCCTGACCTTACCCCGAATGTGCACTTCGCGTGGTTAAGTTTCATGTCGTACTGGTCCAGGATGGCGAAAGCTTCTTCTAGGTGGGCGATGTGGTCTTGGGTATGTTTGATCTTGACAAGCATGTCGTCGATGTAAACCTCCATCATATTCCCTATTTGATCTTGAAACATTCTATTCACCAGCCGCTGGTAGGTGGCGCATGCGTTCTGGAGTCCGAAGAGCATGACCTTGTAGCAGTAGGTACCCTGAGTGGTGATAAAGGCCGTTTTTTCTTGGTCTCCTTCCTCCATCTTAATCTGGTTGTAGCCGCTGAAGGTGTCCATGAAAGTGAGAAGCTCGTGACCTACTGTTGTGTCCACCATGGAATCTATGTGTGGTAGCGGGAACGAGTCCTTGGGGCATGCTTTGTTCAGGTCGGTAAAATCTACACAGACCCCCCACTTCCCGTAACGTTGGCCAACCACTTTGGATACTTGAATTCCGCTATCTTTCCTGTTTCTAGCAGTTTCTTTACTTTTTCATCCACCACCCGGTTCCTTTCCGGCGCAAACTTTTTTCTTTTCTGCCGTATAGGTGGTGTTTGTGGTCCATGTTCAACTTATGGGTGATGACCGAAAGGTCAATCCCCACCATGTCAGCGTGGGACCAAGCAAAGGATTCTGTATGTTGCCTCATGAAAGTGAAAATGGATGATCTTGTGTTTGGCTCCAAATCTAAGCCGAGTCGGATGGTTTGGCCAGGGTTGGCCGGGTCTAAGGCCACCTCTTCCACCTCTTCTTCTGGCGTTACGGCTCTTGTGTGGTTAGAGGGGGCCTCCTGTAATTGCTATGCGCCATTTCCTGCGGACGCCGGCTTCAAGGCCGACTTGTAGTAGTCACGGGCCAACCGCTGGTCGCCCTTAATTTCTTATACTCCATAGGGAGTGGGAAACTTTAGAGTTTGGTGGTAAGTTGACGCCACCGCTTTCATTTCATGTATCCATGGCCTTCCCATGATGACGTTGTAGCAGGACGGGCATTCCATGACGGCAAATCGAACCTGGGCATTGACTCCTTTGGCGTAAGTAGTGAGCGTGATATCCCCTAGGGTGTGCTTCACCTTGCCGCTGAAACCTACCAATGGGACAGGTTTCTTATCAAGGTTGTCTTCCGACACACCCATGCCTTTCAAGGCGTCCAGAGTCATCAGGTTGGTGGAACTCCCAGTGTCGATGAGCACTCTCTTCATCAAGACGTTGCCTATATGGAGGGATATTACCAGTCCATCGTGATGTGGTCCGACTAATCCTCCCATATCGGCGGTGTCGAAAGTGATCGGCGACTCTGCCCAGGATTTTTCTAGGCGACTAGGCCCGGCCATCTTTTCGAAGTTATCTTCGCGTGCACGGCGCTTGGTTGCGGAGTAAGTGAGCCCGCAAACGTCCGACCCGCCCAAGATGACGTTGACCACTCGGTCGTGGGGCGGTGAGGGAGGTTTGGCCGATCCTGGTTCGGGCACCCCTAGCAGCCCGCGTGGGATCCGGGCGTTAGGTGCCACCTCCGTGATCAAATCTCGGGCTATAAGGTAGGCCACTTCTCTCCTCAAGATATTGCAGTCGTTGGTGTGGTGGCCGGGGCCGTCATGGAAGTGGCACTACTTCTTAGCGGTGGCTTCCGTCTTGTTGCTCACAATCTTTCGAGGCCAGCGGATTAGCTTTCCGAGCTTGTTGAGGTTCTTGACTAGTTCGGCGGGTGACAGTCCCAATTGAAGTTTATCTAGCGACGGCAGGTCAGGCTTATCTCTGCTGGCGTCTGCCGTTTCTGGCGCTGTCATGTTTACCGAAGGTGGTGCATCGTAAGGTTGGGCCCGGCGCTCCCGCCGATTCTCATGCTGGGTCTTCCTCTCGACGCGATCCCAGACGGTGGGCCTGGATCACAACCGACGGTCTTCTTCCAGCCGAATATGAGCCAGGGCTTTGGACTGGACGTCCTCGAAAGTGTAACAGGGGAACTTCGTGAGCTCGGCGTACAAATCTCCATCGGGGAGGACCCCCCGCCTGAATGCTTCTATGGCCGTCTCGGCGTCGCACAAGGGAATGTTGACTTTCTCCCAATTGAATCGATCCAGAAAGTCACGGGTCGGTTCGTTGGTCTCTTGCCGAATTCGGTAGAGGTCGCTAGAGCGCTTCTCAAACTTACGACTATTGGCGAATTGCGCTTTAAACGAATCTCCCAAGTGGACTAAAGATGTGATGCTCCCTTTCGGGAGGCTCACGAACTACTTCAAAACAGGACCGTTGAGAGTTGTTGCGAACCCCGTTGCCATTAACGGTTCTTTCGAGTGTGCGGGGACAAAGCTAGTCATCATTCGCTGTTTGTAGAATGCTACATGATCATCGGGGTCCGCGGTGCCGTCGTAGGAGGCCATCTTCGGGACGGTGAACTCCTGGGTGATGCGGGGTACGAAGGGTGACTCGTCGTACCCATCGAAGGATTCCTTTTGTAAAGGTTTGGGCATTCCAGGTATACGGGCGATTTGCTCTGCGAAAACCTTCAAATGCTCTCGGACTTCTCGGCGTAAGGTGTCCCCTACGTCCAGCGGGCGTCTCCTCTCAGGGTCTTCTTTCTCCTCCTCCTCATCCCACGAGAACTAGGGATGTTGAGGGTGAGGGTTGGTATCGGACCGCAGAGGTATAGGCTGTTATTGAGGGGCGGATGGCTGCCAATTCGTTGGCGTCGTGGTCGGTAAGACCCCGGGGAGGGTAGCTGCTGGGGTAGCTCTCTCGGCTTTGTCCCCAACGCGGGGGCCTCGCGAGGAACCTTCACCGCCGTTTAGGTTGAGGTGGATAGCCACCCCCTCATTCTCACGGTTTACCCGTGTTCGTGGGCCGCGCGCTGCGGGCGACTGGAGTTGAGCCCGCAGATGGTTGTTTTCGCTAGCGATGCGAGAGTTCTCCTCCAGCATTCGAGAATTCTCGGTGGCGATCCGTCCCACGGTAGCCTGAAAGCTATCGCGCTGGTCCTGCATCTCCTTTTGGAGGTCGAGAATTCTTTGAGACAAGGCCGCTATCTCCTCTTGATGGGAGTGAGCGGGCGGTTCTACTACGTTTTGTGGATCGATTGTCTTAAGCTCTTGATTGGTGCCGTTTTGGTGATCACCAAATGGCACTTCTTCAAAGATTTGATCGGAACCTGACATTTTGGTAACAAGGGAATCGTGGCGACAAAGGCCGGAAAGGATGAAACTCTACTGATCGTAGCCCCACAGTGGGTGCCAAATTACTTTGGGTGAAAAACTATGATCGCTTAAACACCCTGAATTTGAGGTTACGATCGAGAGCTTCGTATGAATCTGATGAATGTGTAAAGAATGGATGAAAAGATCAGCAAATAGGCTTTATTGATAGCGAATCAAGTTCAAAATACAGTTGATTATCGATAGATACGATATGATATTTTTGTTACTAACAATCTATCTTATATCTTAGGTCGTCGTGGGCATTTTACTGGACTCCGAGATCCTCGGCCTACTTCCAACGGTCCGCTACCGATCGCTCCTCCGCTTCCGGGCTTCTCGGAAAGTAGCTGCAACCACCTTTCAACTTGAACGGGCCGCTTCGGAGGAAGTAATGGGCTGCTCGCGATTTAGGCTTGACAAAGAGAAAACGAGGCCCAACAGTATATAAAAGGATTGGATTGGGGAGAGCATTTGGTGCAAAAACATCTGCTCAACCCCCAAACATCTGAGACACCTTTCTTGTTGAGTTATTGCCTCAAATTTACAGATAATACATGTACATCACTAGACATTATATTTGCATCCCTAATTATCCTTACCCGAACTTGTTTTGTGTAGGATAATGGCGCTAGTGAGCTGGACGGCAGTGAACGATGAGGACCTCTATGGCATATATTTACAGGAGAGGAGGATGATAGGAGAGGACCAACATACAAATTGGATACGAATGGCGACATTTTTTTCGCAGAGGACTGGACTAGTTTTTACACCCTCGATGCTGAAGAACATGTTTGACTACAACAAGAGAAAGTGGAGGTTGTTTTCATGCTTGAGTCACGTGGGATTAATTTTGCATGGGACGAAGAAACCGGGAGGCTGGTGGGTGATGATCAGTGGTGGGAAAATGCCGCTCAGGTAAACTAGTACATATAATAACGACCTGAATGGATATTGGTTACTTGTGCCCCCACTAATGTGATTCTTTGTTAGGTTTGTAGAGATTCAGCAAGGAAATTCAGGCGGATGAATGTTGAGCGCTCAAGTGTTGTCATATGGGAGCAGATCTATGGGGGAATGTACCTACAATTTGCGCCCCTTATTATTCCGGCACCTGCTGCAGTAGATGATGCAGGCCCAGCCGCGGACCAGACTCGGAGTAATCTTGGTTTCCTTTTCTATGGTTTATTAGGTGGTTGAGGCAAGACACATATATTGCCTTACATGAAATGTAGTCTGAACTTGTGTGTGATTTTATGGTTCTTGGTAGACTCCATGGTGGAGGTTAGGATATGTGTGAACCCTGTGTTGTGGACTATTTAAGTGTGCATGCTTTGTTGTTTTTACTCTGTAATCTTGGACCTCTTTATCTAATGCTTATGTTACTGTGTTGTTGATGTGTTTGTACTCATTTATTGCCGACCAATGATTGTGGTAAGTGGTATATCAGAATGTTGTTGGTACAACTGAGGTAAGTTACTTGATTAGGTATAATCTCTATTTCTCTCTTCTTGAGTTTTTGGTCTTAAGTAAAAAAATGACATTTTGTGTCCCTTTAATTTGTTTGGCTCAATCTTTGCAGGTCAGAAGAGATGGGTTTGTTTGGTGAGCCATCGCATCATTTTGCCTCATCGAACATGATGACTAGCATGCGTTGTTTGGCTCAATCTTTTGAGGTCTAGAACCCATCTCTCTTTTTTCTTCCTTTTTTAAGAAACCATTACATGCTCATGTTGTTTACACACTGGCATGTTGTTTTTTGACTCCATTGAATGGAGTCAAAAAAACCTAAAGTTTCCTTTGTTGACTCCATTGAAATCCTCACCCTATTTATTTCGTTGATTTCTCTTTCAATGCTATATATAACATCCACTTATGTAGTTTCTAACCTACTGTAAGACCGTAATCCACAGAATATGTCCGAAAGTATGGAGTCAACCGGCAACAATAGCCCACCATTCATCACGCCTCTGCATTTAAGCATTGTTAGGATAGTAAGTTCTCAATTTTTTTGTAAGTGTTTGGTGTCTTCAGTGCAAATGAACGGAACCCAACATTCTTGTTACCAATGTGTAGAAAGGATGGCGATTGTGCGGTTAGGTACGACCCGATGCGCCCCTTCGGAAAATGCTTAGGACTTATATCCGGCGACGTAGCTGGCATTGCAACATGGTGGAGTTCTTCTTCGAAGGAGAACGAATCACTGACCAAATCGACACATCCACGCCTAATTCTGTAAGCCCAAAAACACATCATTCATTGATACCTATGTTAACGCATCAGTTGGCCTTTGTAGTGTAAATAATAACCGGTTGTTCGTTGTTTGGGTTATTTTGGTAGCTCGGTATGGAGGACGTGCTGAGATTATTTCGTGGAGTCCAACGATGGCGGGACAGGTGCTGCATCCAAAGACATGAACTAGAGTTGTAGCAAGCGTTATAGGCAAATACAAGTGTTGTTCCGAAAAAGTGTTGTAGAAATTACAAGTGTTGGTCGTTCTTTTCTGTGAACTTTGAGTTTATGAATGTTGTTCGTTAAGTTTGTGTGAATTTTGAGTCTCTAAACTATTTGTCCTTCTATCTGTGAACATGAAATGTTGGTCGTTTGTGTTCTATAATGGACATTGTTCTTTTGTTTCACACCTTCTCTTTTGTAAATGAGCTTAGTGATACATTACTACAAATTCACAACATGAATTATGCTTGCATTAGTCAAAAACTCATTGACTACATTACAACTAGTCGACAACACTAGTTAAAAACTGTTTCGATCAAGTGTAGTAGCTAATGTTGGACACTAATCAACCAAAACCCATCTCGAACACTCGCACCAACTTGAGCTATTACCCTAAAATTTTCACCAATAACGTCATGACCTCCAAATCTCAAAGGCAATCTCATCTCTAAGTTGCCTCATGCCACCTAGGTTGTTGTCTTGACCTCGTTCCGGCGTAATGGAGGGGGTAAGTTTGGGTCCTCGTAATCTTCCTCGGGGTAGTTGTCTTGGACCCGGTGACACAGAATGAAGTTGTGGATGCAAAAGCAAAATAGGATTAGGTCGATTTGTGTGCCCATGGCATAGCTAGGCATGGAAACCAACACACGAAACCTTTTTTTCAAGACGCCGAAATACCTCTCGATGCATCCCCTTAATGATGAGTGAACCTTGTTAAAGGCTTGCTTTGCATTCCTCGGGAGAGCGATCTGAAATTGCAACAAGTGGTATTTCACCTTGTTGCAGGGCACCATATATCCAATCCGATCCGGGTATCCCTTGTCGACAAGATAGTATTTTCCTACACCGAAACCGACATGCATTATATGATGCTCATTGAAATTCAGAAGTTCAGCCAGATGAAGCAACCAACATACCGGGTGGAGGGTGTGGGAAGTTCATTTCAGGTGTCTTAAGAGCATGGTCAAATACACGCGCGTCGTGTGCACTTCCCTCCCACCCACATGACACAAAGGTGAATGACATGTCGAAGTCGCACACTGCCATCATATTGAACGAACAGACTCCCTATCGGTTTCGATAAGGCAACTGATTGGCTCAAGGCACACAACATGAAATGTGGGTTTCATCAATACAACCAGTTGCACCATGCACTCGCACCGAAAAGGGAAATAAGATTGAAAAAATTCGGGTTAATCATCTCAACCATAGTCGAAAAGGAGGACATCAAACTTGTTTACCAATACCTTGAAAAGAGTGTATCGAGGATCATTCTGGACTCGGTCAGGGATATTTGAGAACTCCGGATCCCGGGGCTTCAGCAGCCGGCCAGCTAGCCCGGCAAAGCCACACGGTATCCCCGTGATTGAGTCAAGGACCTCATGGATGGTGCGGCTGATGGTGCCCCCAGATCGCTGAAACCGCTCGCATACCGCCTGGTTAGAGACCCCCACTGAGGCGTACAGTAGTATTCCCACCTTCTCTAATACCATCATGTTCCCTGAGGATCGTGGGCCATAGTGGGATTGCAACTCATCGCACAGTTTCATGAGAACGTGTCGCTCCATTCTAAAGGCATTGATGCATCAAATTTCGGAACCAGAATCCATTATCTCTCGCACCCATAAGTGACCAGTCAGAGGTGACGTGAAACAAGGGACCTTGTGTACGTACTTAAGGAAGTATGACTTGATTAAGCGCTTACGCTTCCGGAGCAAAAGGATGGCGAGGAGGCCTAGAAGTTGAATCTGCGTCGTAGACAATCCCTGGACAGGTTCCCTAGTCATCGTTCCCATTAATTTTGTAAAAAAAATTATTTAAATCATGATTGGGATAGGTAAGGACCCTATTATGCAAACCGAGACACATACTGCACAACAAAGTGGAAACCGAAACACAAATTACACAACTTGCAGCCAACAGATTCATTCATATCTAAAACTCATGTTCATTGGCAAGCAACCATGTAGCCGTACGATTCTAACACCTCAATGAAATTGAATCATAATATGCAAACAACACGCACAATGTCTTGAAAACACAACTAACAGATCCATCACATAATCCCTTCATTGTCGATTCCCAAACTTAAATTTGAGCCACACCATCCTATCATCATTTGTCTTCAATGTCATGAAGAGGCGTCGGGTGTCGTCATCATTCATTTCATCAACAGCGTAACACCTGAGATCACCCAACTTTTCCACCCTCCCTTCCTCAACCATGTTGTAGATCACATCAATGGCCTACTCAAACTCGATTTGAGTCCTTGTACCTAGGGGTGTTGTTGTTGTTGGAGTTCAATGACCGCTCCAATAGTGATATCACGCGTAAAACCTCGCCATCAACATCTTCGTTCTGTTGTTGTATGTACGCAGCACCACCGGAGGCTTTCTTCTTACGCTTAGATGGTCCATCACCGCATCCATCTGCAATCCTCTTGTTCATTTTGTCCATGGGTTGCGACTCTTCGGGGGATAGATTCACGAGGTTATCGTTCATTAGGTCGCACATCAGCTCATTCTCATCCAGCGAGTCATTCATCGCAACTAGGTCCTCCAAGCTCCGAGACGGTGGCGGTGGTGGCTCTGACTATGACTTTGACCATGACTGGGCTGGCCTTGCTGGTTGGCAGACTCATATTGGCAGACATATACCGCTTCCTAGTGGCGACAATGCTACCGAAGAGTGTGTCCCACATCTCACTCAATTCCGGGTCCGGTGGGTTAGTCCGAAACCGTTTAAGCTTTACATTCTCTTGTACAAACATTAACATCATAAAGTGCTCCGTTAAAAGCAGTCCACTAGTGTTAATAACAGAAACTGGTTGCGTTCCATATGCACAAAGTGTATAATAAACGAAATGCAATAGCCAAATGTACGACTTCGTTTGAAAGGAGTGAGTACCTTGATTTTCATATCCCACCATTCATCGGTTGCAGTGAGGGTTCCATCCGAGGCGTTCCAACCTAAACCAGTCTCGCTACATCGAAGCTTACAACATAACCTCCAAACCTTCTTCATGTAGTCAAACTTGTTCTTAATTGCCACTTGGCTGAAGGGTCCGCCATACTCTTTTGTGAGCTTATCCGGAATCTCGGCCCAAGAAAAGTGGGTAGAGACTCCATTTTGCTTATGGTATTCCTGACAGATATTTATTAATTAGAGACTTGGACTCATCGAGGGTCCATGCCATGCTTTTGTCTTTTGCTTCCATATTCATGGCCTCAATATCAACACCCAGAGACGACAACATTCTACCCTTTCCTTTCCCATTAATTCAATCAATATCAACATTGAAATATCAAATTGAACGCTATATAGGGGATAAGTTTATCATGTTGTTACATCATAAAAATCAAATCATTTCTCATAACAAGTGAGGCAAGCACAATAGAATACTAAACAAGTAGTTCAGCAGGAGGTCATGCACCTTCAGGAGGTCATGCACCTTTATAAGAACACCATACATTCAATGGCATATATCCCATAGGCAGAATACATCAACAGACCCCCGTACTTACAACCTTTTTCTCATTGGACCCCTGTACTAAAAATTGTTCAAACAGACCTATGTACTGCCCTCGATTTTGCCTATTGAACTTTTGTGCTTGCGTGGACAAACGCGTGATCTACAAACGATGTTGAAGTGAGTTGTGCCAATTTTATGTGCTGATATAAAAAAAAGCAGTAGCCAAAAACCCTAGTACAGGGGTATGAATCACGTAACGGTGAGATCCCGGCCTGTGCATCGTTTTTTTAGTAAAAAAAAACCCTAATACTAGATTTGAGTAAAACAAATCACGTAACGCGCTAGAGCTCTCGCCGGCGATCTGCAAGCTCAACCACCTCTCCACTCTCATCCTCGCCGATTAATTGGAAGGCTCTCTCCGGCGAGATCCAGGCCTGTATCTCCTCCCTCTCTCAGCTCCGAGTCCTTGACCTGATCGGCAACCGCCTCTCCGAAAAGCTCCCCTCCGACATAGGAAAGCTCCAAAACCCAACGGTTCTCAATATCGCCGAGAATCAGCTCTCCGGCGAGATCGCGGCCTCGCTCGTGAGCCTCCGTAGCCTGAGCACATGGATCTGCGAGACAGCATGCTCTCCGGATGGATCCCGTCCGATTTCGGGAAATTGGAGAAGCTGAGCAGAGCGCTACTCCGAGGGAACCGTCTGGTAGGTTCAATCCCGAGCTCAATAGCCGGAATGAAGCGGCTCGCGGATCTAGATCTGTCGATGAACCAGCTCTCGGACTCGATTCTGTCCTGATTGGGACAGATGGCGGTCCTCTCGACTCTCAATCTGGAAGGAAACGGCTTCTCCGGCTAGATTCCGGCAAGTTTGCTGAGCAACACCAGCCTCAACATCATGAATCTGAGCCGGAAAGCTCTGTCCGGAGAAATCCCGACGTTTTCCACAAGAGAGAGAGAGAGAGAGAGATTAAGGCCTGGTTCGTCCCCGCCCCGCCGCCGTCGATGGCCGACTTTCTTCTTCGTCTTTGTGTTCTCCCTGTTGAGATTGTTTTATTTTATTTTTTTTCTTATTTTGCACCCTTAATTGTATGTGGCAAAATATGCTTATGTGGAGTTCTGATGGTATTACATGGATGACAACTCTGGCAAGTATGAATCACGTAACGGTGCCAACCTTCATTTGTGTTTAATAGGTAAAAATAGGGGTAATACAGGGTTCTAATTAAACATTTTAAAGTACAGGGGTCCAAAGGGAAAAAAGTGTTAGTACGGGGGTCTATGGATGTACTCTGCCATATCCCATACGAATTAAAGTAAATAAGCCCAAGGTGCACAAGTAGGAGATCACATGAATCAAAGTTGGCCAAAATCAAAAGCAAGAAAACAGAATTCTTTGTTGTCAGATTTGCTATCAACGACAACAAAATTCTTATCGAACACATGACAACAACAAATGAAGGACAACAGAACAAGCTTGATTCGCCGAAAATCGACCCACAACATAGAGGACCTTGCTATCAAGTCCGAAAGAGGCAATACACAACTGCTAGTTTATTAAATTCATTGCTCAATATTCCACTAGATGCGAACATAATATAATATTATGATCTGCAACAGAAGCAACAACAACTAGAGACATCCTTCATAGACTATCCTAAATTCACGAGACAAAAGCAAAACTGACAGCAAGGTCCTTCACAACAATAGAAGCAAATCTGAAAAATCGTTGAATTCACAACACCATCTAACACAATTGCACTCCAGATCAACAAGAGACAATACCAAAACCGAAGTTACACAACGAATTCAAAAGATATGATTAACCATTGTACATTGCAATAAAAATGACAACTCTAGTGCTCCAAAACCCATGTACATTTTCGGCCAACATACAGCAGAGGTCGAGATCTCCTTACCAGATCTAAAATCGGCACAGCGGAAGAGTGGACCACCGTGTCTTCGTTCTGCCGATTCCAACCTCACTCGCCGGCGCCGGTGTACTGCTCTTCGGGACGAGATGGATATGGCGACCACGTTCACCAATAACGACCAATGTTGCCCAATTGTGAGCTGCTCGTTCTACGAATTTGTTTGGGTGAGAATCGAAGAATAGTGTCCAATATTGGGGCAAAAATTTGGCAACAATTAACACGTGAAAGTCACATGTAGGGTTAGAAATAAGTGTTTTTTAATAGGTTTGGGGATATTTTGGTCATTTATTACTACACTTTTTAAGATTCAACTAGTTACCTTATCGAATACTCATTTCAATTTTTACTCAAATCAGCTAGTAATTCAGTTCTAATTACTTTTCAGATTCAACTTTCAGTTTCAGTTTCAGTTACGGTTAATGAACGGAACCTTAATGGTTCACCGGAAAAAAACTTAATTTTCCTTGGTTTATTTAATAAAGGCTCTAATATTTTAAGAAACTACATAACACTATAGCAGTCCGTGATCAAAACACTCCACTCGAACATACTAGGAAAAAGTGCCTTACCAACACATTTCAAATAATTAATCATAATTAGAGCCCGTTAAAACTTGACCCGAACTGAAAAACCGACCCGAACCGACCGAAAATTTTAGGGTTGAACCCTGACCCGAATAGTAGCGAGTAAAGGAAAAAACCGAATCCGATTGGGTTGAAACCCGAACCCGACCCGACCAACCCGACCGACTCGATTTTTTTTATATGTAGAATAAATATATTTTCTTTTAAATATGATAATATATTTTTTATAAAACCTCTTATAAATAAAATATTATTATAAAAATCTATTAAAACAATATTTTATTATTAAATAAGGTTATTCAATCATATTATTATTTTAATAATCATTAAACTGTCAGATTCTTGACTTGCTAAGTCCATCCGAACCCGCATAATAGCCCATCGAGACCCGACCCGTAACCCGATTGACCCGAACCCACACATCCTGAACCTGAAAAGACCGAACCCGAATCCACCCGACCCGACCCATTTGATACCTCTAATCATAATCCATACACGAAATGCCTAAATCACACCTCCAAAATTACAAAATTGATTAATATATACTCCCATCCATATAAAATTTCACACACACATATATAGACCAATAACGTAATAATAAACTTTATAACATATTTTATAGTCGTTTCATTTCGGCGCACCCCCTATATTTCATCTCAGTGCACCCTACAGTCGTTATGGCAAACCAACACCCAGCCGTTACGGCCCAAACACTATGAGCCGTTACGGCTCAAGCACTTTCGGCCGTTACGGCCCAATCCCTCTCGGCCGTTATGGCCCACTCCCTCTTGGCCGTTACAGCCTAGTTCATCACCAACAAAGGACATTTAATACCATGCAACGACTTTCTACCGGCTATTACCCCCATTACTACCTATTACAAATTATTACTACCTAATTTCACTCATATCCTACTCTTCCTCTTTCCATATGTTCACCAATTTCATACACAACCTTTCTTCTCCATCTTTACCCTTCTTCCTCCTCTTCAATGGATAACAATGGTGGTTTTTCACACTATAATGGAGGGGATGAGCAATCTATGTCTATGAACCACAATGAGGTAATATCTCTTTCCAATTTCCTTACTATATCTAACTCATAATCTACTACTACTTGGTGAGAGATATTGATTAGAAGACTTTACAAGTTTTAGATTTGTGAGAAAAGGTATATACTTTTTTGTGTGATTTTGTTAAAGGAGATTAACCATTTAGTTAAAAGAAGTAGTGTTAATAACAACGAATATTGCAATGAGTAAGTTAGACTCTTGAATCAAAATTCAAGAATTTTTCAAAAACGAACTAGTTAAAATCGATCATTACGTGGTTCCTAAAGCTATATTAAGTGAGTCTTTCCTTTTGCTACTGACTACTCTTTGACATATTGATTTGGCCTATTTTGCAGGAAGATAATGAAGTGTATTTTAGTCTTGATGAGCTACGAATTGAAGATGGAAGTACGAATCAAATTATTGATTATACAAATCATGATTAGGGATATCGGCAAGTACAAACATATCCTACTCCGTATATGGATCCAAATGTTTGCGGATATGAATATCCACATATCCAGACAGATCGGTATAATAGCATTTTGTGGGCTATATGCGCCTCAAAACCCATCAGCAGCTCCGGGACCTCTGCCCCCCCCCCCCGGAACTAGGCGGGTGAGCAATGGATAGATCGGGCCTCAAACAAATGGTATAGATCTCTGTCGTCTTGTACCTTGATGTCTCTCTATTTGGTGGTGTTTTATAGGTTATTTTCCCTTGTAAATATGTGTCTTTTGTTCCTTTTCTTGTGTGTTTTGTTCCTTTTTAGCTTGGATTCCGATTTTCTATGAGATTCGGAGACTATGCGAATTTTGTGCACTTTGGAGGTGTTTTGGCATGATTTGAGGATACTTTGGAAGGAGACCCGAAGGAGGATCAAAGCACGAGTCTAAGGAGCGGAAGAGCCGAGCAATCCATGAAGAGAAGCACAAGAAAAGCCAAGAAGAAGAGTGGACCGAGACCAGGACCGAGTTCCATGAACGTCGGGCCCGAGATCGACTCATGGACGTCGGACCGAGGTGCCAGCAAGTCGGGCCCGAGGTTCTCCGTGTCGGTCCAAGTCGGCGGATCAAGGATTGGGCTCCAAGGCACACAAATGTGATCTACTACTTTTGCCCCTCTTCTATTTTGGGCATTCTTAGCTTCTAATCAGAGAGAAGACAATTATCCACACACACACCACTAATCACCTCTCAAAGGCTCAAGGAAGACTTGGAGAGCAAGGAGAAGGAGAAGAGAGGAGAAGGAAGAGAAATCGGTGGAGGAGAAGGATAGATCTAGGGATTTTGTGAGTTTGTCTTTGTTTAGCTTTGCACTTTGTGGATTTGGATTGGAACTTGTGGATTCCCTTTGCTTTGAATGAAATTTGGGTTTGATTTGAATTTGATGATTGAGATTGGTTTGCTTTGCATTTTGATTGCTTTTTACTCTTTCCATATGGAGTAGATTCCATTGATCTTGGGCTATGTGGGAAACCTCTAGCTAGATTTGGGTTTGAGCCCCCAATTCCATAGCCTTGAGTGCTTGATCTAGGAACCCACTCTACATAGAGCTACAATTCCTTGTGGAAGCAAGGGATCAAGGGCTTGGGATTGGCAAGAGTGAACGGAAGCGATCGATTGCCCATCACTTGAACTTGCATCGAAAGGGAGGTCAAATTCCCTAGGGTCGATGTGTAGAAGTGGCGGGACCGAGGCGAACTACCTCGATCGTACGAGGATCAACACTTATTGGCTGAATTGGGGTGGAATTACCCACATCTACTAGAGGAGGAACCCAAAAACCCAAGATCTATCTCTCCATTTTGAAAGGTTCGACTCACCCAGTACCTCGGGCCCGACTTACCCTAGTGTCGGTCCCGGCCATTTCCTTGTCGATCCACCTCGGGCCCGAAGTGACCAGTGTCGGTCCCGAGTGGTTTCTCTTGTTTTCCTTTGTTTTAGCTTTTCTTTCCCTTTTTGCAAGGCTTTTAGGTGCACTCAACGATAGAACTCCCGAGTGTTCGACACCCTACCTTGTGCTACTACGGGGTTCGGTATAAATTGTAGGGAAATTTCTCTTGGTACCCTCGAGGTTTCGACTTTTCCTTTTGGTGTCCCACGAACTATTTTTTTCCTTTTGGTGCCCCCAAGGTTTACAAATAGTTCTCACCGTAACCAAAAGTTAATATTTACCACTTTTCCATCCAAAAAATTCTGATTTCTCTTAAAAAAAAAGCTAAACTAAAATCTAATTTATTTAACCCATTTAATCTACTAAATGAAAATGAAAAAAATTAAAATCCAAAAAAAATCTCATGTTCGGAAGATTCCTCTAAATCGGTGAATATTAACTTATAACAGAAATCTTCCTAGTTATTAAAAAAATTAATCTACCAAAAGTTCTCACCGTACACATGAAGCTTCTTTATAACTAGGAAGATTTCTCTAAAACTTCTCCATCCAAAAAATCTAATTCAATAAGTTCTAAAGCTTTTTTGGAGGATATGCTAAACTAAAATCCAAAAACAAAGGAAATGGGTTAAAAAATCTAATTTATTTTAGTTTAGCTTTATAAAAGAAAAGCTAAACTAAAAATTCTGATTTCGTTTAGTTAACAAAAAATCTTATGGAGGAATCTTTATAAAGATTAAATGGGTTAAAAAAAGCAGAAATTTCGTTTTTTTTTTTGGATTTTTTTTATTTTTTTTTATTTTCATTTAGTAGATTAAATGGGTTAAATAAATTAGATTTTAGTTTATCTTTTTTTTTATAACAGAAATCAGAATTTTTTGGATGGAAAAGTGGTAAATATTAACTTTTGGTTACGGTGAGAATCATATGTAAACCTCGGGGGTACCAAAAGGAAATAAAAAGTTTGTGGGACACCAAAAGGAAAAGTCGAAACCTCAGGGGTACCAAGAGGAATTTTCCTAAATTGTATTTTGAGACCCTCGTGAATCGGAGCGATTAGAATTTGGCGCCGTTGCCGGGGAGTTCTAATTGTATGAGGTACCAAGTTTGTTGAGTCCTTTGATTTTTTAGTGATTTGGGTGAGGGATTAGCCCGAGCCCCTGATGTCTCTCATTTTGGTGGTGTTTTAGTGGTTAATTTCCCTTGTAAATATGAGTCTTTTGTTCCTTTCTTAGTTTTGTCCCTTTTTAGCTTAAATTCCGATTTTCCATGAGATTCGGAGACTATGCGAATTTGTTGTGTTTTGTAGGTAAATTGGCGTGTTTTTGAGGAAGTTTGGAAGGAGATTCTAAAGAGGAGCAAAGCTTGAGAGCAAAGGAGCGGAAGAGCCGAGCAAGGAACGAAGAGGAACTCAAGGAAAACCAAGAAGAAAAGAGGATCGAGGCCCGGAACGACGTGCTCAGCAAGTCGGGCCCGAGTTTGAACTATGGAGGCTCGGACCGAGGTCGAAGCATGTCGGGCCCGAGGTGTTCTGTGTCGGTCCATGTCGGCAAAGTGAAGATTGGGCTCCAAGGCACACAATTGTGATCTACCACTTTTGCCCTTCTTCTATTTTTGGAAATCCTTGGTCCCCAATTAAAAAGAGGAAGACAATTAGAGAGAGAGAGAGGGAGGCCAATCCACACATCTAATCACTCTCAAAGGCTCAAGTAAGACTTGGAGAGCAAGGAGGAGGAAGGAAGAGGAGAGGAAGAGAGGAAATCGGTGGAGATTGCTAGATCTAGGAGGAATTTGTGAGTTTAAACTTGTTTTGTTTTGCACTTAGTGGATTTGAGATTTGGATCTTGTGAATTCCTTTGATTTGAATGCAATTTGAGTTGGATTTGAGTTTGATGATTGAGAATTGTTTGCTTTGCCATTTGATTGCTTTTTACTCTTTCCACATGGAGTAGATTCCATAGTCTTGGGCTATGGGGGAAACCCCTAGCTAGGTTTGGGTGTGAAACCCCAATTCCATAGCCTTGAGTGCTTGATCTATGAATCCTCTCTACATTGAGCTTCAATTCTCTTGTGAGAACAAGGGATCAAGGGCTTGTGATTGGTAAGAGTAAGCGAAAGCGATCTCGAGCCCATCACTTGACCTTGCATCGAAGGGAAGGTGAAAACCCCCCTAGGGTCGATGTGTAGAGTGGAGGGATCGAAGGCAAATAACCTCGATCTCATAAGGATCAACACTTATTGGCTGAATTGTGGTGGAATTGCCCAAGTCTAGTTAGGGAAGGAACCCAAAAACCCAAGACCGATCTACTATTTTGTCAAGACCGAGTTACCCAGACGTCGGTCCCGTGCAACTCTCATCGATCCTTCTCGGACCAAGGTGACCAAAGTCGGTCCCGAGAAGTTGCCTTTGATTTTCCTTGTTTTTGCCTTTCTTTTCCCCTTTTAAGTCTTTTTGGTACACTCAACGCACGAACTCCCGTGTGTTCGATACCCTACCCTTGTACTACTACGGGGTTCGGTTATAAATTTGAATTTTGACCCTCCAATCCGGAACCCATCAGAATTTTGGCGCCGTTGCCGGGGAGTTCTACTTATAAATTTGAATGTTCTCCAAGACATATTCTTCCAAGGAATCAACCCCGCCACCAAGGACAAGTTGAACCTTCACACCGATTGTGGGTTCATTGATTTGCCACCGGAGCAAGCATGGGAGTTGCTTGATAAACTCTTCGACTATGAAGCCATGTACGGAGTGAGTCAAGTCAACAAGGAGGCAAGAGTCCAAGGAGATGGTACGAGGAGGCTCTACGATCCGAAGAATGAAGAGGTTGATAAGGATGTGAAGATTCAATTCCTTGAGGATGAGTTGAACAAGATAAGGAGGCAAATGAATCACCTCAAGCAAACCACAAGAGCGTGTGAAGAATGTGGGTCTTTTAAGCATGGTGCTCAAGAATGTCCCAATGAACTCCAAGTTCGCTTGGCCGAGCAAATCGAGGAGGCACACTTTGTTCAAAGAAACTATGGAGGAAGAGCCAACTTCAACAATGGAGGAAATGAAGGTGGAACCAAGGCCAAGCCAATGGCTACAACAATAACTACAACCAAAACGAGCCAAGGGCCCAACTACCACCATACCGAACTCCGGGGTTCTATGAACAAACTCCACAATGGGCACAAGACTTGACGAATCAATTCACCAATGTTGAGAGGAGAGTTGATGAGATGGGCACGTAATTCAAGGAGTTCGGTGTATGGAGAAGACAAGTGGACAACCAATTTGTTCACATGGCAAATCAACTTCCGAGAGAGGAAGGGAGACTCCCGGGTCGACCCGAGGAGAATCCCCGTGCCCCACAACACCAAAATCCAGTCCGAGCTATAGGGTTGAGGAGTGGTCAGAGTTTGCCCGAGCCACAAGTGCCAAAGACAACGGAAGAGAGTCGGACCGAGTTGCCCAGGAACTCGGGCCCGACATGCCAAGACATCGAGCCAGAAGTTGGAGGAGGTCCCTTGACTAGGACCGAGGACGGGAGGAACTCGGGCCCGACATGCCCTGAAGTCGGACCGACTTCTCAAGCTTTGCCCTGCCCTCAGACCGAGGACCCGCACATCGGTCCCGACGTCGATCCAACGTCGATCCAAGCTGAAAATGGTGAGAGTGATCCAAGCCGGTCCAAGGAAGTGGATCCAAACAAGAAACAAGGCGGCACAACTCTTCCTTACCCGTTGAAGAAGCCCAAGGAAGTTGTGGAGGGCAAGTTTAAGAGGTTCTTGAAGCTCTTGGAAGGTTTGAACATCACCATACCTTTCACCGACGCTCTAAGTGAGATGCCATCATATGCTAAGTTCTTGAAGGAAATTTTGAGCAAGAAGAGGTCGATTGTTGAAATGCAAGATGAGGTGAAAATCTTGGAGCTACCTCAAAAATTGGGTGATCCCGAGAGATTTGCAATTACCGTGGGAATTGGGTCCCGGAAGTTTCAAGCTTTGTGTGATCTTGGAGCAAGCACTAGTGTCATACCGTATACCATATGGAAGTCTACCGCCATGGAGTGATCTTGAAGTCTACCGTATACCATATGGAAGTGGGACTCATTGCTCCGGTTAACATGAGATTGACCATAGCCGATGGAACATCAATTGAGCCGATTGGAGTGGTAGAGGACTACCCGGTGTGTGTGGAGGGACATTATGCCCCGACGGACTTTGTTGTGGTTGACATGCTAGAAGTGCCGGGAGAGCCTATCATTTTAGGAAGACCGTTCCTTGCCACGGTGGGAGCTATCATAGATGTCAAGAAAGGTCACTTGTCTCTTGATTTTGGAGGAGTAGAGCTCGATTTCTCCTTAAACCAACTTCGAAGGAAGCTTTGCATAGAGAAGCCAAAATGATCTAATCCTTTCCAAGTGGAGTGCAATGGGAGGCTATATCTAACAAGCCAAGGACAAGAAAGCTAGAGTTGAAAGCCATCCCACCACCCTATGGAGTCGAAGTGACAAATGAAGGCTTGGCTACCGACCTAGAGGAAAGTGAGAAAGTGGAGAATGAAATGTCTTACTTGGAGGTGTTCAAAGCCGAAACGGAGGAAGCCCAAGCACCACCGGAGCCTTCTCATGAGCTCAAGGAGCTTCCAAAGGACTTGAGGTATGCTTTCCTTGGCCCTAACTCTTCATTACCCGTAATTGTAAATGCTAATTTGAATGATGAGGAAGAGTCTAAGTTAGAGGTCTTAAGGAAGCATAGAGAAGCTTTAAGGTATTCATTAGAGGAACTAAAGGGAATTTCACCATCAATTTGCATGCATAGGATTTACATGGAGGACAATCATAAACCCACTATTGAACCGCAAAGAAGATTAAATCCTAACATGAAAGAAGTGGTTAAAAGTGAGATACTTAGGATGTTGGATGCGGGAATCATCTTCCCAATTTCGGATAGCAAATATGTGAGTCCCGTGCATGTAGTCCCTAAGAAGGGTGGTTTAACTATAGTGCAAAATGAGAAAGGAGAAATGATTCCTACTAGAACCACTACAAAATGGCGCATGTGCATTGATTACCGAAAGTTAAATAGTGGTACACGTAAGGATCATTTTCCCCTTCCTTTTATAGACCAAGTTCTTGAAAGATTAGCACAACATGAATACTTTTGCTACCTTGATGGGTATAGCGGATTTTGGCAAATACCTATTCACCCCGATGATCAAGAGAAGACAACTTTTACATGTCCCTATGGAACATTTGCCTATAGACGCATGCCTTTTGGTTTGTGTAATGCACCGGCAACGTTTCAAAGGTGCATGATGTCTATCTTCTCCGATATGGTGGAGGAAATAGTGGAAGTATTCATGGATGATTTTTCGGTCTATGGTTCCTCTTTTGATGCTTGTTTAGCTAATTTGGATAGGGTCTTAGCTAGATGTGAGGAGACTAACCTAATGCTTAATTGGGAGAAATGCCATTTCATGGTTAAAGAAGGAATAGTTTTAGGACATCTCATTTCGAGTAGAGGAATAGAAGTTGATAGGGCAAAAATTGAAATAATTGAAAAACTTCCCCCACCTACTTGTGTGAGTGATGTTAGGAGTTTCTTAGGTCATGCGGGCTTTTATAGACGCTTCACCAAAGATTTCTCTAAAATTGCAAAACCTTTGTCTAACCTCTTGATGAAGGATGTTCCCTTCGAATTTTCCGAGGATTGCATGAGTGCTTTTTGTAGGTTGAGAGATGCTTTGGTTTCGGCCCCTATCATGGCGTCACCCGATTGGAATCTTCCATTCGAAGTGATGTGTGATGCAAGTGATTTCGCCGTAGGAGCCGTTCTTGGGCAAAGAAAGGAGGGAAAGTTGCATGCCATCTACTATGCAAGCAAAACTTTGGATGAAACTCAATGCAAATATACAACGACGGAAAAGGAATTCCTTGCGGTGGTGTTTGCATTTGAGAAATTCCGATCATACCCTTGTGGGGTCTAAGGTGGTAGTCTATACGGATCATGCGGCAATCAAGTACCTCATGAAAAAGAAGGATGCTAAACCGAGGCTCTTAAGGTGGATGCTTCTCCTTTAAGAGTTTGACCATGAGATCAAGGATAAAATTGGTGCGGAGAATGTGGTGGACGATCATCTATCTCGATTGCCCGTTGAGTACATGATGAAAATGGAGGATGGTGTGGCAATAGACAATGTGAGGGCGGATGAAGGTCTTATGAGTGGGAAGAAGGAAAAGAAGGAAGGACCGACCAAGATGGTGCATCGGGTCCAAGGTGTCCAAAGTCGGACCGAGTCCCCCAACAACTCGGGACCGAGGTCCAAAAAGTCGGCCCGAGGGATTTGTGCACCTGTACGACTCGATCGATGTCCAAACATGTCGGGCTCAATACCTTGCAATGTAGGTCCATGAAATCAAGTAAGATTCTCCACTCGATCTCTATTCCATCCCGTTCTCAATTGATTAATTCTTCACCTCCCACTTATCTCCTATCTATTGATGCCGTGAAACGAGGGATTACCCCTTGGTTTGCGGATTTTGCTAACTTTGTTGCAGGGGGAGTGATCCCACCAAACTTGTCTTATTCGGCTAGGAAGAAATTCTTACATGATGCTAGACGATATTATTGGGACGATCCATACCTTTACAAGGAAGGAAGTGATCGAATCTATAGACGGTGTATTCCAAGTGAGGAGATTGAGAGCGTCATTTGCCATTGGCATTCCTTGCCAACGGGAGGTCATGCCAAGAGTTCCAAAACCACGGCAAAGATTCTACATTGTGGATTTTATTGGCCAACAATGTTTAAGGATGTGCATGAGTACGTGAAGAGATGTCAAGAGGGCCAAAGAGAGGGGAACTTGTCAAGGAGAAATTAGACTCCGCAAACCGGAATTCTAGAGATGGAGCTCTTTGATGTATGGGGGATCGACTTCATAGGACCATTTCCCACGTCGGGCCCATACAAGTACATTTTGGTGGCCGTGGATTATGTCTCAAAGTGGGTAGAAGCCATTCCAACAAGGACCAATGATGCAAGGGTTGTGATGAAGTTCTTCAAAATCAACATTTTTGCAAGATTTGGTGTGCCTAGAGTCCTCATTAGTGATGGCGGTCCTCACTTCATTGAAAAATGCTTTGAGAATGTGTTGATTAAGTATGGGGTGTCTCACCGAGTTTCTACTCCTTATCACTCTCAAACAAGTGGGCTAGTTGAGGTGTCTAACCGTCAAATCAAGGCTATCTTGGAAAAAATGGTGTCTAAGTCAAGGAAAGATTGGGCATCTAAGCTTGATGATGCACTTTGGGCCTATAGAACCGCTTACAAGACACCTTTGGGGACAAAACCTTTCAATCTAGTGTATGGTAAGGCATGTCATCTTCCGGTGGAGTTAGAACACAAATCCAAGTGGCTCTCAAGGAGATGAATTGGGATGTAAACTTGGCCGGTGAAAAGAGATTCTTAGATCTCCATGAGTTGGGAGAATTGAGGTTGAAAGCTTATGAGAATGCTAAGTTGTATAAGGAGAAGACCAAGAGGTGGCATGATAGGAAATTAATTCCAAAAACCTATCAAGTTGGTGATAAGGTTCTTCTCTTCAATGCAAGACTTAGATTCTTCCCCGGAAAGCTTCGAACAAGGTGGAGTGGAACATTTGTGGTTCACCGAATTCATACTCAAGGAGCGGTAGATTTGGTTGGTGAAGATGGACGAATTTTTCAAGTGAACGGTCATCGATTGAAGAAGTTCTATGACAAGGTCGGTCCAAGTGAAGAAGTACGAGCCTCATGGGTGCTCCTTCTAGCCAACTAAGTCTAGACATGCCAATCAAGAATAAGAAATTGTGAGCTTTCCTAACTCTTGTCTCTTTTATTTTTGAGTTTTGATTTCTTTGTTTTGATGAGGACATCAAAATTCTAAGTATGGGTGGGGTTAGTTGCTCATAGTTTCATGTGTAGGCTTCTTGTGTTTGTTCTTGTTTTGTTATGGGATGTTTTCTTTTGGATAGTAGCATGTTATGTTGCATGAATGATTATTGAATTTGATGGTTTGAATGGATGAGTTTGTTTTACTTTGAGAAACTTTTTGCAAAAATCCCTAAAAATTCGAAAAATTGTGTGAAAAATGTCAAAAAGATTTTGTTTTGGACTAGGAATTCTCATCTTAGATGTCCAAATGAAGGCTAATGATGATGTGAGCATGTAAAGTCCTTTGCATATTTTTGGATGGTTTAGCCTCTAAATGGATGTTGCTTTTGATGTGATGTGATATCTTACATGTTTTTATTGAGCACATGAGTTCTTGGATGAGTTTTGATGCAACTAAGCTAGAGTGAACCTTGTGAGATGATTTTTGGCCATTTTAGGGATGTTTGTTCATGATTGCATATCCCTCATTTTCTTGTGTGAAATAGCTCATGCATGCTTAGTAAAACTTGCTATTGCGGTGTTTATCTATTTTCCAAGACCAATATGAGATTTGTTCTATGCTTTGTCACATTGATTTGAACTTTGTTTCATTTAGTCACAAAATGTTCCATATCCTACCTTGAAGATATACCGTTGTTTGTAGCCCCGTTTTAGCCTTAAACCTTTGTTTGAAACTCCTCAAAAATATGATTCCTAGCCTATATGACTTGACCCTTATGGGATTGGACTTTAGTGAGAGGTTTGGAAGTATATTTGGAGAGTTGAGATTGTTGGATCGTTAGTACTGAGGGACGTCCTTTACTTTGGTAAAGGCGTCCTTAGATTAGGCGTCCCTACGAGGAGTAGGGGCGTCCTTGAGTAATGCAGCGGAAATAAAGTACTAAACAGATAAAGAATGAACGCAGTGAATTATAGAGGAACCACTCAAGACCAAGTAGTCCTTGAGTGTAAACCTCTACCTCCTTGAAGGATTTTTTAATAGTTCTTTCCTTTATATTGAACGTCCTTACAGTTGTACTGGCGAGTCTTTACAGTTCTCTGGTACTTAGCTTTTCCCTAAGTCCACTGGTAAAGGACTCCTCTAAGCCTACAACTTAAGCTGGTTCAATCTTCTAAAGGACTCTATTCCTACGTTCTGCAGTACTTCGCAGAACTCTCTTTCTCTCTTTTTGGGTTTTCTCTTACAAACAGTTTTTGTGATTTGGTTACAAGTCTCACTCGATCTAACACAAGTTCTAGCACTGTTCTTGAGTTCTTGAGTTAGTTCTTCGTGTTCTTGAGTGAGTCGCTTTCTCTTTGATTCTCTCTGAATATTCCTGAAAGCGTTAGCGTCACAATAAATGCCTTGGGGCTATTTATAGGACTTGGGAAGGGCGTCTTTTCACTGGGACGATCATGCCCTTCATGGACGTGGCTACAGGATCTTCCTCCACGTAGTAGGGCGGTGATGAGGAAGCTTCCTGTATCCAGCTGTGTATGATGAACTCCGCTACAAGATCGGCCGCCACGTGTTGATGGACTCTGCAACAGGATCGTCCGCCACGTAGTGTTGGACTCCGCTACAGGATCGGTCTCCACGTGTCCTTGGATGATCAAACATTGTCGAGTGATGTCATCCTGTCGGCTAGTAAGTAAGGACTCCTTTCTTGCGTTCCTACTTGCTTGGGACTCCGTCCTTGCTCAAGTAGTCTCTAGCTGGTCCTTACTTCCTGTTAGCTAGCGTCCCTGAGCTTATGGGACGCTCATACACACTTGTTGTCCTTTTGGTCATTGACGTTCCTGAACACTTGGACAACTTTATTAGAATCAAAGTGAGTTTGTCATATCAAAACTAAGGGACGGTTGTGTGGAACACTAACAAGTACGCAAGCGTTCTTGATAGCGTTCCAACAATTTCCCCGTTTTTGATGATGACAAACTCTTCAGCAAAACAGTTTTGACATTGGAACTTAGCATGCATGAAAACTTAGAGGCGTCCTCTAATACTTAGAGAAATTTTAATAAGCACAAGTTTTCAATCTTTGATTCTCTAGCTTTTGGATTTTAAGGAGAGAGTCGCGTCCTAGAAAAGTTTCTAAGCGTCCTCTTTTATTCTAGCATGGGCGTTCCTTAGACTTTTCACTTAATAGTTCCCCCTTAACACTTGCTTATTCTAGATAACTAATTTGTAACGCATCTCTGCAAAACTACACTTCCCCCTTTTGGCATCATCGAAAAGGATAACAAGTGATAAGGACGTTAGCACAAACACATAACTAAAGGCAGTGGAACGCTTAAACAAACACATGCAAGCAAACAGTGGAATTGCCATTCAAACAAAATTAGAGTTATTACAGACCAAGGTCATAAGTTTGAAGTTCAAAAGAAGCAAAGGCAATTTAATAGGGGATGAAAGGGGTGGTGGCAATCACTGAGAACGGCTCTTGTCTTGATAAAATTTGAGCAATTGTTCTTGAAGTTCAGCAGCTTTGGAGAAGGCAGATGTCAAGTCCTTTAAAGCAGAAAAGATGAGACACTGGTTGTCCATTATTGCACCCATGAGTTCTGCTAGAGGGTGCTGAGCTATGTTTGCAGGAGCAGAACGGGGCAGAGGACCTGAACTCGAAGACGGAGCGTCCATTGGAATAGCTGGAGGAGAAGAGGGCCCTAAGAGCATTTGATCAAGGGTTGTAAGATCTACTGCGGGCTCTTGATCTTGAGGGGACTCTTGAGGCGTGGAATTAAGCCTTGCGGCCTCAGCCTCAGCAGCTACGCGTTCTTCTTCTGCTTTCAGTCTAGCTTCCTCAGCCTCAGCTTCTAACTGTTTCAGAACGGACGGGAGCTCTTCATTATGCCTTATCTCAACAAGTCCTTTCTTGGCATTCCATTTTAAGCCAAGTTCTTCAGAGGGAGCGCTCTCATCATAAGCGTCCTGGGACTGCAAGATTGCCTTTACGACTCTAGGGTAGGGCAAGGCGTGCCTCTTCCTTCCACACTTGGCCATGTGTTGCATAGCAATTCTGGCTAAGTTGATTGGGCGGCGTTCAAGGATTGCGTCAATTAGGATTATGTCGTGAGTTTGCACAATTGAACGCTTCTCCTGCCTTGGAAGAATGGCGCGACAAATGAAGTAGTGAATGATTGCGCCAACCTTGCTCAGAACGTGAGCTACCCTGTCAAGTCCCATAGGCCTTTTGCCCTGAAAGATGTGCTCAACCAGAGGCAGTTCTTGATCAGTCGTTTCAAAGCAGCCTTCAGGAAGTGAGCTAAGAGCATCGGACGGTGGCTTGCGGGGACCTAGACCAAGGAAGGAGCGCATTTGGCGTTCTGTGACTGAAGCTTTCTCACCTTCAATTTTGAAGTGGAGGGAGCCATCTTTTGCATTGTAGCGCAAATCCCTGTAGAACGCCTTCACCTGTTCCTTGTCAACAGTGGTTGGCGCTGGTCCAACTTTCTGCCATCCTTGAAATCTTAGAAGTTCAAGAAACTCCTGAACTGATTCATCGTCGAAGGAGGCTAGCCACTCTTCAGAGTAAATGAGAGGGCTCAGGACTTTAACGGGCACATCAGCGTTCTTCCTTTTGCGCTTGCCCTTGGGGGACTTAGAGTCCTCATCGTCATCTGACTCGTCCTCAGCTTTCTCCGAGTCACTGTCAGAGGCGTCCTTTGAAGGAGCGTCCTCTGTGCCTTGTTCTTTTTCAGCGTCGCCACCAGCTGTGGCTTGATCAGCATCAGAAGTCTGTCCTTGGGACGCGCCCTCAGCGTCCTGAGCCTCTGTCTGTTGTTTTGTTGTTGTTGGCTCAGCGTTCGCTGGGACTTGGGATTCTGTTTGGATTGTGGGGGAGCGGTTTTCTTGTGGAGCCTGGGAGGGGTTGAGGATTGGGAGGGATTGGTCATATGGAGGGACCTCCTGGGCATCACGCGCGAGCTCTTCAGAAAGAGTTGGCTCGGCGTTCTCTTGAGGTACCTGGTGCTCGCCAGCGTCCTCAGCTACTTGTGTTTCAGCGGGAGCATTCTCAACTCCTTTAGCCTCGTCGTCGGAGTCCCCAACAACGTCAATGATAGGGGAAACTCCTTCAGCATTGGCTTGAGGCGTTCCTCTGTTGCTCTCAGATGAGCTAGAGGAAGAGGAGGAGATGTGCTCGGGCTCTGGAGCAGCTTGAACCATGAGCACCTTGGGAGATTCACCGGCTTTGCGGCGTTTGAAGGTGCGCTCAAGGGTTGGACGCTTCTCAACGTCCTCTGGTCCACTTTCGGAGGAGGGACGGCGAGATTTGGGGGTTTCGGGATCTTTTGGGGGCGAGATATGAGCCGGAGCTGTTGGGAAGTTTGCAAGGTTTAGAGGAGAGTAGGGTTTGGGAGGGAAGGGTATGAGAGCATTTTTCTTGGAAGGTTGGGGGGACGGAGGAGGGGTGGGGAGTTGAACGATTGAGATTTGTTGAGGGGGAGGAGTGGATTCTTTGGAGAGGTTGGAAGGCCTTTTTGTGGTGCTAGGCCTTTTTGTGGAGGGTTTAGAGGATGGGACGCTGGATGTCTTGGCCTTTTTGAGGGGCCTTGGGTCGTGGACTTTCTTTGAGCGTCCCTCCTTGAAATGTGAAGGAAACTTATCTACAATCTCCGTTGGTTTTGAAGTGGAGAAGGGTTGGGAAGATTTTGAGAGGGGAGAGGATGGTGCAGGACGCTTCATCAAATTTTTGGTGGTAAGGGTAGGAACGGCAGGAGGAGGTGGAGAGGGACTTGGTACACGATTCTTGGTCATTTGGAAGGCTAAGGAGTTCCTTGGGTACATAGGAAACTCGGGCAAGACTGCATTGTGCAAGTCTGGGATAAGTTCAAGAAGAGGGCCAAGATTCTCACCTCCGAACTGAGAGAAGAACAGCACATCGTCCATCCGTCCAGGTAGGTCTTTGTATTCTGTGTTGTGGAGGCTAGGGACGAGAAAGCGTTCAATAAACTTCTTATAGTTCTTTGTTTTCACTGCATCGTTCTTGACTTCTGGCAGTTCCATGCGTTCTCTGATAAGGTTGTACAGCGTCCTGGGCTTCTTGTTGATGAGGTCCAGTAGAGATTCATTAAGAACGATGGGTTTTGGCTTCTCTATGTAGTGGGACTTGACAAGCTTTCTACGCTTCCCGCCGGTAGAAGATCCGGCCACGTTCAACTGTCTTTGAGACATGTTTTCAGATGAAGTGTAGAGAGAGAAAGTCGCCGGAGTTCTAGAGAGAAGTCAGAGCAAATTTGAGAGCGAGAAAGTGGTTGAGCGTAATAAATTTGATTGCGACTGTTCTGGCTTTATATAGAGGAAGCGGTGGCAGAAATGGTAATTAACACTGTTTTACTGTGCGACACGTGGCAAAACTTCCCCCTTAAGATTTGAGCAAAAGCAACGGTCACTGTTCACACTTACCAACAAACACTGGCGTTCTTACCAACAAACACTGAGCGTCCTCTCATACTTAGCAAAATTTTACCTCTTCAAGCAAACTTCTTCAAGCAAACCAATAACCAACTTACCGTTCTTGTGATTACCTTTCGAACCAGTTGAGAACAACGCAAGTACGTCCCGTAAAAGAAAATGTGAAGCTCATAGGACGCTTTTGCGGAGTTCTCGGCTAGGGTAAGCTTAGAGTTCCCATCATTTCGGCTTATAATGAGTGTTGGGTGATCAGGGATACTCTTTTCAAGACAAAATAGAGAAAATTTGAATGGCGTTCCAAAGTAGCAAACACATGAAGTTTTAGACTAGCGTCCTTGCAAATATGAATTCAATGCATAACAGTCCTTAAACACTTAGAATCTACTAAACATAGCCAATCATTGAGGGAATAGTAGAACGGGACTTGCTACTTAAAAGTTATCATCCCCAAGAGCAACCTGAGATGCTCAAAGGGACGTCTATCAAGTGCCTTAGTGAAAATATCAGCTATTTGGTCTTCAGTTCTTACATGCTCCATACTAATGAGTCCTAGTTCAACATTATCACGCAAGAAATGATGCCTTATATGAATATGCTTTGTGCGTGAATGAAAAACAGGATTCTTAGAAATTTCAATAGCACTTGTGTTATCACAACGAATGGGAATAGTTTCAAGATTGATACCGTAGTCCTCTAGTTGATATTTGATCCAGATAACTTGTGAGCAGCACGAAGCAGCAGCAACGTACTCGGCTTCCGCAGTTGAAAGTGCCACAGAGTTCTGTTTCTTAGATCCCCAAGAGACTAAGCATGAACCAAGGAACTGCGCCATTCCTGAAGTGCTTTTCCGATCAATCACATGACCCGCATAATCAGCGTCCGAGTAGCCAACAAGCTTCAAGGACGTCTTCCTAGGGTACCAAAGGCAAAGATCGTCGCGTCCTTTAAGGTAACGAAAGATCCTCTTGACTTCTTGCATGTGGGACTCCTTTGGATTTGCCTGGAAGCGTGCACACAAGCAAACGGCAAACATAATGTCGGGACGGCTTGCGGTCAAGTAGAGCAAAGAACCAATCATCCCTCTGTAAAGTTTTTGATCAACGTCCTTTCCCTGTTCATCTGCGTAAAGACGCGAGTTTGGAGAACATGGGGTTGCAACAGGTTTGGACGTGTTCATCCCGTACTTCTCAAGCATTTCACGGACATATTTTTGTTGGTGAATGCGCGTCCCTTCCTTGAGTTGATTGATTTGAAGTCCCAAGAAGAAATTAAGTTCTCCAATGAGGGACATCTCAAACTCACTACTCATTAAGGACTTGAACTCATCTACAAGCTTCATGTTAGTACTACCAAAGACTATATCATCAACATAGACTTGGGCAATCAAAATGTCCTTGTGAACTTTCTTTATGAACAAAGTTTTATCAATTGAACCTCTAGTGTACCCATGGGACAAAAGAAAGGACGCAAACCTGTCGTACCATGCACGAGGGGCTTGCTTGAGTCCATAAAGCGCTTTGTCCAAGTAGTACACATGATCTGGGTGAGAGGCGTCCTCAAAGCCAGGCGGCTGAGCAACGTACACTTCCTCCTTTCGCTTTCCATTGAGAAAGGCAGTCTTGACGTCCATCTGAAATAACTTGAATCCTTTGTGAGCGGCGAAGGCAATAAGGAGACGAACGGCTTCAATTCTAGCAACAGGAGCAAAGGTCTCATCATAGTCTATGCCTTCCTCTTGCTTGAATCCTTGAGCCACCAGTCTTGCCTTGTTTCTTGATACACGTCCACTCTCATCAAGCTTATTTCTGAACACCCATCGCGTCCCTATGATATTTTTGCCTTTGGGACGTGGGACGAGAGTCCAAACTTTGTTCCTTTCAAACTGATTGAGTTCTTCTTGCATTGCTTGAATCCAGTCAGCGTCCTGGAGTGCTTCTTTGATATTCTTTGGCTCCACCATAGAGACAAAGAAATTGAATGCACAGAAAGCCAAATTTTCACTCTGGGACTTGCTTGCAGCTGACCTTGTTTGAACGCCTTGAGAAGGATCTGAGACAATTTGAGAAGTTGGGTGATCCCTAGAGAATCGGGACTCCCTTTGAAACAAATGAGCGAATCTTGGATCAATTTCACCATCTGAATCATCACTATCACTTTGAGCATCGTCCTCAATGTGTTCTCCCTCAGAGAGAGCGTCCACACCTTGACGTTGCTCGCCTTGTTGACTTGATTCAGCTACATCTTGCTGAACTGGGGATTCACTACGAGATGGAACTCCTTGAACAACACTGGGAGCGTCCACTGAGACTTCTTCAGGATTTGGAGACGCGTCCTTAGGGACATAGTATTTTCCAGAAGTCCATTCTTCAGCTTCATCTTCAGAGTCGTCCTGTTGTTGTAACGCAGAGCGTTCTTTCCTACTTGGCTTTTCTTTGTGAGAAGAACGTTCCTTGAACACAACATGAATACTCTCCTCAAGCTTTAGAGTCCTTTTGTTGAAGACTCTATATGCTTTGCTGGTAAGAGAGTATCCAAGGAATATGGCTTCATCACTCCTTGCATCAAACTTTCCAAGTTTTTCTTTATCATTGTTGTGAACGAAACATTTGCAACCAAAGACTCTGAGATAATCAATGCGAGGCTTCTTTCCATTCAACAGCTCATAGGACGTCTTCTTTAGCAAAGGACGAATCATGGCACGATTGATGATGTAACACGCTGTAGCAATAGCTTCCGCCCAGAAGTACTTGGGAACGCTATTTGCCAAGAGCATAGTTCTTGCCATATCCTCTAGCGTCCTATTCTTTCTTTCCACAACTCCATTTTGTTGAGGCGTTCTTGGAGCTGAGAAATTGTGAGAGACTCCATGTTGATCACAGTAGGCCAGGAACTCTGAATTTTGGAACTCCGTTCCATGGTCTGATCTTATGGCTTTGAGAGGCGTCTCAAGAGCAACTTCCACTTGTTTGATGAATACTTTGAACGCATTGAAACAATCTGCTTTTGACACGAAGAAAAGAACCCAAGTGAATCGAGAAAAATCATCTACAAGAACGTAAATGTACCTCTTTCCATCGTAGCTTAACGTCTTCATTGGTCCGCAAAGATCCATATGGAGCAGTTCCAAAGGCTTCTTTGTAGTGACTTCGTTTTTGGACTTGAAAGACGTTCTTGTTTGCTTCCCTTTGATGCAAGCTTCACACTGTTCAACTTTCTCAGGATCAATTCGGGGAAGTCCTTTCACAAGATTTCGCTGGTGTAGCTTAAGGATTGTGCTTGGTCCAGCATGGCCAAGTCGGCGATGCCAGAGATCAGCGTCCTCCTTTGAAGCAGATAGACATAACTCTGATTTAGGCTTGAACTCCGGGTTAAAGATGTAGACATTGTTCTGGCGTACTCCTTTGAGAACTACTTTGTTTGATTTCTTGTTGATGACGAGGCACTCCTTTGAGTCAAATGTGACTAGATTTTCACCTTGATCACACATTTGGGAGACGCTAAGAAGATTGAAGCCAAGTCCTTCAACAAGACTGACATTTGTTGCTTTGATGGACGGGTTGAGAATAGCAGTTCCCGTTCCTTTGATCTTTCCTTTGCCCTTGTTGCCAAACGAGACAGTTCCTCCCGTGGCACTACTTTGGATAGAAGTGAGATGGATCTGGCTTCCTGTCATATGATTTGAGGCGCCACTATCAATGATCCATGGGCGTCCCCTCACTTCCACCTGCCATAACAACGTTAGTGTTTGGCGACCCAGGCAAGGTGTTCCTTACCTGGTTCGTTACAGAAATAGAACTCTGGTTCTGGCATGTAGTCATTAATATTCACATCATTTGAAATAGCATGTTTGCGGAAAGAGTTCCTAGAGCGTCTAGAACGCCTAGGATTAGCCTTAGGAACGGACTTAGCATTTTCGTTGTTAGTCCTAGCAGCTTTTCCATTTTCAACATCTTCTTTGAGTTTTAAGCAATCATATTTGAAGTGATCTCCTTGTCTATAGTACCAACACGTCCTATAGTAAGTACCAAGATAGTACTTCTTATTGGGACGCTGAATCTTGTTTTCTTTCATCTTTTGAGGATTAAAAACTTTTGAACCGTCCCCTTTAGCAATCTTCTTGTAAATCTTATGACTAGTGGAGTTAGTGTAGTAGTCTTCCTTTCCTAATTCCCCACTCTCTAGAACTCTAATTCTTTCAAGAAGATTTTTGGTTTTCTCTCGTTCAAGTTCAAGTTCTGAAGTTTTACTTGCCTCAAAATCACTAGGAAGGGAGTTCTTAGTGTCAGATTCATAACCTAGACCTCTCTTAGCTGGGACAAAGACCATAGGTCTCACTTCTTCAACTATGGGACTCTTACCCATCACTTTTACTTCTTCCCTAAGCTTAGCGTACTCAAGTTTGAGACACATGATTTCAGTTTTTAGGGACTTAGTTTCTTCACATGAGGACTCTAGTTGAATGGTCATGGAACTACAGTTTTCACATTCAACCACTATATTTTCATTTTCAAGTTCAAGTTCATCCATCCTATGTTGCATGACAACACTTTCTTCCATGATTCTTCCAATAAGTTTAATGAGCTTAGATTTAGAACAATTTTCTAATGAACTCATCATAGACTCACGGGTTACCTCATTTTCAGATTTCGAAGCGTTCTGTTCAACAACGGTGACGTCCTCCATAGCCGTGAAAGCTACTTGCTCACCATCAGATGCGTCCTCAAGGGCTATGTATGCTTGTTCATCGGGTTCTTCATCATCATCATCATCAGAGGAAGAACTCCCATTGTCCCATGCAGAGGCGAACGCTCCAATGAGAGCTTTTGTCTTCATTTCCTTTGTAGACATTCCTGTTGTGCATTTCTTAGCAAAGTGCCCTTTTCTGTTACACTTGTAACATGTGAGTTCCTTCATTTCTGCCTCAGTGTACTTGCGGCTTTCCTTCTTGGGCATCTTGTGTTTATTGACATGTTTGTTCCTTTTGCCAAAAACACGGAGAAATTTGTTAAAGAGAGCAACTTCTTCTTCTGCATCCAGTTGTTCTTTAGACTTGCTTTCTCTTTCCTTTAAGGCTTGAACGCGCATCTTCTCGCGGTTCTCAGCTTTGTTGGCTTCCACCATTACAGCGATTTCCTGTTGACGCCGAAGGTACTCAGCGTACTCTGGTGTTGTGGACGCCAAAGCAAGATCAGTTTGAGGATTCTGTCCAAGCTTAGCCATATCAGAAATTCTTCTTTCCTCATACTGCCTGAGCTTCCCATAGATTTCTTCCATATCTAGAGTTTTGTTGGCTGTATTTTCTTTGAACGTTGTCCTGTCAAAGTTCCAGACTCCGGTCAAACCATCAATGACCACTTGAACTCTATTCCTCATGGAGATTTCTGTTTCTAGGATGCCCAAGTTCCTCATCTTGGTGACAAGGGCCTCAAAACGATATGAGTAGTCGTTCACCGTCTCATTTGGCAGCATGCTAAAAGCATAGAACTCCTTCTTGATTTTCAGCTGGACGTCCTCCTTCATTTCAGCGGTTCCCACATGGAACTTCTCAAGAGCTTCCCACTGTTGTTTCGCTGTTAACAAATTGCTGACCTGAGTGGCGTCCCTCTCGCATAAGGACGCTTGAAGGAAACAGATAGCTTTTGCGTTGGTTTCCATCAGCTTAAACTCGTCAGGACCCCACTTGTCCTCCTTATCAGCTTTGTCAGCAGGAACTTTGAGATCTCCTTTCATGATAACCTTCCAGCATTGATAATTTTGACTTCTGCAGAAGTTTTCGAACCTTGTCTTCCAGCGATTGAAATTGCCGTCCGTTAGGCGCGGAGGCTTCACAAAAGAGATTCCAATGGGTTCCATGTCCATCTTTACCTGCAACTCAGTAAGAATCTAGAGCGCCTGCTCTGATACCAATTGTTGGATCGTTAGTACTGAGGGACGTCCTTTACTTTGGTAAAGGCGTCCTTAGATTAGGCGTCCCTACGAGGAGTAGGGGCGTCCTTGAGTAATGCAGCGGAAATAAAGTACTAAACAGATAAAGAAGGAACGCAGTGAATTATAGAGGAACCACTCAAGACCAAGAAGTCCTTGAGTGTAAACCTCTACCTCCTTGGAGGATTTTTGAATAGTTCTTTCCTTTATATTGAACGTCCTTATAGTTGTACTGGCGAGTCTTTACAGTTCTCTGGTACTTAGCTTTTCCCTAAGTCCACTAGTAAAGGACTCCTCTAAGCCTACAACTTAATTTGGTTCAATCTTCTAAAGGACTCTATTCCTACGTTCTGCAGTTCTTCGCAGAACTCTCTTTCTCTCTTTTTGGGTTTTCTCTTACAAACAGTTTTTGTGATTTGGTTACAAGTCTCACTCGATCTAACACAAGTTCTAGCACTGTTCTTGAGTTCTTGAGTTAGTTCTTCGTGTTCTTGAGTGAGTCGCTTTCTCTTTGATTCTCTCTGAATATTCCTGAAAGCGTTAGCGTCACAATAAATGCCTTGGGGCTATTTATAGGACTTGGGAAGGGCGTCTTTTCACTGGGACGATCATGCCCTTCATGGACGTGGCTACAGGATCTTCCTCCACGTAGTAGGGCGGTGATGAGGAAGCTTCCTGTATCCAGCTGTGTATGATGAACTCCGCTACCGGATCGGCCGCCACGTGTTGATGGACTCTGCAACAGGATCGTCCGCCACGTAGTGTTGGACTCCGGTACAGGATCGGTCTCCACGTGTCCTTGGATGATCAAACATTATCGAGTGATGTCATCCTGTCGGCTAGTGAGTAAGGACTCCTTTCTTGCGTTCCTACTTGCTTGGGACTCCGTCCTTGCTCAAGTAGTCTCTAGCTGGTCCTTACTTCCTGTTAGCTAGCGTCCCTGAGCTTATGGGACGCTCATACACACTTGTTGTCCTTTTGGTCACTGACGTTCCTGAACACTTGGACAACTTTATTAGAATCAAAGTGAGTTTGTCATATCAAAACTAAGGGACGGTTGTGTGGAACACTTACAAGTACGCAAGCGTTCTTGATAGCGTCCCAACAGAGATTCTCTTTGGTGAAGGGCCAAGAATGGAGTTATAAACCAAGTGGGTAGTGCATCTTTGTTGAGTATAAAGTGAAAAAGAAAGAAAGAAAAGTTGGAAAAAGTAGTGGATTGAAAGCAAAGAGCTTAAGTGAAGAAAAAGGGTCCCGACCGAGTTCAAAAGGACCTCGGGCCCGATGTATAGTGCAAGTCGGTCCAAAGTGAAAAAGTGAGTAAAATCCAACAAAAAGTATAAGTGCAAAGATGAAGTGGAGTGTTAAGTGAAAGAGTGGGTTGAAAGGAAAATAAATCAAAGTCTTTTGGATGAGTGAAGTTGAAAGTGGAATAATTTGGTGAAGTTGGTGAGAGACTAGAAAGTTCAATCCCCATTTGTAAGCACCACAAGACCAAAATGATTCCTACCTTGAGAAACACTAAAAGCCCCATTACAACCCGGCCGAATGGAACCTCTTTGAGGACCTCTGATTCGGCCTATTTTGTATGCCTTATCTTGGTAGTTTTTAGGATGTTTTTGAGTGTTTTAGGCTAGCTTTTAGGCATATTTGTTAGATCCAGGCCGAAGACACAGAAGTTGGTAAAGTGAAGATTTTGTGAAGTTGAAGTCGTCTGCAGAAGAACCGCGGGTGCGGAGCCAATGGCGCGACCGCGGAATCCTTACAAAGACTAGGAGAAGACTTGAAGTGAAGGCCGCGACCGCGGGTGACCAAGCTGCGGGCGCGGTAGAAGCAGCAAAGACGAAGGTTGAGAAATCGCCTGACCCGCGACCGCGGGTTGGTGACCCGCCATCGCGGATGGCGCCCAGCGGATTTTTCCGCGTGTTTATCTTGTTTCCTTTTATCTTTATATCTTTTGGGTATTTTCGGATATTTGTTTTCCGAGACTATTTATAGGGTTTTTAGGTTGTATTTTGGAGAGAACTCATAACTCATAATTCATAGTTAGGTTTTCAATTCTTCTTTAGTTATGGAGAGCTAGTCTCCTTGGGTTCGTTCAAGGGAGAAGCTCTGATGTATGAACTCGTGAGATTTTGGTAATTGATTTCTATCCTTTGGTTGATATTGATTCTCTTGTGCTTCATCTTATGATTGTTGATTGCTTCTTTAGGAGTCGAGACCCTATTGAATTGATTAGATTTCTACTGTTTGATTAGGTTTGGACCGTGGACAAAACTAATCTGTTAAAACAACTTAACCTAGACCTGTTGTCTATGCAACTAGGATTAAGAAGAGAATTGATTGTTTTATCTTGCAATTGACTCGTAGCTTGATTGTTTGATATTATATCCTGCATATCCTTGTTCTCTATGCTAATTCTAGGTTGAGCGTCCTTGCCTAGGGTTATAGAATTGCTTGGACCGTGGACTTGCGATTGTTAATGATCAGGATAGGAATTAACCATAGGTGTGAATGAAATCAATGGATAAATCTATGATCGAGGGATTATATCATGAGTGGATCTTTTGAATGAACTTGCTTCCATATCACTTCTTCCCCATATTTGCATGTTTGTTTACTTGTTTGTTCTTTGTTTCTTAGTTTAGATTAGTTTAGTTAGATATCTTTCCTAAATCCCCCCTTTTCTGTAGTTGATAAATATATTAACACTAGAAGCCTTAAGTTCTCTTGGGTTCGACCCCTTACTTGCATGCTATACTTAGTTTGTAGTTTGGGTTTTATCTTTGACTTTGGATACAACGATTTTGCCCGAGTCAAATTTTGGCGCCGTTGCCGGGGAACTTAGGTTTCTTTCTAGTGTTAGTATCTTTATTGACTATTGTGTGGACCTATCTTACCGTCCACACCCTTGCTACTGATTCTTGCCCAAGTGCTGTCGTTGGTTTCAGGAGACAGGATGGTTGTTGAATACCTTGCGCTAGCTGAAGGGGTGGATTTTGTGTTGAAACCCAGTCTGATTGGTCTTTTATCTAGATTCAGTGGGCAGCCTGATGACGATGTAATTAAACACCTTACAGAGTTTGATCATGTATGTCTGTGCATAAAGCCTGCTAAGGTCACTGAGGATCAAATCAAGATGCGAGCTTTTCCGTTCTCTCTGACCGGATCAGCCAAGGAGTGGTATTTCTCAATATTAAACAATCCTCACTCTCAGCGGATCACAACATGGAGTCAGTTGAGGGATGCATTCATGGACAAGTACTTTCCCATACCAGTAAGGGAAACTATTAAGAGGAACATCACCACCCTTCAACAACATGACGGGGAGAGCTTGTACGATTACCTTGATCGCTACAAAAGGCTCGTTTCTAGTTATCCAGGCCATGGGTTCACAGATCACGATCTTATTGAGTACATCATGTTTGGCATGTGCTATTATCACAGCAGATTAGTGAACGCTTCATGTGGAGGCTCCTATCTAGACAAAGCTCCCCAAGAAGTCTTCAGAATAGTGGAGAACTTTGCTGAGGAGAGTAGAAGCACAACACCCTCTTGTCCTGATGAGCCATCAGCTGAAGAACATGTTTCTAGGAAACTGGAGGAGATGAATGAGCTATTTGATAGGAAACTCCGAGAGATGAACTTGGCCATCGAGATGAGAATGAGGGAGATTTCCGAGAAGATCAATATTACCCCTCAAGCATTGGTGAATGTAAGTGCTATGTCATTAAGGAGTGGACGAGAGTTGGGCATAACGAATGACGCCCCTGTTGCAATTCCGCGACCGCATCAGGCAGACCGCGCCCGCGAAATCCTTACAGAGGCTCCTTTGCATTCCCTGGAGTCAGAACGCGACCGCGCCGCTCCATGCCGCGCCCGCGTGTTTTATGCAGAAGCGATAAAAATCCAAGGAGAGCCGACCCGCGACCGCGGATCATAAGCCCGCGACCGCGGATCATCAGCCCGCGACCGCGGATCATCAGCCCGCGACCGCGGGTGTGTGGAGGCCGAAATCTCAGTTCCTGTCGACGAGCCGCGACCGCGTTCCACTTTCCGCGAGCGCGGGTCTTCTGTTGTCGACGATGATGTACATGAGCAGCTGAACCTTCTTCCTCCGGTTTCCCAGGAGCCAAGGCCACTTCTTCCAGAAGCACTCAAACACTTTATATGGGATGATGAGATGGATGATCCTGATTATGTCACGACGGAGGAGCCTAACGATGTTTTGGAGGTTTCCCTTCCGCCTGAAGAGATGTCTATGTCTCCTACGGTGGAGCCTTCGGTTGTGATCAATCACGATCCCTGTATCCTTTCCTCTTCTCCCTTATTTTCCATTGATTGTCCTATTGTTGCTGACATAGGGTTTGAGCATGATAGATTGCCTAATGAGATCTCACTTGATAACCCTAAAATAGGTGGTAGTGCAAAAATTGAATTTGTCTCTTTTGATGAATACTTTGAAAAACCACCTAATTCTCCAAATTGGTTCCATCCTAATCAACATGATCATAACTTCTCTAGCTATTTTGATAAATTGAAAAGGTGCCTTAATGATATATTATTCACTTTCAATTCATCGTTGTGCTATGTATGCTTGCATGAGAGTTGTTCGCAGGACTTTGATAGATTGCTCAGGGCATTGACGATGTCCGATCATGAGTACGTCGAGCCATCGACGTTAACCAAAGGCGCTTCTCGGGAGGCAACCCGAATTTGAGATTCATGTTGAATTTGAAAATAAAAATTTTTCCGGGCTAACATGCAGGTACTAGGTTCGAAAGAACATTCTGTGGTAGATCCGCGCTCGCGGGGTGCGCAACCGCGGTCGCGTTTCGAATACAGAAGACCCAGACGTACAGGTACTAGAACCGCGACCGCGGGTCATCACCCGCGATCGCGGGTGTGTTGCTCAGAAAAAAAAAAAAAAAACCCATCCCGCGACCTAAAAGTCGTGGATGGCTCCTCTACCACTCTTCCACCATCATCCTCATTCTTCCACAAAAGCAGCCGGCCCTACTTCTCACCTCCAAGTCGCCGGCCGTCCTCGCCACCACCTGCACCGCCGTCGGTCTCTCCTCCTCCCGCGCCGTCAGCCGCTTCTCTCTCTTTCCGGCGTTTGCTGTCGGATTTCCAGATCTGGATCTGGGCCCTCGTCGCTGGTGCCTTTCGCCACTACCCGCACCACCGCTCTACTACTGTCGTCGGCCCCATCATCGGCTCCTCTTGCGCCGCCATCGTCGCCAACCCGGAGCCACTCGAGAAGATCGTCGCCGCCGCAGTTCGTGAAAATCGCAGATCTGCGAAATCCGCAGACCCGCGACCGCGGATACCAGACCCGCCCCCGCGGGTTCCCTCTATTCAGTCTCGATCTCTGGTTCGCTCCCGCGACCGCGGCCCGTACACCCGCACCCGCGGCTCCGTTTCCAGCAGTCTCCGCCCCATTCTGTCCTTATTTCGCGACCGCGGCCCATACACCCGCGCCCGCGGTTCATCGACAGAGAGTACTCCGAGTTTCGTCAATTGGTAAATTCCTCTTCTGTACGCGATTATTTTCACTGCATTATGTCGCATCGAGTGAGGGATCTTACTAAGGGGGAGAAGAAGATTTGGGATGCTTTGAAAGACAGGGATATTATTTCTACCAAGTTCTTCCATGCTCAGACTTTGAGTGCGCTCGGGATGTTAGACTGTACCCAGCGTATGTTTGTGCAGGGTGGTCTAGGGGGATTGATGCAGCTGTCTGTAGTGACTTACCGAGGTCTTGTGCTTTAGTTTCTGTCTACCTTGCTTATTTCTGGTGATGTGCTTTCTTTCCGGGCTTGTGGTAAGCCCTGTACTGTGAGTAAGGAGCAAATTAGGTGGTTGTTTGGTATCACCGCCCCGCCTACTGAGGGGTGGAATTCTTTGCCAGTAGGTCAGGATTTCTTTGATTTTTGGTTTGCTATTACTGGATGCCAGTTTAACAACCTCAGTGGAGAGTATAACTACAAGATCCCGCACCCTTGTATTCGCCTTTGTCACAAGGTGCTGGCTATGACATTTCTGGGTAAGGGTGAGGTGAACAAGGTTCCTCTTCATGATGCTCGCTTATTGTGGTGTTTGATGCCTTCGCAGCCAGTTGTGCCCGATTGGGCGGAGCTTTTCATTGACACTTTGAAGAAATATCCCAAGAAGGCCGGGCGGATTGGTTTTGGCGGTCTGATTACTCTTTTGGCATTACCTTATGTGACTAGAGATGAGATTCAGTTGTATCATGGTATGCCTTTGACTGATGATCATGAGTATGATGTCGCTCATCTGAAGAAGGCGAGATGTTTGAGTGGTTCTGCTGAGTCGGGGTGGTTCTGGATGTTTGGTTCTCCTGCTGCTCGTTATTTGCGACTTCCCCGTCCATTTTTCTATGCTCAACAGAACCATGAGTTCTTTATTGCTCCGGAGGTTTTTGATGAGGCAGCTGCTGCTGATGATGTTCCTATGCCTGTTGCACCGCCAGCTGGTGGAGATCCTACGTGGGACGCTTATGCTACTGCTTATGCTTCTGGTTCAGGCTGGGGTTCTTCTGCTGGTGCTAGTTCTTCTGCTCGTGATTTTGGATCCTATGATCAGAGTCAGGAGACTCGGATGCAGCGACTTGAGTCTAGTGTTGATGAGATGTCCCGGGCTGTAGCTGGGATGGTTGAGTTTCAGAGGAGGCAGGAGCAGTACTTTCAGGGTATGTGGCCAGGTTATCCTTCTTACTATTTTCAGCCACCACCTCCACCTCCTGATCAGCAGTGAGTCTTCTGATTCCCTTCTCTTTACTTTACTTCTTTGTTCTTAGCTTCATTGAGGACAATGAAGAGTTTAAGTATGGGGGAGGGGATTCACTGCTGTGTTTATGTATAGTTTCAATCCTGAAGATAAAAAAAAAAAAAGCCATAAAAATTGAAAAAAGGCATATAAAATCCTGGGATGAGTCGAAAACCCGAAAGGGCGGCTCAGGTAATAAGCAGGTAACCCGGACCAGCATTAGGCTGGGGTAAAAAGAGGTTAAAGAGAGATGTGAGTTTTGGTGAGCACATCCTTGAAAAATGAAATGAGTTATTAGGTGAAAACCCGAAAGGGCGCCTAAGTAGAATTGAGTGGTAAAATTGGAGTGTCTAGGATTTCATTCTATTTTGGACCTTGGGGATTCATCGTAGATGTCGGGTAGATCCTTAGGATTGCTCTTTCATTATTTGGAGCTTTGAGTGATTTGATGTATTTTTGTGAGGTGTGTGTTGAGCTTTCATGTTTTGCTCATTATTTCTCTACTTGGGTTCGGGTTGTGAGCTGAGAGTTTATGGTTGTCTTATTTCCCTTTACTTCCTGAGATCTTTTTGATGTGTTGATTGTATATTTGCTTGGAGCTTACTCAAGGATGATGTCCGCATTTTAGGTAGATTTTTAGGGTCTAGATAGGTTAGATTTAGTGGTGTTTTGTGCTTGAATCTTGTGTTTTTGAGTCATTGTGCATGTGTTTTCGTATTTCCTTGAGATTCGGAAACTACGCGCTTTTGTGTCGTTTTGTAGGTGTTTTGAAGCTTGGAGACGGGTTTTGGAGCGAGACTTGGAGAGGATGGTTGAGCTAGGAGGAAGATTCAAGTGAAAGAACCAAGGAGAAGAGCTAAAAAGGAGCAAAATCAAGAAGAGAAGTCAAGAAATCGACCCCAAGATCGAGCCCAAGGAGGTCGACCTCGAGCCATTTGACCAAACTTAGAGCACAAGGAACCGGAGCCTCAGGATCGACCCTTAAGGGGTCGATATCGACCTTATGGAGGGTCGATCGCGCGTTACCGACTTCCTTTTATCCGGATTGCAAGTTGAAGTTTCCTAGTTTGTATTTTAGGAAGGTGTTTTGCTTGTGTTTCCTAGTTAGATTAGGACTCCTTTTTGTCTATAAAAGGAGGTTGAACCTATAGTTTTTAACATATCATACTTTGGATACTTGGAGGATTAAGGAGAAGACTTGGAGAGCAAGTTTGAGGTTTGTAAGATTGATCTTTTGCTTAATTTGAGTTTTAGTTTGGTTTGATGATGTCTTCTTCTTCTTCTTCCTCTTCTCTCTTTGTTATGTGTGAGTAGTCTTCTTAAGTTCTAGGGTTGGGCAAAAACCCAACACAATCATGCATGTTTAAAACTTGAATTCATGACTTAAATGCTTAAGGATCATATCTAACCTATCTTGTGCTTAATCCTTGGTGAAAATTGAGGCATGACTTGTAATTAACCCTAGTGAAAGTGAAAAGTTAATTACTTGACTAGTTCTAATAGGATTATTTGCGAAAGTTGATATTCCTAGGTTGAAGGATAGGTAGAAAGTTGTTTAATTTGCGAAAGTTGATTGAATGGCTTGAATTGTTTGCGAAAGTTAACTTTTCTATGATCTAGATGGCATGATAGTTGTGAATTCTTGTCAAAAGCATGTATGGTTGTTGTTGTGGTAGCCCTAACCCTAGGATTTGCCTTTTTATTGATTGAAATTCGTATCTTTTGCCTTGATCCCGACTCCCTCCGTCGTGTTCGAGCCCTCGCTTGAGTTTTTGTGTGATTCGTGCTAGTTTGCTCTCAGGTCGACCCTCTAAGGGTCGAGATCGACCCTCCTCTGGTCGATCCTGACTCTGTTTGTTTACGTTTCTTTTGCTCTTTCGTAGTTTATCGACTAATCTTAGCACTATTCTCACTCCCGTGGACGATCCTGACTTCGCTATACTCAGCGGGGTCTTGACTACAAATTTATTTGTTCAAGAAACCCTTCAACAAATTGGCGCCGTTGCCGGGGAGTGTGCAATAGTGCCGAGTTTGGTTGATATTTGGGTGAGGGACTAGCCCAAACCCTTTGTGTGTTTTTGATTTGTTTTGTTTTTGTTGTTGTTTTTAGGTTAGATGTAGCCATGGAGACCTTTGAGGACCTTGAAAGAAAGTTGGCCGATCTTGAACTTCAAGTGCTAAACCTCCAAAGAAAAAGAGAAGCCGAGGCTTATGCAAGTCAAAGAGAATGGGAAGGCCAAGCCTACCCCAATTGGGGTTATTATGAACCACACCATACTTATGCAAGTCAATTTGAAGAGACCAATTACGCTTGGGACCCCTATTGGAGGAGTGATGATTATCCTAACTGGGGTTATTATGAACTTCCTAGCTATGAAGAGCAACCACCGGCTTGGGCACAAAGTCTCTTTGGTGGACTCATCGATAAGCTTGATGAAGTTCAAAACAAATGGGGAGACTTCGAAACATGGAATGACAATTCCGAACTTGGTGATCTAGCGGCTCAAATTCCACAACCTCAAGGGCGATTACCGGGCCACCCCGATGAGAACCCGAGAGGCCACATTGCCGCAGTTCACCCAAGGAGCGGAGAGAAGTTGCCGGAGCAAGATGTGAGTAAGAAGACGGCGGATGAAGAAGACCGACCCAGCCCAGGGGAGGTCGTGTCCGACCCCCACATGATCGACACCAACCCCCTCCCCACTACGGAAGAGGTCGTCACCGACCATCATCAGGTCGCGGCCGAACCTCTTCCTGGAGTCCCGCTATCCAAGACGGCTAAGGAACCTTCCATTGTGCATATTGAGCCTCTATCCGAGTCAAGTCCTCCACTCATTCTAAGCCAATCATTCCTCATCATGACCGGAGCTATCATAGATGTTAAGAAGGGACTCGTATCATATTCTAGTGGTGAAGAGAAAGTAGAGGTCCGCTTCGACAATACTTTGAAGGAGAACCGTGAAGAGGAGAATTTGGAGGATGATCCGGAAGAGAATTTCTTGCTAGAGGAGGTCGACAAAAACAAAGCCGAGACCCAAGTTGAGGATGGAAGTCTCTTGCTATGTGAAGCTGAAATTGAGGAGGTTAAGAGCCAAGAGGATGAAGTACGGACCGGGTCTTTGCTACCAATGTTGAAACCAAACCCACTTATGGAGGAATGTGAAGAAAATGTAGTCGGGTTTGGACATTCATTGACCCCGGATGCTAGCAAAGAGTGGGCCAATCATGACGAGATGAAGATCGTCACCGTGGGTCCTTTCGACTTTCCTAAGTCAATCATGGTCCCTAGGCTTGAAGGTGCCTACAAATTCTATCATTTTCCTTTCAAGATAGGACGCAAGGAGCTATGGACCTACAAGGATCCCTTTGTTGAGTATTGTGAGGCACCACCGCACCCACCAAGTTGGTTTCATCCTAACCCTTCTCACGAAAGTTATTCTTGTGCTATTGATAAGTTGAAACGTTCTTTGAAAACTATATTATTTGTTCTCAATTTATCAATATGCTACTTATGCTTTCATGAGGTGTCTTCACAGGACTTTGACATGTTACTTAGAGCTTTGACAATGTCCGATCATAAGGATTGAGCTAAGGGACACTCGTCAAGCTAATGACGTTAAACAAGAGCTTACGGGAGGTAACCCGGTTTCTAGATTAGATTTTCCTTTTTATTTTCTTGATTTTTGATTTTCCAATTTCTAGACTAGATTTTTGTTTTTATTTTCTAACCTTCCTTAGATTAGACTAGGATATACATTTGTTTGGATAGGATCTTTGTTGGATTTTTTGCAGGGTGTTAAGCTTCAAATGCGGGCTCAAAAAGGACAGGAAAAGATGACTTCACACGAGGTACATTAGCTCTCAGGATCGACCCTAAGAGGGTTGTTATCGACCTCCCTCAGGGTCGTGCCAACACACATGCCTTCTTTGCTCCACCTCCTTTCCAAGCTTCACTAAGTCCTTTGTGAGTTTTCTTCTTCTTTTCTCTTTACTTTTTCATGTGTTTTCATGCATGGGGACATTGCATGATTTAAGTATGGGGTGGGGAAGAAGAAATCTCACATGTTGTACATAATTGAGTCTTTGCTTTCTTTGTTTGAGTAGTTTGATAGTTTGTTTGTAAAGAGAAAAATCTTGAAAATCCAAAAAAATTAGAAAATGTCAAAATCCAAAAAATTAGAAAACGTCAAAATCCAAAAAAATTGCAAAATGTCGAAAAAAACCCAAAAATATTTGTGTGTTTTGTTTTAGGATAGAAAGAGCATTCCATCTTAGATGTCCTATGATGAAAATTAATTTTCATGTTTGTCATGTAATTCCTTTGGCATAATTGGATAGTGTAGCCTAAGTTTATGAGAAATTGCTTTTGATTGTGAAAATGACTTGTGATGAAATTGAGCATATGTGTTTTGAGTGAAAGTAATTGCAATCCAACAAAATTGTTACCTAGTAAGAATTTTGGCCTTGTAGGGAGAACATCATTGATGCCCTCTTCTTTGTTTGTGTGATTTTGCTCTCTTTATGCATATGTTTCTTGTCATTGATATGGTTATCTATTTCTTGAAACCGATACGAGATTGTTCATGCATGTTGATTGTGATTAAGAACTTATATTTTTAGCCCATGTTCTTCCATATCTACCTTGAATTGTCTTTGCTTGAAGCCCCGTTTTAGCCTTAGCCTTTGTTTGAAGCTCCACAAAGATTATCCCTAGCCTATATTAGCTTGACCCTCTTCCGGGAATTGAACTTAGATCATGAGAGTTGGGAATGATTTTTGTTGAGTGACATCTGTGTTGGGTTTGAAAGTGGTGACATTGTTAAAGGGTAGAAAAACAACTTGTTGAAGTATAGTGTAATAGGATTCTTGGCTTGGATTGCACATTGTTGAAAAAAAGGAAGAGAAAAAGAAGTAAAAAGCTCGACCGAAAGCACTCAGGATCGACCCCCTATATGGTCGATCTCGACCCTTACCAGAAAACATGGTCTCAGGTTCGACCCCCTAGGGGTCGACCTCGACCCCCCCTAGGCTCGAGCAGAGAAAAAAAAGAAAAGAGAAAAATGTATAAGTGCAAAGCCAAGAATTCCTAGTGTTTATAAGTTGTATTTTGGAAGTTTGGGTTAGAAATTGATGGGTATGAGTTTGATTGATGAAGTGTTTGGTTATGAGTTTGAAAAGAGAAGTGAGTGAGTTATTTTTTTATGAAGTGTTGTATTTAGGAGTTTGATTCCCGGATCTAGCACCACATGGCCAAAAGAACTTCCCTCCCTTATGTCATTACCGAGCCCCATTACAACCCGGCCAAATGAGTCTTCTATGAAGATTTCATTGAGCCTAAGTTCTTATGAAGATTGATGTGTTTTGACTTCTCTAGGTAGAGAGATTGGTGATATAAGTCTCAATGATAAAGTAGATGTTGCATAAAGATTGAGGTGAGAGTTGATTTGATAGCCTAAACACATGAGAGTTGAAAGAAACACATTTATATCCCTTGTGAGGTTGGATTGTGGTTGCCTAGCTTGAGACTTATACATATGTGATGATGTTAAAGTTACTTGTCTTCTTTTTCACTTGCGTTTAAAATGTTTTGACAAGGGCTATGCTTGAAGGTTGTGTTATAGGTCTTGATTTGCATGATTATTGCTTGAGGACAAGCAAGTCTAAGTATGGGGTGTTTTGATGTCCGCATTTTAGGTAGATTTTTAGGGTCTAGATAGGTTAGATTTAGTGGTGTTTTGTGCTTGAATCTTGTGTTTTGAGTCATTGTGCATGTGTTTTCGTATTTCCTTGAGATTCGGAAACTACGCGCTTTTGTGTCGTTTTGTAGGTGTTTTGAAGCTTGGAGACGGGTTTTGGAGCGAGACTTGGAGAGGATGGTTGAGCTAGGAGGAAGATTCAAGTGAAAGAACCAAGGAGAAGAGCTAAAAAGGAGCAAAATCAAGAAGAGAAGTCAAGAAATCGACCCCAAGATCGAGCCCAAGGAGGTCGACCTCGAGCCATTTGACCAAACTTAGAGCACAAGGAACCAGAGCCTCAGGATCGACCCTTAAGGGGTCGATATCGACCTTATGGAGGGTCGATCGCGCGTTACCGACTTCCTTTTATCCGGATTGCAAGTTGAAGTTTCCTAGTTTGTATTTTAGGAAGGTGTTTTGCTTGTGTTTCCTAGTTAGATTAGGACTCCTTTTTGTCTATAAAAGGAGGTTGAACCTATAGTTTTTAACATATCATACTTTGGATACTTGGAGGATTAAAGAAAAGACTTGGAGAGCAAGTTTGAGGTTTGTAAGATTGATCTTTTGCTTAATTTGAGTTTTAGTTTGGTTTGATGATGTCTTCTTCTTCTTCTTCCTCTTCTCTCTTTGTTATGTGTGAGTAGTCTTCTTAAGTTCTAGGGTTGGGCAAAAACCCAACACAATCATGCATGTTTAAAACTTGAATTCATGACTTAAATGCTTAAGGATCATATCTAACCTATCTTGTGCTTAATCCTTGGTGAAAATTGAGGCATGACTTGTAATTAACCCTAGCGAAAGTGAAAAGTTAATTACTTGACTAGTTCTAATAGGATTATTTGCGAAAGTTGATATTCCTAGGTTGAAGGATAGGTAGAAAGTTGTTTAATTTGCGAAAGTTGATTGAATGGCTTGAATTGTTTGCGAAAGTTAACTTTTCTATGATCTAGATGGCATGATAGTTGTGAATTCTTGTCAAAAGCATGTATGGTTGTTGTTGTGGTAGCCCTAGCCCTAGGATTTGCCTTTTTATTGATTGAAATTCGTATCTTTTGCCTTGATCCCGACTCCCTCCGTCGTGTTCGAGCCCTCGCTTGAGTTTTTGTGTGATTCGTGCTAGTTTGCTCTCAGGTTCGACCCTCTAAGGGTCGAGATCGACCCTCCTCTGGTCGATCCTGACTCTGTTTGTTTACGTTTCTTTTGCTCTTTCGTAGTTTATCGACTAATCTTAGCACTATTCTCACTCCCGTGGACGATCCTGACTTCGCTATACTCAGCGGGGTCTTGACTACAAATTTATTTGTTCAAGAAACCCTTCAACAGAGGACGAGCAAGATCTAAGTATGGGGGAATTTGATTCGGCCTATTTTGTATGCCTTATCTTGGTAGTTTTTAGGATGTTTTTGAGTGTTTTAGGCTAGCTTTTAGGCATATTTGTTAGATCCAGGCCGAAGACACAGAAGTTGGTAAAGTGAAGATTTTCTGAAGTTGAAGTCGTCTGCAGAAGAACCGCGGGTGCGGAGCCAATGGCGCGACCGCGGAATCCTTACAGAGACTAGGAGAAGACTTGAAGTGAAGGCCGCGACCGCGGGTGACCAAGCTGCGGGCGCGGTAGAAGCAGCGAAGACGAAGGTTGAGAAATCGCCTGACCCGCGACCGCGGGTTGGTGACCCGCCATCGCGGATGGCGCCCAGCGGATTTTTCCGCGTGTTTATCTTGTTTCCTTTTATCTTTATATCTTTTGGGTATTTTCGGATATTTGTTTTCCGAGACTATTTATAGGGTTTTTAGGTTGTATTTTGGAGAGAACTCATAACTCATAATTCATAGTTAGGTTTTCAATTCTTCTTTAGTTATGGAGAGCTAGTCTCCTTGGGTTCGTTCAAGGGAGAAGCTCTGATGTATGAACTCGTGAGATTTTGGTAATTGATTTCTATCATTTGGTTGATATTGATTCTCTTTTGCTTTATCTTATGATTGTTGATTGCTTCTTTAGGAGTCGAGACCCTATTGAATTGATTAGCTTTCTACTGTTTGATTAGGTTTGGACCGTGGACAAAACTAATCTGTGAAAACAACTTAACCTAGACCTGTTGTCTATGCAACTAGGATTAAGAAGAGAATTGATTGTTTTATCTTGCAATTGACTCGTAGCTTGATTGTTTGATATTATATCCTACATATCCTTGTTCTCTATGCTAATTCTGGGTTAAGCGTCCTTGCCTAGGGTTATAGAATTGCTTGGACCGTGGACTTGCGATTGTTAATGATCAGGATAGGAATTAACCATAGGTGTGAATGAAATCAATGGATAAATCTATGATCGAGGGATTATATCATGAGTGGATCTTTTGAATGAACTTGCTTCCATATCACCTCTTCCCCATATTTGCATGTTTGTTTACTTGTTTGTTCTTTGTTTCTTAGTTTAGATTAGTTTAGTTAGATATCTCTCCTAAACCCCCCCTTTTTTGTAGTTGATAAATATATTAACACTAGAAGCCTTAAGTTCTCTTGGGTTCGACCCCTTACTTGCATGCTATACTTAGTTTGTAGTTTGGGTTTTATCTTTGACTTTGGATACAACGATTTTGCCTGAGTCAACCTCCATTGAGCAAAGTTCATATTCTTTGTGTGCATTGTAATAGGCATCTCTAGGTGGAGGAATTGGTGATATTAGCTTCAATAGTAAAGTCTTTACTTGCATGATTGTTGAGTATGAGTGTCATTGCTAAACCTAAACACATGATGAGTGATACACATTTTCACATACTTAAAGTGAGGCTTGGTTGCATTAGATTTTATTTCCTTGAACACTTGATCATGTGTGATGACGTAATCTTGCTAGCATGTCTATCACTTGAACTTGATTGATTTTTCATATGAGGCTTTACTTGAAGATTGTGCTTCGGTCTTGTTTGCATTGTTATTGCTTGAGGACAAGCAAGTTTAAGTATGGGGTATTCTGATGTCTCTCATTTTGGTGGTGTTTTAGTGGTTAATTTCCCTTGTAAATATGAGTCTTTTGTTCCTTTCTTTGTTAGTTTTGTCCCTTTTTAGCTTAGATTCCGATTTTCCATGAGATTCGGAGACTATGCGAATTTGTTGTGTTTTGTAGGTAAATTGGCGTGTTTTTGAGGATGTTTGGAAGGAGATTCTAAAGAGGAGCAAAGCTTGAGAGCAAAGGAGCGGAAGAGCCGAGCAAGGAACGAAGAGGAACTCAAGGAAAACCAAGAAGAAAAGAGGATCGAGGCCCGAACGACGTGCCCAGCAAGTCGGACCCGAGTTTGAACTATGGAGGCTCGGACCGAGGTCAAAGCATGTCGGGCCCGAGGTGTTCCATGTCGGTCCATGTCGGCAAAGTGAAGATTGGGCTCCAAGGCACACAATTGTGATCTACCACTTTTGCCCTTCTTCTATTTTTGGAAATCCTTGGTCCCCAATTAAAAGGAGGAAGACAATTAGAGAGAGAGGGAGGCCAATCCACAATCTAATCACTCTCAAAGGCTCAAGGAAGACTTGGAGAGCAAGGAGGAGGAAGGAAGAGGAGAGGAAGAGAGGAAATCGGTGGAGATTGCTAGATCTAGGAGGAATTTGTGAGTTTAAACTTGTTTTGTTTTGCACTTAGTGGATTTGAGATTTGGATCTTGTGAGTTCCTTTGATTTGAATGCAATTTGAGTTGGATTTGAGTTTGATGATTGAGATTTGTTTGCTTTGCCATTTGATTGCTTTTTACTCTTTCCACATGGAGTACATTTCATAGTCTTGGGCTATGGGGCAAACCCCTAGCTAGGTTTGGGTGTGAAACCCCAATTCCATAGCCTTGAGTGCTTGATCTATAAATCCTCTCTACATTGAGCTTCAATTCTCTTGTGAGAACAAGGGATCAAGGGCTTGTGATTGGTAAGAGTAAGCGAAAGCGATCTCGAGCCCATCACTTGACCTTGCATCAAAGGAAAGGTGGAAACCCCCCTAGGGTCGATGTGTAGAGTGGAGGGATCGAAGGCAAACAACCTCGATCTCATATGGATCAACACTTATTGGCTGAATTGTGGTGGAATTGCCCAAGTCTAGTTAGGGAAGGAACACAAAAACCCAAGACCGATCTACTATTTTGTCAAGACCGAGTTACCCAGACGCCGGGCCCGACTTCAAACAGTGTCAGTCCCGTGCAACTCTCATCGATCCTTCTCGGACCGAGGTGACCAAAGTCGGTCCTGAGAAGTTCCCTTTGATTTTCCTTGTTTTTGCCTTTCTTTTCCCCTTTTAAGTCTTTTTGGTACACTCAACGCACGAACTCCCGTGTGTTCGATACCCTACCCTTGTACTACTACGGGGTTCGGTTATAAATTTGAATTTTGACCCTCCAATCCGGAACCCATCAGCCCCTTGTTTGTTTTGATTGGGTTTTGTTGGTGTCTTTGCTTATAGGTGTACGCAAGCGCGTTCCACCCGAGGAACACTTGAGTTTGAGTTTGTGAGTGATCCGGAGAGTATAATCAAAGAAGCCCGAAAGAAGAAGATAATGGAGAACCAAGCACAACATGATGATGAGTTGGTTCGGCTTAGGGACAATATGGCTAGAATGCAACTTGAGGCGAAGCAAGAAGGGAACGTGAGAAAAGATTGAGGCTAGAGGCTCAACTCAACGCTCAACCCCGGAATGCACGCCAATACATTCATCCGGAGTTGAAGGTGCCTGAGCCGGACATTGTTTTACCGGAGGTTTCCAAGAACTTTGAGATCAAAATTCAATTCATATCTCTCATCAAGCGGGATCAATTTGAGGGACGGCCGCAAGAATGTCCAATTGAGCATGTCAAGCGTTTCAAGGATATGTGTGAGACGATCTCAACGGATGAGGAGACATTGGAGTATGTGCTTCTTAAGGCATTTAAGTGATCACTTGGGGGTAAGGCGGCACATTGGCTCGAGAGCCAAGCCCCTAGGTCGATCACGACATGGCGAGCTCTCAATGAGGCGTTCTTGATGAAGTTCTTCCCACCAACAAAAACAAACGAGCTCCGGAGGAAGATTGCAAGTTTCCAACAAGGATCAAATGAACCGCTCTTTGAGGCTTGGGACCGATTCAAGGAGATGTTGTGCCAATGTCCAACCCATGGGCAACAACCATATGTGCTCCAAGATATTTTTTTCCAAGGCATCAACCCCGCCACCAAGGACAAGCTAAATCTCCACACCGAATGTGGATTTATAGACTTGACTCCGGAGCAAGCTTGGGAGTTACTTGATAAGCTCTCCGACTATGAGGCCATGTATGGGGTGAGCCAAGCAAGCAATGAAGCAAGAGTTCAAGGTGATGGCATGAGGAAGCTCTATGATCCGAAGAGTGAAGAGATTGATAAAGATATGAGACTCCAATTCCTAGAGAGTGAAGTGACCAAGTTGAGGAGGCAAGTTCACCACTACAAGCAAACCGCTAGAGCTTGTGAGGAGTGTGGATCCTTTGGCCATGCTACACAAGTGTGCCCGAATGAGAGCCAAGTTCGCTTGGCCTAGCAAATTGAGGAGGTGCACTTTGTTCGAGGGAATTATGGAGGAAGAGGCAATTTCAACAATGGAGGAAACTTCAACAATGGAGGCAGTGGAGGTAATGGCCGGTCGAATCAAGGCCAAGCCAATGGCTACAACAACAACTACAATCAAAACGAGTCAAGGGCCCAACCACCACCATATCGACCTCCGGGGTTTAATGATCAACAAACACCTCAATGGGAGAAAGAGTTGAAGGATGATATCAAAGAGATGAAAACTCAATTCAATGAGTTTGGTGTATGGAGGAGGCAAGCCGACAACCAATTTGCTCAAATCTTCACTCTACTTCCGAGAGAGAATGGGAGACTTCCGGGCCGACCCGAGGAGAATCCCCGTGCCCCACAAAATCAAAATGAAGTCCGAGCTATTGGGTTGAGGAGTGGTCGAAATCTACCCGAGCTACATGTGTCAAGGTCAAGATAAGAGAGCCGGACCGAGTTACCCAACAACTCGGGACCGATGTGCCAGGACATCGAGCCAGGAACCAGAGTAGGTCCCCTGCCTAGGACCGAGGATGAGAGGGTGTCAGGCCCGACTTGCCCAGATGTCGGTCCGACATCCCAGCCAGTGTTCTGCCCCCAGACCGAGGAACAGAACATCGGGCCCGACGTGGTGCCTATGTCGGTCCATGTAGAGGAAGATGTGATCGAGTCGAGCCGGTCCAAGGATGTCGAACCCAACAAGATTCAAAGTGGCACAACTCTTCCCTACCTGTCGAAGGAACCGAAGGAAGTGGTAGAGGGCAAGTGATGTCGTGCTTTTTAGTTGATTTTCTAGGTAGTTTTCTAGCTCGTTTTGCATGCTTTCCCTTTGTGTTTGTGTGTTTTGCATAAGATTTCGACTCTCTTTCGAGAGTTGGAGTCGTTTGTGTGTTGTTTCGTGTTGTGCAGACATTTGGAGCCTTTTGGAGGAGTTTTTCATGCATTTTCGGAGTTTTCTAGGGACCGTTAATTCTCAAGAGTCAAAGTGTCAAGAACCAAGATCCAAAGTTGCAGCCAAAGGAGCCTAAAAGGAGTAACAAATTCTCAAGAAAATCAAGGAGCAAAAGGGCAAAAGCACCCAACAAAAGTCCACCCAATCGGAGCAAGAACGGAACAAAACGAAGAAATTCCCACATCCTGCAGGTGGTCGGCGCCGACCCCCATATGGTCGGCCGCGACCCCTCTCAGCATCCGAAAAGAAATCCGTGCGCTGCAAGTAACGCTTTTGGGCGAGATTTTCGAAACCCGAAAAAGCAGGCGGCTGTGGCAGAGATGTGGCAGTGGAGGAAGCTTCCCTCCCTTGCTTTTGTGGGTTGCTACAAAACCCATTTTGTCCCCCTTTCTAATTAGCTTTTCCAGGAGGGAAAAGGCTCAAGGGTGAAAGGAAGAGAGAGGAGAGAGTGGGCTGAGGAGGAGGAAGAAGTGGAGTTTGAAGAAGAAGAAGAGTGTGAGTGTGAGAGAGAGTTGTTTGTAAGGAGAGTTAGTAGAGAAGAAAGCTTGGTTTAGTTGGTGTTCTAGGAAGAAGATGACAATGGTGTTTGAAGAAATTTGTGGGTTTTGCTAAAGTTTGTAAGTGGATCTTGAGATTAATTGAAGTTGTTTGCTTTGGATGATGGTTTTCTCTTCTTTAGTGTTGTTTGTGTGTTTGATTATGTGTGAGTAGTTAGCTTGCTAGGGTTGGGGTGAAACCCACCATGAAAGTGCATTTGAGACCTTGATTGTTTGGATCCATGCTTGGCTTGAAATCTCTGCCCGTAAATCCCTCTTGTGTGCTTAAATCCCTTGATGAAAGTTGGGGGCTTGTTCTTGTTTGCAAACGAATTGAAAGATTAGGTTGTGAATCGGGACTATCCGGGTTGTGATGAAAGTTAAAACCCTTAGAAAACAAGTTGGATTGCATGTTAACACCTTCATGAAAATCAAGGTTTTGATGTGTTCTTTTGTGACGAAAGTCACCCATGAGATTATGAGTTGAGTTGGTCTTCTATCATTGTTCGAATGCATGCTCGTGGTGTGTGAAACCCCTCCCCTAGTTGTTTTTCCTTGATTTTACAAAACCCACTTTCGTGCCCAGAATAGGTCGGCCGCGACCAGTTGCAGGGTCGGCCGCGACCTCCTCTGTAGTTGTTTTCCTTGTGTTGTGAAGTTCTGTTTTAGGTCGGCCGCGACCTCCATAGGGTCGGCCACGACCTATTCCTGAGGCGTGTGCTTTGCGTTTTTTTGCTTGTTTTGCCTTGCTTGTTTTGTTTGCTTTTGTAGTATGATTGCTAGACTATAGAACTACTAGCTCCCGTGGACGATCCTGACTTCACTATACTCAGCGGGGTCTTGACAAATTTATTTGTTAAGGTTAAACCCTACCAACAAATTGGCGCCGCTGCCGGGGAGTTAGTTTAGTTTCCAAGTCTAACTTTCTTTTGGGTGAGGGACTAGCCCGAACCCCTCCTTTGTTACTAACTCGTTTCTCTAGTGCTTTGTACGCAGGTGTATGCCCTCTAGTTCTCGAAGGGTAATTGACCATTTCCCCTTTGACCCAGAAATAGAGAGAACTCTTCGCCGCAGACTAAGAGAACGAAAAGCAATGGCCGACGCTGAGGCTCATGCTCATCAAATGGTTGAACTTCGCGCTCAAATGGAGCGCATGCAAATGGAGCGTGATGCTCAAGCCGCAGCTGCGCGGCAAGAAAGAGAGGAGGCCGCCCGCCTCCGAGAACAAATTGATGCTATTCCGAGGAACGCTAAGCAATACATGCACCTTGAGCTTAGAGTTCCCGAGTCCGCTATTGTACTTCCGGTGATTGAGCGCGCTTTTGAGATCAAGTCCCACTTCATCACTCTCATCAAAAGATCTCAATATGAAGACAAGCCCACCGAATGCCCCATGGAGCACATCAATAACTTCACCGATCTATGTGACACTATCGCCGCCGATGGTTGATGTCTCTCATTTTAGAGGTGTTTTAGTAGTTAATTTCCCTTGTAAATATGTGTTTTTCATTCCCTTCTTTGTTAATTTTGTTCCTTTCTAGCTTAGTTCCCGGTTTTCTTTAAGATTCGGAAACTATGCGAGTTTGCTTTGATTTGTAGGTAAAATGGCAAGGATGAGGACATTTGGGAGGAGCTCATGAAGGGGCCAAGTCAAGGAGCGGAAGAGCCAAGCCAAGAATGAAGTGGAGCTAAAGGAAACCCAAGAAGAAGACAAGGATCGAGGCCCAGGACCGATTACCATCACGTCGGGCCCGAGATCGAGCAGCCAGAGACCAGGACCGACGTTCCCAACGTCGGGCCCGATGTTGCCCCATGTCGATCCAAGTCGGCAATGGAGTGGATTGTTCCCCAAGGCATATTTTTAGTAACTTTCCACATTTGCCCCTTTCTAAATTGGGAATTCCTTGGTCCCCAATCCAAGGAGGAGGATAATTAGAGGTGATTAGTGATCATTTGAAGAAGGAAGAGAAAGAGTTCACACACACCACACCCAAATCACTCTCTAAAGGCTCAAGGAAGGCTTGGAGAGCAAGGAGAAGAACGGAGAAGGAAGAGAAGAGGAGATCGGTGGCCTAGAGAGGAGGATTAGTGAGTTTTGTACTTTGTTTTGCTTTGATCTAGTAGAATTGAGACTTCGATCTTGTTGATACTTTGGATTTGAATGCAATTGGAGTTTGATTGGATGTTGATGATTGAAATTTGCTTGATTTCCCTTTTGATTATGTTTTTCTCTTACCATATGGAGTAGATTCCATAGTCTTGGGCTATGGGGGAATCCCCTAGCTAGGATTGGGTAGAAAACCCCAATTCCATAGCCTTGAGTGCTTGATTTGTGAATCCTCTCTACATTGAGCTTCAATTCTCTTATGGAAATAAGAGATCTAGGGCTTGTGTTTGGTAAGAGTAAGCGTGAGCAATCTCGATCCCATCACGAGTCCCTAGCATCGAAGGTGAGTGAAAACTCCCTTAGGTCGAGGTGTAGAGTGGAGGGATCCGGGGCTAGCAACCTCGATCTCACAAGGATCAAACACTTATTGGTTGAATTGGGGAAGAATATCCAAGTCTAGTTAGGGGAGGAACCCAAAAACCCAAGACCGATCTACTTATTTGTGCAAGACCGAGTTACCCAGCAAGTCGGGCCCGACATAGTGTACGTCGGTCCCGGCCAAACTCGACCTCGATCCACCCTCGGACCGAAGTGACCAGTGTCGGTCCGAGGCGATCTCCCTTGTTTTTCTTTGTTTTGCCTTTCTTTTCTCCCTTTTTAGTCTTTCGGGTACTCTCGACGCACGAACTCCCGTGTGTTCGACACCCTACCTCTTTACTACAATTGAGGTTCGGTTTTATAAATTTAAAATTGTGAGACCCTCCGATCCCGGACGGATCAGAATTTTTGGCGCCGTTGCCGGGGATCGAACCCGGGTCACCCGCGTGACAGGCGGGAATACTTACCACTATACTACAATTGCGGGTCACCCGGGTCTCTCAATTTGGTAGTGTTTTAAGTATGTTTTCCTTGGTAGTTTTAGTCCTTTTTCCTTCTTTTCTTGTTAGTTTTGTCCCTTTTTAGCTTAGTTCCCGCATTTCTATGAGATTCGGAGACTATGCGCGTTTTGTAGGCATTTCAGAGCAAAAATCATGGAGTTTGGGGCATGGAGTGATGGAGGAATTCAAGGATGGAAAAGGAGCAAAAATGGAGCTAACAATGCATGGAAAGAAGCCTCAAGTGAAGACGAAGAGAATGGCGAAAGAATCGAGTCAATCGGAGCTAAAACGAGAGAGAACGGAGCGAAACAAGCTGAAAAATGCCTTAGGACCCGAGGTACTATGTTGGCCCGAGGTGGTGGCCCGAGGTGTGGCAAGTCGGGCCCGAGGTCTCTGGAACGTATGTCTTTGGACCGAGGTTGAAGCAAGTCGGGCCCGAGGTTCTCCGTGTCGATCCATGTCGGTCGTGGCTCCGGATTCCTTTCTTTTTGGGATTTTCTTGTTAATTCCCAAAACTATATTTGCTTCCTTGGAGGTCAAGGAGTCTAGAAGCCTTGGGGATCAAGGAGTTCTAGAAGCCTTGGAGGTCAAGGAGAAGCATTGGAGCCCAAGGAGTTTAGAAGGGTAATCTAGTCTTTATAGTAGGGGGAATAATCTCTATTTAAACTCTTGTAATCTCTCATTAGGGGAACAACTTATCACATACACTTTGGAGAGTGAGTAGAGAGGGACGTTTGAGAGAGTGGAAGGAAGAAGGGGGTGGACTCTTCTCCAAGGGAGGGAAAGAACCCAAGATCTAGAGGAGGATTTGGGTGAATTCCTTTCCTTGGAGAGGAAGGAAACCCTTAGGCTTGGAGCGGGAGTAGAGATTGTAAGAATTCCTCATCTTTAGTTTAATTCAAGTTTGTTTTGTGTGTTGATTGTGGATTTGACTTGCATGAATCATGATTTGTCTATGGTCTTTGATGATTGCTAGCTTAAAATTCATGATTAATGAGTAGTTAGCTTGATCTTGGGCTATGGGGGAAATCCCTAGCTAGGATTGGGTGTGAACCCCCAATTCCATAGCCTTGAGTGCTTGATCTATGAATCCTCTCTACATTGAGCTTCAATTCTCTTGTGGGAACAAGAGATCAAGGGCTTGTGATTGGTAAGAGTAAGCGGGAGCGATCTCGAGCCCATCACTTGACCTTGCATCGAAGGGAAGGCGGAAGCCCCCCATGGTCGATGTGTAGAGTGGAGGGATCGAAGGCTAACAACCTCGATCTCATGAGGATCAACACTTATTGGCTGAATTGAGGTGGAATTACCCACGTCTAGTTAGGGAAGGAACCCAAAGCCCGAGATCCCCTTAGCCTAGCTTGTTTCTCTCCTTCTATATATATTGATTGTTGAGTTGTGCCCGAGTCCCCTAGCCTCGAGCCCGACTTTGTTTGTGCCTAGCTACCTCGATCCCGAGATTGACAACCTCGGTCCCGAGTTGCTTCGCGTGTCTTCTCTTCCATTGTGTTTGTGCTAGACAAATCGACCGTTCAAACGCGCATGAAATAATTCCCTGTGATCGACCTCAACCACCGTACTACAACGGGGTCGTGATACAAATTTCTTTTGTTGATTGACCCGGGGCCCTATCCTTAGAATTGGTATAGCACATCGGGCCTGTCATCAGAATGGCGCCGCTGCCGGGGAGTTCTATTTGTTCGAGGTACCCTCTTAGTTGAGTCTTTGATTTTGGTAGTGATTTGGGTGAGGGACTAGCCCAAACCCCTTGTTTGTTTTGATTCGGTTTTTGTTTGTGTCTTTGGTTATAGGTGTATGCGAGCTAGTTCCGTCCGAGGAACCCTTGAGCTCGACTTTGTGTGTGACCCGGAGAGTATTCTAAAGCAAGCTCGAAAGAAGAAGAGGATGGCGGACCAAGCCCGAGATGAGGAGTTTGAGAGGATGAGAGCCGACATGGCTCGAATGCAACTTGAAATGGCGAACCGAGATGCCGAGGCCCGTAGAGAGAGGGAGAAACGGATAAGGTTGGAGGCTCAAATCAACACCCAACCCCGGAATGCTAGAAAATACATGCATCCAGAGTTGAAGGTGCCCGAACCGGCCATCGTCTTGCCGGAGGTGTCAAAGAATTTTGAGATAAAAACTCAATTTATCTCACTCATCAAGAGAGAGCAATTCCAAGGGAGACCGAATGAGTGCCCGATCGAGCATGTGAAGCAATTCAAAGATCTTTGTGAGACCATCTCGACGGACGACGAGACACTTGAGTATGTGTTACTCAAGGCCTTCAAGTGGTCCTTGGGAGGCAAAGCTTTGCATTGGTTGGAGAGCCAAGCACCTCGTTCTATCACATCATGGAGTGCTCTCAACGACTCATTTTTGATGAAGTTCTTCCCGCCCACCAAGACGACGGAGCTTAGAAGGAAGATTCCTAGCTTTAAACAAGGAGCTCATGAGCCACTTTTCGAAGCATGGGATAGGTTCAAAGAGATGTTAAGGGCGTGTCCAACACATGGTCAACAACCCTATGTCCTTCAAGACATTTTCTTCCAAGGAATCAACCCCGCCACCAAGGATAAATTGAACCTCCATACCGATTGTGGGTTCATTGACTTGCCTCCGGAGCAAGCGTGGGAGTTGCTAGACAAGCTCTCGGATTATGAGGCCATGTATGGAGTCAATCAAGTGAGCAAGGAAGTGAGAGTCCATGGAGAAGGTCCAAAGAAGCTCTACGATCCCAAAAGTGAAGAGGTGGACAAAGATGTGAAGATCCAATTCTTGGAGGATGAGTTGAACAAAATGAGGAGGAAGATGGGTCATCTCCAACAAAACACAAGAGCATGTGAAGAGTGTGGTTCTTTGAAGCATGGAGCCCAAGAGTGCCCAAATGAGCGCCAAGTCCGATTGGCCGAGCAAATTGAGGAGCTCAATTATGTTCAAAGGAGCTTTGGAAGGAGAGCCAATTACAACAATGGAGGAAGGTGGAACCAAGGCCAAGCTAGTGGCTACAACAACAACTTCAACCAACACGAGCCAAGGGCCCAACCACCACCATACCGACCTCCGGGATTCTATGAGCAAACACCACAATGGGCTCAAGATTTGAAGAATCAAGTCACCAACATAGAGACCCAATTCAAGGAGTTTGGTGTGTGGAGAAGACAAGTGGACAACCAATTTGTTCACATGGCAAATCAACTTCCAAGAGAGGAAGGGAGACTCCCGGGCCGACCCGAGGAGAATCCCCGTGCACAACAACAACAAAACGAAGTTCGTGCCATAGGATTGAGGAGTGGGCGGAGTTTGCCCGAGCCACAAGTTCCAAGAGCAAAAGAAGGAAGTCAGACCGAGGTTCCCAGCACCTTGGGCCCGACGTACCCAAACGTCGATCCGGTAGATGGAGGAGGTCCCCTGAAGTGGACCGAGATACCCAGTAACTCGGGCCCGACTTGCCCTGAAGTCGGCCCGACTTGCCCTGAAGGAGGCTCGACGTGCCCAGAAATCCCTTGCCCCCGGTCCGAGATGCTTGACGTCGGTCCCGACGTCGATCCTAAGTCGGTCCAGGCTGAGATCGTTGAAAAAGAGAAAGATCGATCCAAGGAGGTGGATCCAAGCAAGAAGCAAGGTGCTACCACTCTTCCATATCCTATGAAAAAGCCCAAGGAGATTGTTGAGGGCAAGTTCAAGCGGTTCTTGAAGCTCTTACAAGGCTTGAACATCACTATTCCATTCACCGATGCTCTAAGTGAGATGCCATCCTATGCAAAATTCTTGAAGGAAATCTTGAGCAAGAAGAGGTCAATTGTTGAGATGCAAGATGAGGTGAAGATCTTGGAGCTACCTCAAAAGCTAGGTGATCCCGGAAGATTTGCCATCACCGTGGGTGTCGGACCAAGGAAGTTTCAAGCGTTGTGTGATCTTGGAGCAAGTACTAGTGTGATACCATATACAATATGGAAGTCAACCGCCATGGGACTCATTGCCCCGGTTAACATGAGGTTGACCATAGCCGACGGGACATCGATTGAGCCAATTGGAGTGGTGGAAGATTACCCATTGTGTATAGAGGGGCACTATGTCCCCACGGACTTCGTTGTGGTTGACATGTTAGAAGTGCCGGGTGAGCCTATCATCTTGGGGAGACCATTCCTAGCTACGGTTGGAGCCGTCATAGATGTGAAGAAAGGTCACTTGTCCCTCGAATTTGGAGGAGTAGAGCTCGATTTCTCCTTCAAGCCAACTTCAAGGGAAGCTTTGCATAGAAAAGCCAAGATGGTTCAAATTCTTCCAAATGGAGTGCAATGGGAAGCTATATCTAATAAGCCAAGTACAAGGAAGCTAGAATTGAAAGCCATCCCGCCACCCTATGGAGTTGAAGTGAAGAACGAAGGGGTGATTGCTAACCAAGAGGAAGATGAGAAGGCGGAAAGTGGGATGTCCTACTTGGAGGTATTCAAGGCCGAAATGGAGGAAACCCAAGCACCACCGGAGCTTTCACATGTGCTAAAGGAGCTTCCAAAAGACTTGAGGTATGCCTTCCTTGGCCCTAACTCTTCGTTACCCGTAATTGTGAATGCTAATTTGAATGAAGAAGAAGAGTCTAAGTTGTTAGCGGTCTTAAGAAAGCATAGAGGAGCCTTAGGGTATTCATTAGAGGAACTTAAGGGAATTTCACCATCAATTTGCATGCATAGGATCTACATGGAGGACAACCATGCCATAATCCCACTATTGAACCACAAAGAAGATTGAACCCTAATATGAAAGAAGTGGTTAAAAGTGAGATACTTAGGATGTTGGATGCGGGAATCATCTTCCCAATTTCGGATAGCAAATATGTTAGTCCCGTACATATAGTTCCTAAAAAGGGTGGATTGACCGTAGTGCAAAATGAGAAAGGAGAAATGATTCCTACAAGAACCACTACAAAATGGCGCATGTGCATTGATTACCGAAAGTTAAATAGTCGTACTCGTAAGGATCATTTCCCCCTTCCTTTTATTGATCAAGTTCTTGAAAGATTAGCACAACATGAATACTTTTGCTACCTTGATGGGTATAGTGGATTTTGGCAAATTCCTATTCACCCCGATGATCAAGAGAAGACGACTTTTACATGTCCCTATGGAACGTTTGCCTATAGACGCATGCCTTTCAGTTTGTGCAATGCTCCGGCAACGTTTCAAAGGTGCATGATGTCTATCTTCTCCGACATGGTAGAGGAAATAGTGGAAGTATTCATGGATGATTTTTCGGTCTATGGGTCCTCTTTTGATGCTTGCTTAGCTAATTTGGATAGAGTGTTGGCTAGATGTGAAGAGACTAACCTTGTGCTTAATTGGGAAAAATGTCATTTCATGGTTAAGGAAGGAATAGTCCTAGGACATCTCATTTCTAGTAGAGGAATAGAAGTTGATAGGGCCAAGATTGAGATCATTGAAAAACTTCCCCACCTACTTTTGTGCGTGATGTTAGGAGTTTCTTAGGTCATGCGGGCTTTTATAGACGCTTCATCAAAGATTTCTCTAAAATCTCAAAACCATTGTCTAACCTCTTGATGAAGGATGTTCCCTTCGAATTTTCCGAGGATTGCATGAGTGCTTTTTGTAGGTTGAGAGATGCTTTGGTTTCGGCACCTATCATGGCGTCTCCCGATTGGAATCTCCCGATTGGAATCTTGGGCAAAGAAAGGAGGGAAAGTTGCATGCCATCTACTATGCAAGTAAAACCTTGGATGAAACTCAATGCAAATACACAACTACGGAAAAGGAATTCGTAGCGGTGGTGTTTGCATTTGAAAAATTCCGGTCATATCTTGTGGGATCTGATGTCCGCGTTTTAGGTAGATTTTTAGGGTCTAGATAAGTTAGTTTAAGTTGTTTTTCGTAGTTGGGTCTTGTGTTTTTGAGTCTTTTTGCATGAGTTTTCGTATTTCCTTGAGATTCGGAAACTACGCATATTTGTGTCATTTTGTAGGTATTTTGAAGATTGAAGACGAGTTTGGAGCAAAGCTAGGAGAGGATGGATGAGCTAGGAGGAAGATTTCAAGTGGAAGAGTCAAGAAGAGGAGCTAAAGAGAAGCCAAAGACAGAAGAAAAGTCAAGGAAAAGTCCCAGGATCGAGCCCAAGGAGGTCGAGCTCGAGCCACTTTACCAAACATGGAGCGCAAGGAAAACGAGACTCAGGATCGACCCTAAAGGGGTCGATATCGACCCTAAGAGGGTCGAACCTCGTGGCCGACTTCTTCTATCCGGATTTACATGTTGAAGTTTCCAAATCTGTATTTTAGGAAGGTGTTTTGTTTGTGTTTCGTAGCTAGATTAGGACTCCTTTTGTCTATAAAAGGAGGTTGAACCTTTAGTTTTATTCATGTGACTCGCCTAAAGTCGTCGTGCCAAGATCAAAGATAAATAACCCAAACAAACAAACTAGTACAGCATGCAAGTAAGGGGTCGAACCCAAGAGAACTATGGCTTCTAGTATTAATATATTTATCAACTAAAGATAAGGGGGGATTGAAGAGAAATCTAAACTAAACTAACCTAGAAAACAAAACAAACAAACAATCAAACAAGGGAAACAAGTTCATTCAAAAGATCCACTCAAATATAATCACTTGATCATAGATTCATCCATTGATTTCATTCACACTTATGGTTAATTCCTATCCTGATCATTAACAATCACAAGTCCACGGTCCAAGCAATTCTATAACCCTAGGCAAGGACGCTTAACCTAGAATTAGCATAGAGAACAAGGATACGCAGGATATAATATCAAACAATCAAGCTACGAGTCAATTGCAAGATAAAACAATCAATTCTCTTCTTAATCCTAGTTGCATAGACAACAGGTCTAGGTTAAGTTGTTTTCACAGATTAGTTTTGTCCACGGTCCAAACCTAATCCAACAGTAGAAAGCTAATCAATTCAATAAGGTCTCGACTCCTAGAGAAACAATCAACAATCATAAGATGAAGCACAAGAGAATCAATATTAACCAAAGGATAGAAATCAATTACCAAAATCTCACGAGTTCATACATCAGAGCTTCTCCCTTTGAACAAACCCAAGGAGACTAGCTCTCCATAACTAAAGAAGAATTGAAAACCTAATTATGAAATATGAGTTATGAGTTCTCCTCAAAATACAACCTAAAAACCCTATAAATAGTCTCGGAAAAACAATATCCGAAAATACCCAAAAGATATAAAGATAAAAGGAAACAAGATAAACACGCGGAAAAATCCGCTGGGCGCCACCCGCGATCGCGGGTCACCAACCCGCGGTCGCGGGTCAGGCGATTCTCGAACTTCGTCTTCGCTGCTTCTACCGCGCCCGCGGCTGATCGCCCGCGGTCGCGGCCTTCACTTCAAGACTGAGCAAAACACCCGCGATCGCGGGAGGTAACCAGCGGTCGCGGCTCTAGTACCTGTACGTCTGGATCTTCTGTGTTCGAAACGCGACCGCGGTTGCGCACCCCGCGGGCGCGGATCTACCACAGAATGTTCTTTCGAACCTAGTACCTGCATGTTAGCCTAGAATTTTTTTTTATTATTATTATTTTCAATTTCAACTAGAATCTCAAATTCGGGTTGCCTCCCGAGAAGCGCCTTTGGTTAACGTCGATGGCTCGACGAACTCAGCTAACTCATGATCGGACATTGTCAATGACCTGAGCAATCTATCAAATAACTGTGAACAACTTTCTTGCAAGCATACATAGCACAAAGATGAATTGAAAGTGAATAATATATCATTAAGGCACCGTTTCAACTTATCAAAGTAGCTAGAGAAGTTATGATCAGCTTGATTAGGATGGAACCAATTTGGAGTATTGGGTGGTTTTTTAAAGTATTCATCAAAAGAGACAAATTCAATTTTAGCACTATCACCTATTTTATGACTAAAAAGTGAGATCTCATTAGGCAATCTATCATGCTCAAGACCTATGTCAGCAACCAAAGGACAATCAATGAAAAATAGGGAAGAAGAGGAAAGGATACAGGGATCGTGATCGATCTCAACCGAGGGTTCCACCGTAGGAGACATAGACATCTCTTCAGGCGGAAAGGAAACCTCCAAAGCATCGTCAGGCACCTCTGTCGTGACACAATCAGGATCACCCATCTCATCATCCCATATAGAGTATTTGAGTCCTTCTGGAAGACGTGGACTTGGCTTCTAGGGAACCAGATGAAGAAGGTTCAGCTGCTCAAGTACATCATCGTCGACAACAGAAGACCCGTGCTCGCGGAAAGTGGACCGCGGTCGCGGATCGTCGACAGAATTTGAGATTTCGGCCTCCACACACCCGCGGTCGCGGGTAGGAGATCCGCGGTCGCGGGTCGGCTCTTCTTGGATTTTCACCGCTTCTACGTAAAATACGCGGGCGCGGCATGGTGGACGCGGTCGCGGATCATCCGCTGAGTAATCAATGTGAGCCTCTGTAAGGATTTCACGGGCGCGGTCTGGATGACGCGGTCGCGAAATAGCAACAGGAGCGTCATTCGTTACGCCCAACTCTCGTCCACTCCTTAATGACATAGCACTTTCATTCACTAGTGCTTGAGGAGTAATATTGATCTTCTCGGAAATCTCCCTCATTCTCATCACGATGGCCAAGTTCATCTCTTGGAGTTTCCTATCAAATAGCTCATTCATCTCCTCCAGTTTCCTAGAAACATGTTCTTCAGCTGATGGCTTGTCCGGGCAGGAGGGTGTTACGCTTCTACTCTCCATAGCAAAGTTCTCCATTATCTTGAAGACATCCTGGGGAGCTTTGTCTAGATAAGAGCCTCCACATGAAGCGTTCACTAATCTGCTGTGATAATGACACATGCCAAACATGATGTACTCAATAAGATCGTGATCTGTGAACCCATGGCCTGGATAACTAGAAACGAGCCTTTTGTAGCGATCAAGATAATCGCACAAGCTCTCCCCGTCATGTTGTTGAAGGGTGGTGATGTTCCTCTTGATAGTTGCCCTTACTGGAATAGGGAAGTACTTGTCCATGAATGCAACCCTCAACTGACTCCATGTTGTGATCCGCTAAGAGTGAGGATTGTTTAATATTGAGAAGTACCACTCCTTGGCTGATTCGATCAAAGAGAATGGAAAAGCTCGCATCTTGATTTGATCCTCAGTGACCTTAGCAGGCTTTATACACAGACAGACATGATCAAACTCTGTAAGGTGCTTAATTACATTGTCATCAGGCTGCCCACTGAATCGAGGTAAAAGACCAATCAGACTGGGTTTCAACACAAAGTCCACCCCTTCAGCTAGCTCAGGGTACTCAACAACCATCCTGTCTCTTGAAAACAACTACAGCACTTGGGAAATAATCAGTAGCAAGGGTGTGGACCGTAAGATAGGTCCACACAATAGTTAATAAATATACTAATACTAGAATGAAACCAAAGTTCCCCGACAACGGTGCCAAAATTTGACTCGGCTAAAGTCGTCGTGCCAAGATCAAAGATAAATAACCCAAACAAACAAACTAGTACAGCATGCAAGTAAGGGGTCGAACCCAAGAGAACTATGGCTTCTAGTATTAATATATTTATCAACTAAAGATAAGGGGGGATTGAAGAGAAATCTAAACTAAACTAACCTAGAAAACAAAACAAACAAACAATCAAACAAGGGAAACAAGTTCATTCAAAAGATCCACTCAAATATAATCACCCGATCATAGATTCATCCATTGATTTCATTCACACCTATGGTTAATTCCTATCCTGATCATTAACAATCTCAAGTCCACGGTCCAAGCAATTCTATAACCCTAGGCAAGGACGCTTAACCTAGAAATAGCATAGAGAACAAGGATACGCAGGATATAATATCAAACAATCAAGCTACGAGTCAATTGCAAAATAAAACAATCAATTCTCTTCTTAATCCTAGTTGCATAGACAACAGGTCTAGGTTAAGTTGTTTTCACAGATTAGTTTTGTCCACGGTCCAAACCTAATCCAACAGTAGAAATCTAATCAATTCAATAAGGTCTCGACTCCTAGAGAAACAATCAACAATCATAAGATGAAGCACAAGAGAATCAATATTAACCAAAGGATAGAAATCAATTACCAAAATCTCACGAGTTCATACATCAGAGCTTCTCCCTTTGAACAAACCCAAGGAGACTAGCTCTCCATAACTAAAGAAGAATTGAAAACCTAATTATGAAATATGAGTTATGAGTTCTCCTCAAAATACAACCTAAAAACCCTATATATAGTCTCGGAAAAACAATATCCGAAAATACCCAAAAGATATAAAGATAAAAGGAAACAAGATAAACACGCGGAAAAATCCGCTGGGCGCCAACCGCGATCGCGGGTCACCAACCCGCGGTCGCGGGTCAGGCGATTCTCGAACTTCGTCTTCGCTGTTTCTACCGCGCCCGCGGCTGATCGCCCGCGGTCGCGGCCTTCACTTCAAGTCTTCTCCTAGTCTCTGTAAGGATTCCGCGGTCGCGCCAAGGGCTCCGCACCCGCGGTTCTTCTGCAGACGACTCTAATCTTCATAAAATCTTCACTTTACCAACTGCTTAGCTTCGGCCTGGATCTAACAATTATGCCTAAAAACTAGCCTAAAACACTCAAAAACATCCTAAAAACTACCAAGATAAGGCATACAAAATAGGCCGAATCATCATGCTTTGGGGGATAATTCATCCCTTGGTGGGGGAAAAACAATTAATCATCAAGACTTGGAGAATTAGGAAGAAGACTTGGAAAGCAAGTTTGAGGTTTGTAAGATTGATCTTTGGTTTTTAGTTGAATTTTAGTTTGGTTTTGATCATGTCTTCTTCTTCTTCTTCCTTGTCTCTCTTTGCTATGTGTGAGTAGTCTTCTTAAGTTCTAGGGTTGGGCAAAAACCCAACACAATCATGCATGTTTAAAACTTGAATTCATGACTTGAATGTTTGATGATCATATCTAACCTATCTTGTGCTTAATCCTTGGTGAAAATTGAGGCATGTCTTGTAATTAACCCTAGCGAAAGTGAAAAGTTAGTTGCTTGATTACATCTAATAGGATTATTTGCGAAAGTTGATATTCCTAGGTTGAAGGATAGGTAGAAAGTTGTTTGATTTGCGAAAGTTGGTTGAACAACTTGAATTGTTTGCGAAAGTTAACTTTTTTATGATCTAGATGGCATGATAGTTGTGAATTCTTGTCAAAAGCATGTATGGTTGTTGTTGTGGTAGCCCTAGCCCTAGCATTTGCCCTTTTTATTGATTGAAATTCGTGTTTCTGCTTTGATCCCGACTCCCTAAGTCGTGCTCGAGCCTTGGCTAGTGTTTTGTGTGCGTTTGTGTGTGTTTCGTCTCAGGATCGACCCCCCTTAGGGTCGATCTCGACCCTCCTCAGGTCGATCCTGACTCTGTTCGTTTGTGTTTTCCTTTGCTCTTTTCGTAGTTTATTGACTAAACTTAGCACTACTCTCGCTCCCGTGGACGATCCTGACTTCGCTATACGCAGCGGGGTCTTGACTATAAATTTATTTGTTCAAGAAACCCTTCAACAAATTGCCGCCGTTGCCGGGGAGTGTGCAATAGTGCCGAGTTTAGTTGATATTTGGGTTTGGGAATAGCCCATACCCCTTGTGTGTTACTGATTCGTTTTCTTGTGTTTGTGATTGCAGGTGTATGCCCTCTAGTTCACGAAGGAAAATCGACTATTTTCCCTTTGATCCTGAAATAGAGAGAACCCTTCATCGCAAGCTACGAGAACGAAGAGCAATGGCCGACGCTGAGCTCTTGCTCAACAGATGGAACAACTCCGTGCTCAGATGGAGCGCATGCAAATGGAGCGTGTTGCTCAAGATGCTGCTTTGCATCGAGAGAGAGAGGTTGCTGCCCGTCTCCAACAACAACTAGATGCTATTCCGAGGAACGCTAAGCAATACATGCATCCGAAGCTTAGAATTCCCGAGTCCGCTATAGTGCTCCCGGCGATTGAGCGTGCCTTTGAGATCAGGTCCCACTTCATCACTCTCATCAAGAGGTCTCAATATGAAGGCAAGACATCCGAATGCCCTATGGAGCACATCAAAAATTTCACCGACCTTTGTGACACCATCGCCGCCGATGGCGTGTCACTTGAATATGTGCTCCTCAAGGCGTTCAAGTGGTCTCTAACCGGGAAGGCACTTCATTGGCTCGAAAGTCTACCCGCTAGGTCCATCACTACATGGAAGGCTTTGCACGACTTGTTCATGACGAAGTTCTTTCCACCGGCCAAGACTACCGAGCTAAGGAAGCGCATCACTTCTTATCATCAACTTCCTAACGAGACTTTTGTTGAGACTTGGGAGAGATTCAAGGAGCTTCTTCGGCAATGTCCTACTCATGGACAACCTCCTTATGTTCTTCAAGAGATATTCTTCCAAGGGATCAACGCCGCTACAAAGGACCGCATCAATCTTCACACCGATTGCGGTTTCATTGAGATGGATCCCGATGAGGCATGGGCTCTATTGGACAAACTCACCAACTATGATGCCATGTATGGGACCCAACAACCCATCCGGATTCAATCAAAGAAGCTTTATGATCCGAATAGTGAGCCAATTGATCAAGATGTGACGTTTCAATTCTTGCAAGATAAGATCAACCGGCTCGAGAAGCAAGTGAGTTACTACAAGTCCGTTGCCCCCACTTGTCAAGAATGTGGTTCCCAATCTCATACCACCGCTTCTTGTACAAATGTGGAGCAAGTTCGGGCTGCCGAGGCATATGCGGAGGCCAACTATATGCGAGGACCCTACCAAAGCCAAAACAATGCTTATGCGGGGAGGAACAACAACAATTATCCTCAATGGAATAACGATGGCCAAGGCCAAAGTTATCCACCTCCTCCACAAGAGCAAAGGGCCCCTCCTTATAGACCTCCCGGTTATCAAGAAGAACCACCGGCTTGGGCTAACGGTTACTTTGAAAGATTCGACCACAAACTTGATGGCGTTCAAGGCCAGTTGGGAAGCTTGGATGCATGGAGGAAGAATGTTGATTCCCAACTTGGTAATCTAGCGGCTCAAATCCCACGACCTCAAGGACAACTCCCGGGCCGACCCGAAGAGAATCCAAGAGGCCGAGCAAGCAATGGTGAAATCCGAGCCATGAACCTTTGAAGTGGCAAAGCATTACCCGATCCACCACAGCAAACAGCGAGAGAAGCCGCCTCAGGATCGACCCCACCTGGGTCGAGATCGACCCCCTCCATGGTCGAGCCTGAGACCGCTAATGATGAGGACGAAGGTGTGATCGACCCCGCTGAGGTCGAGATCGACCACTCTGCACCCGGAACGACTTCTAACCCTTCTCCTCCACTCATTCCCGATCCCACTCCTTCCTCTTCCCATTGTAAGATACTTCCTTACCCTTCGAAGAAGCCCAAGGACGCGACGGAAGGAAAGTTTAAGCGCTTTGTTAAGTTGCTTCAAGGCTTGAATCTTTCTGTTCCTTTCGCCGAGGCCTTGAATGAAATGCCCGCTTACACCAAGTTCTTGAAGGAGATTCTATCTAGGAAGCGATCAATGTCGGAACTAACGGATGAGGTGAGGTCATTGGACCTTCCCGAGAAGCTTGGTGATCCCGGGAAGTTTGCTATTACAATCGGTATTGGAGCTTATCGTTTCAAAGCTTTGTGTGATCTTGGTGCTAGTGCTAGCTTGCTTCCACTCTCAATTTGGTCCAAGACCAACATGGGGCCATTAGTACCGGTGAACATGAGGTTATACATGGCGGATGGTTCTTGTGTGAAGCCTACCGGTGTTGTCGACGACTTTCCTATCCAAGTCGGCAAGTTTGTCGTGCCTAATGATTTTATTGTCATGGATATGCCGGAAGATCCCGACGTACCAATTATCCTTGGGCGACCAGGCCTAGCCACCGCCAGAGCTAAGGTTGATGTGAAGAAGGGTCTCCTTACCTTCGGAATTGGTGATGAAGTGGTTGAGTTTCGGTTACCTATTGGGCGCATCATGGAGTCCGAAGACGTGGTGCCCATTAACAAATTTCATCCGGAAGAGGATCTTTGGAAAGGCGAGGTGTTAAGGCTTGATATCGCCCATGAAAGTTCGGTCATGACCAGTCCCGGATCAAGACCGACCACACCTCATATACAGGAGAAGCTTGATTCCGGACAAAGCTACTCGACACCGACCCGTCCTCCGGTTAATACAGGTCAATATTCTCACTCTACTTGCATGCTTTGTGGTACTTCTCTCTCTACACCTTCTTCCACCCTCTCTTCTCATTCTAAGTATGGGGTGGCGATGAGGACATCCGAGCCACCTTGGCACTCACATCCTCCAACTAGTTGAGGAACTTCTCGTCAAGCTAACGACGTTAAACAAGCGCTTACGGGAGGCAACCCGGTTTCTAGATTAGTTTTTCCTTTTTATTTTCTTGATTTTTGATTTTCCGATTTCTAGACTAGATTTTTGTTTCTTCTAACCTTCCTTAGATTAGACTAGGATACGATACATTTGTTTGGATAGGATCTTTGTGGCATTTTTGCAGGGTGTTAAGCTTCAAATGCGGGCTCAAAAGGACGGGAAAAGATGACTTCACACGAGGTACATGAGCCCTCAGGACCGACCCTATGAGGGTCGGTCACGACCTCCTCCTTGCTCTGCCTCTCCCTCATCCACCTCTCAGGATCGACCCTAAGGGGGTCGATCTCGACCCCCCCTCAGGGTCGTGCCAACACACCATCTCCACCTCCAATTCAAGCTTCAAAGAGTTTTTGTGAGTTTTCTTCTTCTTTTCTCTTTACTTTTTCATATGTTTTCATGCATGGGGACATTGCATGATTTAAGTATAGGGTGGGGAAGAAGAAATCTCACATATTGTATATAATTGAGTCTTTGCTTGCTTTGTTAGATTGGTAGTTTGCTTGTTAAGAAAAATCTTGAAAAATTCAAAAAAAAAAATGGGAAAATGTCAAAAATTCAAAAAAAATTGCAAAATGTCGAAAAAACAAAAAAAAAATATTTGTGTGTTTTGTTTTAGGATAGAAGAGCATTCCATCTTAGATGTCCTATGATGAAAAATTAATTTTCATGCTTATCATGTAATTCCTTTGACATATTTGGATAGTGTAGCCCATGTTTTTGAAAAATTGCTCTTGATTGTGAATGAGACTTGTGATGAAATTGAGCATATGTGTTTTGAGTGAAAGTAGTTACAATCCAACAAATTGTTACCTAGTGAGAATATTGGCCTTATAGGGAGAACATCATTGATTCCCTCTTCTTTATATGTGTGATTTTGCTCTCTTTATGCATATGTCTCTTGTTGTTGATATGGTTATCTATTTCTTGAAACCGCTATGAAATTGTTCATGCATGTTGATTGTGATTAAGAACTTGTGTTTTTAGCCCATATTATTCCATTCCTACCTTGAATTGTCTTTGCTTGAAACCCCATTCTAGCCTTAACCTTTTGTTTGAAGCTCCACAAAAATTATCCCTAACCTATATTAGCTTGACCCTATTCCGGGAATTGGACTTAGATTGTGTTGGGAATAAGTTTTGTAGAGTGACATTTGTGTCGGGTTTGAAAGAGGTGACATTGTAAAAGGGTAGAAAACAACTTGTTGAAGTGTAGTGTAATAGGATTCTTGGCTTGGATTGCACATTGTTGAAAAATAGAAGAAAAGGAAGTAAGGAAGCTCAAGCACAAGCACTCAGGATCGACCTCCATATAGGTCGATCTCGGCCCAAAATGAAAAAAATAACTCTCAGGTTCGACCCCCCATGGGTCGACCTCGACCCCCTAAAGCTCGAAGCTGAAAAAAAAAAGGGGGAGAAAGAAAGAAAGAAGGAAAAAATGTATAAGTGCAAAGCCAAAAATTCCTAGTGTTTATAAGTTGTAGTATGGAAGTTTGGGTTAGAAATTTATGGGTATGAGTTTGATTGATGAAGTGTTTAATTTGGTTATGAGTTGAGAAGAGAAGAAGTGAGTTGGTTTGGTTTAAAGTGTTGTATTTAGGAGTTTGATTCCCGGATTTAGCACCACATGGCCAAATACCTCCCTACCTATTGTTATAACCAAACCCCATTACAACCCGGCCGAATGGAGTCTTCTATGAAGATTTCATTGAGCCTAAGTTCTTATGAAGATTGATGTGTTTTGACTTCTCTAGGTAGAGAGATTGGTGATATAAGTCTCAATGATAAAGTAGATGTTACATAAAGATTGAGATGAGAGTCGATTTGATAGCCTAAACACATGAGAGTTGAGAGAAACACATTTATATCCCTTGTGAGGTTGGATTGTGATTGCCTAGCTTGAGAATCATACATATGTGATGACGTTAAAGTTACTTGTCTTCTTTTTCACTTTTGTTTAAAATGTTTTGACAAGGGCTATGCTTGAAGATTGTGTTATTGGTCTTGATTTGCATGATTATTGCTTGAGGACAAGCAAGTCTAAGTATGGGGTGTTTTGATGTCCGCGTTTTAGGTAGATTTTTAGGGTCTAGATAAGTTAGTTTAAGTTGTTTTTCGTAGTTGAGTCTTGTGTTTTTGAGTCTTTTTGCATGAGTTTTCGTATTTTCTTGAGATTCGGAAACTACGCATATTTGTGTCATTTTGTAGGTATTTTGAAGATTGAAGACGAGTTTGGAGCAAAGCTAGGAGAGGATGGATGAGCTAGGAGGAAGATTTCAAGTGGAAGAGTCAAGAAGAGGAGCTAAAGAGAAGCCAAAGACAGAAGAAAAGTCAAGGAAAAAGTCCCAGGATCGAGCCCAAGGAGGTCGAGCTCGAGCCACTTTACCAAACTTGGAGCGCAAGAAAAACGAGACTCAGGATCGACCCTGAAGGGGTCGATATCGACCCTAAGAGGGTCGAACCTCGTGGCCGACTTCTTCTATCCGGATTTACATGTTGAAGTTTCCAAATTTGTATTTTAGGAAGGTGTTTTGTTTGTGTTTCCTAGCTAGATTAGACTCCTTTTTGTCTATAAAAGGAGGTTGAACCTTTAGTTTTATTCATGCTTTGGGGGATAATTCATCCCTTGGTGGGGGAAAAACAATTAATCATCAAGACTTGGAGAATTAGGAAGAAGACTTGGAGAGCAAGTTTGAGGTTTGTAAGATTGATCCTTGGTTTCTAGTTGAATCTTAGTTTGGTTTTGATCATGTCTTCTTCTTCTTCTTCCTTGTCTCTCTTTGCTATGTGTGAGTAGTCTTCTTAAGTTCTAGGGTTGGGCAAAAACCCAACACAATCATGCATGTTTAAAACTTGAATTCATGACTTGAATGTTTGATGATCATATCTAACCTATCTTGTGCTTAATCCTTGGTGAAATTGAGGCATATCTTGTAATTAACCCTAGCGAAAGTGAAAAGTTAGTTACTTGATTACATCTAATAGGATTATTTGCGAAAGTTGATATTCCTAGGTTGAAGGATAGGTAGAAAGTTGTTTGATTTGCGAAAGTTCGTTGAACAACTTGAATTGTTTGCGAAAGTTAACTTTTTTATGATCTAGATGGCATGATAGTTGTGAATTCTTGTCAAAAGCATGTATGGTTGTTGTTGTGGTAGCCCTAGCCCTAGCATTTGCCCTTTTTATTGATTGAAATTCGTGTTTCTGCTTTGATCCCGACTCCCTAAGTCGTGCTCGAGCCTTGGCTAGTGTTTTGTGTGCGTTTGTGTGTGTTTCGTCTCAGGATCGACCCCCCTTAGGGTCGATCTCGACCGTCCTCAGGTCGATCCTGACTCTGTTCGTTTGTGTTTTCCTTTGCTCTTTTCGTATTTATTGACTAAACTTAGCACTACTCTCGCTCCCGTGGACGATCCTGACTTCGCTATACGCAGCGGGGTCTTGACTATAAATTTATTTGTTCAAGAAACCCTTCAACAAATTGGCGCCGTTGCCAGGGAGTGTGCAATAGTGCCGAGTTTAGTTGATATTTGGGTTTGGGAATAGCCCATACCCCTTGTGCGTTACTTATTCGTTTTCTTGTGTTTGTGATTGCAGGTGTATGCCCTCTAGTTCATGAAGGAAAATCGACTATTTTCCCTTTGATCCTGAAATAGAAAGAACCCTTCATCGCAGGCTACGAGAACGACGAGCAATGGCCGACGCTGAGGCTCTTGCTCAACAGATGGAACAACTCCGTGCTCAGATGGAGCGCATGCAAATGGAGCGTGCTGCTCAAGATGCTGCTTTGCATCGAGAGAGAGAGAGAGGTTGCTGCCCGTCTCCAACAACAACTAGATGCTATTCCGAGGAACGCTAAGTAATACATGCATCCGGAGATTAGAATTCCCGAGTCCGCTATAGTGCTCCCGGCGATTGTGCGTGCCTTTGAGATCAAGTCCCACTTCATCACTCTCATCAAGAGGTCTCAATATGAAGGCAAGACATCCGAATGCCCTATGGAGCACATCAAAAATTTTACCGACCTTTGTGACTAGTCAATTGAATATGTGCTCCTCAAGGCGTTCAAGTGGTCTCTAACCGGGAAGGCACTTCATTGACTCGAAAGTCTACCCGCTAGGTCCATCACTACATGGAAGGCTTTGCACGACTTGTTCATGACGAAGTTCTTTCCACCGGCCAAGACTACCGAGCTAAGGAAGCGCATCACTTCTTATCATCAACTTCCTAACGAGACTTTTGTTGAGACTTAGGACAGATTCAAGGAGCTTCTTCGGCAATGTCCTACTCATGGACAACCTCCTTATGTTCTTCAAGAGATATTCTTCCAAGGGATCAACGCCGCTACAAAGGACCGCATCAATCTTCACACCGATTGCGGTTTCATTGAGATGGATCCCGATGAGGCATGGGCTTTATTGGACAAACTCACCAACTATGATGCCATGTATGGGACCCAACAACCCATCCGGATTCAATCAAAGAAGCTTTATGATCCGAATAGTGAGCCAATTGATCAAGATGTGAAGTTTCAATTCTTGCAAGATAAGATCAACCGGCTCGAGAAGCAAGTGAGTTACTGATGTCGCGCTTTTTAGTTGTTTTTCTAGGTAGTTTTTCTAGCTTCTTTTGCATGTTTTCCCTTTGTGTTTGTGTGTTTTGCATAAGATTTCGGCTCTCTTTCGAGAGTTGGAGTCATTTGTGTGTTGTTTCATGTTGTGTAGGTATTTGGGGCTTTTTGGAGAAATTTTCATGCATCTTCGGAGCTTTCTAGGAACCGGTAGTTGTCGAGAGTCAAGATGTCAAGAGCCAAAATCCAAAGTTGCAACCAAGTGAGCCTCAATGGAGTCAGGAACTCAAAGAAAATCATGAAGCAAAAGGGCAAAAGCACCCAACAAAAGTCCAACCAATTGAAGCAAGACCGGAACAAAACGAAGAAAACTCCACGCCCTGTTGTAGGTCGGCGCCGACCACCCCCTGGTCGTGGCCGACCCCTCTTAGCATCCGAAGGTGAATCCGTGCGCTGCAAGTAAAACTTTTGGGCGGGATTTCGAAACCCGAAAAAGCAGGCGGCTGTGCAGGCTTGTGGCAGAGATGTGGCAGAGGAGGAAGCTTCCCTCTCTTGCTTTTGTGGGCTGCTACAAAGACCCATTTTGTCTCCCTTTCAAAGGAGCTTTTCCAAGGAGGGAAAAGGCTCAAGGGGAGAGAGAAGAGAGAGGGGGCTGGAAGAAGAAGAAGAAGAAGAAGAAGAAGAAGAACGTGTAGGAGAAGAAGAGGAGTGTGAGTGTGAGAGAGAACTTGTGAAGGGAGAGGTTGTAGAGAAGAAAGCTTGTTCTAGTTGTTGTTTAGGAGGAAGAGGAAGAAGACAATGGTGTTGTGAAGAAACTTGTGGGTTTGTCTCAGTTGTAAGTTTGAATCTTGTTTTTAATTGAAGTTGTTTGCCTTTGGATGATGATTTCCTCTTCCCTTTCTTTGTTTGTGTGTTTGATTATGTGTGAGTAGTTAGCTTGCTAGGGTTAGGGTGAAACCCACCATGAAAGTGCATTTGAAACCTTGATTGTTTGGATCCATGCTTAACTTGAATTCTCTACCCATAAATCCCTCTTGTGTGCTTAAAACCCTTGAAGAAGGGGGAATGTCCTTGTTTGCAACCTAATTGAAGAAGTTTTGTTTGTGAATGTGGACTGTCCGGGTTTGATGAAAGTCGAACCCTCCGAAGAACAAGTTGGATTGCATGTTAACCCTTTCATGTGAATGGAGGCTCTTGATGTGTTCTTTTGTGACGAAAGTCACCCATGAGGTTGTGAGTTGAGTTGGTCCTTTATCATTGTTTGAATGTATGCTTGTGGCGTGGTGAATCCCCTCCCCTAGTTGTTTTTCCTTGATTTTACAAAACCCATCTTCGTGCCCAGAAAAGGTTCGGCCGCGACCAGTTGCAGGGTCGGCCGCGACCTCCTCTGTGTTATTTTCCGTGTGTTTGTGAAGTCCTGTTCTGGGTCGGCATCGACCTCCCTAGGGTCGGCCTCGACCTATTCCTGAGACGTGTGTTTTGCCTTTGTTTGCTTGTTCTGCCTTGTTTTGTTTCTCTTTTGCCCTTTGTAGTATGATTGCTAGAATATAGAACTACTAACTCCCGTGGACGATCCTGACTTCGCTATACTCAGCGGGGTCTTGACAAATTTATTTGTTAAGGTTAAACCCTACCCAACAGTTACTACAAGTCCGTTGCCCCCACTTGTCAAGAATGTGGTTCCCAATCTCATACCACCGCTTCTTGTACAAATGTGGAACTCTTTGATGTTTGGGGTATAGACTTCATGGGACCCTTCCCCTCTTCGGGTCCCTATAAGTACATACTCGTGGCGGTTGATTATATTTCCAAATGGGTTGAAGCCGTGGCCACGAGAACAAATGATGCAAGAGTGGTGGCCAAGTTCATGAAGACAAACATCTTCCCCCGGTTTGGTGTACCCCGAGTTCTCTTTAGTGACGGTGGTTCACATTTCATTGAGAGGAGCTTTGAATCTCTTTTGACCAAGTATGGGGTCTCTCACAAGGTGGCCACACCTTACCACCCTCAAACTAGTGGTCAAGTGGAAGTTTCTAACCGGCAAATCAAGAGCATTCTTGAAAAGACGGTATCCCGATCAAGGAAGGATTGGTCCTCCAAGCTTGATGATGCTTTGTGGGCATACCGCACCGCCTACAAGACCCCACTCCGCACCACTCCTTTCAACCTAGTGTATGGCAAGTCATGCCACTTGCCCGTTGAGCTTGAACATAAAGCTTTGTGGGCTCTCAAGGAGCTCAACATGGACCTCGACGCGGCCGGAGCAAAAAGATTCATGGATTTGCAAGAATTGGAAGAATTGAGGCTCAAGGCGTATGAGAACTCAAAGATCTACAAGGAGAAGACAAAGAGGTGGCACGATAGAAAGCTTGTGCCCAAAAATATCAAGGAAGGTGACCGAGTACTCCTATTCAACTCTAGGTTTCGCCTCTTTCCCGGGAAATTGAGAACCCGGTGGAGTGGACCGTTCACGGTTCATCGTATGTACCCTCACGGCCCGGCCGACCTCATAGATGACAAAGGAGGAATTTTCAAGGTCAATGGCCACCGGTTGAAGAGGTACCATGAGAAGGTGGACCCCAATGAGGAAATCCGAGCCACTTGGGCTCTCACCACCGTCATCTAGCCAAGGTACCCCACGTCTAGCTCAAAGACGTTAAAGAAAGCGCTTTCCGGGAGGCAACCCATTGTTTCCTTTTTCTTAGTCTAGATAGGTAGTTTGCTTTGCATTTCCATAAGTATTTTGTAGGAACCCGAGGCTTCGGTAGGGTGCAAGAAGTTGGAGATGAAAGAACAAAGTGGTGGAAAGTCCCTTGGAACTGGTCGGCGCCGACCCCCTGGTGGTCGCGGCCGACCCCCTCTCTTCCAAATTCCACCACAATCCTTCCTAATTTTCCTTCCTCTACTCAAATCTCCCACAAAAACCCAGAAATTTCAACCCAACCATACCAAGAACCCACGACCCCGACCTCCCACGACCTCGGCTTCGACCCCTATTTTGCTTGCATTCATCTTGTTTAACACTCTTTTGAAAAATGGCATCATCCTCAAGGGCAACCAAGAAGCAAAAGAAAGGCAAGAATGTGGCGGTGATGGATGACGTGGTGATCCGAGACGAAGGACAAATGCAACTTTATGTGGACATGATGGCGGAGACGGTGAAGGCGAGGTCCTACTATCCCGATTCGCATGTGAGCCTTCATATGCAATCGGCGGTGGAGGAAGTGTTCCGCTTACTTGGAGCCGAACGACTCCTTGAGGACCCCGTCCCGAGACATTACCCGACGCTTACTTGTGAATTTGCCGCCAGTCTCACCATCTCGGGGCCACACTCGGCGGATTTTGGCAAGACCAAGATTGAATTTCAAATGGGCGGGATGAAGCACTCCACCACCATCACCAAGCTCAACAAGATGCTAGGCCTCCCTTCACCATCGGGAACCTATGCCATAAAGGACTTCCCCGTCCAAAAGATGTGGTCTTACATCGCCGGCAAAAGTGAAACCACAAGCAACCCTCATGCTCGGGACATTGCTAGCCCGGTTTTCAAGGTGATCTTGCGCATCCTCGGCGCCGCCATTTGGTGCAAGTACAAGCTCTCCCGCCCCACCTTGCGAGAGCTCGCGTGCTTGACCTCCATCCTCTTCACCAATGCTCCCACAATGAACTTGGCCTATGATTTCGTCCACAACATCATCAACCAACGAAGGAACCCGAATTTTACTATGTGTGGTTGGTTGGTGGTCCTCATCGCCCACGCCCTCAAGGTTGATCTTGCCCGCTACAACTCCAAGCCTGTGACCCGCATGGATGTCCGGTACTACTTGAATACCAAGGTGGTTGAGTGGACTGAGGCGATTGGCTACCACAACAACTTCATCGATCCTACCGAAGCCACTCACAAGGTCCGCCTCAACGACGAAAATTGTGAGTTGTTCTACCTCCCTAATTGGTATGATGCTTGGGCACCTTCGGAAGATCCCTCCCCCTACTATCAACTCCTCTCGGAAGATGAGCACGTAAGAAGACAGCCGAGTAGGTTCCCGAGAGATGGCCCAACCCCGCGCACAAGGCAAAAACGCGGAAGACGTGACTCCCTGGAAGGGGTCGGCGCCGACCACCCTGAGGTCGCCCACGACCACTTCCAGGAAGGTGGAGTTGCGCATGATGGGGTCGGCTTCGGGCAGAGCCAGGACGGCGGCGAGGCAGGGCAGAGCAACAATGATCCTATGGACTACACGATGGGTCCCCAACCCGGGTTGTTCCCATACTCCTCCAATCCTTCAGGATTCGAGTGGTCCGGTGGTCCACAATTCGAGCCTCAAGGTGGCGAGTCTAGCACCCAAGTTCCCCCCACCGTGGAGATGGTCAATGCCAAGATGGACGCCCTCGGTATTCAACAAAACTTCTTGTATTCCCAAATCCAACATCACCACGATCAAATTTTGGCCCGTTTCCAAGATGCAACTAGGGGCTTTGACAACTTCCGGGAAGAGTACTATGAAGACCGCCAAGCTCAATTTGCCTACAATGCTTGGCTTGCACAAAAGATGTTCCCGGACTCTCTGTTCCCTCAACCTCCCCCAAGATGAATCTTCTCTCCCAACGCTCCAAGCCCAAGTTAGTTTCTCTTTTCCCTCTCTTTACTTTTTAATCAATGGGGACATTGATGTTTAAGTATGGGGTGGTTTGGGAGATGCTACTTGTTTGTGTTGTGTTTTTGCATGTTTGTGTGTGTGTCTTTGCATGATTGAGTCTTTTCTTTTTGATTTTTATGATGAAAAAATACCCTTGCTAAGATGTCCTAGGATAGTGATCACAAGCATCATCATGTAATTCCTTGTAATTTGCTTTGAAAGATTGCCTACCATGATTTTGATTTTTGAATTTTGAGCATATAATGAACATTGAGCATGCATGATTCTAAGTGAAAAGCAATCCAACAAATTGAACCTAAGTGAGAAATCTTTTGGCCACAAGGAATGTATGCTTTATTCCTTGGTTTTTCATGTGTGATTTTTACTCTTCCATATGCATTTATCACTTGACAATTGATGGATCGTAAGTCAGTTAATGAGGGCGTCCTTAACTGGGTTAAGGGCGTCCTTTAGTGCAGCGGAAAATAGACTTAACAGAATACAAGATAAGTGGACACGAGTATTTATAGAGGAACCCCACTAAGACCAACTAGTCTTATGGGTAAACCTCTACCTCCGTTGGAGGATTTTCAATAGCCGTCCCTTATCTTATTAAGAGCGAGTCCTTATAACTTAGGCGAGTCGTTACACTTCTCTGAGCTAAGCGTCCGTCCTTAGCCTCACTAGTAACACTCCTTTCAACCTAACAAGTAACCTAACACTCTTAGCTATAAGGAAGCTATCACTCACGTCTCTCACGGTTCGTTGTGAGAGACAAACTACAACTCTAATTGAATGGAGGCTCTTGATGTGTTCTTTTGTGACGAAAGTCACCCATGAGGTTGTGAGTTGAGTTGGTCCTTTATCATTGTTTGAATGTATGCTTGTGGCGTGGTGAATCCCCTCCCCTAGTTGTTTTTCCTTGATTTTACAAAACCCATCTTCGTGCCCAGAAAAGGGTCGGCCGCGACCAGTTGCAAGGTCGGCCGCGACCTCCTCTGTGTTATTTTCCGTGTGTTTGTGAAGTCCTGTTCTGGGTCGGCATCGACCTCCCTAGGGTCGGCCTCGACCTATTCCTGAGACGTGTGTTTTGCCTTTGTTTGCTTGTTCTGCGTTGTTTTGTTTCTCTTTTGCCCTTTGTAGTATGATTGCTAGACTATAGAACTACTAACTCCCGTGGACGATCCTGACTTCGCTATACTCAGCGGGGTCTTGACAAATTTATTTGTTAAGGTTAAACCCTACCCAACAAATTGGCGCCGTTGCCGGGGAATTAGTTTAGTTTCTTGGTCTAACTTTCTTTTGGGTGAGGGACTAGCCCAAACCCCTATTTTGTTACTAATTTGTTTCTTTAGTGCTTTGTACGCAGGTGTATGCCCTCTAGTTCGCAAAGGGTGATTGACCGTTTCCCCTTTGATCCCGAAATAGAGAGAACCCTTCGCCGAAGACTAAGAGAACGAAAAGCAATGGCCGATGCTGAGGCTCTTGCTCGTCAAATGGCCGAACTTCGCGCTCAAATGGAGCGTATGCAAATGGAGCGTGATGCTCAAGCCGCAGCTGCGCGGCAAGAAAGAGAGGAGGCCGCCCGCCTCCGAGAGCAACTTGATGCTATTCCGAGGAACGCTAAGCAATACATGCATCCTGAGCTTAGGTTTCCCGAGTCCGCTATTGTGCTCCCGGCAATAGAGCGCGCTTTTGAGATCAAGTCCCACTTCATCACCCTTATCAAAAGATCTCAGTATGAAGGGAAGCCCACCGAATGCCCCATGGAGCACATCAAGAACTTCACCGATTTATGTGACACTATCGCCGCCGATGGTGTCTCACTCGAGTATGTTCTCCTCAAGGCGTTCAAGTGGTCTTTGTGTGGGAAAGCTCTTCATTGGCTCGAAAGTCTGCCCGCTAGATCCATCACTACATGGAAGGCTTTGCACGACTTATTCATGACGAAGTTCTTTCCACCGGCCAAGACCACCGAGCTAAGAAAGCGCATCACCTCCTACCATCAACTTCCCAACGAGACCTTTGTTGAAACATGGGAGAGATTCAAGGAGCTTCTTCGGCAATGTCCAACTCATGGGCAACCTCCTTATGTCCTTCAAGAAATATTCTTTCAAGGAATCAATGCCGCAACAAAAGACCGCATCAACCTCCACACCGATTGCGGTTTCATTGATATGGATCCCGACGAGGCATGGGGTCTCATGGACAAACTCACCAACTATGATGCCATGTACGGGACCCAACAAGCCGTCCGGATTCCACCAAGAAAGCTCTATGATCCCAATAGTGAGCCCATTGATCAAGATGTGAAATTCCAATTTATGCAAGATGAGATCAACAAGCTCAAGAAGCAAGTGAGCTACTTCAAGTCCGCCGGCCCTCCTTGTCAAGAGTGCGGTTCTCAATCACACACCGCCGCCTCTTGTACTAATGTGGAGCAAGTCCGGGCCGTCGAGGCTTATGCGGAGGCAAACTATATGAGAGGACCCTACCGAGGCCAAAACAATGTGTATGCGGGGAGGAACAACAACTATCCTCAATGGAATAACCATGGCCAAGGTCAAGGTTATCCACCTCCCCCGCACGAACAAAGGGCCCCTCCTTATAGACCTCCCGGTTATCAAGCGGAGCCATCATGGGTCCAAGAGTTGCAAGAAGGAATGATGCAAGGGGTGAGAACCGAGCTCACCACTCAGTTGAAGGGTGTCCATACAAGATTGGGAGATCTTGACACATGGAGAAAGAATGTAGACTCCCAACTTGGTGGTCTCGCGGCTCAAATCCCACGACCTTAAGGGCGCTTACCGGGCCACCCCGATGAGAACCCAAGAGGCCATATTGCCGCCGTTCACCTAAGAAGCGGGAAGAAGTTGCCGGACCGAGTTATAAGTGAAGAAACGGCGAACAAAGAGGACGAGACTCCCCTGGAACAGGTCGTGGCCGACCCCCCTATGGTCTCCACCGACCCTGTTCCTGCTACAGAGGAGGTCGCAGCCGACCACCCCCAGGTCGCTGCCGACCCTCCTCAGAGAATCCCGATTTCCGTCCCCTTACCTCCGACAACGAAGGTACTTCCCTACCCATCCAAAAAGGCTAATGATTTCACGGAGGGAAAGTTCAAACGCTTTGTGAAGGTCCTCCAAGGCCTCAACATCACCATTCCCTTTGCCGAAGCATTGAACGAGATGCCCGCCTACACCAAATTTCTCAAAGAAATCTTGTCAAAGAAGCGGTCAATGTCCGAATTGACCAATGAAGTGCGGTCCATTGAGCTCTCGGAAAAACTTGGTGATCCGGGTAAGTTTGCTATTACCATTGGCATAGGTGCTCACCGATTCAAAGCTTTATGTGATCTTAGTGCAAGTGCTAGTCTCCTCCCTCATTCTATATGGTCCAAGACCAACATGGGTCCTTTGGTCCCGGTGAACATGAGGCTTTATATGGCGGATGGCTCTTGTGTGCAACCCACCGGGATTGTTGACGACCTTCCTATCCAAGTCGGCAAGTTCTTTGTGCCCAATGACTTTATTGTGATGGAAATTCCGGAAGATCCCGTCGTCCCAATCATTCTTTGACGGCCGTTCCTTGCCACCGCCGGTGCCGTTATTGACGTGAAGAAGGGTCTCCTTACTTTTGAGATTGGAGAAGAGGTGGTAGAGTTCCGATTCAACCCTACCATGAAGGAGACCGGTGAAGTTATGGAGGTCAAAGCGTTGCTTGGAGAGTACACTAGTGAAGATGACGAAGAGGAAGCGGACCTCCCCTGTGATAGGTCGGAGCCGACCTTCCCTAGGTCGCCCGCGACCACCGACAGGATCTCGCCAACCTGTTTGATTGAAGATGAAGATGGCGAAGCGAAGGAGTTTCTGAAGGCGGATGAAGACGACGACATTATTACACCACCCCCGCCTACTCCGGAGCTTAAAACTCTCCCCGAGTCTTTGAGGTATGAGTTTCTTGGCCCTAATTCCACTTTTCCGGTTATTGTAAATGCAAATCTAAATGCGGAAGAAGTTGGAAAGTTGCTTGATGTTCTTAGGATTCATAGGAAAGCCATTGGGTACTCGCTTGAGGACTTGAGTGGACTTTCACCTTCCTTGTGTATGCATCGAATTTTTCTTGAGGATGGACATAGACCAACCATTGAGCATCAACGACGACTCAATCCAAACATGAAGGAAGTGGTAAAGAAGGAGATTTTTAGGATGCTTGATGCGGGAATCATATTCCCAATCTCGGATAGCAAATGGGTGAGCCCGGTTCATGTAGTTCCAAAGAAGAGCGGCCTCACCGTTGTGGAGAATGAGAAGGGCGAATTGATTCCTACTAGGACTACTACTAGTTGGCGCATGTGCATTGATTATAGGAAACTCAATAGTGCCACTAGGAAAGATCATTTTCCTTTGCCCTTTATTGACCAAGTGCTAGAGAGATTAGTCCTTCATGACTACTTTTGTTATCTCGATGGCTATAGTGGTTTTTGGCAGGTTCCAATACACCCCGATGACCAAGAGAAGACAACTTTCACATGCCCTTATGGAACGTTTGCTTATAGGAGAATGCCATTCGGACTGTGCAATGCACCCGCCACCTTCCAACGGTGCATGATGGCCATTTTCTCCGACATGATAGAGGACATTGTGGAGGTGTTTATGGATGACTTCTCGGTGTACGGTACCACTTTTGACTCTTGCCTTGCTAATCTTTCTAGAGTGCTTAAGAGATGTGAAGAAACCAATCTAGTGCTAAATTGGGAAAAATGTCACTTTATGGTTAGAGAAGGGATTGTCCTAGGACATGTAGTGTCTAAGAGGGGAATTGAAGTCGATCAAGCTAAAATTGAATTGATTGAAAAGTTGCCACCCCCCACTTCCGTAAAAGGGATTAGAAGCTTTCTAGGACATGCCGGATTTTATAGGAGGTTTATTCAAGACTTTTCGAAAATTTCCAAACCATTGACTAACCTCCTCATGAAAGATGTTGTGTTTGAGTTTTCTTCCGAGTGTCTTGAAGCTTTTCATAGGATCCGGGATGCTCTTGTGTCGGCTCCTATCATGCAACCGCCGGATTGGACACTCCCCTTCGAGATCATGTGTGATGCAAGTGACTATGCCGTAGGCGCGGTTCTTGGGCAAAGAAAAGAGAAGAAGCTTCATGCCATCTACTATGCAAGCAAGACGCTTGATGAGGCCCAAGGCAAGTACACAACGACGGAGAAAGAGTTTCTAGCCGTGGTGTTCGCATTTGAGAAGTTCCGTTCTTACTTGGTTGGCTCGAAAGTGATAGTCTACACCGACCACGCGGCTGTCGGTTACCTCATGGACAAGAAGGATGCTAAACCACGCTTGCTCCGGTGGATGCTCCTCCTTCAAGAGTTTGATCTAGAGATACGAGACAAGAAGGGAGCGGAAAACCTTGTGGCGGATCACCTTTCGAGGCTACCAGTCGAGCACATCACAGAGTCCGGAATCGTGGTCCCAATCAACGACTCCTGCCTGGACGAAACTCTTCTATGCTGCGAAGTGACGCGAGAAGAAGGCTCCTGGAGTAGGTCGGCCCCGACCCCCTGTTGGTCGGCAACGACCTCCTCTGCCCCTTCTCCGGTTGTTGATGATGGTCGTGGCGGTATGCAAGCGGCCCCGCGCGAGGTCGCCCAAGGTCACATCTTTTACCTCTCTTGTGTACTTCCTAATCCTCCTTCCCCTTCTCCCATTTTGCACTCAATAGATGCTATTAAGGGGGTGCAAGCCCCGTGGTTTGCGGATTTTGCCAATTATGTTGTAGGTGGCATTGTTCCGGATGGATTGAACTCTCAAGGCATGAAGAAATTCCTCCACGACGTCAAGCGCTACTATTGGGATGATCCTTACTTGTTCAAGCAAGGAAGTGATCACATCTTTAGACGTTGTGTGCCGGATGAAGAGATAGAGGGAGTGATCCGTCATTGCCACACTCTTCCGACGGGAGGCCACGCTAAAGGATTCAAGACCACCGCGAAGATCCTTCAAAGTGGACTTTATTGGCCAACCATCTTCAAGGATGTGCAAGCTTATGTGACCACTTGTGGTGAATGCCAAAGGGCGGGCAACATTACATGGAGGAACGAAAACCCGCTCAACGGAATTTTAGAAGTGGAACTCTTTGATGTTTGGGGTATAGACTTCATGGGACCCTTCCCCTCTTCGGGTCCCTATAAGAACATACTCGTGGCGGTTGATTATGTTTCCAAATGGGTTGAAGCCGTGGCCATGAGAACAAATGATGCAAGAGTGGTGGCCAAGTTCATGAAGACAAACATCTTCCCCCGGTTTGGTGTACCCCGAGTTCTCATTAGTGACGGTGGTTCACATTTCATTGAGAGGAGCTTTGAATCTCTTTTGACCAAGTATGGGGTCTCTCACAAGGTGGCCACACCTTACCACCCTCAAACTAGTGGTCAAGTGGAAGTTTCTAACCGGCAAATCAAGAGCATTCTTGAAAAGACGGTATCCCGATCAAGGAAGGATTGGTCCTCCAAGCTTGATGATGCTTTATGGGCATACCGCACCGCCTACAAGACCCCACTCCGCACCACTCCTTTCAACCTAGTGTATGGCAAGTCATGCCACTTGCCCGTTGAGCTTGAACATAAAGCTTGTGGGCTCTCAAGGAGCTCAACATGGACCTCGACGCGGCCGGAGCAAAAATATTCATGGATTTGCAAGAATTGGAAGAATTGAGGCTCAAGCCGTATGAGAACTCAAAGATCTACAAGGAGAAGACAAAGAGGTGGCACGATAGAAAGCTTGTGCCCAAAAATATCAAGGAAGGTGACCGAGTACTCCTATTCAACTCTAGGTTTCGCCTCTTTCCCGGAAAATTGAGAACCCGGTGGAGTGGACCGTTCACGGTTCATCGTATGTACCCTCACGGCCCGGCCGACCTCATAGATGACAAAGGAGGAATTTTCAAGGTCAATGGCCACCGGTTGAAGAGGTACCATGAGAAGGTGGACCCCAATGAGGAAACCCGAGCCACTTGGGCTCTCACCACCGTCATCTAGCCAAGGTACCCCACGTCTAGCTCAAAGACGTTAAAGAAAGCGCTTTCCGGGAGGCAACCCGTTGTTTCCTTTTTCTTAGTCTAGATAGGTAGTTTGCTTTGCATTTCCATAAGTATTTTGTAGGAACCTGAGGCTTCGGTAGGGTGCAAGAAGTTGGAGATGAAAGAACAAAGTGGTGGAAAGTCCCCTGGAACTGGTCGGCGCCGACCCCCTGGTGGTCGCGGCCGACCCCCTCTCTTCCAAATTCCACCACAATCCTTCCTAATTTTCCTTCCTCTACTCAAATCATCCACAAAAACCCAGAAATTTCGACCCAACCATACCAAGAACCCACGACCCCGACCTCCCACGACCTCGGCTTCGACCCCTATTTTGCTTGCATTCATCTTGTTTAACACTCTTTTGAAAAATGGCATCATCCTCAAGGGCAACCAAGAAGCAAAAGAAAGGCAAGAATGTGGCGGTGATGGATCACGTGGTGATCCGAGACGAAGGACAAATGCAACTTTATGTGGACATGATGGCGGAGACGGTGAATGCGAGGTCCTACTATCCCGATTCGCATGTGAGCATTCATATGCAATCGGCGGTGGAGGAAGCGTTCCGCTTACTTGGAGCCGAACGACTCCTTGAGGACCCCGTCCCGAGACATTACCCGGCGCTTACTTGTGAAATTGCCGCCACTCTCACCATCTCGGGGCCACACTCGGCGGATTTTGGCAAGACCAAGATTGAATTTCAAATGGGCGGGAAGAAGCACTCCACCACCATCACCAAGCTCAACAAGATGCTAGGCCTCCCTTCACCATCGGGAATCTATGCCATAAAGGACTTCCCTGTCCAAAAGATGTGGTCTTACATCGCCGGCAAAAGTGAAACCACAAGCAACCCTCATGCTCGGGACATTGCTAGCCCGGTTTTCAAGGTGATCTTGCGCATCCTCGGCGCCGCCATTTGGTGCAAGTACGAGCTCTCCCGCCCCACCTTGCGAGAGCTCGCGTGCTTGACCTCCATCCTCTTCACCAATGCTCCCACATTGAACTTGGCCTATGATTTCGTCCACAACATCATCAACCAACGAAGGAACCCGAAATTTACTATGTGTGGTTGGTTGGTAGTCCTCATCGCCCACGCCCTCAAGGTTGATCTTGCCCGCTACAACTCCAAGCCCGTGACCCGCATGGATGTCCGGTACTACTTGAATACCAAGGTGGTTGAGTGGACTGAGGCGATTGGCTACCACAACAACTTCATAGATCCTACCGAAGCCACTCACAAGGTCCGCCTCAACGACGAAAATTGTGAGTTGTTCTACCTCCCTAATTTGTATGATGCTTGGGCACCTTCGGAAGATCCCTCCCCCTACTATCAACTCCTCTCGGAAGATGAGCACGTAAGAAGACAGCCGAGTAGGTTCCCGAGAGATGGCCCAACCCCGCGCACAAGGCAAAAACGCGGAAGATGTGACTCCCTGGAAGGGGTCGGCGCCGACCACCCTGAGGTCGCCCACGACCACTTCCAGGAAGGTGGAGTTGCGCATGATGGGGTCGGCTTCGGGCAGAGCCAGGACGGCGGCGAGGCAGGGCAGAGCAACAATGATCCTATGGACTACACGATGGGTCCCCAACCCGGGTTGTTCCCATACTCCTCCAATCCTTCGGGATTCGAGTGGTCCGGTGGTCCACAATTCGAGCCTCAAGGTGGCGAGTCTAGCACCCAAGTTCCCCCCACCGTGGAGATGCTCAATGCCAAGATGGACGCCCTCGGTATTCAACAAAACTTCTTGTATTCCCAAATCCAACATCACCACGATCAAATTTTGGCCCGTTTCCAAGATGCAACTAGGGGCTTTGACAAATTCCGGGAAGAGTACTATGAAGACCGCCAAGCTCAATTTGCCTACAATGCTTGGCTTGCACAAAAGATGTTCCCGGACTCTCCGTTCCCTCAACCTCCCCCAAGATGAATCTTCTCTCCCAACGCTCCAAGCCCAAGTTAGTTTCTCTTTTCCCTCTCTTTACTTTTTAATCAATGGGGACATTGATGTTTAAGTATGGGGTGGTTTGGGAGATGCTACTTGTTTGTGTTGTGTTTTTGCATGTTTGTGTGTGTGTCTTTGCATGATTGAGTCTTTTCTTTTTGATTTTTATGATGAAAAAATACCCTTGCTAAGATGTCCTAGGATAGTCATCACAAGCATCATCATGTAATTCCTTGTAATTTGCTTTGAAAGATTGCCTACCATGATTTTGATTTTTGAATTTTGAGCATAAAATGAACATTGAGCATGCATGATTCTAAGTGAAAAGCAATCCAACAAATTGAACCTAAGTGAGAAATCTTTTGGCCACAAGGAATGTATGCTTTATTCCTTGGTTTTTCATGTGTGATTTTTACTCTTCCATATGCATTTATCACTTGACAATTGATGGATCGTAAGTCAGTTAATGAGGGCGTCCTTAACTGGGTTAAGGGCGTCCTTTAGTGCAGCGGAAAATAGACTTAACAGAATACAAGATAAGTGGACACGAGTATTTATAGAGGAACCCCACTAAGACCAACTAGTCTTATGGGTAAACCTCTACCTCCGTTGGAGGATTTTCAATAGCCGTCCCTTATCTTATTAAGAGCGAGTCCTTATAACTTAGGCGAGTCGTTACACTTCTCTGAGCTAAGCGTCCGTCCTTAGCCTCACTAGTAACACTCCTTTCAACCTAACAAGTAACCTAACACTCTTAGCTATAAGGAAGCTATCACTCACGTCTCTCACGGTTCGTTGTGAGAGACAAACTACAACTCTAATTGATTTGTGGTTTGTTTTGGATTTGATGTGGTTGGACTTTCTTTCTCTTGCTTCAAGCTCACTTGATCTTCTTGATCTTCGTTCGTGTTCTTGAATGCTTCGGGAGAGCTTGAGAGAAAGTCTTCAAAGTCCACTCTTGCACACACACATCTCTCTACAGCTATGCATACTCCTTGGAGAGTATTTATAGCGGAAGTGATTCTTGTCCTCTAGCGTCCTCTGAGACTTGGCAGGATCCTCGATCTTTGATCAACGGTGCGATGAGCGTCTTGAGGAGGTCAACTCTGTTGACGCTTGGGAAGCCTCCGCGTGGGTAGGGGACCATTGCTGGGAAAGCGACGTCTTTGGCATTGTCTACACGTGCCCAGACAAAGGAAGCTTCCTTCTGAGGACTAAGGCCGGACGATGATGTAATCATGTTGGGGCGGCCTTGATTTGAATTTGAACTTCGTCCGTATTTTGGCGCGCGTCCCTTCTTGATGAGGACTCCGTCCTATCTTGCGCAGGGACTCCGCCAATTACGTTTAGCTTTGGAAGTTCTGGTAACATGCGTCCCTACAGCATAGGGACTGCTGTTCACTTGTTGTCCTTTTCGCTCATGTGCGTCCACTGGACTTACCTGAGATTAAAACTTGGACAACTTATCAAATACATTTGAGTTTGTCATTATCAAAACAAGGGACGATTATTATTGGTTTAGATATTAACGACTGACGTCCTTAATATCGTCCCAACAATTTCCCCCTTTTTGATGATGACAAACTCTTTCAAATAATGCACACAGAAGTAAAGCTTTTAGCATGAGGAACTACACTTTGATTTTCTTTTCAGCTTAGATTGGCATGCAACACATTCTTTTAAGTGCGTTCTATTTTATTCCTAACTAACGACCTTTTGACTTGGCCGAAATTCCCCCTGAACACATGCTTTCTATGATAACTTAAGGACAATCGCATCTCTGCAAAACTATACTTCCCCCTTTTGGCATCATCGAAAAGGAGAACAAGTCGAAAAGCATGCAAGCACAAAGTCATAACTAAAGAAAGGTACGCTTAGACAAAATGAAGCACAAATGTAGTGAATGGCATTCAGAATGAGAAACGAGAACGTTCATTACAGACATTCACAACAAGTGTTCAAAACGGGGACAGCGTCCCATTGTCTTAACAAAAACTCAAGAAATGATAAATTGTTTCAGGGTTAGAGAGGGGGGGAGGTGATCATTTTCTGGGAAAGCTTGCCAAGGGCTTTGAGGTGTTGCTCCTGAAGATGGTTGTTCTGGGCAAGGAGCTCGTTGTTGCGCTCAAGAAGGTCTGTGTGGACGTGAAGTGTGTCGTGAACCTGCTGAATTAGATCAATCATGATGCACTGGTTCTCGATCATCATGCCCATCAGATACTTCATAGAGTGCCTCTCAGCCTCATCAGGGACGCTCATACCATCGAGCTCGTCCTCGTCATCAGCAGCGTCCTCAGCTGGCGTCCCAACTACTTGGACATTTTCAGCTTCGTGATCTCCTTCTCCAGGTTCAGCAGCAGCAGCAGCTTGAGCTCTCCTCTCAGCTTCGGCTTTCCTTTCAGCCTCTTTCCGTTCCTTGTCCAGTTGGCGCTTAACGGACGGAAGGGGCTCATCACACCTGAGTTTCCCAACTGGAGGGAGTGTAATTTGCCTGACGTCCCAATGAATGCCAAAGGAACGCTCTTGTTTAGGAGCATAGAGTCCCTGCTGCTTCAGAATTTGCTTGACCAAGCCGGGGAAAGGAAGAGAGTGCCTGCCTCCTGTGCACTTGCCCATGTGTTCCAAGATTACTCGGGGCAAGTTTATCGGCTTGCGTTCCAAGAAAGCGTCCAAGAGAATACTATCAGTGATCTGAACAATGGACTTCTTCTCTTGGCGGGGGACGACCATGCGCACAATGAAGTGATGCGCAAGGACGCCCGTCTTGGTGAGGCAATGAGCAACTCTGTCCTTAGCAGCTGGCTGTCTCCCATTGAATATTCTGTTGAGGATTTCATCTTGGGAGAAACGGCCAAAGTTTTTGCACGGCAGATCGTGCAGAGCATCTTGCGGAGAAGGACGTAGGCCTAGCATTTTGCGGACGGTGCCCTCAGCAACTGAGTACTCGTCCCCATCGATTTCAAAAGTCCCCTGAGGCTTCCCGTTTACTTCTGTGATTTCGAACTTTGAGTAGAAACGGAGAACCTCATCAGGGTCAACATCAGCGGCCTCAGCGCCCAAGTGCGTCCAACCCTGGAACTGAAGAAGACCCAAGAACTCTTGGCGCTGGTTCTCTGCCAGAAACTCGGCGGTGAAGAGGAGCGGCGATAGGATTTTCTTGAAGCGTTTCTGCTTGGAGCCATTGCTCACGGTCACTTCATCACCACCATCTTCTTCATCTCCATCTCCCTCCTCTTCCTCAGGTTCCTCATCCTGGGGAGGGGCGTCCTCGTCATCGGAGGCTTCGTTCCGTTGTTCTTGGAACTCAACCATTGCAGTGTCCTCAGCTGTGGACGCCTGTTCTGTGGGAGGCGCGTCCACCGCTGGAGTCCTTGCCAAGGACTCTGTGGGAACGGATGGAGAAGACGTCCCTTGAACTTGAGCAGCTTCTTCGACGGCCGGAGCAGGCGGAGGAGGAGGAGGAGGAGGAGAAGCTCTAAGGGGAGAGGGAGAGGGAGTGCGGAGCTTAGCTTTTGGGGGGGGGAGCAGAGGAGGAGCTGGGCGGAACCACTGAGATCGGTTTCACCTTGAGCGGAGCAGAGGGAGGAGGCGGCAGAGTAGCAGGGGTAGCATCCTTGGCCTGGACCTGGACTTGTGGAGCGTCCTTGGCCTGGACTTGAGGAGCGTCCTCTACCCTTGGAGGAGGAGGAGGGAGTTGACGAAGGTCCTGCATACTCGCTTGGATCGCCTTCTCAACGGCTGCTTTCTCTGCTTGCTCTTGCTCTTGGCGCGCCTTCTCCTCTTTTGCCAGTTGAATTTCGGAGAGGCGAATGGCGGCCATTTCTTCATCCGTGACGCCCTCAAGCTGAGCAGAGGTCTTGAGGCGTCGTTTTGGGGCAGGAGGAGGGGAGGAAGGGACTGGGGTTACTTGGGAGGAGGAGGGAGGCCCTTTGAGTTGGAGTTGTTGAGAGGGAGGGGGAGAGGACGGCCTTTTCCTCTTCTGGGACGGGACGGAGCCCGCAGGAGCTACCAAAAACTCCATGATATCGGGGAGAAGTTTGGCGAGCTCGTCGACCGTCCCTTTAAACGCGTCGGAAATGATTGCCGGTCCCATGAAGGGGGGGTTTTTGAAGTTGGTCTCTTGGAGGCGGGGCTTGACATAAGTCGTCATGAAGTAATGCATGAGCCTCTGGGTTTTGGGAGGGTAGTCCTGGATGGACGCCCTATGGCAAATATTGGCAAGGGTTTTGGGTTCCTTTTCAAGCCAGTCCTCAACGAGAGGGTCAAGAGGAGGACGGCGTTTGGGTTGGGATGGAAGGCCAAAAGTGGTGCCTTTGCCAGCGATCCCTTCGTCGGACTCCGGCTCAGGTTTGAAGGGCTTCTCCAGAAATGAGAACCGCTTCTGTTGGGATTTGGATTGGGGGCGGGGTTGTTGTCTTTGAGGTGGAGGTTGGGAGCGAAGGGGCTTAGGAGGGGTGTTGGAGTGGCGGCGCTGGGTGCTTTGAGAGGAGGAAAGGTGGCGAGGGGGTTCTTGTCGGCCGGAAGGTCTGCCTCTCGACTCCATTAATGACCGGCCTTTCACCGGAGGAGATCTCGAAGAGCTAGTGTTTTTCGCTGCCGACGAGGGTGAGGGATTCTTTGAGGCTCTTGTGTTGGCCATTTTTGAGATGGGTTAAATAGGAGAGGATTAGGGTTTGGAGAGAGATTTCGGGATTCGGTTGAAGATTTGGAAGATCTTTGAGATTTCTAAAAGTGTGCAAACAGCAGATGAGCGAAGAAAGGTTTTCGGAGTGCACAGGTGGGTATATATAGGAAGAAGACGAAGTTGGACGGTCAAGGGTAACAGGGTCTTTACACACAGCTTCCTCCACCCGCCTTCCCACGCGTGGCTTTCTTCTTTGCTAAGGAATACAGCTGTTGAGCACTGTTTGCGCATATCCCGAGATTTTCGCTGACGATTCGCTAAAACGGTTTACCTTCCCAATTTCAACCATTCAAACTTCTCACAACTGCAAAGGACTCTGACCTGACGTCCTTTCAACACACAACACTACACAACACAGAACTGAACCACGGCGTCCCATTCACTGATCTCAACCTCTGTAATTAGAACTCTGTACAGACAACTCTCAGCTCTTAGCACGCGTCCCTTTGATCACTTAGAACCATTTTTGAAAATCAAGCAAGTACGTCCCGTAAAGGTGAAACAAGAAATGCTCATAGGACGCGTTTGCAAGATTCTCGGCTTGGGTAAGCTTAGAGTTCCCATCATTTCGGCTTATGATGAGGGTAGGGTGATCAGGGATACTCTTGAGATGAAAAGCGAAATGAATACCATTCAAGGACACAAGCGAATACATATATCTTAGACTAGCGTCCTTTAAAGATGACTTTAATGCATGACACACCTTAAAACAAGTTCTCAACAAGACATAGCCAATCATGGAGGGAATAATAGAACGGGACTTGATCATTTAAAAGTTATCATCCCCAAGAGCAACCGGAGGTGCTCGTAGGGACGTCTATCAAGTGCTTTTGTGAAAATATCGGCCACTTGGTCCTCAGTCCTAACATGATCCACTCTAATTAATCCAAGTTCAACATTATCACGAAGAAAGTGATGCCTTATGTGAATATGCTTCGTCCTAGAATGATGAACGGGATTTTTGGCAATACTTATAGCACTGGTGTTGTCACACAAGATAGGGACTGTGTTGAGGAACGTACCATAATCTTCAAGTTGGTACTTGATCCATAGGACTTGTGAGCAGCACGAAGCAGCAGCAACGTACTCAGCTTCCGCAGTTGAGAGTGCCACGGAGTTTTGCTTTTTGGATCCCCAAGATACAAGGCATGAGCCAAGGAATTGTGCCATTCCTGAGGTGCTCTTCCTATCCACCACATGGCCAGCGTAATCTGCGTCAGAGTAAGCTACCAGGTTCAGGGACGTCCTTCTGGGATACCATAGACATAGGTCATCCCGTCCCTTGAGATATCTGAAGATTCTTTTGACCTCTTGCATATGGGACTCCTTTGGATTTGCTTGGAATCGAGCGCACAAGCATACAGCGAACATGATGTCGGGACGACTTGCCGTAAGATATAGCAAGGACCCTATCATTCCTCTGTAGAGCTTTTGATCTACACTCTTGCCTTCTTCATCAGCATAGAGGCGAGTGTTTGGGGAGATGGGAGTATCAATGGGTTTTGAAGAGTTCATCCCATACTTCTCAAGCATTTCACGGATGTACTTTTGTTGATGAATCCGCGTCCCATCTTTGAGCTGAGTGATTTGGAGTCCCAAGAAGAAGTTGAGTTCTCCTCGTGTGTACCCGTTGGACAAGAGGAAGGACGCAAACCTATCGTACCATGCACGAGGGGCTTGCTTGAGTCCATAGAGTGCCTTGTCCAAGAAGTACACATGATCTGGGTGATCAGCGTCCTCAAATCCTGGAGGTTGAGCGACGTACACTTCTTCTTTGAGCTTGCCGTTGAGAAAGGCTGTCTTGACGTCCATTTGAAAAAGCTTGAACCCTTTGTGAGCGGCAAAGGCGATGAGGAGGCGAATGGCTTCAATCCTGGCGACAGGAGCGAAGGTTTCATCATAATCGATCCCTTCCTCTTGCCTATAGCCTTGAGCCACAAGCCTTGCTTTGTTTCTTGACACGCGACCATTCTCATCAAGCTTGTTCTTGTAGACCCATCTCGTCCCTATTATGTTTTTGTTTCTCGGACGAGGGACAAGGGTCCAAACCTTATTTCTTTCGAATTGATTAAGTTCCTCTTGCATGGCCTGAATCCAATCAGCGTCCTGGAGTGCTTCCTTTATGTTCTTAGGTTCAACCAAGGACACAAAGGCGTTGAAGGCACAGAACGCTATGTTAGCATTAAGGGACTGATTCACGGCTGATCTTGTTTGAACTCCTTTTGACATATCTGAGATGATTTGATCCGTTGAATGAAGTCTCGAAAGATGGGATCCCTTATGAGTATCGTCCCTTACAAGAGTACATCTAGGGTCCGTCCAATCAGATTCATCTGAGTCAAACCCGTCGTCTTTATTGAGAATTTCATAGAGTTCCCCCTCAGGTTGAGCGTCCTCTTCTTGACGCTGTTCTCCTTGTAGGCTTGATTCAGCGACCTCATGTTGAGCTGGAGATTCACTTTGAGATGGAACTTCCTGAACAACACTGGGAACTTCTACTGAGACTTCTTCAGGATTTTGAGTAGCGTCCTTAGGAACATAGTATTTTCCAGAGGACCCGAAATCAACTTCATCATCGGAGTCATCCTGCTGCAGAGGAGATGAGCGTTCTTTCTTACTTGGTTTATCTTTGTGAGAAGAACTTTCTTTAAACACAACATGAATGCTCTCCTCAAGCTTTAGAGTTCGTTTATTGAAAACTCTATACGCTTTACTGGTGAGGGAGTATCCAAGGAATATGACTTCATCACTTCTTGCGTCAAACTTTCCAAGTCTTTCTTTATCATTGTTGTGAACAAAGCACTTGCATCCAAAGACTCTGAGATAGTCGATGCGAGGCTTTCTTCCATTCAGCAACTCATAGGACGTCTTCTTCAGCAAAGGACGGATCATGGCTCGATTGATAATGTAGCACGCTGTAGCAATAGCTTCAGCCCAGAAGTACTTGGGGACGCTACTGGCTAAGAGCATAGTCCTTGCCATATCCTCCAGCGTCCTATTCTTTCTTTCCACCACTCCATTTTGTTGAGGAGTCCTTGGAGCTGAGAAGTTGTGAGAGACTCCATGTTGATCACAGTAGGCCACGAACTCTGAGTTTTGAAACTCCGTCCCATGGTCTGATCTTATGGATTTGAGAGGCGTCTCAAGCGCAACTTCCACTTGTTTGATGAAGACTTTGAATGCGTTGAAGCAATCTGTTTTTGAAGCTAAGAAAAGAACCCAGGTGAATCGAGAAAAGTCATTTACAAGGACATAGATATACCTCTTTCCACCATAGCTTAACGTCTTCATTGGTCCACAAAGATCCATATGGAGAAGTTCCAAAGGTTTCTTTGTGCTGACATCGTTCTTTGACTTAAAGGACGTTCTTGTCTGCTTCCCTTTGATACATGCTTCACACTGTTCAATTTTCTCAGGATCAATTTGGGGAAGACCTTTCACAAGATTTCTTTGATGAAGCTTGAGGATTGTGCTTGGTCCAGCATGGCCAAGTCGGCGATGCCAGAGGTCAGCGTCCTCCTTTGACACAGATAAGCACAACTCAGATTTTGGCTTGAACTCCTGATTGAAGATGTAGACATTGTTCTTTCGGACTCCTTTGAGGACGACTTTGTTGGATTTCTTGTTGATGACGAGGCACTCCTTTGAGTCAAATGTAACTAAGTTTTCACCTTGATCACACATTTGAGAGACGCTTAGGAGGTTGAAGCCAAGTCCTTCAACAAGGCTAACATTTGTCGCTTTGATAGACGGATTGAGAATAGCAGTTCCCGTCCCTTTGATCTTTCCTTTGCCCTTGTTGCCAAACGAGACAGTTCCTCCCGTGGCGCTACTTTGGATAGAAGTGAGATGGATCTGGCTTCCTGTCATATGGTTTGAGGCGCCACTATCAATGATCCATGGGCGTCCCCTCACTTCCACCTGCCAAAACAAGGTTAGTGTATGGCGACCCAGGCAAGGTGTTCCTTACCTGGTTCGTTACAGAAATAGAACTCTGGTTCTGGCATGTAGTCACTTATATTCACATCATTTGAAATAGCATGCTTTCTGAAAGAACTCTTAGATCGTCTAGGACGTCTAGGGTTGGCCTTAGGAACGGACTTATCATTTTCAATGTTATTCCTAGCAGCTTTGCCACTTTCAATGTCGTTCTTCAGTTTCAGGCAATCATATTTGAAGTGATCTCCTTTTCCACAGTACCAACACGTCCTATAGTAAGTACCAAGGTAGTACTTCTTGTTGGAACGTTGGATTTTGTTCTTTTTCATCTTTTCAGGGTTACAAACTTTTGAACGTTCCCCCTTAGCAATCTTCTTATAGATCCTATGACTAGTGGAGTTAGTGTAATAGTCCCTTTTACCTTTCTCTCCACTCTCTAGGACTCGAATTCTTTCAAGAAGGTTCTTGGTCTTTTCCCTTTATAATTCAAGTTCTGAGGTTTTGCTAGCCTCAAAGTCACTAGGGAGAGAGTTCCTAGTGTCAGACTCGTATCCTAGTCCTCTTTTGGCTGGGACAAACACCATTGGTTGAACTACCTCAGTTACCGGGCTCTTCCCTAACACTTTCACCTCTTCCCTAAGCTTAGCGTTCTCTAGCTTGAGGCACATCACTTCAGTTTTCAGGGATTTAACTTCGACATACGAGGACTCTAGTTGTAACGAAACTGTAGCACAGTTCTCACATTCAACTAGCCTATTTTCACTTTCAAGTTCAAGTTCATCCATTCTATGTTGCATAACAACGCTCTCTTCCATGATTCTTTTAATGAGCTTAATAAGTTTGGTTTTGGAACAATTCTCTAAGGAGTTCATCATGGATTCACGAGTTACCTCTTGTTCCTTTTCAGAAGCGTCCTCTTCAAGAACTGGGGCGTCCTCCACAGCCATGTACGCCACTTGCTCATTATCTGAGGCGTCCTCTACGGCTATGTACGCCACTGGTCCTTCTGGTTCTTCATCATCAGAACTCACATTATCCCATGCGGCTTCGCACGCTCCCAAGAGAGCTTTCATCTTCATTTCTTTTGAGTTTAGTCCCGTAGTACACCTTTTAGCAAAGTGTCCTTTCTTGTTACATTTGTAGCAAGTAAGTTCCTTCATCTCTGCCTCTGTATACTTGGCACTCTCCTTTTTGTAAGGCATCTTGTGTTTCTTGGAATCTCTGGCCTTTTTACCCCATAAGCGAGCAACTTTGTGTAGAAGGGCAATCTCTTCCTCTTCTTCCAGTTGTTCCTTAGTCTTGCTTTCCTTTTCTTTCAAAGCTTGAGCACGCATCCTTTCACGATTCTCATTTTTATTTGCTTCCACCATTAGGGCAATATCTCTTTGGTGGCGCAGATACTCAGCGTACTCTGGAGTTGACGTCATCAAGGCAAGATCTGTCTGGGGGTTTCTAGCCAACTCAGCCATATCAGCTTCCCTTCTCGCTTCATAGCCTCTCAGCTTCCCATAGATCTCTTCCATATCCAGGGTTTTGTTGGCTGTGTTCTCCTTGAACGTAGTCCTATCAAAATTCCATTTTCCTGTAAGCCCATCAATGACTACTCCGACTCTGTTTCTCATTGAGACTTCAGCTTCTGGGATGCCTAAATTTCGCATCTTGATCACAAGAGCTTCAAAGCGGTATGAGTAGTCCTTGACAGATTCGTTAGGAAGCATTCTGAAGGCATAGAACTCTCGTTTGATTTCAAGCTTGACGTCTTCCTTCATCTCTGCCGTACCCACATGGTACTTCTCAAGAGCTTCCCATTGTAGTTTGGCTGTTGCCAAATTGCTAACTCGGGTGGCGTCCCTTTCGCAGAGGGACGCTTGAAGGAAGCATATAGCCTTAGCGTTTGTTTCCAAAAGCTTGAATTCGTCAGGACCCCACTCGTCCTCTTTGTCTTTCTTGTCATCAGGGATGGTAAGGTCACCCTTCATGATCATTCTCCAGCATTGATAATTCTGACTTCTGCAAAAGTTCTCGAAGCGGATCTTCCAGCGGTTGAAGTTGCCGTCCGTCAGACGAGGAGGCTTTACAAAAGAGATTCCAATAGGTTCCATGTCCATCTTGTACCTGCAACTCAACAAAAATCTAGAGCGCCTGCTCTGATACCAATTGATGGATCGTAAGTCAGTTAATGAGGGCGTCCTTAACTGGGTTAAGGGCGTCCTTTAGTGCAGCAGAAAATAGACTTAACAGAATACAAGATAAGTGGACACGAGTATTTATAGAGGAACCCCACTAAGACCAACTAGTCTTATGGGTAAACCTCTACCTCCGTTGGAGGATTTTCAATAGCCGTCCCTTATCTTATTAAGAGCGAGTCCTTACAACTTAGGCGAGTCGTTACACTTCTCTGAGCTAAGCGTCCGTCCTTAGCCTCACTAGTAACACTCCTTTCAACCTAACAAGTAACCTAACACTCTTAGCTATAAGGAAGCTATCACTCACGTCTCTCACGGTTCGTTGTGAGAGACAAACTACAACTCTAATTGATTTGTAGTTTGTTTTGGATTTGATGTGGTTGGACTTTCTTTCTCTTGCTTCAAGCTCACTTGATCTTCTTGATCTTCGTTCGTGTTCTTGAATGCTTCGGGAGAGCTTGAGAGAAAGTCTTCAAAGTCCACTCTTGCACACACACATCTCTCTACAGCTATGCATACTCCTTGGAGAGTATTTATAGCGGAAGTGATTCTTGTCCTCTAGCGTCCTCTGAGACTTGGCAGGATCCTCGATCTTTGATCAACGGTGCGATGAGCGTCTTGAGGAGGTCAACTCTGTTGACGCTTGGGAAGCCTCCGCGTGGGTAGGGGACCATTGCTGGGAAAGCGACGTCTTTGGCATTGTCTACACGTGCCCAGACAAAGGAAGCTTCCTTCTGAGGACTAAGGCCGGACGATGATGTAATCATGTTGGGGCGGCCTTGATTTGAATTTGAACTTCGTCCGTATTTTGGCGCGCGTCCCTTCTTGATGAGGACTCCGTCCTATCTTGCGCAGGGACTCCGCCAATTACGTTTAGCTTTGGAAGTTCTGGTAACATGCGTCCCTACAGCATTGGGACTGCTGTTCACTTGTTGTCCTTTTCGCTCATGTGCGTCCACTGGACTTACCTGAGATCAAAACTTGGACAACTTATCAAATACATTTGAGTTTGTCATTATCAAAACAAGGGACGATTATTATTGGTTTAGATATTAACGACTGACGTCCTTAATATCGTCCCAACAACAATGGCATGCTTATTCTTGATTTGAAACCAACGAAGATGCATTCATTACTTGTTAGATCAAATGATATTGAACTTGTTTCATTAGCCTATTTCTTTCCCTTTTCATCCTACCTATGCATGATCCTTTGATTTGAAGCCCCTTGTTTGAGCCTAAAAGCCTTATTTCTAGCTCCACAAAAGTATCCTAGTCATTATAAGCTTGACCCCCATTAATCCGGGATTAGGACTTAGAGTGGGTGTGATGCTGATGTGGATGAGGGGTGAAGATAAAGAGATTGTGAAGGTGGAAGTGGAGGGAGTTGTCTTAAGAGAAGAAAAGAATGAAAAAGGGAAGTGTCGGCTCGGAAAGCACAAGTGTAGGAAGAAGGCGCCCCTGCTATGGGTCTCGGCCGACCTTACCTAGGTCGTGGCCGACCCCCACCAGTTCCGAAAAAAAAAATGATGATATGTGAATAAGTGCAAGAGCCAATGCTACTTCATAAGAAGAAAGACGAAGAAATAAGTGAAGTGAAGTGTGCTTAAAGATAAGTGTTTGGTGTTTGGAGGAAGAAAGAAGAGTTGGTTGAGTGTTGTTGAGTTTTGAAGTCTAGGAGTCTTGGTTCCCGGATTCATTAGCACCACAAGGCCAAACTTTTCCACACCCTTTGAAATACCGAGCCTCATTACAACCCGGCCGAATGAAACTTCTTTGAAGTCTTCATTGAGCCACCTTAAGTTCTCTTGATGGTTTAACTTGTTTTGATTTCATCGGTAGAGAATTTCGAATATAATTTCCATTGTCTATGAGGCATTGCATTTGGAATTGAGATTGAGAGCTCATTTATATATCCCAAACACTTGAGAGTGAGTGAAACACATTGCCCTTATGAGGTTGGATTGTTATTGCTTAGAATTTACACTTGCGTGCTATGATATTGAAGTTGTTTGCTCATTGTCCTACTTGTGCTTATTTTCCTTAAAGTCATTCTTTGAGCTTGTTACTTGGTCTTGATGCATGAAAGATATTGCTTGAGGACAAGCAAGCTTAAGTATGGGGTATTTTGATGTCGCGCTTTTTAGTTGTTTTTCTAGGTAGTTTTTCTAGCTTGTTTTGCATGTTTTCCCTTTGTGTTTGTGTGTTTTGCATAAGATTTCGGCTCTCTTTCGAGAGTTGGAGTCGTTTGTGTGTTGTTTCATGTTGTGTAGGTATTTGGGGCTTTTTGGAGAAGTTTTCATGCATTTTCGGAACTTTCTAGGAACCGGTAGTTTTCGAGAGTCAAGATGTCAAGAGACAAAATCCAAAGTTGCAACCAAGTGAGCCTCAATGGAGTCAGGAACTCAAAGAAAATCATGAAGCAAAAGGGCAAAAGCACCCAACAAAAGTCCAACCAATTGAAGCAAGACCGGAACAAAACGAAGAAAACTCCACGCCCTGTTGTAGGTCGGCGCCGACCACCCCCTGGTCGTGGCCGACCCCTCTCAGCATCCGAAGGTGAATCCGTGCGCTGCAAGTAAAACTTTTGGGCGGGATTTTCGAAACCCGAAAAAGCAGGCGGCTGTGCAGGCTTGTGGCAGAGGAGGAAGCTTCCCTCTCTTGCTTTTGTGGGCTGCTACAAAGACCCATTTTGTCTCCCTTTCAAAGGAGCTTTTCCAAGGAGGGAAAAGGCTCAAGGGGAGAGAGAAGAGAGAGGGGGCTGGAAGAAGAAGAAGAAGAAGAAGAACGTGTAGGAGAAGAAGAGGAGTGTGAGTGTGAGAGAGAACTTGTGAAGGGAGAGGTTGTAGAGAAGAAAGCTTGTTCTAGTTGTTGTTTAGGAGGAAGAGGATGAAGACAATGGTGTTGTGAAGAAACTTGTGGGTTTGTCTAAGTTGTAAGTTTGAATCTTGTTTTTAATTGAATTTGTTTGCCTTTGGATGATGATTTCCTCTTCCCTTTCTTTGTTTGTGTGTTTGATTATGTGTGAGTAGTTAGCTTGCTAGGGTTAGGGTGAAACCCACCATGAAAGTGCATTTGAAACCTTGATTGTTTGGATCCATGCTTAACTTGAATTCTCTACCCATAAATCCCTCTTGTGTGCTTAAAACCCTTGAAGAAGGGGGAATGTCCTTGTTTGCAACCTAATTGAAGAAGTTTTGTTTGTGAATGTGGACTATCCGGGTTTGATGAAAGTCGAACCCTCCGAAGAACAAGTTGGATTGCATGTTAACCCTTTCATGTGAATAGAGGCTCTTGATGTGTTCTTTTGTGACGAAAGTCACCCATGAGGTTGTGAGTTGAGTTGGTCCTTTATCATTGTTTGAATGTATGCTTGTGGCGTGGTGAATCCCCTCCCCTAGTTGTTTTTCCTTGATTTTACAAAACCCATCTTCGTGCCCAAAAAAGGGTCGGCCGCGACCAGTTGTAGGGTCGGCCGCGACCTCCTCTGTGTTATTTTCCGTGTGTTTGTGAAGTCCTGTTCTGGGTCGGCATCGACCTCCCTAGGGTCGGCCTCGACCTATTCCTGAGACGTGTGTTTTGCCTTTGTTTGCTTGTTCTGCCTTGTTTTGTTTCTCTTTTGCCCTTTGTAGTATGATTGCTAGACTATAGAACTACTAACTCCCGTGGACGATCCTGACTTCACTATACTCAGCGGGGTGTTGACAAATTTATTTGTTAAGGTTAAACCCTACCCAACAGTTACTACAAGTCCGTTGCCCCCACTTGTCAAGAATGTGGTTCCCAATCTCATACCACCGCTTCTTGTACAAATGTGGAGCAAGTTCGGGCTGCCGAGGCATATGCGGAGGCCAACTATATGCGAGGACCCTACCAAAGCCAAAACAATGCTTATGCGGGGAGGAACAACAACAATTATCCTCAATGGAATAACGATGGCCAAGGCCAAAGTTATCCACCTCCTCCACAAGAGCAAAGGGCCCCTCCTTATAGACCTCCCGGTTATCAAGAAGAACCACCGGCTCGGGCTCACGGTTACTTTGAAAGATTCGACCGCAAACTTGATGGCGTTCAAGGCCAGTTGGGAAACTTGGATGCATGGAGGAAGAATGTTGATTCCCAACTTGGTAATCTAGCGGCTCAAATCCCACGACCTCAAGGACAACTCCTGGGCCGACCCGAAGAGAATCCAAGAGGCCGAGCAAGCAATGGTGAAATCCGAGCCATGAACCTTCGAAGTGGCAAAGCATTACCCGATCCACCACAGCAAACAGTGAGAGAAGCCGCCTCAGGATCGACCCCACCTGGGTCGAGATCGACCCCCTCCATGGTCGAGCCTGAGACCGCTAATGATGAGGACGAAGGGGTGATCGACCCCGCTGAGGTCGAGATCGACCACTCTGCACCCTGAACGACTTCTAACCCTTCTCCTCCACTCATTCCCGATCCCACTCCTTCCTCTTCCCATTCTAAGATACTTCCTTACCCTTCGAAGAAGCCCAAGGACGCGACGGAAGGAAAGTTTAAGCGCTTTGTTAAGTTGCTTCAAGGCTTGAATCTTTCTATTCCTTTCGCCGAGGCCTTGAATGAAATGCCCGCTTACACCAAGTTCTTGAAGGAGATTCTATCTAGGAAGCGATCAATGTCGGAACTAACGGATGAGGTGAGGTCATTGGACCTTCCCGAGAAGCTTGGTGATCCCGGGAAGTTTGCTATTACAATCGGTATTGGAGCTTATCGTTTCCAAGCTTTGTGTGATCTTGGTGCTAGTGCTAGCTTGCTTCCACTCTCAATTTGGTCCAAGACCAACATGGGGCCATTAGTACCGGTGAACATGAGGTTATACATGGCGGATGGTTCTTGTGTGAAGCCTACCGGTGTTGTCGACGACTTTCCTATCCAAGTCGGCAAGTCTGTCGTGCCTAATGATTTTATTGTCATGGATATGCCGGAAGATCCCGACGTACCAATTATCCTTGGGCGACCATTCCTAGCCACCGCCGGAGCTAAGGTTGATGTGAAGAAGGGTCTCCTTACCTTCGGAATTGGTGATGAAGTGGTTCAGTTTCGGTTACCTATTGGGGGCATCATGGAGTCCGAAGACGTGGTGTCCATTAACAAATTTCATCCGGAAGAGGATCTTTGGAAAGGCTAGGTGTTAAGGCTCGATATCGCCCATGAAAGTTCGGTCATGACCAGTCCCTGGTCAAGACCGACCACACCTCATATACAGGAGAAGCTTGATTCCAGACAAAGCTACTCGACACCGACCCGTCCTCCGGTTAATACAGGTCAATATTCTCACTCTACTTGCATGCTTTGTGGTACTTCTCTCTCTACACCTTCTTCCACCCTCTCTTCTCATTCTAAGTATGGGGTGGCGATGAGGACATCCGAGCCACCTTGGCACTCACATCCTCCAACTAGTTGAGGAACTTCTCGTCAAGCTAACGACGTTAAACAAGCGCTTACGGGAGGCAACCCGGTTTCTAGATTAGTTTTTCCTTTTTATTTTCTTGATTTTTGATTTTCCAATTTCTAGACTAGATTTTTGTTTCTTCTAACCTTCCTTAGATTAGACTAGGATACGATACATTTGTTTAGATAGGATCTTTGTGGCATTTTTGCAGGGTGTTAAGCTTCAAATGCGGGCTCAAAAGGACGGGAAAAGATGACTTCACACGAGGTACATGAGCCCTCAGGACCGACCCTATGAGGTTCGGTCACGACCTCCTCCTTGCTCTGCCTCTCCCTCATCCACCTCTCAGGATCGACCCTAAGGGGGTCGATCTCGACCCCCCCTCAGGGTCGTGCCAGCACACCATCTCCACCTCCAATTCAAGCTTCAAAGAGTTTTTGTGAGTTTTCTTCTTCTTTTCTCTTTACTTTTTCATATGTTTTCATGCATGGGGACATTGCATGATTTAAGTATAGGGTGGGGAAGAAGAAATCTCACATATTGTATATAATTGAGTCTTTGCTTGCTTTGTTAGATTGGTAGTTTGCTTGTTAAGAAAAATCTTGAAAAATTCAAAAAAAAATTGAGAAAATGTCAAAAATTCAAAAAAAAATGCAAAATGTCGAAAAAACAAAAAAAAAAATATTTGTGTGTTTTGTTTTAGGATAGAAGAGCATTCCATCTTAGATGTCCTATGATGAAAAATTAATTTTCATGCTTATCATGTAATTCCTTTGGCATATTTGGATAGTGTAGCCCATGTTTTTGAAAAATTGCTCTTGATTGTGAATGAGACTTGTGATGAAATTGAGCATATGTGTTTTGAGTGAAAGTAGTTGCAATCCAACAAATTGTTACCTAGTGAGAATTTTGGCTTTATAGGGAGAACATCATTGATTCCCTCTTCTTTATATGTGTGATTTTGCTCTCTTTATGCATATGTCTCTTGTTGTTGATATGGTTATCTATTTCTTGAAACCGCTATGAGATTGTTCATGCATGTTGATTGTGATTAAGAACTTGTGTTTTTAGCCCATATTATTCCATTCCTACCTTGAATTGTCTTTGCTTGAAACCTCATTCTAGCCTTAACCTTTTGTTTGAAGTCCACAAAAATTATCCCTAACCTATATTAGTTTGACCCTATTCCGGGAATTGGACTTAGATTGTGTTGGGAATAAGTTTTGTAGAGTGACATTTGTGTTGGGTTTGAAAGAGGTGACATTGTAAAAGGGTAGAAAACAACTTGTTGAAGTGTAGTGTAATAACTCTCAGGTTCGACCCCCCATGGGTCGACCTCGACCCCCTAAAGCTCGAAGCTGAAAAAAAAAAGGGGGAGAAAGAAAGAAAGAAGGAAAAAATGTATAAGTGCAAAGCCAAAAATTCCTAGTGTTTATAAGTTGTAGTATGGAAGTTTGGGTTAGAAATTGATGGGTATGAGTTTGATTGATGAAGTGTTTTGGTTATGAGTTGAGAAGAGAAGAAGTGAGTTGGTTTGGTTTAAAGTGTTGTATTTAGGAGTTTGATTCCCGGATTTAGCACCACATGGCCAAATAACTCCCTACCTATTGTTATAACCAAACCTCATTACAACCCGGCCGAATGGAGTCTTCTATGAAGATTTCATTGAGCCTAAGTTCTTATGAAGATTGATGTGTTTTCACTTCTCTAGGTAGAGAGATTGGTGATATAAGTCTCAATGATAAAGTAGATGTTACATAAAGATTGAGATGAGAGTCGATTTGATAGCCTAAACACATGAGAGTTGAGAGAAACACATTTATATCCCTTGTGAGGTTGGATTGTGATTGCCTAGCTTGAGAATCATACATATGTGATGACGTTAAAGTTACTTGTCTTCTTTTTCACTTGTGTTTAAAATGTTTTGACAAGGGCTATGCTTGAAGATTGTGTTATTGGTCTTGATTTGCATGATTATTGCTTGAGGACAAGCAAGTCTAAGTATGGGGTGTTTTGATGTCCGCGTTTTAGGTAGATTTTTAGAGTCTAGATAAGTTAGTTTAAGTTGTTTTTCGTAGTTGAGTTTTGTGTTTTTGAGTCTTTTTGCATGAGTTTTCGTATTTCCTTGAGATTCGGAAACTACGCATATTTGTGTCGTTTTGTAGGTATTTTGAAGATTGAAGACGAGTTTGGAGCAAAGCTAGGAGAGGATGGATGAGCTAGGAGGAAGATTTCAAGTGGAAGAGTCAAGAAGAGGAGCTAAAGAGAAGCCAAAGACAGAAGAAAAGTCAAGGAAAAAGTCCCAGGATCGAGCCCAAGGAGGTCGAGCTCGAGCCACTTTACCAAACTTGGAGCGCAAGGAAAACGAGACTCAGGATCGACCCTGAAGGGGTCGATATCGACCCTAAGAGGGTCGAACCTCGTGGCCGACTTCTTCTATCCGGATTTACATGTTGAAGTTTCCAAATCTGTATTTTAGGAAGGTGTTTTGTTTGTGTTTCCTAGCTAGATTAGGACTCCTTTTTGTCTATAAAAAGAGGTTGAACCTTTAGTTTTATTCATGCTTTGGGGGATAATTCATCCCTTGGTGGGGGGAAAACAATTAATCATCAAGACTTGGAGAATTAGGAAGAAGACTTGGAGAGCAAGTTTGAGGTTTGTAAGATTGATCTTTGGTTTTTAGTTGAATTTTAGTTTGGTTTTGATCATGTCTTCTTCTTCTTCTTCCTTGTCTCTCTTTGCTATGTGTGAGTAGTCTTCTTAAGTTCTAGGGTTGGGCAAAAACCCAACACAATCATGCATGTTTAAAACTTGAATTCATGACTTGAATGTTTGATGCTCATATCTAACCTATCTTGTGCTTAATCCTTGGTGAAAATTGAGGCATGTCTTGTAATTAACCCTAGCGAAAGTGAAAAGTTAGTTGCTTGATTACATCTAATAGGATTATTTGCGAAAGTTGATATTCCTAGGTTGAAGGATAGGTAGAAAGTTGTTTGATTTGCGAAAGTTGGTTGAACAACTTGAATTGTTTGCGAAAGTTAACTTTTTTATGATCTAGATGGCATGATAGTTGTGAATTCTTGTCAAAAGCATGTATGGTTGTTGTTGTGGTAGCCCTAGCCCTAGCATTTGCCCTTTTTATTGATTGAAATTCGTGTTTCTGCTTTGATCCCGACTCCCTAAGTCGTGCTCGAGCCTTGGCTAGTGTTTTGTGTGCGTTTGTGTGTGTTTCGTCTCAGGATCGACCCCCCTTAGGGTCGATCTCAACCCTCCTCAAGTCGATCCTGACTCTGTTCGTTTGTGTTTTCCTTTGCTCTTTTCGTAGTTTATTGACTAAACTTAGCACTACTCTCGCTCCCGTGGACGATCCTGACTTCGCTATACGCAGCAGGGTCTTGACTATAAATTTATTTGTTCAAGAAACCCTTCAACAGGATCTAAGGTAGTAGTCTATACGGATCATGCGGCAATCAAGTACATCATGAAGAAGAAAGATGCAAAACCAAGGCTTTTGAGATGGATGCTTCTTCTTCAAGAGTTTGACCATGAGATCAAGGATAAGGTGGGTTCGGAGAATTTAGTGGCCAATCATCTATCTCGGTTGCCCGTGGAGTACATGAATGAGATGGAGGATGGTGTGGAAATAGATAACATGAGGGCGGATGAAGGTCTAATGAGTAGCAAGAAGGAAAGAAAGGATGGATCAACCAAGGCAGAGAGTCGGGCTCGAAGTATGGAACATCGGACCGAGGTACCCAGTACCTCGGGCCCGAGGTCTTCGACGTCGGTCCCAAGAGAGATGTGCACTTGTTCGACCCGATCGACGTCTCCACATGTCGGGCTCAATACCTTGCAATGTCGGTCCATGAATTCAAGTAAGATCCTTCACTCGGTTTCCATTCCTTCTCGTCCTAAATTGATTAAGACTTCACCTCCTACTTGTCTTCTATCTATTGAGACCGCAAAACTAAGGGTCACCCCTTGGTTTGCGGATTTTGCTAACTTTGTTGTAGGGGGAGTGATCCCACCAAATTTGTCTTACTCGGCTAGGAAGAAATTCTTACATGATGCTAGACAATATCATTGGGATGATCCGTACCTATACAAGGAAGGGAGCGATAGAATCTATAGACGGTGCATTCCAAGTGAGGAGGTTGAAAGTGTCATTCGTCATTGCCATTCTTTGCCAACCGGAGGGCATGCTAAGAGTTCAAAAACCACAGCCAAAATTCTTCATTGTGGTTTCTATTGGCCAACCATGTTTAAGGATGTTCATGAGTATGTGAATAGATGTGAGGAGTGCCAAAGAGAAGGAAATTTGTCAAGGAGAAATGAGACTCCACAAACCGGAATGCTAGAGGTGGAGCTCTTTGATGTATGGGGGATCGACTTCATGGGACCTTTCCCAACGTCGGGCCCGTATAAGTACATTTTTGTGGCCGTTGATTATGTCTCTAAATGGGTGGAGGCCATTCCAACAAGGACCAATGATGCAAAAGTTGTGATGAAGTTCTTGAAGAGTAACATCTTTTCTAGGTTTGGCGTCCCGAGAGTTCTCATTAGCGATGGTGGCCCACACTTCATTGAGAGATGCTTTGAGAATGTGTTGACTAAGTATGGGGTGTCTCATCGAGTTGCTACTCTCTATCACCCTCAAACAAGTGGGCTAGTGGAAGTCTCCAATCGTCAAATCAAGGCCATTTTGGAAAAGACGGTGTCTAAGTCAAGAAAGGATTGGTCATCTAAGCTCGATGATGCACTATGGGCTTATAGAACCGCTTTCAAGACACCCTTGGGAACTACACCTTTCAATCTAGTGTTTGGCAAGGCGTGCCATCTCCCGGTGGAGTTGGAGCACAAATCCAAGTGGGCACTCAAAGAGATGAATTGGGATGTGAACTTGGCCGGAGAAAAGAGGTTCCTAGATCTCCACGAGTTAGGGGAGTTGAGGTTGAAAGCTTACGAAAACGCCAAGTTGTATAAAGAGAAGACTAAAAGGTGGCATGATAGGAAGTTGGTCCCCAAAACCTATCAAGTTGGAGACAAGGTTCTTCTCTTTAATGCACGACTTCGGTTCTTTCCGGGTAAGCTTCGAACAAGGTGGAGCGGACCGTTTGTGGTACATCAAATACTTTCTCAAGGAGCGGTCGATTTGATAAGTGATGATGGAAGGATCTTTCGGGTAAATGGTCATCGAGTGAAAAAGTTTTATGATAAGATGGACCCAAGTGAAGAAGTAAGGGCCACATGGGCTCTCCTTTTGGCCAACTAAGCCTCAAAATGCCATTCAAGAATAAGGAAAATTGTGAGCTTTCTCTACTCTTCTCTTTACTTTTGAGTTTTGATTTCTTTTGATGAGGACATCAAAATTTTAAGTATGGGTGGGTTAGTAGCTCATAGTTCCATGTTTAGTTTTGTGTGCTAGTTCTTGTCTTGTTTATGGGATGTTTCATTTTTGGATAGTGGCATGATTAATGATGATTAAATTTGATGGTATGAATGGATGAGTTTGTTTTGTGTTTGAGAAAATTTTTGCAAAAATCCATAAAAATTTGAAAAATTTCGGTTGAAAACAACAAAAAGATTTTGTTTTTGGACTAGGAATTCCCATCTTAGATGTCCATATGAAAGCTAATGATGATGTGAGCATGTAAATTCCTTTGCATATTTTTGGATAGTTTAGCCTCTAAATGGATGTTGTTTTTGATGTAATATGATATCTTGCATGTTTTTATTGAGCACATGAATTCTTGGATGAGTTTTGATGCAACTAAGCTAAAGTGAACCTTGTGAGATATCTTTTTGGCCATTTTAGGGATGCTTGTTCATTATTGCATATCCCTCATTTTCTTGTGTGAATTAGCTCTGCATGCTTAGTAAAACTTGCTATTGCGGTGTTTATCTATTTTCCAAGGCCAATATGAGAATTGTTCTATGCATTGTCACATTGATTTGAACTTTATTTCATTTAGTCACAAAATGTTCCATATCCTACCTTGAAGATAAACCGTTGTATGTAGCCCCGTTTTAGCCTTAGACCTTTGATTGAAACTCCTCAAAAATATGATTCCTAGCCTATATGACTTGACCCTTATGGGATTGGACTTTAGTGAGGTTTGGAAGAATATTTGGAGAGTTGAGATTCTCTTTGGTGAAGGGCGAGAAATGGAGTTATAAACCAAGTGGGTAGTGCATCTTTGTTGAGAAAAAAGAAAGAAAAGTTGGAAAAGTAGTGGATTGAAAGCAAAGTGCTTAAGTGAAAAATATGGGCACCGACCGAACATAAGTGCACTTCGGGCCCGAGTTGTGTTGCAAGTCGATCCAAGTGTAAAAAGTGTGAAAAAAACCAACAAAAAGTGTAGTGCAAAGATGAAGTGGAATGTTTAGTGAAAAGTGGGTTGAAAGAAAGTAGAAAAGAAGAAAATCAAAGTCTTTTGGAGTGTGAAAAATGAAAGTGGAATAATTTGGTGATTTTTGTGAGAGACTAGAAATTAAGTTCAATCCCCATTGTAAGCACCACAAGACCAAAGTAATTCCTACCTTGAGAAATACCAAAAGCCCCATTACAACCCGGCCGAATGGAACCTCTTTGAGGACCTCCATTGAGCCAAGTTCATATTCTTTGTGTGCATTGTAATAGGCATCTCTAGGTGGAGGAATTGGTGATATTAGCTTCAATGGTAAAGCCTTTACTTACATGTTTTATGAGTTTGAGTGTTCATTGCTAAGCCTAAACACATGATGAGTGATACACATTTCTATGTCCCTAAAGTGAGGCTTGGTTGCATTAGACTTTATTCTTTGAACACTTGATCATGTGTGATGACGTAATCTTGCTAGCATGTCTATCACTTGTGCTTACTTGATTGATTTTTCATATGAGGCTTTACTTGAAGATTGTGCTTCGGTCTTGCTTACTTTGTTATTGCTTGAGGACAAGCAAGTTTAAGTATGGGGTATTCTGATGTCTCTCATTTTGGAGGTGTTTTAGTAGTTAATTTCCCTTGTAAATATGTGTTTTTCATTCCCTTCTTTGTTAGTTTTGTTCCTTTCTAGCTTAGTTCCCGGTTTTCTTTAAGATTCGGAAACTATGCGAGTTTGCTTTGATTTGTAGGTAAAATGGCAAGGATGAGGACATTTTGGAGGAGCTCATGAAGGAGCCAAGTCAAGGAGCGGAAGAGCCAAGCCAAGAATGAAGTGGAGCTAAAGGAAACCCAAGAAGAAGACAAGGATCGAGGCCCAGGACCGAGTACCACCACGTCGGGCCCGAGATCGAGCAGCCAGAGACCAGGACCGACGTTCCCAACGTCGGGCCCGATGTTGCCCCGTGTCGATCCAAGTCGGCAATTGAGTGGATTGTTCCCCAAGGCATATTTTTAGTAACTTTCCACATTTGCCCCTTTCTAAATTGGGAATTCCTTGGTCCTCAATCCAAGGAGGAGGATAATTAGAGGTGATTAGTGATCATTTGAAGAAGGAAGAGAAAGAGTTCACACACACCACACCCAAATCACTCTCTAAAGGCTCAAGGAAGGCTTGGAGAGCAAGGAGAAGAGAGGAGAAGGAAGAGAAAAGGAGATCGGTGGCCTAGAGAGGAGGATTAGTGAGTTTTGTACTTTGTTTTGCTTTATCTAGTAGAATTGAGACTTGGATCTTGTTGATACTTTGGATTTGAATGCAATTGGAGTTTGATTGGATGTTGATGATTGAGATTTGCTTGATTTCCCTTTTGATTATGCTTTTTCTCTTACCATATGGAGTAGATTCCATAGTCTTGGGCTATGGGGGAATCCCCTAGCTAGGATTGGGTAGAAAACACCAATTCCATAGCCTTGAGTGCTTGATTTGTGAATCCTCTCTACATTGAGCTTCAATTCTCTTGTGGAAACAAGAGATCTAGGACTTGTGTTTGGTAAGAGTAAGCGTGAGCAATCTCGATCCCATCACGAGTCCCTAGCATCGAAGGTGAGTGAAAACTCCCTTAGGTCGAGGTGTAGAGTGGAGGGATCCGAGGCTAGCAACCTCGATCTCACAAGGATCAAACACTTATTGGTTGAATTGGGGAAGAATATCCAAGTCTAGTTAGGGGAGGAATCCAAAAACCGAAGACCGATCTACTTATTTGTGCAAGACCGAGTTACCCAACAAGTCGGGCCCGACATAGTGTACGTCGGTCCCGGCCAAACTCGACCTCGATCCACCCTCGGACCGAAGTGACAAGTGTCGGTCCGAGGCGATCTCCCTTGTTTTTCTTTGTTTTGCCTTTCTTTTCTCCCTTTTTAGTCTTTCGGGTACTCTCGACGCACGAACTCCCGTGTGTTCGACACCCTACCTCTTTACTACAATTGAGGTTCGGTTTTATAAATTTAAAATTGTGAGACCCTCCGATCCCGGACCGATCAATGGTGTCTCACTTGAGTATGTTCTCCTCAAGGCGTTCAAGTGGTCTTTATGTGGGAAAGCTCTTCATTGGCTCGAAAGTTTGCCTGCTAGGTCTATCACTACATGGAAGGCTTTGCACGACTTGTTCATGACGAAGTTCTTTCCACCGGCCAAAACCACCGAGCTAAGGAAGCGCATCACCTCCTACCACCAACTTCCCAACGAGACATTTGTTGAAACTTGGGAGAGATTCAAGGAGCTTCTTCGGCAATGTCCAACCCATGGACAACCTGCTTATGTTCTTCAAGAGATATTCTTTCAAGGGATAAATGCCGCAACAAAAGACTGTATCAACCTCCACACCGACTGCGGTTTCATTGAGATGGATCCCGACGAGGCATGGGGTCTCATGGACAAACTCACCAACTATGATGCCATGTACGGGACCCAACAAGCCGTCCGGATTCCACCAAGGAAGCTCTATGATCCCCATAGTGAGCCAATTGATCAAGATGTGAAGTTTCAATTCATGCAAGATGAGATCAACAAGCTCAAGAAGCAAGTGAGCTACTTCAAGTCCTCCGGCCCTCCTTGTCAAGAGTGCGGTTCTCAATCATACACCGCCGCCTCTTGTTCTAATGTGGAGCAAGTCCGGGCCGCCGAGGCTTATGCGGAGGCAGACTATATGCGAGGACCCTACCGAGGCCAAAACAATGTTTATGCGGGGAGGAACAACAACTATCCTCAATGGAATAACCATGGCCAAGGTCAAGGTTATCCACCTCCCCCGCAAGAACAAAGGGGCCCTCCTTAAAGACCTCCCGGTTATCAAGCGGAGCCATCTTGGGTCCAAGAGTTGCAAGAAGGATTGATGCAAGGGGTGAGAACCGAGCTCACCACTCAATTGAAGGGTGTCCATACGAGATTGGGAGATCTTGACACATGGAGAAAGAACGTTGACTCCCAACTTGGTGATCTCGCGGCTCAAATCCCACGACCTCAAGGGCGCTTACCGGGCCACCCCGATGAGAACCCGAGAGGCCATATTGCCGCCGTTCACTTAAGAAGCGGGAAGAAGTTGCCGGACCGAATAGCAAGTGAAGAGACGGCGAACAAAGAAAACGAAGCCCCTCTGGAACAGGTCGAGGCCGACCCCCCTGTGGTCTCCACCGACCCTGTCCCGGCTACAGACGAGGTCACAGCCGACCACCCCCAGGTCGCTGCCGACCCTCCTCAGAGAATCCCGACGCCCGTCCATTTGCCTCCGACAACGAAGGTACTTCCCTACCCGTCCAAAAAGGCTAATGATTTCACGGAGGGAAAGTTCAAACGCTTCGTAAAGGTTCTCCAAGGCCTCAACATCACCATTCCCTTTGTCGAAGCTTTGAACGAGATGCCCGCTTACACCAAATTTCTCAAGGAAATCTTGTCCAAGAAGCGGTCGATGTCCGAATTGACCAATGAAGTGCGGTCTATTGAGCTCCCGGAAAAACTTGGTGATCCGGGTAAGTTTGCTATTACCATTGGCATTGGTGCTCACCGATTCATAGCTCTATGTGATCTTGGTGCAAGTGCTAGCCTTCTCCCTCTTTCTATATGGTCCAAGACCAACATGGGTCCTTTGGTCCCGGTAAACATGAGGCTCTACATGGCGGATGGCTCTTGTGTGCAACCCACCGGTATTGTCGACGACTTTCCTATCCAAGTCGGCAAGTTCTTTGTGCCCAACGACTTTATTGTGATGGAAATGCCGGAAGACCCCGTCGTCCCGATCATTCTTGGACGGTCATTCCTTGCCACCGCCGGTGCCGTGATTGATGTGAAGAAAGGTCTCCTCACTTTTGAGATAGGAGAAGAGGTTGTAGAGTTCCGATTCAACCCTACCATGAAGGAGACCGGTGAAGTTATGGATGTCAAGGCGTTGCTTGAAGAGTACGCAAGAGAAGATGACGAAAAAAAAGCAGACCTCCCCTATGATAGGTCGCAGCCGACCTCCCCTAGGTCGTCCGCGACCCCCGACAGGATCTGGCCAACATGCTTGATTGAAGATGAAGATGGCGAAGCGAAGGAGTTTCTGAAGGCGGATGAAGACGATGACTTTATCACACCACCACCGCCTACTCCGGAGCTTAAGACTCTCCCCGAGTCTTTGAGGTATGAGTTTCTTGGCCCAAATTCCACTTTTCCGGTTATTGTAAATGCCAATCTAAATGCTGAAGAAGTTGGAAAGTTGCTTGATGTTCTTAGGACTCATAGGAAAGCCATTGGGTACTCGCTTGAGGACTTGAGTGGACTTTCACCTTCCTTGTGCATGCATCGAATTTTTCTTGAGGAAGGCCATAGGCCAACCATTGAGCACCAACGGCGACTCAATCCAAACATGAAGGATGTGGTGAAAACGGAGATCTTGAGGATGCTTGATGCGGGAATCATATTCCCGATCTCGGATAGCAAGTGGGTGAGCCCGGTTCATGTGGTTCCAAAGAAGAGTGGTCTCACCGTGGTGGAGAATGAGAAGGGTGAATTGATTCCTACTAGGACTACTACTAGTTGGCGCATGTGCATTGATTATAGGAAACTCAATAGTGCCACTAGGAAGGATCATTTTCCTTTGCCCTTTATTGACCAAGTGCTAGAGAGATTAGCTCTTCATGACTACTTTTGTTATCTCGATGGCTATAGCGGTTTTTGGCAGGTTCCCATACACCCCGATGACCAAGAGAAGACAACTTTCACATGCCCTTATGGAACTTTTGCTTATAGGAGGATGCCATTCGGACTGTGCAATGCACCCGCCACCTTCCAAAGGTGTATGATGGCCATCTTCTCCGACATGATAGAGGACATTGTGGAGGTTTTCATGGATGACTTCTCGGTGTACGGTACCACCTTTGACTCTTGCCTTGCTAATCTTTCTAGAGTCATCAAGAGATGTGAAGAAACCAACCTAGTGCTAAATTGGGAAAAATGTCACTTTATGGTTAGAGAAGGGATTGTCCTAGGTCATGTGGTGTCTAAGAGGGGAATTGAAGTGGATCAAGCTAAAATTGAATTGATTGAAAAATTGCCACCCCCCACTTCCGTAAAAGGGATTAGAAGCTTTCTAGGACATGCCGGATTTTATAGGAGGTTTATTCAAGATTTTTCGAAAATTTCTAAGCGATTGACTAACCTCCTTATGAAAGATGTTGTGTTTGACTTTTCTTCCGAGTGTCTTGAAGCTTTTCATAGGATCCGGGATGCACTCGTGTCGGCTCCCATCATGCAACCACCGGATTGGACACTCCCCTTTGAGATCATGTGTGATGCAAGTGATTATGCCGTAGGTGCGGTTCTTGGGCAAAGAAAGGAGAAGAAGCTTCATGCCATTTACTATGCAAGCAAGACGCTTGATGAGGCCCAAGGAAAGTACACAACAACGGAGAAAGAGTTTCTAGCCGTGGTGTTCGCATTCGAGAAGTTCCGTTCTTACTTAGTGGGCTCGAAAGTGATAGTCTACACCGACCACGCGGCTGTCCGTTACCTCATGGACAAGAAGGATGCTAAACCGCGCTTGCTCCGATGGATGCTCCTTCTTCAAGAGTTTGATCTAGAAATACGAGACAAGAAAGGAGCAGAAAACCTTGTGGCGGATCACCTTTCAAGGCTACCCATCGAGCACATTACGGAGTCCGGAATCATGGTTCCCATCAACGAATCTTGCCCGGACGAAACTCTTCTAAGATGTGAAGTGTTGCGAGAAGGAAGCTCCTGGAGTAGGTCGGCTGCGACCACCATATGGTCGGCTGCGACCTCCTCTGCCCCTTCTCCGGTTCTTGTTGGTGATTATCGTGATGGTTCCCAAGCGGCCCTGCGCGAGGTCGCCCAAGGTCACATCTTCTCCCTCTCTTGTGTATTTCATGATCCTCCTTCCCCTTCTCCCATTTTGCACTCAATAGATGCTATTAAGGGGGTGCAAGCCCCGTGGTTTACGGATTTTGCCAATTATGTTGTAGGTGGCATTGTGCCGGATGGATTGAACTCTCAAGCCAAGAAGAAATTCCTCCACGATGTCAAGCGCTACTATTGGGATGATCCTTACTTGTTTAAGCAAGGAAGTGATCACATCTTTAGACGTTGTGTGCCGGATGAAGAGATAGAGGGAGTCATACGTCATTGTCACACTCTTCTGACGGGAGGCCATGCTAAAGGATTCAAAACCACCGCGAAGATTCTTCAAAGTGGATTCTATTGGCCTACTATCTTCAAGGATGTGCAAGCATATGTGACCACTTGTGGTGAATGCCAAAGAGCGGGGAACATTACATGGAGAAACGAGAACCCGCTCACCGGAATCTTGGAAGTGGAACTCTTTGACGTTTGGGGTATTGACTTCATGGGACCCTTCCCCTCTTCGGGCCCCTACAATTATATACTCGTGGCGGTTGATTATGTTTCCAAGTGGGTTGAAGCCGTAGCCACAAGAACAAATGACGCAAGAGTGGTGGCTAAGTTCATGAAGACCAACATTTTCCCCCGGTTTGGTGTACCCCGAGTTCTCATTAGTGATGGTGGTTCACATTTCATTGAGAGGAGCTTTGAATCTCTTTTGACCAAGTATGGGGTGTCTCACAAGGTGGCCACACCTTATCATCCTCAAACTAGTGGTCAGGTGGAGGTTTCTAACCGGCAAATCAAGAACATCCTTGAAAAGACGGTGTCCCGCTCAAGGAAAGATTGGTCCTCCAAGTTAGATGATGCTTTGTGGGCATACCGCACCGCCTACAAGACCCCACTCCGCACCACTCCTTTCAACCTAGTGTATGGCAAGTCGTGTCACTTGCCCGTCGAGCTTGAACATAAAGCTTTATGGGCTCTCAAGGAGCTCAACATGGACCTCGACGCGGCCGGAGCAAAAAGATTCATGGACTTGCAAGAGTTAGAGGAATTGAAGCTTAAGGCGTATGAGAACTCAAGGATCTACAAGGAGAAGACCAAGAAGTGGCATGATAGAAGACTTGTGCCCAAGAACATCAAGGAAGGCGACCGAGCACTTCTCTTCAACTCTCGGCTTCGCCTCTTTCCCGGGAAATTGAGAACCCGATGGAGTGGACCGTTCACGGTTCATCGTATGTACCTTCACGGGGCGGCCGACTTCATAGACGACAATGGAGGAATTTTCAAGGTCAATGGCCACCGGTTGAAGAAGTACTATGAGAAGGTGGAACCCGATGAGGAAATCCGAGCCACTTGGGCTCTCACCACCGTCACCTAGCCAAGGTACCCCACGTCTAGCTCAAAGACGTTAAAGAAAGCGCTTTTCGGGAGGCAACCCGATCTTTCCCTTTCTTAGTATAGATAGGTAGTTTGCTTTGCATTTCCATAAGTATTTTGTAGGGACCCGAGGCTTTGGTCGGGTGCATGAAGTTGGAGACGAACAAACGCAGGTGGTGGGAAGCTCTCTGGTGATGGTCGGCGCCGACCCCCTCTGGTGGTCGCGGCCGACCCCCTCTGGCGAAAGGTGAAAATTGTGTAAAAATTTTGGGAAATTACAAGTAAGCCCCTGAACTTTTTCTTTACAATTTTTATCCCTTCCCCACCCCTTTTAGCTCTCCACCCACGACCTAATAGCCCCTTCATCGACCTCCATTGCCTCCTCCAAGCTCTCATTCACCTCCATTGCTCCATAACCCCTAGATCTACCTCTTTTCTTCCAAATTCCACCACAATCCTTCCCAATCTTCCTTCCTCTACTCAAATTACCCACAAAAACCCAGAAATTTCGAACCCCCATTCCCCAAAACCCACGACCCCGACCTCCCACAACCTCGGCTTCGACCCCTATATTGCTTGCATTCATCTTGTTTAACACTCTTTTGGTATGTTCTTTTACTCCCTTGCTCTTAAATTCAAGTTTGCTTGGCTTATTTTGAGGGTTTAGTTTGAAATCTAGATTTGAGTGTTCTTGAGCTTGAATGTTGAAATTTGGGTTGTATATGCTTAGATCTACATGTTTGGTTGGGGATTCTTGAGTTTTGGCGTGCTTTCTTGCTTGATCTATGCTTGTTTGGGTGATTTTGGGTAAATAGAATTTTTCTAGGATTTTTGGTAGCCATTAGAGAGGTTTAAAGCTGATTTTTCGAGTAGGCTAGCTGTAGCAGGTCGCCGCCGACCACTCCCTAGTCGCGGCCGACCATCGCCAGAAGTTCGAATCTTTGTCGTTGCTTGTTTTGGCGCGTACTTGCGTATGTGCGAGCTCCCATGGGTCGTCCCCGACCCCGGATGCCTCGTGATCTATTTGAAATCGTGCTATTTGAGTTGCTCTTGCCATGAGTTGATTGATTAAAGCATGAGTCTTTCCCATTTCTTGCTTGCGTTTCATGATTATGCATGCTTGATTGAGAATTTCCGTGTGAAATTGAAAGTGTGTGTTTCTAGCAAGTATGGGGTGACTTTTTGGAAATCGGTTGTGCATCTCTCATGTGGTGTTTGTGTTGTTTGAGTTGGAAATTACCTTGGAAGTTTCTTGTTGGTTTTGTAGGAAAATGGCATCATCTTCAAGGGCAACCAAGAAACAAAAGAAGGGCAAGAGTGTGGCGGTGATGGACGACGTTGTGATCCGAGACGAAGGGCAAATGCAACTCTACGAGGACATGAAGGCGGAGACGGTGAAGGCGCGGTCCTACTATCCGGATTCGCATGTTAGCCTCCATGTGCGCTCGGCGGTAGAGGAGGCGTTCCGTTTACTTGGAGCCGATAGACTCATTGATGATCCCGTACCGAGGCACTACCCGGCGCTTACTTGTGAATTCGCCGCCACACTCACCATCTCGGGGCCACCACAAGCGGACTTTGGCAAGACCAAGATAGAGTTTCAAATTGGCGGGAAGAAGCATGCTACCACTATTACCAAGCTCAACCAGATGCTAGGCTTCCCTACACCATCGGGAACCTATGCCATAAAAGACTTCCCCGTCCAAAAGATGTGGTCTTACATCGCTTGCAAAGGAGAAACCACGAGCAACCCACTTGCTCGGGACATTGCTAGCCCGGTTTTCAAGGTGATCTTGCGCATCCTCGGCGCCGCTATTTGGTGCAAGTACGAGCTCTCTCGCCCCACCTTGCGAGAGCTCGCGTGCTTGACCTCCATCCTCTTCACCAATGCTCCAACAATGAACTTTGCCTATGAATTCGTCCACAACATCATCAACTAACGAAAGAACCCGAAATTTACCATGTGTGGTTGGTTGGTGGTCCTCATTGCCCAAGCCCTCAAGGTTGATCTTGCCCGCTACAACTCCAAGCCCGTGACCCGCATGGATGTCTGGTACTATTTGAATACCAGGGTGGTTGAGTGGAGTGATGAGATCGGCTACTTCAACAACTTCACCGATCCCACCGGAGTAACTCACAAAGTGCGCCTCACCGACGAAAATTGTGAGTTATTCTACCTCCCTAATTGGTACGATGTTTGGGCACCTTCGGAAAATCCCTCTCTCTACTATCAACTCCTCTCGGAAGATGAGCACGTAAGACGACAGCCGAGTCGGTTCCCGAGAGATGGCCCAACCACGCGCACAAGGCAAAAACGCGAAAGAAGAGACTCCCTGGAAGGGGTCGGCGCCGACCACCCTGAGGTCGGCCGCGACCACTTCCAGGAAGGTGGATTTGCGCAAGATGGGGTCGGCTTCGGGCAACAACAGGTCGGCGGCGAGGTAGGGCAGAGCAACAATGATCCTATGGACTACACGATGGGTCCCCAACCCGGGATGTTCCCGTACTCCTCCAATCCTTCGGGATTCGGGTGGTCCGGTGGTCCTCAATTCGAGCCTCAAGGTGGCGAGTCTAGCACTCAAGTTCCCCCAACCATGGAGATGCTCGACGCCAATATGGACGCCCTCGGACTTCAACAAAACTTCTTGTATTCCAAGATGCAATACTACCACGACCAAAACTTGAACCGTTTCCAAGATGCAACTTGAGGCTTTGACAACTTCCGGGATGAGTACTATGAAGACCGCCAAGCCCAATTTGCCTACAATGCTTGGCTTGCCCAAAAGATGTTCCCGGACTCTCCGTTACCTCAACCTCCTCAAAGGTGAAACTTCTCCAACAATGCTCCAAACCCAAGTTAGTTTCTCTTTTCCCTCTCTTTACCTTTTAATCAATGGGGACATTGATGTTTAAGTATGGGGTGGTTTGGGAGATGCTACTTGTTTGTGTTATGTGTTTCCATGTTTGTGTGTGCTTTTGCATGTGTGTTTGCATGACTGTTTGTGTTTAAGCATGATTGAGTCTTTTCTTTTTAAATTTTACGATGGATGAATACCCTTGCTAAGATGTCCTAGGATAGTGATTATAAGCATCATCATGTAATTCCTTGTAATTTGCTTTGAAAGATTGCCTACCATGATTTTGATTTTTGAATTTTGAGCATATAATGAACATTGAGCATGCATGATTCTAAGTGGAAAGCAATCCAACAAAATTTGAACCTATGTGAGAAATCTTTTGGCTACAAGGAATGTATGTTTTATTCCTTGGTTTTTCATGTGTGATTTTTACTCTTCCAAATGCATTTATCACTTGACAATGACATGCTTATTTGAAATTTGAAACCAATGGAGATACATTCATTACTTGTTAGATCAAATGATATTGAACTTATTTTCATTAGCCTAGTTCTTTCCCTTTTCATCCTACCTATACATGATCCCTTGATTTGAAGCCCCTTGATTGAGCCTAAAGCCTTATTTCTAGCTCCACAAAAGTATCCTAGCCATTATAAGCTTGACCCCATTAATCCGGGAATTAGGACTTAGAGTGGATTGTGATGTTGATGTGGAAGAGGGGTGAAGATGAAGTGATTATGAAGGTGGAGACATAGGAGTTGTCTTGAGAAGAGTACCGAGAAAAAATGAAGTGTTGGCTAATTGTGCACGAGTGTAGAGGAAGAGTCCTCTGCTGTGGGTCTCGGCCGACCATCTAGAGGTCGCGGCCGACCCCCACCAAGCCCTTTTGAAAAAAAAAAAAAAAGAAAAGGAAAAAAGAGAAAAGAGGTGTAGTTGGAATAAGTGCAAGAGCCAAAGCTTCTTCATAAGAAAGAGACAAAGGGATGGGTGAAGTGAAGTGTGCTTTAAAGCTTAAGGTGTTTGGTGTTTTGAGGAAGAAAGAAGAGTTGGTTGAGTGTAGTTGAGTTTTGAAGTCTAGGAGTCTAGGTTCCCGGATTCATTAGCACCACAAGACCAAATTATTCCACACCCTTTGAAATACCGAGCCCCATTACAACCCGGCCGAATGAAACTTCTTTGAAGTCTTCATTGAGCCACCTTAAGTTCTCTTGATGGTTTGACTTGTTTTGATTTCTTCGGTGGAGAATTTTGGATATAATTTCCATTGTCTATGAGGTTTTGCATTTGGAATTGAGATTGAGTGCTCATTGATATATCCTAAACACTTGAAAGTGAGTGAAACACATTGCCCTTGTGAGGTTGGATTGTTATTGCTTGGAATTTAAACATATGTGCTATGATATCGAAGTTGTGTTGCTCATTGTTCTTCTTGCGCTTATTTTTCCTTAAAGGCATTCTTCGAGCTTGTTGCTTGGTATTGATGCATGAGAGGTATTGCTTGAGGACAAGCAAGCTTAAGTATGGGGTATTTTGATGTCGTGCTTTTTAGTTGATTTTCTAGGTAGTTTTCTAGCTCGTTTTGCATGCTTCCCTTCGTGTTTGTGTGTTTTGCATAAGATTTCGACTCTCTTTCGAGAGTTGGAGTCGTTTGTGTGTTGTTTCGTGTTGTGCAGGCATTTGGAGCCTTTTAGAGGAGTTTTTCATGCATTTTCGGAGTTTTCTAGGGACCATTAATTCTCAAGAGTCAAAGTGTCAAGAACCAAGATCCAAAGTTGCAGCCAAAGGAGCCTCAAAGGAGTAACAAATTCTCAAGAAAATCAAGGAGCAAAAGGGCAAAAGCACCCAACAAAAGTCCACCCAATCGGAGCAAGAACGAAACAAAACGAAGAAATTCCCACATCCTGCAGGTGGTCGGCGCCGACCCCTATATGGTCGGCCGCGACTCCTCTCAGCATCCGAAAAGAAATCCGTGCGCTGCAAGTAACGCTTTTGGGCGAGATTTTCGAAACCCGAAAAAGCAGGCGGCTGTGGCAGAGATGTGGCAGTGGAGGAAGCTTGCCTCCCTTGCTTTTGTGGGTTGCTACAAAACCCATTTTGTCCCCCTTTCTAATTAGCTTTTCCAGGAGGGAAAAGGCTCAAGGGTGAAAGGAAGAGAGAGGAGAGAGTGGGCTGAGGAGGAGGAAGAAGTGGAGTTTGAAGAAGAAGAAGAGTGTGAGTGTGAGAGAGAGTTGTTTGTAAGGAGAGGTAGTAGAGAAGAAAGCTTGGTTTAGTTGGTGTTCTAGGAAGAAGATGACAATGGTGTTTGAAGAAACTTGTGGGTTTTGCTAAAGTTTGTAAGTGGATCTTGAGATTAATTGAAGTTGTTTGCTTTGGATGATGGTTTTCTCTTCTTTAGTGTTGTTTGTGTGTTTGATTATGTGTGAGTAGTTAGCTTGCTAGGGTTGGGGTGAAACCCACCATGAAAGTGCATTTGAGACCTTGATTGTTTGGATCCATGCTTAGCTTGAAATCTCTGCCCGTAAATCCCTCTTGTGTGCTTAAATCCCTTGATGAAAGTTGGGGGCTTGTTCTTGTTTGCAAACGAATTGAAAGATTAGGTTGTGAATCGGGACTATCCGGGTTGTGATGAAAGTTAAAACCCTTAGAAAACAAGTTGGATTGCATGTTAACACCTTCATGAAAATCGAGGTTTTGATGTGTTCTTTTGTGACGAAAGTCACCCATGAGATTATGAGTTGAGTTGGTCTTCTATCATTGTTCGAATGCATGCTCGTGGTGTGTGAAGCCCCTCCCCTAGTTGTTTTTCCTTGATTTTACAAAACCCACTTTCGTGCCCAGAATAGGTCAGCCGCGACCAGTTGCAGGGTCGGCCGCGACCTCCTCTGTAGTTGTTTTCCTTGTGTTGTGAAGTTCTGTTTTAGGTCGGCCGCGACCTCCATAGGGTCGGCCACGACCTATTCTTGAGGCGTGTGCTTTGCGTTTTTTTGCTTGTTTTGCCTTGCTTGTTTTGTTTGCTTTTATAGTATGATTGCTAGACTATAGAACTACTAGCTCCCGTGGACGATCCTGACTTCGCTATACTCAGCGGGGTCTTGACAAATTTATTTGTTAAGGTTAAACCCTACCAACAGCAAGTTCAAAAGATTCCTCAAGCTTTTGCAAGGATTAAACATCACAATCCCGTTCACCGATGCTTTGAACGAGATGCCTTCATATGCTAAGTTTTTGAGAGAGATCTTGAGCAAGAAGAGGTCTATAGTGGAGATGCAAGATGAGGTGAAGATTTTGGAGCTACCTCAAAAGTTGGGAGACCCGGGAAGGCTTGCTATTACCATTGGCATCAGGTCTCGGAATTTTCAAGCTCTATGTGACCTCGGAGCAAGTGTGTCGGTTATGCCTATGAGTATTTGGAGAAGGGCTAACCTTGGTGAGATTGAGCCGGTTGATATGTCTCTCACAATGGCCGATGGTTCCATCACCAAAGCTACGGGAATTTTGGATGATGTCCGGTTCGAGTTGGAAAGTACTTCGTTCCCGACGACTTTGTGATTCTAGACATGAAGGAAGACCCCTTGGTTCCTATCATTCTAGGGAGACCGTTCTTAGCGACGGCGGGAGTGAAGTTCGATGTGAAGAATGGAAAGGTATCCTTTGAGATCGGAGAAGAAAAGGTTGATTTTCACTTCAACAAGGCTTTGAACGAGCCGGATGCCTTGGCAATTTTAAAGTTAGAAAAGAATGCCAAGAGAAAAAGAGAAGAAGTGGAAGCTACAAAAGAAGAGGTACCTTTGAGGAGCAATGAAAGGATCAATGAGCAAGTTGGAGCTAGAGAGTTGAGGGAACAAGTTGAGCATCAAGAGGAGTTGAGGAGCAATGTTAGTCCAAGGAGCAAAGAAGAATATCCTTACTCATATCCTTTTGATGTTGGAGATTCTTATATTTGCTTGAGTGATTTAAAAGATGACTTAGGAGATGGCTACATATGCTTAAGTGACTTGAAGGATTGTTAGGGTTGCAATTGTGCTTCCCACATCGAGAATTGGTGGGAAACCAAGCTCGCTTATAAGTACATGGGTTACTCCTCCTGTTGCCAATTGGTTTTGGGATGGAACCCCATGGGCTTGTGAGTTGGGCTTGATAATTGGGCCCGTCTCCCCTCTAACAAGTGGTATCAAAGCCGATGGTTCGGCTTAGGGACCGGGAGGGTTCGTCGTTATCGGTTGTGAGGGATTCACAATTGAGGGGGAGATTGTTAGGGTTGCAATTGTGCTTCCCACATCGAGAATTGGTGGGAAACCAAGCTCGCTTATAAGTACATGGGTTACTCCTCCTGTTGCCAATTGGTTTTGGGATGGAACCCCATGGGCTTGTGAGTTGGGCTTGATAATTGGGCCCGTCTCCCCTCTAACAAGGATGATGTTGTAGAATCTCCTAGGAACTCTTTGGATGTTTTTGATGTAGGAAAGAAGGATCAAGATGAGGCAAGTCAAGAGATGCAAACTTATGCTATGGAGTAGTATGGTGCAAGAGAACCGTAGGGTCATGCCTACATCAACCATAAATGGTGGTTTTATGGATACGAAGGCAATGGTAATGGGCATGATGATGGCGAGCAATACACCATATTTCACCCGCCATGAGGTTGAGGTTAGAAGATCAAGCTAATGACTTTAAACGAGCGCTTCTCGGGAGGCAACCCGAGCCTAGTAGATTCCTTTTCGTAGTTTTAGTTTGGTTTTCCTAGCTTAGCTTAGACTTTCTCTAATCATTCCCTAGCATATATTTTTGTGGATTAGTGGTGTTATTAGTGCTTCAAGATTGAGTAGAGGTAATGGTGAAAAAAATAAATGGATTCATGGAAGAAAAAAAGGTGTGCAATGAATGGAGTAATTTGGTGCGAAACAACCCCGGTCGAGATGCCCAGGTAACTCGGGCCCGACTTGGGTGAGTCGGTCCACCATGTCGGTCAATGTCGGTCAAGAGAAGTGGATGATCCCCATTTTACCCTTTTGACCTAGAACTTGTCTTTTTCCCATTTAATCCCCTTTCCCTTACCTACCTACTACTTCCCTCATAACCACCACACCAAAAATACCCATCTCCCTTCACAAACCTTCAAAATCGGCCCCCTTCATCCCCACACCCGATCCATCCCTCTTTGCCCTCTTACATCTCGATCCAACATCACAACCCTTCCCCAATATCAAATCCAAAGAGAAATCTCAAAATCATCACTGTTCTTCATCCCTCCTCTTGACCTAAGTGGAGCAAATTTGAGTTCTAAGTAGATTTGTTGTCTAAAGGTCCTAATCTCTTCAAATTTGGTATGTGAATCTCGATCCCTATCTATTTCCTTATGAATTTGGTGCTTACATTGCTTGGATTAGATGTTACCATGTTTGATTGAGACTGAAGCTTGAGCAACAATGGTGGATTTGCATGAATAGTGAAATTGTTCTTAAAATGTTGATTGTGCATGATTGACCCTCCTTAGAACTTCGATTAGGGATGTTAGATGGTTGAACTTGGATTTTAGGTGCATGATAGATTGATTTTGGGTGAAATTGTTGGAGAAGACGAAGCTTGAATAGGACCGAGATACCCAAGTACATCGGGCCCGACATATGGAAGTCGGTCCCTCACTTTGGACCGAGGTTAAAGGTGTATCGGGCCCGACGTCTTGAGTGTGTCGATCCTATTCTGATTAGTCTTTTTCTTGTGTTGTCATGAGGATTCATGTGTTTGATTGTTGGTTATAGCTTGATTATGATGAGATATATCCATTAGCTTAGCCATTGTTTAGAAATTCTATGATCATTCATGTTGGATTTTGTGAGATTGGTGTCTAGAGCCCAAGTATGGGATAGTTCTTGTATGTTGAGTTGTGAGTTATATATATGTGTGATGTTGTTGAGATTGTATGGATCTTATCTTGTAGCATTTTACTTGATTTGAGTGTGTGTAGGTACCATGGAAACCCGCTCATCCTCTTCTCATGTAGAAAGACCATCGAAGAAGTTGAAGAAGTCAAAGAGAGCACCTAAGATGGATGTCGTGCGATTTGACGATGATGATGTAGCCGAGAGTTATGCACGGTACATGGAGCTAGCTCACCACACAAGGTGGCTAGATTGGGAGTCCATAAGGAAGATGGGGATGGAAGTAGCTCTCCCTCATTGCTACTCTTACATAGGCCTTGATGGAATGTTGAGGTGGGACAATCCACATTATCCCACCTTGACATCGGAGTTCATGGCCACCTTCAATTGCATTTATGATGGCGTGGAGGACAATGAAGGCATAATCACTTTCCAATTGGGCAATGAGACACAAGAGCTCTCTCTTAGCAACTTGGCGACCTACCTCGGGTTTCCTTTTCCAAGAGAGGAGGCCAGCGTGGACAATGGGAAAGTGAACTACCTATGGAAGCATGTGGCGGGGAAGAGTGAGATGAGGAAAGGAGCTCCCACGACCGAGATTGCTAGCCCTCTCTTCCGGGTTATGGTTCGTGTTTTAGGGTGTGCCATCTATGCACGCCATGAGTTAAGCAAACCCATGAAGGAGGAGGCGATGTTGCTCCACGAGATGCTATTCAACACCGACAAGCCCTTGAATCTCACTTGGGAGTGGGTCAAGATGGTGCGAGACTTCCAAAGCACCTCTTGGATCTACTTCGGTGGGATGATAGCTCGTCTTGCCATGCGTCTCGAGGTCGATCTCTCCAAGTACACACCGGCACCTAATGGAGTGGAGTACATGAACATCAAGTACTTCAAGAAGGCAAACATCATCAAGGAGAAGGTCCGCATCACCTCTTTGGCGCCTCACTCAAACTTTGAAGGAGTGGCAATTCCTTTGGGCCCCAACCTCTACGATCTCTCAAGGTACTACAATTGGTACCAAGTATGGGCCGGGAAGCCACACTCATTCGGTGAGCCGGAAGGGACAAGGGAGTGTCGTCGACAAGCTCAACATATCCGCTTCACTACTCCCCAATCCTCCCCGGATTCTGATGAAGATCCAAACAACTTCGAGTTTGCTAGAAGAGAGGCTATGGATGTCGATACGCCTCCGGAAGAAGATGAAGGTTTCCAAAATTTGCTAGCCAACCTCCGAGCAAGAGAGCAAGCTCCCACTCCACTGGACCGAGATGCAGGGCATGTCGGGCCCGACTTCCAACAAAGTCGGTCCGACACCTTTCTCCCCGAGTCGGTCCCGAGTCACTTTGAGCGCGGTGAAGAAAGCGGAGCTAGGCAAGAGCAACCTCACTTTGGTGGATACGAAGGCTACGCTCAATGGTATGGTCCTGGCATGGTCTTTCCCGAGCCACAACAACCGGTGGACATGTCGTTTCTAGCCAACCAAATGGCTCACCTTCAACTCCAACAAGCAAGCATGCTTCAAGAGGCCCATCAAGTTAACCTTCAACAACAACTTACGTTTCAACAACAACAACAACTCTTTCAACAACAAGAAGTCTTCCAAGCTCAACAAGAGGAAATGAACCGGAAACTTGGCTACACTAGGCGCGAGGTGGACGACCTTAGGACGGTGGAGGACCAAAGGTGGCAAGTCCAAGAAAGCTTCAAGAATTGGATGACCGGGAATTATCCTTCCCGAGAGGATCCATGGACGCGCCCTACACCTCAACTCCAACCACTGAACCAAGATCCCTACCAAGAACAAGTGTACGAAGGGGAAAGGCAAGCAAGGCTCCAACGAGGAAATCGTCGTGGGCGCCCCTCCGAGTAATCTAGACATGCCACTCAAGAATAAGAAATTGTGAGTCTCCCGAACTCTTCTCTCTTACTTTGAGTTTTGGTTTCCTTGTTTGATGGGGACATCAAAATTTTAAGTATGGGGTGGGGGTTAGTTGCTCATAGTTTCATGTGTTAGTTCCTTGTGTTTGTTTGAAGATGTTTGTTTCTAGTTTGTGATTTGGGATGTTTGCTTTTGGATTGTGGTATGTTTGATGAAAGACAAGTATGATTGAACTTGATTTGGTTTGAATGGAGGAGTGGTTTGAATGGAGGAGTTTGTTTTGTTTGAAAAAAAACATTTTTTTGCAAAAATCCATAAAAAAAATGAAAATTTGCATGTGAAAACAACAAAAAAAAAACATTTTTGGACTAGGAATCCCCATCTTAGATGTCCAAATGAAGGCTAATGATGGTGTTGAGCATGTAAATTCCTTTACATATTTTTGGATAGTTTAGCCTCTTTAAATGGATGTTGCTTTTAAAGTGATCATGATATCTTGCTTGTTTTTATTGAGCATATGAGTTCTAGGATAAGTTTTTTATGCAACTAAGTATGAGTGACCCTTGTGAGATTGTTTTTTGGCCATTTTAGGGATGCTTGTTCATCATTGCATATCCCTCATGTTTCTTGTGTGATTAGCTCATGCATGCTTTGTAAAACTTGCTATTGCGGTGTTTATCTATCTTCTAAGACCGTCATGAGATTTGTCTTAGCATTGTCACATTGATTTTGAACTTTATGTTTTTAGTCACAAAATGTTCCATATCCTACCTTGAAATTAATCCTTTGTTTGTAGCCCCGTTCTAGCCTAAGCCTTTGTTTGAAACTCAAAAATATTATTCCTAGCCTTATATGACTTGACCCTTATGGGATTGGACTTTAGAGGAGAGGTTTGGAGTGTATTTGAAGAGTTGAGATTCTCTTGGGTTTAAGGGCAAAGAATGGAGTTATAAATCATGTGGGTAGTGCATCTTTGTTGTGCAAAAGTGAAAAGAAGGAAAAGAAAGAAAATGTTGGAAAAAGAAAGTGGATTGAAAGAAAAGAGCTTAAGTGAAAGAAGTGGTCCGACCGAGTTACAAGGTATATCGGGCCCGACGTGTAGTGAAAGTCGATCCAAAGTGCAAAAGTGTGAAAAATCCAACAAAAGCCTAAGTGCAAAGATGAAGTGGAATGTTAAGTGAAGTTGTGGGTTGAGAGAAGAAAAATGTTAAGTCTTTTGGATGAGTGTGAAATTGATTGTGGAATTGGTGAGAGAATAGGAAGTTCAATCCCCATTCTAAGCACCACAAGACCAAAATGATTCCCACCTTGAGAAATACCAAAAGCCCCATTACAACCCGGCCGAATGGAACCTCTTTGAGGACCTCCACTGAGCCAAGTTCATATTCTTTGTGTGCATTGTAATAGGCATTTCTAGGTGGAGGAATTGGTGATATTAGCTTCAATAGTAAAGTCTTTACTTCGCATGATTGTTGAGTTTGAGTGTTCATTGCTATACCTAAACACACGATGAGTGATACACATTTTCATATCCTTAAAGTGAGGCTTAGTTGCATTGAGTTTATTCCTATGAACACTTGATCATGTGTGATGATGTAATCTTGCTTGTATATCAATCACTTGTGCTTGATTGTGTTTTCATACAAATGTGATCTACCACTCAGCAAGTCGGGCCCGAGGTTCTCCGTGTCGGTCCAAGTCGGCGGATCAAGGATTGGGCTCCAAGGCACACAAATGTGATCTACCACTTTTGCCCCTCTTCTATTTTGGGCATTCTTAGCTTCTAATTAGAGAGAAGACAATTATCCACACACACACCACTAATCACCTCTCAAAAGCTCAAGGAAGACTTGGAGAGCAAGGAAAAGGGAAGAGAGGAGAAGGAAGAGAAATCGGTGGAGGAGAAGGATAGATCTAGGGAGAAATTGTGAGTTTGTCTTTGTTTAGCTTTGCACTTTGTGGATTTGGATTGGAACTTGTGGATTCCCTTTGCTTTGAATGAAATTTGGGTTTGATTTGAGTTTGATGATTGAGATTGGTTTGCTTTGCATTTTGATTGCTTTTTACTCTTTCCATATGGAGTAGATTCCGTTGATCTTGGGCTATGGGGGAAACCTCTAGCTAGATTTGGGTTTGAACCCCCAATTCCATAGCCTTGAGTGCTTGATCTAGGAACCCACTCTACATAGAGCTACAATTCCTTGTGGAAGCAAGGGATCAAGGGCTTGTGATTGGCAAGAGTGAACGGAAGCGATCGATTGCCCATCACTTGAACTTGCATCGAAAGGGAGGTCAAATTCCCTAGGGTCGATGTGTAGAAGTGGCGGGACCGAGGCGAATAACCTCGATCCTACGAGGATCAACACTTATTGGCTGAATTGGGGTGGAATTACCCACATCTACTAGAGGAGGAACCCAAAAACCCAAGATTTATCTCTCCATTTTGCAAGGTTCGACTCACCCAATACCTCGGGCCCGACTTACCCTAGTGTCGGTCCCAGCCATTTCCTTGTCGATCCACCTCAGGCCCGAAGTGACCAGTGTCGTGGTTTCTCTTGTTTTCCTTTGTTTTAGCTTTTCTTTCCCTTTTTCCAAGGCTTTTAGGTGCACTCAACGACAGAACTCCCGAGTGTTCGACACCCTACCTTGTGCTACTACGGGGTTCGGTACAAATTGTATTTTGAGACCCTCGCGAATCGGAGCGATCATACCTCCAGCCGACGCCGACCTAGGCTGTGCATCACCATCCGTAAAGTCTTGTGTAGGACGATGAGATCCACCTCGATCGATCTGTGGTGGGTGGACAGGAGGTGCAGCAGCCGCCTCTAAACTGCTCCCCACCTTAAACTGTGATTGTGATGTCGTAGTGGTCTGCCGACGCCTCCTCCGCTCGTATAATCTTGGGGAAGCAGCAATAACCGTATCAACCTCCTTAGCCGCACTATCTGACGGAGCAGGATGAGACGAGATGGCCTGTTGCCTAAGCTCGGCACGGCAATTCCTACGAGCCGATCTATCCGACATTTATAATATTATAACCAAACAATCTAACTAAAACAAATAATCGAAAGACAAAAAGGTTCAAGTGAAAACAGGGACACCTCGGCCATAACGGCCCGGAACGTCTCGGCCGTAACGGCTAAGGACGCCTCGGCCGTAACGGCCGAGTCGTCTTCAACCTCGAGCCATAACTTCGCTCGAAGGTCTGCGAGCACTGATTTCACCCATTTTTTTGCATTCAAATGTTAAATCTTGTGATATTGAACTATTATAGCATGAATTTGTTAAGATTCGAGTGATATTATGGAGCAATTTTCGACTTTACACATAAACCCTAAAAACTAACTAAACAAAGTCGAAATGGAGATTCATCCATATATAGCACATTTTTAGCAAATTCAAAGAGCAATTCGATAAGAGTACATATCTTGTTGTTAGATTTGATGTGAATTTCGCTCTTGAAGAAGCTTGAATGTAGGAATTGATGTTATGGAAGAAGGGAGTAGGAGGAAGAAGAGAAGAAGAGAAGAAGAGAAGAAGAGAGTGTTTGGAGGAGAGGAAGAGAATAAAATGTGGTTTGGGATATAATTTTGATTCAATTTTAATTTATACTATTATAGGGTGTCCTAAGGTGAAATCTAGGGATCGTCCCAAAATGAAAGCACCTATTTTATTTATAAAATACCTTATAATGTGTAAAAACAGTGGTGGCCGGAGATTGCCAAGCCAAGGGTGTTTGATATCGGGGAGGGGTTTGCTCGAGTTTTTTTTTTTTTGATACAGGAAAGACATTAGGCTAGTTCCAACTAAGCGCGAAACTATCCTATAGCATCTAGATGGATGAGGTCCCTAAGGACCGGATCGGAACTGAGGGAGCTAGTCGACACACGGCAGAAAGAAGTAGCGATGCGACCTGCAACCGAGTTGGCCTCCCTAAAGACATGCCAGATACCCCAACTCTGAAACCTGCCAAGCAACAACTAAATGTCCGCCCGAATGAGTTCCACCTCCCATGGGCAGCTCCAATCCCCCAACACTACATTAACCACCTGCAGGTTGTCACCTTCGATCACTAGACGGGGCACGCCACACCGGTGGCTTCAAGAATCCCCTGCCGAAGTGAAAATGCTTCGGAAAACACCACGGACCGCCGTCCGAGAAACCCGCCATCAAGGGCAACGACGCCTCCTGCAGAGTTCCTGATAACAAAGCCGTATGAGGCAATTCCAAAGGAATTAACCGCACCGTCAAAGTTAAGTTTGAAAAACGCATTTGGGGGTTTAATCCAATTAGCAATCTCTCTTTTGTTGGTTTGGTGGGCATAGTCCGACCTCCCACCAAAGTTAGCTTTGTCAGTTTGCTTTGTGACCATGGCTCTCTTCCAATCCGCCATTTGCTTAGAGACAAATTCTATTGTTTCATTGGGGTTTGAATGCCGTTGGTTATTCCCATCAAAAATAATTTTGTTCCTGAAAAACCAAGTGCACCACCAGAGGTTGAACACTAATTCGATTTGAGTTTTAGTGAGTCTAGCTCGCATCTCTTCAATAAAGTCAAGCGGGTAACGCTTTTGAGAATCCAGTTGTCTCATCACTCTATCAATCACGGGGTTCAGAGCAAATAGAGCTTGACGACATGGCTACAGTCAATAAACAAGTGAAAAGCATCTTCATTTTGTGACGTACAAAACCCACATCCCTGTGGCACTGCAATATGGTTTGCAGCTAATCTGGATTTAGTGGGTAGGCCATTACGACATATTTTCCATATGAAGTTTTTTTGCTTCGGTGGAATATCTAGCTTCCATATCCATTTGAGGTCAACTTTAATTAGGACTTATCTTATTGTCTTGGATCCATTTCATAGTAGCATTGGTGGAATACCACCCGTTTTTACTTGCTTTCCAGTACAATCGGTTTGTCAAACTGTTTACCGGTAGGATAATCTTGGTGATTTCACAAACATCATCAGGATTTAGAACTTGACTTAGTTTGGTTTTATCCCAGGTTTTATCGTCCCGTATGTAAGAACACACGAATTCTTCCTCATTAATCACTTGTTGAGCATCCGCTCTTGGTTTAATGTTGGTGTTTGAAACCCAACAATCTTTCCAGAACCGGATGGTTCTCCCATCCCCAACTTGCCAAGATAACCCCGAGAGGAAAAGATCCTTAAGGCTCATCAGTTTGGACCATTGCCAAGAAGTATTGTGTTGTTTGTTGTAATTCCACAGGTTTTCTGTTTTGAGATATTTTTCATTGACTATTCTGACACATAAGTTCCCTGGGTCCGCAATAAGTTTCCAAAGAAGTTTCATTTGCAATGCTTGATTCATTTCTTCCGCTTTAGCGATACCAAGGCCACCGTGATCAGTAGGCCTGCAGATCGAATTCCAGCTTATTAGTGGTTTGTAACCGCTAGCTTTATTCTAGAAGAAGTTGCAATTGATGTTGTCAAGCTCATCATGGGTAGCTTTAGTTAAGTAGAAAGACTGCATTAAGTAGTTTGGTTGTGCCGAGAGGTTAGCCTTAATCAGAGTTGTCCTGCCTTCTTGAGAAAGCGTATTGCTTTCCATTTCGAAAGCTGGTTCCTTGTTCTAGCAGTGAACTCATTGAAAGTGTTTTTTGTCACCCTTTCATTGATGAGGGGGCACCCCAAGTATTTATCCAAAGCTGAGGTATTAGCTATATGGAGAGTTTGTTTCAACAAATTTTTAGTTGCATTAGTTGTGTTTTTTGTGGTTTGAAATGCTGATTTGTGTAGGTTCACTTTCTGGCCGGATGCTTGACAATAATCATCAATTATAATCTTAACATTTTGGCAAGCGTGACTGCTTGCTTTCGTGAAAATGATAATATCATCTGCATACGCAAGAAAAGGGATTTTGATACCTCCACTTGTAATCTGAATCCCAATCCCACTCTTTGGGTCCATATTTGACTGTTGAAGTTGCCTAGCTAGAACTTCAGCTACCAATATGAACAGATATGGAGAGAGGGGATCCCCCTGTCGTAGACCTTTATGTGGTTTGAATTGTTCCGTAGGGCCGTTGTTAACAAGGACAGAGAATGTAACTGTTTCAACACATTCTTTGATCCAAGAGATGAATTTTTCATGAAAGCCGAATTTTACTAGGACATGAACCAAGAATTCCCAGCTAATCCGGTCATAAGCTTTTTCCATGTCGAGTTTGATTGCAACCCACCCACCCATTCCTTTTTTATTCCGGAATGAGTGAAGGATTTCATGAGCAATGAGGGTGTTATCATGAATACTTCGGTTTTCTAAAAATGCCGATTGCATCGGGTGAATTAGCTTTCCCATGACTTTCTTGAGTCTTGCTGTTAGGATTTTGGAGATGATTTTGTATATCGTGTTACACAGGCTAATGGGTCTGTAATGGTTGGTGGAGCTAGGGTTATCACATTTAGGAATCAACGTGATGAAAGTATGATTGATCTGCTTAAGCAGTTTTCCTGAGTAAAAGAAGCTTTTCACAGCTTTTATAACATCCGGCCCTACAATATGTCAGTATTTTTTGTAAAAACGGGATGTCATTCCATCTGGTCCTGGTGATTTATCTTCCTCGATATCAAAAACGGGTGATTTAATTTCAGTGTTAGTCACAAGTTTGGTAATAATATAGTTTTCTTCTTCTGTGATTTCGCTTTGAATGTTTTGGGTTAACTCTAACATTTTCCTCTTGTTAATATCGATGTGCTGGAACCGATTCTGGAATTCCTTCGAGATTTCCTGTCTAATGTTTCCCATTCCAGTGATGTGGATCCCATCATTAGAAATTAATTCACGGATGTTAGTCTTGTTCCTTCGCCCGCTCGCAATGCGGTGAAAGTATTTGGTGTTCCTATCATTGAGCTTTAAATGGGTATTCTTACCCCTTTGTTTCCAATACGAGTGTTGGAATTGAATCATGCATTCCCGCTTCTTACTCAAACGTGCCTGCTTAAGTGTGAGTGAATGATTCCTTTGTTCTATGATTTCTTTCTGAACCTTTAGCAAGTCCTCATTCACTTTCCTAAATTGTTCAAATATGTTTCCGAACGTTGTTTTGTTCCAAGCTTTGGAATTTAGTTTGAGAAGTTGTGTTTTTTTTACCAGTTTAAACATGTGAGAACCATCCGGGTTAGATCTCCATGCTTGTCTTACTATGTTCTGGAAGTCCTTTCTAGACGTCCACATGGATTCAAATTTAAATGGACGTGCTTTTGTGACTCCATCAATAGGAATTTTGCGCGATATCGGGCAGTGATCTGATGAGGAGAAGTTGTGATTCTTAGTTGAAATCGACTGAAACCATTGGATGATTTGGTCGCAAACCAAGTCACGATCAAGTTTCTCAAAAGTATTGTTATTGTCCATTTCTTTGGATCGTCTCCAGGTGAATTTATTCCCAAAAGTAGGAATGTCACTAAGATTGCAGTCATTTTTGAAATTATGTAATCTGTTGAATCTAGACGCAGAAGGAATAACCCCCCCCCCCCGAGCTTTTCATCTGGCCCTTGAATTTCGTTTAGATCCCCCATTACAACACAAGGAAACTGAGTTTGGTTAATGAACAACTTTAACTTGTCCCAAAAAAGATTTTTGTCTTGTGTTTTCGGGGGACGTAAGCAACAATTAAGACAAGTTCTCTATGGTTATCTAGATTTGTATATTTGAAAGCAACAAATCTGTCCTCTTTATGGATAGTTGTAATAGATTCATTTGTAAGTTGGTGATTTTTCCAGACGATCAAAAGCCCGCCGGCCATTCCAATAGATGGAACAAATTCGTGAGAGTCAAATCCTGCGTTTATCCGTTTTTTTAAGGATCGGTAATTGTGGACATTTAATTTCCACAAGCGCAATCATTTGGAAATGTTCCGTTTTGCATAAGGCGTTTATTTCGGTCCACCTATTCTGTTTTTTCAACCCTCTACAATTCCATAGACATATCTTCATAAAAAACCTTTTTTTCACCGGGTTTATATCCCATTTTACCATTTTACTATGGTGAGAGTGCTGGGTTTCAGCATAAATAAATAAATAAACCTTCTTAGAATTTGATTTTGACCCTCTATCCTGACTTTCTTTTATTTTTTCCTGGCTTTTTTTTGGATCTTTTTCTGATCTGAGGTAGTTTGTCTTTTGGATCAGTGAACTCTTTATAATTATGTTTCGATCGTGTACTATATTTTGTACATATTGTAGACATTTATGGTGGAGCTGTGTATCATGGAGCTGAGACCCTTTCATGTCTCTTGTATAGTTTTTTCTTACGTTTGGGATTTTATATTCCCTGCCTGTTGCAACCTTTATGGGCTTTAGGATGCCCTTTGTTCGTGTCAAACTGGGGCTGAGTTGATCAGCAAGGTAACTACTATATTTATGGTTCAGATGTATCAACCATGACAAACAATTAAGCATTGTAGTCCAAAGAGAGGATTCTTGCCAGCGATTGATGATATAACTGGTTTCAAAACATTCTAAAGAGATTTTGTACTTCTGGCGGGTTTTGCCCGTATTTTTGTTGAGAGAGTATTGCTGGCATAAGCACCAACAACATCTCTTAATCAAATTACTGGAAGTAAGGAACTCAGTCCATAATGACAATGATTTACCATAGTCTGAATCCAAGAGAAGGTTTACTTTATTAAACATGCAATCAGCAGAGTTGTAATGCAACATAGTAACGACTACAACACTATTAATCTGGTGGGATTGAACTAAATTTTTCCTGAAAGTATATTGCTGACACACACACCAACAACAACTCTTAATCTTATTCCTAGATACATGGCACTCATTCCATATTGAAATATAGAAGAAGAACACTGCAATCAAAGGACTGATTGCTTTTCTAAACATGCTACTATTAGAGTAGTAATGCAACAGAGCAAAGACTACAACACTATCATTCTTTGAGGCTTTTCTTAAAGCTAAGAAAATTCGATCTAAACTCGAGGGTCTAGCACTTGGGAAGGTTACATACCTCTCACAGCTCTTTGTTTTGGGCATATTCTGTTTTGTTGCAGCTGGCCGCGAGCTCCTGAGGTAAGAAACATCGCAAGTACGTCTACCATTTGCAACCTTCAGCACCTGGCCTTCACTCCACCACTCGGACTTTAGCCACGGCCCTTGTAGCCCAGGGGAATTTGGAAAATAAATCTCTCCTCTTGGGGCTTTGATATCTGTTTCCTTGTCTGCTTCAACTATGCTGTGACTTGTATTTTTCTTCCTAATCCAAATCCTTTTCCTGTGTAACGACGATGTGGCTTTCATTGTAGTCCTTGTGTTAAACCGTTTTCCCTTGGCTATTTTTTTTATGCAAGTATCTACATCAGTACCACTGATCGCAAATGCTTCACATAAAATTGGATTTTTCCTTGGGTTTACAATTCCCTGTTGTAGGTTTCATATCAAATGAATTGATTTTCCTTTAGGCTGTTTTCTACAGAAGCACATTACATAGCATAAAGCATGTGCATGACTATTGGTGATATTCATCAGCATCATATCAGAGACTAGGTAAACAGTGAGAATAGAGCCACATTGCAACATAAGCCAATGCGATTCAGCCCCATTATATATGCAAGCAATTTTAAGCCCATCTAAACAGAACTTTATTTTTCTAGGCGCACAGTTTTGCACAGCGGTCAAATTCCATACATCAGTGTATAAGTTATGGGAGAAGAGAAAATCAACAACAAACATATACCAGCAAAGAAGAGATCTGTCGCTCAGGCAAGTAAATTTCACTACAGAATCTCTTTTTCCTCTCTTCTCTCTGCAAAATATTTTCATTCCATTTTTTCATACCAGAAAAAAAGCGGAATCCAAAAAGCTTTTCTACAAAATTGATATTTTTTGCCCACCTGCCACACCGTCTCTCTCTCTCTCTTCTTCTTCTTCTTCTTCTGCGCTGCCCTCTCTCTTTCCTTCGAATCGCGCTCTCGCCTTCTCTCTGATAACAAAGTTCAGATCAGCGACGAACGAAATCGATCATGGTGGAGACGAGACGAAGCTCATCTTCCTCCAAGCGCCCTCTCAGCTCACCTCTTCCCACCTCAAAACGTTCCAAGGTTTGGTCTGTTTGCCCCCCCGCCCGCCTCTTTTCCGGCTCTAGATTCTAGGCTCTAGGGTTTCTCTCTTGATTTTGATGGTCTCTGATTTGCTCCGCTTCGTAATTTTGTTTGCCATGGATTACAGGCCTCTTCCGGAACCTCCTCTTCGAGCGATGACAAGTACAATTCTGGACCCAAGGGGAGTGACGGCCAATTGGGGACCGAATCGCAGGATCCAGAGGTTCGATCCGCTGATCTGCCTTGCCCGGGGTCTCCGCAGAAACCTCCTAGCGTCCAAGTCGAAGGTCAAGTGCTTTCCTCTTCTTGCAGTCTCTATCTGTGGGATTCAGCAATTTGATCTTAAAAGTTTCTTTCTCTAATTGTATAATTCCATGGACTTGAGTAGATTTGGCTGTGAACGGTGAGGAGGAGGATCAGCCTCTAACTGCAACTCCCAAGCGGGCTAAGAAGAAGGCGTCTAAGGCAGATAAGGTTGCTTGGGGACAGCTGATTTCCCAGTCTCCTCAGGTTTGTTTGGTTTCCATTGTTTATTCACACCTGAATGTTGCCTTCATCATTTAGGCTAGCATTCTTGATTTATTTGTTAACTTAAATGAGCATTCTTTAAGCATTTTTTCTGTTGTCTTATGATCTTCTGTGTTTGCATGAAAGGTTTGGTATGTTATACTTGCATGCCCAAGGCTAGCAACCTTTATACTTGCATACCCAAGTTCGTAATAGAGTGCATGTTATAGACATGTACAATGTTAACTTTGAAAATGGAGAGAGCTAGTTAAGGGTCCTTTTTCTTTGAATTCCATTCATGTCGAATAATGAAAAGGAAACAAAGATATGCAAGAATATCTTGTTTGAACTTCAATCGATTGCTGGCCCTTTCGGCCTTTCTTTTTCTTGCTTCTATGTTGATAAGAGTTGAGGACTGAAATCCAGACTGGAATTGGAAGGTAGTATTGTTGCATCACCTATTTACTTTATTGCTTTTATGTTTATACGAGTTGAGGAACTGAAATCTATACTAAGAGTAGCATGTTTTCTTCACCGTAAAGAGAGCTGATGGTTTCTATGAAGGATTGCACGAGAATAGTGAGGGTAAAAGATGAGAGAAGGGTCTGTGTGCTGAGTGAATTGGCATGGTCCTATTCGGCAGACTAAGAAAACTACGAAGTAAGAGTGTTGTTTTGTACTCAAATTATTTGAAGTTATACATTTGGGCTGGGGTCAAGAGAAGTCTAAACAATATAATTATCCATAATTTGAAACTATTATTATTATTATTATTATTATTATTATATTTGTAGAATAGCTGCTCGCTGTAAAAAGTTATTACACAAATCACAACTCAGCTATGTAATTGAAATTTTTACCAATGTTTTTCAACATTGCATTCCAACCTGATGCATTTGTGTCTCTTTGTTTTTCCATTGCTGGACTTAAAATCAAGTAAAATGAGTTCCAAAGATAGCCTCGTCACTTTTGTTTAATTGCAAAACCTCCTAATAACTTGAGCACTTAAAAAATGTTATATTGAAAAACACTGTTTGTCCTTCAATGTTGTTTATGTTAGTTTCTCCTAGCAGTCATTATGATTAGCGGAATCTTCAAGTAGTCTGACTCAAGTCCTATTTTCCCCAACGAGCTCCAGTCCACATATAGGAGTCTGAAAGTAGGTTTACATGGTTTAAATGCTCAAAACAGAAATCTTCTATCTTACTGCTGGAGGAATCTCTTTAAAATATGCCACTTTGTGTTAAGTGATATGTCTAGTATTCACACTGTCAAGGAAGATACTTTAGCTGACTCTGGCAGCATCACTCATAATATTCATACCCTTTTATGCTGGTCTGATCTAATTATTAATCCACCCTCATAACAGTATCTTAACTTGTACTTCTATAACAGACAATGCATTTAGATCTTTTCTGGTGTTTGAAATGATTATCCAAAAATAACTATCCCAAAATGATTATTCTACAATGCTCCATAAGATGATTCTTGGCAAGTAATCATGATTTTTTTCTTTCTTTCCCTAGTCAGTGTCAAGTAGTGATTATGTTCTCTTATAATGATATGCCACTCTCTGTTAAAAAATGTTATTTTCTTTTAATTTGTTTTTTCTGTGCTAAGATGGTAGAGTGTCTTATATTGTTTCACCTTTTTGTTTATATTGATTTTGATTCATTTATGCTTGATGTATACATTATAGACACCGCACCTGTTAATTGTTGGCTCTGTATTCACGGTGGGAAATGGTGCTCAATGCAATCTCTCATTGGAGGATAATTCAGTCGGTAAAACTCTCTGCAAACTACGACGTACAAAGGTACTAGAGAAGTGAATAATCTGATGTATTGCAAGGGATTAATTTGTACCAGCATGCTTTGGTTATTGTGTAGATATATGATAATATTGACGCCTTTTTTGCTTAATCCACACTTCACAGCAAGGGGGTTTATTCACTGCTAAACTAGAAATTACTGGAGGAAACGGTGCTGTCCAAGTTAATAATGAAACTCTGCAAAAGAACTCCGCTAAGGTTCTTGCTGGAGGGGATGAGCTGATCTTTGGTCTGACAGATAAACATGCATATGTATCCTTGCTATTTTATCTCCTATAGTTTCCTCTTTTTTTTAACTGTTTTTTTAGAAATATTAGCATTTTGGTGTTGTTAGACAAGATCTGGCACTCCTCACCCTCACAGAGGACATGGCCGGATGTACGACAGTCGGGAAGGGACAGATTTGGGTAGAGGAGGGGTAGGTTGGCAGAATGGAGGATTGCAGGTTTTTTCGTGCTCTAAGGTGGTGGTTCTTTAGTCATTTGATTTTGGTTTCCAGGGCTTCTTTGTCATGTGCTCTCTTTCTGTTTTGGTATTTCCTTTCGTTGGTTTTTGAGATAATTCTTGGTGTTTTGTGTTTGTTTCTCTTGTATGTGTTTTGTGTTTGGTTCTGTAGTGTGCGTTTTTTTGTTTTTGGGTGCTAGGTATGCTTTCCGTGCTTCATTGTTTTAGTGGCTTGTCTCCTTTGGTTCTTTCAGAAACACACACCTATTTGCTCAGGGTATGTGTCCTATCTGCTCAGGGTATGGGTGCCTACATCCTGACCCTATATACTTGTCTGCTGATTTGCTCAGGGTATTGATACACTGGGTAGTTATTGTTGTAGCATTTTCTTCAGAAATCTTTGTATTTCTTACTTAATTTTTTTTTGTAACTGTAAAATCTTGTTCTTTGTCTAATCTACTTGTCTGCTGATATAAAATCAACTTACAAATTGCATTTTTATTCTTTATCCCTTCATCTACAAGCAATAGGTTGTCCTCTGACAATATTGGTTTTAATGTGTATTTCTTGTCTTGATTTGCTTGCTTCTTTAACTTTTTAAATTAGATATTTCAACCACTGGCCAATGACACATTAGTTGGTCCTGGCCTGTCTACGTCCATTGCAATGCTTGAGGCCTCAGGGGCTTTAGCTAAAGGTAAAACCTTAAGCGGAAGAGCTGGGGGAACCTCTGTAGATGCAGGAGCATCAATATTGGCATCCATGTCAAATCTCCGGACACTTCTCCCCCCTCCTACAAATAATGAAGATGATGTTCCAACTACTCTGGATGTTCATATCTCTGACGATGGTTCCCAGGACACCGAAATGAAGGAGAGCATGGAGCATGAAGAGGGTGATGGTGCTTTGTTGAGTGAGAAAGCAATTCTTCCTAATCAGGATAATGATTTGCCTGAAAAGGATAGTGAAATTATAAACGAGGATGGAAAGGTTGCTGCTGTCAATAACGAATCACGATCCCTGGGTTGGTTAATGGATTTGAATGGTAGCATTTCTAAAATTCTTGATGAGCGTAGACAACTCCTCAAAGGGCTTCACCACCAAGTATCTGCTTCAAACAGTCGCCAAGAATTCAAAGAAAGTCTAAGACAGGGAATAATCAAGGCAGAAGACATTGATGTGTCACTCGAGAGATTTCCTTATTACTTAAGGTAAAAAGCTCTACATTTGCTTTTTTATTTTGGAAAATAATATGTTATTTGCTTTAATCTACCATCACTTGTCATTTGATTAAACTGTGATTACTTTGTTTTTAAAAAAACGTTACATGGAAGCCTTTATTTGCATGATTTTTTTTTTCGTTGTAGTCGATGTCATATATGATGTATTATTCTACATTTCATTTCAAACTGTAATAAAAAGTATTAATGTTGGTGCTGCTGATTATCTAACTGAATGGTTAAGATTGATATAATATAAATATATCTATCTTATGTATACTGAAGAGGAGGTTTTGACCATGTGTCAGCCTCACGTTCAAATCTTGTCAATTTATTTTGTTTCCGAATTTTTGTTTTTATTGATAGTTTGGGTCCTACTTGCACTAATTAAAATAACGACTACTTTCTCGGCATTTAAATTTAAAATAACTGTTTATATAGTCAATTAAAAATTCATAAAAATGTTTATTTACACAAAAACATAATAACACACGTACATGGCATGGGAATTCAAACAGTTATATTATGTCTGTTTTCTTGGAAACTGGTGGCAAAGAAAGCTGAAGATATTATTTTTATTTCTTGCTGTGTAGTTTACTTTCCTCTGGCTGCTTTTTGTCTAAGTATTTAATACTTTTTCGCTCTGGTTGGACCTTTTAGCTCTTTTCTGTGATTTGGGTTATATAGAAGCCGTGTATTGTTTCAGTAGCTTGCTTTGGAGTCGGCCAATCTTATTGTTCTTCTAATCTAACAGTGATTCAACAAAGAAGGTTTTGATCTATGCTGCTTACATGCACCTGAAGTGCAGCAAATATGTCAAGTATACTGCAGATCTCCCTTCTGTGTCTCCTCGTACACTATTGTCTGGACCTGCAGGTAACTTATGAAACTCCATGTTTATATATCGATCTGAAGATTAGACTTGCCTTTCTGACGTTGTGACATGAACTTATTTAAGGAGTAGTAATCACTTATTATATTTTTCTTTTAAATAATAAAATATATATACCCTTTCTCGCAGTTTCTGTCCACAACTTCTTGAATCCCTTTTGTTGCTCACCTTGTTCAAGCTCTCACAGCATCTTGCATTTGTTCTTGCGATATCCAAGCATGCTTTCTCCAAGGTAGTTTTATATTGTCATCATCTATGACCAAAATCCACTATGTCATCCACTTTTTACTTCTTGAACTATGCTGTTGCAACCTGTCAGCATTGTTCCATATATATGCGCAAGTGTTGCCCTTCCATTGGGTCTATTTTACCGCATAAATATAATTGAATGATTGTTTAGTCACCATTCTCAGTACTGTAGAACACTGCATCCCGACAACTTTGAGGAAAATGCGTTGGATTCGTATGGTGGCATGCATTCTTATGACTTCTCATCTGACTTTAGGTTTCATCCATATATTTCTAATGGTTTTCACTTCATTAAACTTGTATTGAAATGCTCCAGCTGATTGCATAGAGTTGTTATAGTTGCAGGTGTCAAAATCGGTGTATTATTTTTTCGCTTACCCTTGCATTAAAATTTAACTTCTATGATCTTTATAGAACTCCCTAAACATGTGTACCCTTTACTCACTTGCAATTGTTGTTGGATTTATGGGATTTTTATCTGTAACATTTCCCCTTGGAACTTTTTATAGGTTCAGAGATATATCAGGAAACTTTGGTGAAGGCACTTGCCAGCTACTTTGGTGCCAGACTCCTTATAGTAGATGGCATTATGTTGCCTGGTGTAAGTTTCTGTTCAATATTGATGATTATACCTGCTGGCATTGAACTTTGCAGAACTTGTCTTATTTGGAATTTTGGAACGGAGTTCTTTCCTCTTTTACAATTTCCTTTCTTGCCATGAAACCCTTGTATCTTATGGTAATTTACTATTTGATATTAAAAAAAAAATCTTCAAGGATCAAGTCAGAAGGAGTCTGACACTGCCAGAGAACATGTGAAGCCTGTGAAAACCGGACTCTAAATGAAACGGGCATCGATTACAGCTTCCTTACGCCATAAAAAACCAGCTTCCAGCGTTGAAGCTGATATTGCTAGTGCATCTTCCCTCTCTCCGCCCCAACCAAAACAAGAAGCATCTACTGCAACTTCCAAAAACTACACTTTCAAAAAAGGTCATCTATCTGGCACTTTTGTCCACTGTCTTGAGCAGTTGTCGGACAACTAGTTTTGAATTGTTAATGATACTGTTTTTTATTGGTGATATGGAGAATGCTTCAAAAATATGAATCTCAATGTGATGTTATATATCAAAAGGTTCATAGCTCGTTAACATGAGACACCTCTTTGTTTTAAGCTGTAGATATGTCAGATAGCATTTCATTTATTCTTTTGAGGTAGAAGAAAATGGTTTTTAGTGTTACTATCTGTAGCTGTTAATATGCTCTAACACCCTAAATGATAGTCCTATGTGTAAGCAGCCTTCTCTAGTCCTATCCTTGCAAGTTTGACCAATCAGGCTCGATTGTGCTGAAGCTCTTTATGCACTTCTTTTGGGTATCTGTGTTGAATTCCCGAGTGTAGTTGCACTAACAAGTTTCATGGCAATTGGCAATTGGCAATTAAGTAGCAAAGATGTAAATAGTTTGAGGTTCTTTAGAATTGGGCCAACTCCTCACTTAATTTAATACTTCTATCTGAATTCATGGGACTTTTGTATATTTCCTCTATTGTATGCATGTCAATCATGCAAGTATGCAATTTCCTTGCCTCTTTGATAGCTTCATTTGATTGTCCCGTGTTCATACAAGGAAGTATGATAAAAAAAACATTGACCCAGTAAGGCTCCGCACCAGCAGAATCTGGGAGGTAAGATGGGGGCACTCCAATCCAGACATCTGGGGGTGCGCCCCACAAATTCAACATGTTGAATCTTAAAATCCAGACTTCTCCCAACAAAGCCATAGCAGAAGCACACACCCTAAAACCCGAGAGTGCAAAAGTAGAAACTACACAAAATACAACACGCAGGTTCCTCTAGCTTGACGACTGACTGTCCCCCACCCTGATCTTTTCCCTCCGGCTATCCTTACATATTCTGCCAATAGATTGGAGATCAGAAAACTTGTTGGAGTTGGCAATTAGAAACATAACCAAGGAAAAGGGACTAACTGTATTTTTGTTTATGGGCTTGTTGCTGTATAAAAAGACTTCGTGTAGTTAAATATTGATCTTTGCTTTTTATACTTCGAGAAATGATATTCTTGTGTCATCCTTTTACATCCCTTTTAAATCATATGACAATTATGCCTGATGTAACAATGGTTTTCAATTGTTAGGTGATAGAGTAAACTTTTTGGGATCATCTATTGTTTCTTCTCCAGCGAAACCGAGGTATATCTATTGCTTCTTGGATAAAACTATAATATTGTTAGCTTCCAGGAATCATGAATGAGCTGGATGATTCGTACTCTAGTCTAATTTTCTAGAGCTCCTGCTTATTTATAATTTTGAAGATGCAGATGTTCATTGAAATGCTACAGTTGTCTTGTAATTGGATGTTGGGAAAGTACATTCTTGATTTAAAGAGGGATATTTTTCTTGCATTTTTTAGTTCATTTAAGAATGCTGAGGTGCTGGATGTGTGCTGAGATTTATTTGCACCATGATGCAATGCACGTATATTAACACCATTCTAGAAAAATAATGCTGTGTAAAGATAATTGTTTGATTTTTATTTATGCTCAAAATCTTGTTGTTCCTTCCGATATATTTGTTTTCAGGGGACCACCTCCTAGTTCTATGGGTGATGTGGTATTGGCTTTTGAAGGAAATGCATTCTCTAAAGTTGGAGTTCGATTTGACAGATCAATTCCTGATGGCAACAACCTTGGAGGTTACTGTGAAGACAATCATGGTTTCTTTTGTCCAGGTGCTTTTTATGCTCCAATGTTTGCGATGCTCCTATGTTACATTTTGGGTTGGCTTTTGTCTTTGTACGTGTTAGTGTGCCCTCTACTGCATGCATATGTGGCTTTTGTTGTTTTCGTTCCTTCGAGTTGATAGCCATGTAAAATTTGGTTTGCAGCTGATCAACTGTCCTTGGAAAATTCACAAAGTAGTGAGTACAGTGACAAGCATGCAATTACTGATGTCTTTGAGGTACGAGGCTCAACTGTAAGTAAGATTATTTGAAACCCTTTGTCTTCTTCTCGGACAGATCTAAATTAGTTCACAACAGGTTGCAAGGAGTGAGAGTAAGAGTGGCCCGTTGATATTGTTCCTGAAAGATATGGAGAAGGTTGTGGCAAACTCTGATGCATATAATGTCATGAAAAGTATGTTTGAGAATCTGCCAGAGAAGTTGGTTGTAATTGCTTCGCATACTCAGATGGATAGCAGGAAAGAGAAAGTAAGTGATTGTTTTTCCTGGTTTTTTTTTTTCAAGCTTTATGTTTTTTTTTTGTGGACTTGCTCTGCTAACACTTATGTTATCGCTGACAACTATCAGTCACATCTCGGTGGGCTTCTGCTAACAAAGTTTGGAAGCAACCAGACAGCCTTGCTTGACCTTGCATTTCCAGTGGGTTTGTTTTTTATTTTGCCTTTTCAGATGTTGTTCATTGGTTTCTAAGCATTGTGTGTATCCTGGGTTTTCCTTCCTTGCTCTGTAGTTCATCACTGAGATATGATTGATGCTATGCACGCGAGATGTATTCCCACAATGGATGAACTTAAAGAAAGTTTGTTGTTTTGAAAATAAGCTACTGCGGGTTTTCTGAGCTTCACAAGTGTCTAAGACTTGCATGTTGTGTCTGGCTTCTATTTCAGGATAACTTTGGTGGTAGATTGAGTGATAAAAATAAGGATACATCTAAGACGATGAAACACCTAACTCGGCTTTTTCCCAACAAAGTGACAGTACAATTGCCTCAGGTAAAAATTCTTGTGCGTGGGAGCTATTAAATGTAAGATTTCACTTGAGTTTCTTTGTAAAGTCCTGCATTGGGTGAAAATCGCATGTGATGGCTCTTCATAGGATGAAAATCTGCTTTCTGAGTGGAAGCAGAAGTTGGAACGTGATACCGAAACTCTGCGTGCACAATCAAACATTGTTAGCATCCGTTCGGTAAGTATGCATAAGTTCTGAGTCTCACTGTAAATTGGTGTAATTAGATACCATTGAGCTGCTCTAGAATAGCCAATTTGAAGCTTTTTCTGCTTTTGCTGTCATGACCTTTAACTTGATATTATTTTTGGTGATAAATTGATTTAAATATTATCTAATAATTGCAGGTGTTAAGCAAACGGGGATTGGATTGCCATGACCTCGAAACTCTATGCATTAAAGATCAGGCTCTATCAATTGAAAGTTGGTCTCCTTCCAATTTTCGGACATTCTATTCCATGATTTTGAATTAAGTGAACTTAATAATTCCTTTCCCTTTTTTACTTGATAGGTGCTGAGAAAATCATAGGATGGGCTGTAAGTCATCACTTCATGCACAACTGGGAAACTTTGCAAGATGATTCCAAGATCACAATTTCTAGTGAAAGGTTAGAGCTTATCTGTAGCTTTAGACATTATTTTGGAGGAGTGATGGATAAGGGGAGCAAGATGGTTAAAGACAATATCTTTGACTAATTGCATCAGCTCACTGCACCAATTTCGTAAGTTGTGTTGGGGTGGTCCTTTACTATTATTGTCTTGACATGTCACTGGTCTTTTGCAGTGTCCTGCATGGGTTCAATTTTCTTCAGAGTATTCAGAATGAAACGAAAGGCTTGAAGAAGTCACTAAAGGTTTCATGTCAATATCCTCTTTCTTCCATTCACAATCTGTCTTAGTTGGCTAATGTTTAGAATTATCATCTCATAAATTGGAAAATCACATTAAAAAAATACTTTCCGAGATTCCTTTTACAATGTTCGCACATGTTGATTGTTGAAGTACGTTTATTCTTGTGAAGGATGTGGTAACCGAGAATGAATTCGAGAAGAAACTTCTTGGGGATGTTATTCCACCAAGTGACATTGGAGTCTCATTTGATGATATTGGGGCCTTGGAAAATGTCAAAGGTACACTTAAAGAACTGGTAATGCTGCCTCTTCAAAGACCAGAGCTATTTACAAAAGGGCAGTTGACAAAGGTTGGATGTTGCTTATACATTATTATTATTGTACTTTCCTCACACTACTTTATTATGGCTTCTCGATTGAAGTTTGTTTTTGCCTCCCCTTCTTCTAGCCTTGCAAGGGAATACTCCTTTTTGGACCACCTGATACTGGCAAAACTATGCTTGCTAAAGCTGTTGCTACTGAAGCTGGTGCAAACTTCATCAACATATCAATGTCAAGCATTACATCAAAAGTACTGGGATTGTGTCCCTTTTGTCGATAACTCTTCTAACTTTTTTCTCCCATGATGCATTTGTTTCAGTGGTTTGGGGAAGGAGAGAAGTATGTCAAGGCAGTGTTTTCTCTTGCAAGCAAAATTGCACCAAGTGTCATTTTTGTTGATGAGGTTGGTCCTTCACAATATTGACTTGTTTCTTGTTTGTACCTACTACACTTTCTGTTTTCTAGTCTTTCTATTCAATGATTGACTTATGATGACTACTGTTTTCCATATTCAGGTCGATAGCATGTTAGGAAGACGTGAAAATCCAGGTGAACACGAAGCGATGAGAAAAATGAAGAATGAATTCATGATGAATTGGGATGGTTTGCGTACAAAGGATAGAGAACGTGTACTTGTGCTTGCTGCCACCAATAGACCATTTGATCTGGATGAGGCTGTAATTAGGCGGCTTCCTCGCAGGTGAATACTTCTATTGTGATGGTACTCTTACCGATGCTCTATAGGACTATATGGTTAGTCTGAATATTTATACTTAATTATGGTGCAGATTGATGGTTGGACTTCCAGATTCAACTAACCGGCATAAAATTTTGGGGGTAATTTTATCGAAAGAAGAACTAGCACCCGGTGTTGATCTTGAAGCAGTTGCAAATATGACCGATGGATACTCCGGGAGTGATTTAAAGGTTTTTGAATCATGTCTTCTTATGAATGTTACTATATACTCCTTCTGATCTAAAAGTTCTAGCTTTTGACACAAGATTAAAACAATGTATTAATTGAAGTTAGTATCTTCACTTTTTTCTAAATATCATCACTTACTAAATGTACACCACCCTTAAGAACCAATAATAGTTCAAGTCAATGAAAACAGATCTAAATACAAAATTCATAACTCACTTGATTAATTGCATAGAGATCCAAAAATAACACATAAAATTGATCAAAATCTAAGTTGTAAAACTTCAATTAAATCATAGGAAATATATTATATTTTGATGTTACATGGCATTGTTCCTGACTTATCCAAATTTCAGAATCTCTGCATCGCTGCAGCCCACCGCCCCATAAGAGAAATCTTAGATAAGGAGAAAAAGGTTAGTGTTGCTTATATGTTTTTTTTATTTCCATGCTTATCTATGAATTTTTCAAAATGGTATAAACAGACCTGATTAGAAAGAAATAAAATTGCTGGTACCTTTCGACTCTGAAGAATTATACTAAGCTTGGTTATAAGAGTTTCTTGGAGAATTATATAGTGCTACATATATTTTTCTTAATTTTTCTTAATATAGTCATGTGTGTTGAGATGGTGATGGGGAAAAGAGGTTTACATGGTTTGTTGGCTTGAATGTTTGGAGGTCATTTGTACTTTTGCTAATACCTACCTATCGAGTGTTCCTTAGTCACTCGAAGGCTGTCTACGTAGGCTAGTAATGTCTCACTATTTACTTGGCATTTCAGGAGAAAGATTAGCCGAAAATAGTACATTACCTAAACTGTACAGTAGTGCAGATGTTCGTCCATTGAACATGGAGGACTTCAGAACTGCACATGAACAGGTAACTGAAAAACTCTGCCATCTTATAGGTATAGGGCCTCTAGTTCTTTTTCACCTATAGATCTAGATTGCTTGACTCCATGCAACGTCCACAGGTGTGTGCGAGCGTCTCACCAGAGTCTTCCAACGCCAGTGAGCTCCTACAATGGAATGAGCTATACGGGGAAGGTGGGTCCAGGAAAAAGAGCTCACTCAGCTACTTCATGTAAAACCCCGGAGTATGTGTATGTATAGATCTCCCTCCCTAAATTAATCTACCATCCTTGGAAAGTCAACTATTGATTATAAGCCGAGAAAAAGCTTCATAGGGGGAAGCTGATGGGGAAAATGTGGATCTCATGTTAGGTCGGGGTCCTCTTTGGCAAAACTCTTTGTATCATATCTACTAGTTCATAGATGGACCTCTCCGTCGCCCTTCATCTTCGTCCTCGCAAAATTGGTTCACTTTGTCCATAATGGGTTCCCGGATCACAAATTATCCGGTCTCCAACTCAATGTTTTTTCCAACAGAGAGGTCTTCGACTTTATGATGTATATACAATTTGAGCTCTTTGAATAAGCATGAATTTGCATCGGAATACGATTTTAATAACATCTCCTTGTCTTCATACTCTGGTCATATTATTAGATTTCTTCATTTTGGAGTTTTGGTTTCTTAGTTTCTTGATGAACTCTGTGTGGAATTGTAAAGAAGATACAGGCAGTGTATTGTATATTTTTTATTTTTTATTTTTCATTTTTTTTCCTGCTGGGTTTTATATAACATGCAGAAATTTGACGGGCTCTTCTATGTAGTCGCGCAATTTGTATCATGTTTTGTTAAAGCAAGCGATTCATGTTAACTGCTGTGGTTTCATTCAAAACGCTGGCTTAAAGCATCTAATATATTAGTTATGTCGGCCTTCCTTGCATGTTTACGTTCACGTCCACTATCTATGATTAGTTTTCCCTCACTCATTTTAGAAGAATATCTTCAAGATATTCCAGATCTTTCAAGTTCCAACATATATTTGATATAATATAAATTTAGTTGATTACTTGATCTTCTTATTTGAGAAATAATAGTAGAATTAAGGAATTGAGGAAAAAAAGGTAATTTGAAAGGTTTGATGAGAATAATACGAGAGAAGAATGATAAAAACGGTAATTTGGAAAATCTGATAAGGATAATATGGTAAAAATAGAGGAGAGAGTGATACAAATTAGGTGATTTGTAAACATTGAATAGGGTAAAATTTGTATTTTCACATGTAAAGGAAAATTTGTCAAATGAAAAGATCAAATTGGAACACTCGATATGAAAAGGGAGAAGATCGTTATGGGACGGAGGGATTAGAAATTTAGAATATCCATTAGACTACACTACATGGAGGCATTAAAGTCCTACCTACCCTGTTGCAAGTGGATCAAGTTAGATTATAGAATAACCACTGGGTGTACCCGTCGTGCCATGCACGACAATGACTCACACTTCACATTTTCAAATTATTTTTATTATAAATAGGATATTAATAAGTGAAAATATATTATGAAAATTTTTAGCATATGAAAATGTTATTTTTTTCTTGACAAAAAAGATTATTATTTTTTTTAGATTTTTAGTATTGCACGTATGAGATTATAAAAATATAAAACCTATTCTAATTATAGAACAATTTAGTAAATCAAATTTACTTACTTTTTCATCCTTCAAAATTTGTGTCTAATGGTTAACATATATCATTGTCCCTATTATCACAATTTTGAGACATTATAAGTCAATATAATATAAAATGAGATGTTTTAATTGATTATTTTGGCTTGATCTTATTTTTTTATTTTAATCCTATAAGTTAATAGTAATATTTATTATTTGATTAAAAATATTAATATATAATATTTATTATTTGATTAAAAATATTAAAATATAATATCAAAATTTAGAAATATAAAATGAGTCCAACATGATTCTAATAACTTTATATATTGAAATAAAAAAATATATATTAATCAACAATTATTTTATTATGAAAGATCTAAGCTAAATTATTATGAAAATGATAATATCTAAGTTAAGTAAAAGAGAGTAAATATAAATTGATTTAATATTAAAGATGAGAGCAATAATTTAATTATAAAAAACGGCTTCTATTTTTAAATTATTTTAAATTAATTCTTACATAAAGAAATTAAAAAGATAACTAATATATCAAAAAAGATAGAATATCTAATCAAAATTCAAAAAATATCTTTTACATAATTAAATTGATAGCAAAGAATGTAATTAGATTAATTAAAATAACATGAAAAAACTTTGCTAGTGAATTTTTATAAATCGTTTAGGATACAAATTTCTCAATATCTAAATATTAAATCCCGTGACATCTTAATCTTAATCTATAGAAAAATGCTACTTTGCAAATTGCTTAAATGTCGTTCCTTAAATGGCTTATTTCAATTACTTCTTTCCAATTCCTTTTCGCCAATTACTGTATTAATTGTGTTTGCCCTTCTCAAATGTTTTGCCTCCCCTCTCTTATTGCGTCTCCGCCTCACCGTGGATGAGATTGGCTACTCGGTGCCGCTTCGTCCTCTGACCCGCCTCTTTGCTTAGCGTTTTCCGTCGGTTACGATTCGCCCCTTCAGGTCTCTCCATTACTGCCCAATTTCAGTTCGCAGGCTTTACAAGTGCCGGCCTTCTTCGTTTCCGTATATATTCACTTGTTGTAGTTGTACTTCCGTTCATCTTTACAATTGTGCTTACTTTTACACTGCTGAATTGATGGAGGCCACAGGTCCGCGCGTTGTTGATCCATCTGTCAAGCAAGCAGCCGTTGTTGGCGTCCGCCTGAATCAGCTTTCCGATGGCTCGGGCCAAGAGATCAACGTCGTGGTGTGCCGTGTTTGGGATTCCGCCAATTCATACGGCAAATACCTTAGCACTGACTTCCTCGTTTGTGATAAAGAGGTGAGTTGTTGTTTGTTTTGCCCCATTATTCCTGCTTTGGCTTTGTCATTGAGTTCGTTGTGTTGAGAAATATTGGTTTCACGCCTTTGTTGCCCTTGTGAATGCTCATCATTTTAGTGCACGACATTTACTCATCATTTTTCTATTTATCTTCTTACAACTGGTGCTAGGGAGTCTGCATTCAGAAACATCAAGACGATTGTTGAATGCCTTGCCGATGAGCTTATCAACGCTGCCAAGGGATCTTCCAACAGGTTAGTGATACTTTTCTTTATTTGATGTATAGGATTAAAGATGTTTGATTCTGTAATGATCATGGTTGAATATTACTCAATTTATTTTTAGTATGTATTGTTTCTGAATGCCCTTGTATTGATGATTGTTTTTGTTACTTTATGAATCTTGGGTATAGAAGTCTACTATTGAAGCTAATGCAATTTAATCAGGTTTAGAGGGAAGCCCTTTGTTTTACCATTGAATCAAATCCGTGTTCACCCATGTTGATTCTTCTATGCTTATCAGTTATCACCCATTTTATAGTGGTTTTAAATTTTGTTGATCTAGACCAACTAAAATGAATTTTTTTTTGGCTATAAACTCGATTATGTTGTTCAAGGTGCTAATGACGCAGCGCAGGCCTTCCCCTTTGATCATGTAGTCAAAAGTTTTATTAATCTTTGAGAATTTAATCTCGTGGGTTATGAATTTTTCTAGCTATAAACCCAACAAAACTTCAATACGAGCAAGAAATCATCAGTGTAACATGTGGCTTCTTTGGCTCCCTTTGTACAAACTGTTTCAATGATAGACTAATTGCAAAGGAGAAAATACATTGACCCTGTTCCTGATATGCAAGATGGCCCTTCATTTTGTTGTTCATTTTTTTTCTTGTAGTGGGAAGAGTTACAGGGAAGTGAGTAGCAACTAAAATGCCTGAGAGAGCTTTTGAAGGATTTCATTGGGTCAGAAACAAGCACCATGACTTCAGCGGAATAGCTTGTGCTTGATAATGCCATTCAGGAAGTAGGCTCTTTAGTGTGATTTTTTACACAAAGTTTCATGGTTCTGTACTTCACAAATCTCCTTTCTTGTTTGGTGATACACAATACTGGATGCAAACCCTCATGAATGTGGGCACCCTTTATTCTGTATTTTTTTACTGCATCATACATGAATGTAAGGCCTAATGGTGCAATGGCTGGTTGTTCCTGTTCAGGAACACATGTTTATAGATGCTCAGAAGCTTTTGTTGAAACTTTGAAAAATCTGCCTTGCTTTCTCTCTACTTCTTATTCTTTTCTCGTAGTATTTAATTTTCTTGTCTATAATTATGTTAATTTCACCGTTTTCATTCTCTTGATTTTGAGCTGTACTGTAGTGGGTTCTTCCTTGAATGCCTCTACTTAATATATATATTCACTTTTTTCTTCAATTGATTGCATCAAAAAGCAGTAAATCTTGTCTACTTCTGCATCCTGTTTTGGTGTATTATTTGTAAGACTGATGAGAAGTTTTTCAGATCTCATGTGTAGGTAGTTTTGGATCCAATTCGTACATGTATAAGGTCAATGGTATAATGTTAATTTTTCCCCTTTTCCCTGGTGGGGTTGACATAGTTAATTTTAATAGCATGTTATTACCTCTTTAAAAAGAAATAGTAGCTCAAGACGGTCTACTTAATGCTAATTTTAGTAGCATAGTTAATTTTGCGCCGTTAACTATTCATATTCATGAAAAAAATAGGAATGCCGATCTACGTAACGCTTACTTATATACTATGCTCCATGTTCTAAACCACTATCCTGCCTAAACCTATTACTAATGTTACCTTATTTACTATTTCATTCTTCACACTTATGATGATAAAATTGTCAGGAATAACACCAGTCCATTACAAAGTAACAAATGTAAGCTTACACGTTTCGCCCGTCCATCGGACGGGCACAGCTGGCTAGTTTGAAGAGAATTACTCGCCATATAAAAATATTGATTTATATGGTAACAAACAATATACACATTTATTGAAATTTAGAATTTATTGATTTAGCTATATGGTAACACCCAAATTTCTTTATAAAAATATTGATTTAGCTAAAATTTCCTTAAATAAGTGATGCGAAAAAAAAAATACACATTTATTGAAATTTAGAATTTATTGGTTTCTGGTAGCAAATGATTTTCTTTTATTATTTAAAACATAGTATTATAATTTTGAAGTAGGAAATTATTTATTTAAAAGAAAACTGCATAATATAATAGCAAAGATCTAGACGTTAATATAAAGAATAATTATGTTAGCAATTATCATTAAGGTTTAATATATATGTTAACAATGCCATTTCAATGGATTACATATTTAGATTAGGATGGATAGTTCGTACAAAATCTCCTAGTTAGGTTAGGTACTCCCTCCGTTAATTAATACTTGTCGTTTTAGCTTGATTTGGTTGTTAAGAAATACTTGTCATTTTAGATATTTTAACACATTTTTTCCAATATTATCCTCACTTATTGAAAAAAATTACCAAAAAATATAATAGAAAATAAAAGATCTTCATAAGATTGAGGGTATTTAAGTCAAATCATTTGACTTCTTAATTTCTAAGACAAACCCTAAAACGACATGTATTTCTTAACGGAGGGAGTATGATCTTTTCTTATTTAGATTATGATGGATTTTTGATATAACAATATGGTTTTGCAAGTTTTTCTTATTCTTTTTATTTGGTTTTCCGTAACAATTGTTAGAAAAGATCATACCAAAAAAAGCAATTGTTAGAAAAAATTATGTAATTATTATCCTTTTTCCTAATTTAAAAGATTGCTAATATCTTTGATCTAGTATATCGGAAAGTATTCAATTGGTATTGCTAATCACAATTAGCAATTAGGGAATGAACTTCATGATTCTTTTTAATAATCTTAATGCATGTTAATAGACAAAGATATATATATATATATATATATAGGAGGGTGCTCAGGAGAATTAGATATAGAGGAGTACTAGAGAGCATATTGATCGTTAGATCAAAACAAATCAATGGATGATAATGGGGGTCTATAATAAGGAAAATTGGGGTGGACCATCCTACAATTTCAAATGAAAACTAAATTTGGAATTTCCTAAATTTAAGGATGTGTTAATTATTAATAATTAAATTAAAATAAGAAATAAATATGTAGGGTGAAATCTTATTGGTTTTAATTTCAAATTCAAATTCAAAATTTGAGTTTTCACCGGCGGATTTTTTTAATACGTGTTTTCCGATTTTAATAAATGTATGACAATTTGCTTAAGTGTATATAACGGTTTGCATGATAGCACATATATGCTGATTTGAAAATTTATGGGGTCATAATTCTTCATTTTCATGTGAATAACGTTTGATCATTGGTTGCATAATTACACATTAAGATGACGATGAATAGGAAAAATAATTATCGTATATAAACATTGCATAAATTAATGTAATACATTGCATATGAAAAAAATGAGGATACTTAGATCTCAAGTACATAGTACAATGAATGTGAATAACTACGTTTATCTATTTGCAGAAGTACACATAAATGAAAATAAATTGATCATTGTCATGCTCTTCAACCTCCGCCTATCTATACATCTTTGATCATCATTCTTGGATAACTGCATAACAGAAGGAAAGTGCATGAGTAACAATTTTCGCAACTATTAATAACAAAACACACACAAAAGAGTAACTAAACATGCATAAGTGAATAACAATTCTCGCAACTATGATTCATGCACCAATGAATAAGTCAATTGACGATGATAAATAACAATAATATCAATCCATCTTTAACCTATTTAATTTATATTGCATAAGTACGAAGAACTTACTACATAAGTCAATTGTCATTTATACCTTTTCATACGCAAATTAATTTGTAGTCTATATTGCATACTATATAACCTATTTGATTTGTAGTCTATATTGCATAATATTACAAGGTATAATGCATAAGAAATTAACATACTCAGTGTTACATAATATTACAAGGTATAATGCATAAGAAATTAACCTAAAAAACGTGTATTTATGTATCATTTAATAAGTTTACTAAACAAGTTGCATAACAGTATAGGGGGTTGTCAAAATGTTTTAGTATATATTGCATAATATTACAAGGTATAATGCATAAGAAATTAACATACCCAGTGCTACATAATATTACAAGGTATAGTGCATAAGAAATTAACCTAAAAAACGTGTATTTATGTAATAAGTTTACTAAACAAGTTGCATAACATTAAAAAAGTCTTATAGGAGACGTGTTCTCGAAGGACGGGTCCCGACGTATTTGAGTCTCCGAAGACCTCGCACTATTTTACGGGAAAGACCTTAAAAAAGTCTTATAAGAGGTTGTCAAAAGTTTTTAATCTATATTGTACAATATTACAAGGGTTGTCAAAAGTTTTTAATCTATATTCCACCTTGTGATTTTTGTAAACAACAGTTTGTCTCTAACATGTGATCCGATTCGTAACAGAATTTGCATGCATGAAGAAGAAAAAACACTCATGAACTACCCTAGCTCCTTCCGGAAACTACCTGTTCTTTCCAGTCATACGATGTACCAGCACACTAGCCCTATCCCTTTCACATTGTTCTGCCAAAACGTATATATCAATGCTTTGTCTACATAATTGCATAGAGAAAAAGAGTTGGATTTGTAAACAATGTTCAGAGCATATACATTGTAAACGTTGAAAGAAACAATTAACAAACCTAGAAATTGAATATCATCATCAAGTGGGTAGCTCTTGTCATCTTTAAGACAAAAATAAGTGAAGGAGTTCTTGTAGAGATTTGTACATGACGGAACAGTCTGCAGGCGAGAAAAAAAATATAAACAATTTTATGAGATCAAACAGTCAAGCATAAAACAACAATTCGATTTTCAGGAATTATACGTAAAATCAAGGGGCCGAAATTTTACATGACGATGAAGGCTTAAGGTGTGCTGGTACGTTCCGGCTTCTCGACCACCTCCGACAATGAAGGCTCCACTACAAGGACGGCCGGCTCCCCAGGGATGACGATCTTCACTGGAGCCGGAGACGAAGGGGCCGAAATTTGGAGAGAAGGTTTTGAGTTGGAGAAATTTGGAGATATGGAAAGATATTTAAGCAATCAAATCCCCCTAAAAAAGGAACGTGATTTTCTCAATCAATTTGGATTTGATCCAATACAACTCACCATTCCACCAATTCTACATCCTTTTTTTTTTAATTTAATCCTAACTATTAATTGATATTGATCCAATGGCCTTGATTATAGCTCATAGTTTACCGGAAGGAGGGTAGTTCTCTAGAGCATTACTCATATATATATATATATGTATATATATATATATTGATATGTATAAGGTTTTGTTAGAGTTCATAAGGCAATACATTATATATTAGGCAATTTGTTATTTTAAGTTACCTTAAGGAATTTCAATTTTCAAAAAGAATTTTGAACGATAAGATTTTTGTAAAAAAGTTTCAATTTGTTGCGATTTTCTAGAGCATAAAATTTGTTAGGTGCGGTAATACAGTAATACACCAACGTCCACATTTATCCTCACTCCTATCATTTATTAACAAAATCTAATCTAAAATAATTAATTTTAAAATTAAGATTTGCTAGTTTTACATATAGAATGGCGAGCCAAAATTTAGATTTAATATCAAACACAAAAAACTTAAACCTCTTCTTCTATTTCTTGAGATCCATCGCTCCTTTAAACCTCTTCTTCTATGTGCAGTAGTCAGTAACTTTATTTTTAATATTTATTATACTTATGATCAACAATTCTTGTTGACGATTTAATTTACCTACTAGTGTAGTATCCGTGCCTTGCACGGGAATTTTATATGTATGTTTAAATTCTTATTATTTAAGTTACTTGTTCCCAAAATATACTATTAATATCATATTCACTCCTAACATGTAGTTTATAGAATGAAGAAATTGAATCACCACCTACTTAGAGATGAATGTAGTTAGGTATAATAAATCTGACCAAAATAATGAGAATCTCAAAATGAATGAATTGTCTGGTTATAACGAATATGAAATGGAAACTAAACCCAAAAGACATATAGATTAAGTAGTGGAATAAAACCATTGCCATATGGACAAAGTTCGCATATTTTAGGTATCATAAAATTGTCGGAATTAGTTCTTGATCTTAAATATGATTGATTTGTAAAATCTAAATTCTCATCCTATAATAAATTAAAATACACTCAATAATAAATGTAATACGCAGGTTATCCGATTAGATTTCCGTTTCGTCCCTTGACCCAAAGCCCGAAATTAATTAGTTAATTTAAGCAATTCACGTACACCATTATTTGTAAATAATAATGGTGTGGATGATATAATTAATTAATTAATTAATTAGTCAATCCCTACCCTATTAATGTATGCCCAAACCGTTCCTGCCGTCACCTCTTTTTTTTCAATTCCCCAAGTAAAGTTGAAGTCCCGAATTGCACTTGTTCGATCGAACCCTTGAGCGCCGGCCGTTTCCAATTTCCGGTATCGCTCAAACCTTGGTAAGCCTTCCTCCTTGATTCCCCTCTTCCCTTTCCTTCGGTTCAGTCATCGCCTTAACCCCGTTTGGTTCCGGCCGTGATTTCCGGCAGCTCCCCGGTGAGCGCCGTCGTCGAAGCTTTCGTGTCTTGCGGAGCCGTTCGAGCAGAATTCCTTTCCTCCTCCTTGTTTCCACTGGTAAGATCTTCATCACCCTTACTCTCGGACGACCGTAGGCGAACTCCGGTGGTTGGCCGGGTCGCCACTCGTCTTCGTCGTCCACCGTTTCTCTGTTTTACTTATTCGGGGCCGGCGTTTCCGGCAACGATTTCCTCCCGTGCGCAGGGGCTCACCGTTATCGACGGGTCGCCAAATCGCCACTTCCACAACCGTAGTCGTTCAAGCGCCGGTGAGTCCTCGTCTCGGTTGTCATCGATTTTGGAGTGATCAGTTTGTGGTAGGTGCTCACTTAGTTCGAGGGCAAAATTGAATTGGAGGTGTACATGTTTGGAATAATGGTGAAAGGTTGTGTGAGCGTGATCGATTGGAGTTGAGGATAGAAGGTCCAAGTTAATAGCTAGCCAAGCCAAGTGGGGAGTCGGGTAAGAGGGACGAGTTAAGATTGAAGGAATTGTAGTGGGGCTCATTGTGGGGTTAATTAATTAAGTGAATATGGATTTGGAGTTAGTTGCGGGCGGAGATGAGGTCGGCTTATCAATTCACATATGTAATTGCAGAATGAGCGTGGGTTTAGTAACATGTAGAGCTAAATATATAGTGGTGATATATGTCCATTTTAGCTAAGTGGCCTTGACAGCGTGGCTAGGACGAATTAGTTTCAACTAGTACTGATCTGGGTGGGTTCCGAGTTCCTTGACCAATTCATTTATTCAAGCGTTATTTATGCGTTCGTCGAGTTCGATCTTATCATTGTCGGTAAAATTTTATCCAGGAACCTCGCAGTTTCGTCTCATTGATCTTAGGGAATTCTCAAGAGATTCTACAGTTGAGGTAAGTCGATTTTCGACTTGCTCAGTCCTGTTCTAGCCTGTTAGGGTTGCGTGGTAGTTATGAGATTGGTTTTGAGAACTAGTCCCGATCAATCTTTCAAAGTGTTTTGTTATGTGTGCTATGTGTCAATGATTTTTGGAAACCTGTTTTTGAAAGTTGTTATCTATATACGCATATTTTCGTCGTTGTTTTCTCTATGTTGGGTAGCGCTCCAATGGAGGCTGATTGCGGATGGTTGTGATGGGATGGACGGTTGGAATGAGGATGGATGGTTTATTGTGGATAGTTGTGATGGGATGGACGGTTGTCGCTTGCAGTGTTGATGCAGAGCTGCAGCATAGGTAGAGTAAGGTATGTGGTGTTGATGTAGTGCCCATACCATAAGTAGAGCCTCTGATTGCGTGTTTTATGTGGAATTGATTGAGTGACTAACTGGACCTAGGACTAGACTAGAGATTTGTGTGTGATTGCGGACTTGTTTGCTGACCTTAGAAAAACGGTTTTGAAACGTCTTATAACTTCCATGTTGATTCTGACTTGACAGGATAGGATCTGACCCCTCGGGGGACTATTTTTCATTCCAAGTACTTAGGATCCCGTGACAGAGCCTCGGCGCAATGGTGGTGCGGAGTAGTAGCACGTGTAATAGTATTGGGGTTGGGTGTTATTATGACTATTGCTGCTAGTTTTATTATTATTTGACTTTGGACTATATTAAGTGAATTTGTAGACGTTTGTCTTCTAGGATGAGTTTTGGAATTTGAGTATTTGAATTTGAATTTGTTCTTGGGGATTAATGCATGTTAACTTGTTTTAAATTATAGTCGTTATTTCATTCAAATACAAGTTGGATGTTTTCTATGTTTTCTCGTCGTGCCCGCGTTGCAAGATCTGAATGTCCGTTGTCGAATCAGCTTGGTAGTGCCTCGTGAGGTCTACTACCGAGTAACGCTTTGTCAGAAAGACAGGGTGTTACAATAAGCTCTTGTGTTATAAATTTTAGTTTGTACATTAAAAAATATTCAAATATCTTATAGCATTGTCTAAAAATGATACAATAAAAAATAAGATGGATGAACAATTGAGCATGAAGCTATATAATTTTCTACACTAAAAGGAAAATAAATAATTAAGTGAAAAACATACCTATGATATATTTTTAAAAAAAAGTTGGTGTTGGGCATGTAGCTAACTAAACATATAAGAAACTTAAGAGGGAAACTATGCAGGTAAAGAGAGAAGAAACTCATGGAAGAATATGAACAAATAAGTTAATATATAGAAGTAGAATTCGATAAACTTTTATAATTATATTTGGATGAAATTAATTATTTAAAAGTTTAAAATTGTGATTATAATTGAAACTAAATTGTTACATTATGTCAGCTTAGGATCTGGAAAAAAAATCGTGATAAACTTCTACATCATTTTGGAATTTACAAAACTAAAATGATCATATTAGCTTTTCAATCTCTTACTATATTGGGTAGTAAAGAAGAGGACTCATGGTAAAGATAGAAGGTTTGTTTTAACAAAAAAAATACACAAGTTTAAATTGTTTGAAAATAAAACAAAGAGTGAATTTTTTAGCAAGAAAAGTGAGTTTGTTAAAATAATAAGTCATTCCTTTTTCAAAGGAGTTAAGATGAGTAATGAGATTAATAATTCAAAGATTTTGTGATGATCAAGATACACCGATCAAGGGGCTAAGCAATTATTCAAAAAAATGGTTACATCAAAATAAAAAAGGAAAATGATTAGGATACGATTGTTGTTATTCTTATGACCAAAAGAAAAAATTATAAAATTATTTTAGTTTAGTTCAACCAATTTCTATGAGGTTGGCAATAAAAAAATAATTATAATTTAATCCCTAAAATATAATGGAATTCAAATGAAATATTTTCAACCCTATGAAAGTAGAAATATAATGAAATTACTTAAAAAATTATCAACTAATATTCTAATAATCATTTCGTATGAAAGTAGAAACTATTTTCTTGGAATATCAAAATAGAGATTTGATTCAAATCAACCATAATATAGTGGAACTCCTTATAGAAAAGTTTTGGATGCATATTAATCGTATATAATTACTTGCCATAGTATAATGAAAGTCTATTCACTTACTCATATAAGGAGAATAAAATTACTATTTTAAATCATTTATCATAATTAGCAACCTTATTTTTTAAAAATAAATTTAGAAAAGCGACCATATTATCATAAACATTTTCTATAACTACAACAATTTTAGTAAAAAGATCTATATATAAATTTGGAAACAAAAGATTTTAGAATCTCATATTACGGATACACATAACATATTTTCAATTAATGAATATTGAGATAGGTATCTATATAGTCAACCAAAAGAAAGGATAGTTATCTATATAACTAACAAATATGCAATATCTTTTTTTTGGAAATTTTATCTGTGAAATTAGAAGGTTTGAAATTTTGTTTAGTTGAGATATAAATTAAGGAAATAAATGGAACTAATAGAGAAAAAGAAAATACTATCTACGGTATTAAGAAAAGATAGGAATGATTGGTTGTAAATATTAGATGAATTATCTCTATCCTATAGTTCTAAACTTCATTATACTTGCCATCAATCCCTCATCCTCACGTACACCAAATAATATTGATCTTTATACTCCAAAAAATATGTAAGAAGATATGGAAATTCCACCCATATATATACATATGTATATATAGAAATTTTCTTTTAAGAAAATCACAATAACTATCCTTAAATTATTCAAGAAAAATTAAGAAATTAAGCCTACAATTGCCTTTTCCATACATAAATTAAGATTTTGATTTAATCTGAGGCAATTAGCATTTGTAATCTAGTTGTTACTTCCGTATGTTTTGGTTCTATAAAAAAATTTAAATTTAATAACGAATTGTAATTCGAGATTTTAAAAATTTTAATAACGAATTTTAAAATTTTTAATTGTAATCTAGTTGTAATTGGAGATTTTAAAATTTCAAATTTAAAATTCGTAATTTGTAATTCGAGATTTTAAAATTTAAATTTTAAAATTTGTAATTTGTAATTCGAGATTTATTGATAATTTATTTAACATTAAAATATGTAATCATATCTTGTGCAATATTTTTTATTCAAAATAAAAGTAGTTGACACTATCAATTTATATAATTACAATTTGTCTAGATGTTAATCAACAATCTTTGTATATTGTTAAAATATCACTATATAGCTCCCTTACCATAATAAAGAAACCAAAAATTATCACCAAATCGTGGTAACTAAACAAATTTAAACTTACCAAAAACTATCACCAAATCGTGATAACTAACCAAATCAGTTCACAAATCGTAGGAGGTTTATTTTTCTTTTATTTAATTTTGCCTTTATTTTCTTTCTAGCATCTTAATCTTCATCTTCCTTAATCCTAAATTCAGATCCGTATTTTCTATTTTGTGTTGATATTATCCTATTTGTTTTGATTTGCTTTTGTTTAACAATACTTATGGTTGAAAGTCTATCATGATTGATGATTCTTTCTTTGTTATATGTCAAGAACTTGATAAAGAAGAATGTTGATTTCTCGGGGTCTATGAACTGCTTTTCCCTTGGTGGAAATATGTCTTCATTGATTTCCAGACTCTCTAACTGCGAACACCTTAAAAGAGATGGAGAACCTCGAGTACGTCTTGGGGTTCGTGATCGAATTATGTCTCTCCCATAGAGGACGTTTGAAACATTGCCGCCATTGATGTTATGTGAATGGTGATTTTGATGATATATAAATTGTGGGTTTAATGATCTATAAAAGTCGGTTTATTAATATATATCTAGATTTAAATGATTTAATATTTATAAGTATATTTAAATATGACGGAGCAAAGTCGAATACGATATGACATATGAGGTGTAAAATATAGTGTGACAGGGTAGGAAATAAGATGATGTGGCATATGATATGTAAAACACTATATGACATGGTTTAAGCAAATAGTGACTTGTGGCAAAATCCTAGGTGGCACAATCTAGGATCGCCATGTGGATTAATCCTAGGTGCCGCAATGAGAAGGCTCTAATCCTTAGTGGTTTTAAATATATATAATAGATTGCACCAAGCACCTAATCTCCAAGTTCGGTGTTCAACTATATCATTGAAAAATTTCATGGAGGGAGAAATGTTGGAGATCACAAATGTTGACGGAGAGATCGGGATCAAGGACTACAACAAAGGTGTTAAACAATTTATCAATGGTTGTATTGATGATCTAGAAATACTGGTTTATTAATATATTATTTATAATTAAATATTTAAATACTATAGGTAGAAAATAATATGATATGGCATATGATGTGTAATGTATAATATGACAGGGCAAAAAATTAAATGATGTGGCATATGACATTGGATAATAGAAAATGACATGGCTCAAGCAAATTGTGACATGTAGCAAAATCCTAGGTGGCTTAATGTGGAATCACCATGTGGCCTAATCCTAGGTGACGCGATGAGGAGGTTCTAATCCTTAGTGGTTTTAAATGTATATAATAGATTAGTGTAATCCCCGTACCTTATACGAGATTTGAATAAAAATTTAAATTTACTATTTTTAATTATAAATAGTACATTGATTTCATATATAAATAAAATTTAAATAATTAATAATGCTATAAAATACATAATTAATACTTTTTGTGAAATTATGATCATATTCATTTATGTAGTCATTTTTTAAAACGGGTGAGACTTTATACGGGTGGAACCGAAGAACCGAACCGTGCATTTCGGTTCGGCTATTGACAATTTGTACATACAAAAATTTTGGTTCGGTTCCTATATAAATTTCGGGTTCAAGTTTTCAATTTAAAAAAAAAAACTGAAAAAACCAAAATAACCGAAATTGTAGATTTAATTAAAAAATTACTCCGTATTAAGTACTCCAGTTTAGAGACTAGAGTAGAGTCGGGCCTCTGATCGGATTTGATATGAATCTCTCTCAACCCTAGCCGTCCTTGCCGGAGTCGCCGCCTTGCGCCTGCTCGTCGAACACTCCTCGGGCCTCGTCGGCTCCTCGCTGCTCGTCCTCGCCTCCTCTCGTCGTCCCCTCCTCGTGCGCCAAGTAAGTCGCCCCTTCTCTGCCTCCCTCAATCGATTATTGTCTATACTGGATCTATCACAATCTCCTACTCCTTCCTCTATTCATTATGCCCTGTAATGAACGCCGGTTTTTAACGTAACATTCAAGTTCTCAATTGAAACTTGAGATTTCTTATCCGAATTTTTTTACGATTTGAAACTCTTTTTCTGGTGAATTGAATTCCAAACTCTCTTGATTCTGTACTTCTTATCATTTTGCAGTTGTTGAGGCCTTGTTTTGAAACTGAAACTTCAGCCCTGATATGATTTTTTGAATCTGTACTGCAACTGTGTTTTGTGAGAAGTTTAGTTTGGCCAAATGCAGTAACCAAATACTTAGCGTTGTTTTTTTTTTTGAGGAGCAACAGCAACTTTATTAAGCAACAGTAGGATACAAATCGTCCTTTACAACATCAAATTTTGCAGATGCCTTTTTTAGAAGTTTATGTATGTTTTTTTTTATATTGATTGTATTGTATGATCGTATTAAATCCGAATAAAAAATCTAGGAACCCAACCGTTTAACTGAAATTAGTGACATACTTTGAAGTAATAGAAGTGAAGAACCGAATAAATTATGGGTTCGGTTATCATGGTTTCTCACTCAAAAAACCAAGGAACCTAACCGAAATAAAAATTGTTTTTTGCCGCGTGGGTAGACTTAAAAAACATCGTTAACCGAAGCATCCGGCCCCATTCAGATCTATCAGAACTCTTAGACCATCTGCAATTTGGGTTGTTGGGCAAACACGCGCCACCCATATTCTATGCTACTCTTCAATTTAGGCTCCGTTCGGTAACCGTAACTGAAACTGAAAGCTGAATCCGAAGAGTAACTGAAACTGAATTAGTAGCGGAATTCAGTAAAAATTGAAATGAATGTTCGGGATTATAACTAGCTGAATTCCGAAATGGATAATGTAAAAAGACAAAAATACCCTTTAATCCATTAAAAAAATAGTCTTTTCATTGATTCACGTGAGTATCACGTGACATCCCATATGGGTGAATGAAACCCCAATCTCGAGCCTCAGTTTCGATCCCCTCCACATTCTCGTCGTTCCTACGCAGTCACCGGCGTGCCTCCGAACACCTCGCCGGCGCCTTCGACGGAGAAACGGCCCACTTCGTCATCGGATTGTGTGGTGGTCCTCCTTCCTTCGGTATGTCCTCGGATCCCGATCGTTTTGGGTGGATCTGCCGACACTGTTCGCGGTATTTTACGGCCCCCTTTCCGAATGTGTGCAGGTCGGCGTGCGGCGCCTTCGACGGAGAAACGCCCCTCGTCGTCATCGGCTTGTGTGGTGGTCCTCCTTCCTTCGGTATGTCCATAGAATTTCTGGTTCATTTGTTAACACTTTCTGAGAATTGGAAAAACCCCCAAATCTGTTTTTTGCAAGGGCATCGACGGAAATTTGAGAGAGGGGTAGCGGAATTTCGTACACATTCCGCTGCCCATTCATCTTCCCGTGGGGTGGGTAGGGGGCGAGGAATGGGAATTTTCATCTACCCAATTTATCTTCCGTTTCTCAACCCGTTACACACGAACACCGACGCCAAGTAGCGTTTTTTCGGCCTTTCATCTTCCGCTTGGGTATTCCGCTACATCCGAACAGGACCTTAAATTACAAAATTTGCAACTGATTTTTTTATAGGCACATACCATTTTATTTTATTTTTTTGTTTTCTGACACTATGCACTCAATGACCCTTGTGGAGTTGTGGGTATGCACTAGCAATTTATGAGGCCCTCCTCAGTCCTCACCTAATATATATAAACAAAAAACCCAACAGACATAAATATAAGTATAAAAGTCAAAATCGTCATTCAATTAACCGCATAAACTCCAAATCGCCTATCTTGATCTCCGCCATTAATCAATCCGCAGGAGTGGAAGAAAGGGGGAAAGAGAGATCCACCATCCAGCTAGCCGCCATAGCCATGGAGGTTATGCACCACTCCACCGCCTTCCTCCTCCCCCCTGCCGTCTCGCCGGCGCCGGAGATCAAACAGAGGCATCCGCCGACCTTCTACGCCCTCGTCGTCCTCAATCAACCCCTTCCGTCCTTCGCTCCTCTTCTCTGGCAACACGGTAATTCTCGTTCCTTCATCTCTACTCACCTTTGATGTAGGAGACCGATTCAGTTTCGCCTGAAATTCGCTTACAATCGAACAGTAATTCGACATAAATTTAGTGATTGTTGAGCTCGAAACGTAGATTTCGGTGTGTTTGAGTGCTTATAGATTGTTAATGGCCTTATGCGTAGAGCAGCACAGCTGAAAGTGTTTGCGGACGGAGGTGCAAACAGAGTGTTCGACGAAATGCCTCTCTTGTTTCCTCAGGAAGACGTCCTCTCCGTTCGCCGAAGGTTTGGTTTTCTCCTTCTGCTGTTCATTTATCACTAGAAAACTGAATTTAGAATAGGAAAGAAATGCAAAATGCTAATCTTTGCAGCCTCACATGGATACTGAAATTACATGTCTTTTGGATTTGGTCAGGTATAAACCAGATGCCATCAAAGGAGATATGGACTCCATTAGACCAGAAGTTCTGGACTTTTATGCCACCTTGGTAAGTTGTGTCTGTTTAAGCGACCTGTTCTTTGATGTATTTGTAGCTCTAGTCTACAATGTGCTGACTTTTGATGGCCTTTGAGTATGCTTAGACCCTTTAAGTTCATCATTTCCAGTTCTTTCATCATAGAGTCCAATAGCTGATTCAGTATATGGTTAGCCGAACAGTTTGCACTCCAAGTCCTATAGATCTCCTTCTTTGCAAATAGCATATAGAGATAGAAAATCCAAGTGTAGATAATATATAGCAGGCAGTGTACGCTTTCTTCATCATTGATCAGTGTTTTAAGGTGATTGATGAATCTCATTAGCAGGGAGCCGAAATTTAATCCGCTTCCATCTGCAGGGATCCGAAACAATTGATGAATCTCATGATCAGGATACCACAGACTTGCATAAGTGTGTGTCATATATACGAGACTATGCAGAAAAGCTAAAACAATCTAATGTAAGTCCTGTATCCATATAATCACCCGTTTTCCTTCTGGTTCGGTGAAAAGTATGTTATTTATAATGTCACAGAAACAAAACCTACATAAAGGGGGATCAAAGTATATGGAGGTCGATTTGGTGGGTCCTAGTTTGCTGCCAACTAACCTGTTTAGGCTAATCTAGTTTTTTATCTTGTGAATTGCAGCTATGTATTATCGTTACTGGTGCACTTGGCGGTCGGTTCGACCATGAGGCTGGAAACCTTAATGTTTTATATCGTTTCTCTACCTTGCGAATAATTCTTATATCTAGAGACTGCCTCATTCATCTTCTCCCTAAAACTCATCGTCATGAGATTCATATTGAGCCTACTGTTGTTGGTCCACATTGTGGCCTTGTACCTGTTGGAGTGCCTAGTAGTCGTAGTACAATTACTGGGCTTAAATGAAATCTCTGTAAGTTCACTATTGCTTGTTTTCCTTCTTCATTCCCTTCTAATGACTTTGAATCATGAATATGAATGCAAGTATGTTTTTTTGGTATCTCAGAATATAAATCAACATAAAAGTTTGATTTTGATTATATTACAGAGAAGATAGGCATAATGATGAAATGAGTCAAAATTCTATGTTTTGATCATGTAAGCTATATATATATATATATATATTATGACATGCTTCTTGTCTAGAAAAGACATGAATGCACATCTTTTTGGCTCCGGTTGATCAATTATTAGGACCAAAAGTCTTTGATTAGCTAGCAGCCTAGCACTCAAACTTTGAATGGTTTCCATCCTATTGTCATCAGTTGCCTATTTTGACTAATTCATTCTAACATTTTGTATTCTCTCTAAAATTCCAGCTGACACGGAGATGAAGTTTGGCGGTCTAGTGAGCACATCTAACTTAGTTAAAGATAAAACAGTAATCGTCCAATCCGATTCAGATCTTCTTTGGACAGTATCCATCAAATCGACCGAGAAAGACTCAACTATACAATGATACTCCATTTACAAGGCTTTGATCGGCATTGGGTTCCCATAGGCATCTTTTGCCCCCTCTTCTCCGCTCTTTCTACTACAGTAGTACAAAGAATATCTTTTGTGGGTGTGTCATTCTCACCAAATGCATGTATTGCGTATCTGTTGCTGACTTTCATTATTCTTCGAAATGCCTTCAAAAGAAAGTTGTTCATTCGTTTTTTATATCTTGTTTGGTTTGTTCTGCTTTAGTTTTGCATTTATAGTACTCAAGAAAGTTGTTCATTACTTTTGCATTGCTACTTGGACTTTGTATACCCCGTGCTCATTTGCCTCCTCTGTTCCACTGTATCATAAACTCATAAGTTTTGGTCGGATACAAGAATTTTGAAACCAGGGACGGTTTTTATCAATTTACAGAATTGCAATGGTTTTTTTGATTGTGTGAGTTTATGTTGAAAATTGTCGTACTATTGGCGAGTTCTTAGAACTTGGAACTTCAAATTGACATTCTTAGAGCAATTTTGATAGTTAATTTTGCTAAGAAATTATTCCAAATTAGAAAATCAAATTCTAAGCTGAGACTTGACTTGAGTGACTATGTAATAACTCTAGAGTCTAGAGTTTATGAGAAAATCACTTAACAAATAAATGATTAAAGGCCTCCATTTCATACTTGCGAATGAGTAGTCGGATATATAAATCAAAAGATCAAACACATTCACCTAATTTATTTGAGTGAAGATCAAAATAGCCCCACCCAGTACATTAATTCAACCAACATAATCGTCAAAAAGAAATACACCAGCTTAGTTATATTACAACCGCTAATATATTGTGCCCTTTCGAACATCCACGTTAATTCTGGTCCCATTTTATATTTAAAAAATTAATTTAGAGATATTTTTTAAAGTCTTTCTTATTTTTATTAATTGTCAATCATCCATTTTTTTCCTTCTAATTTCTATCTTTTTTCACTTAATATCTATCTTTTTCAACTATCTGCTAATTTTGCTTATACTTTCCTCTTTGTAAATAAAAAGTATAATTAACTTTTTTAATCTTATTTTTCACTCTACAATTAAGTTTTTTTTTTATAATCATATTTATTTTCCAAGTCTAAAAATATATTTTTTAATCTTAAATTTCTAATTTAAGTAATAAATATCTAAAGTTTATAATCTAAATTATATCTACAAAATGTATAAAATAATTTGTGTTATAATATTCATTTATAAATTAATTGATCTATAATTGTACTATTATGAAAGTAATTATAATTTTGTAAGATTTATTGAAATATTATTACTAATGCGATTTTATTTTTCCAAAACATTTATGTGAATAAGTCATGATTAACTTAATTTTTTTCTATCTGCATATAAAAATATATACTTTGAATAAAGTATTTCACTTGAGATTTCATATGATATCACATATGAATTTTTTAATTTATCAAAAATATTTTGAAAAAAAAATGATGTTATTTGTCTATGATTTTTATCAAAATCATAATATATAAAATATAATTTTAAATTTATTGCTAACATCAAATCCCGATTTTGGATTAACAAAACATTGTAATGATTTCGGATGATAAAGATAATGTGAATATCTAAATCCTAATAATATAATTATGCATTATTTTATCAATTGAATAATACGTTAAAAAATCGTTATCGATTGTGTCTCATAGAGGATACCCGGCAATCAACTAGTTCTTCTAACTTTACAGCCGCATCTTCATTTCTTTTCAGGCTCTTCGATTTAGCGCACCCCCGAATCTCGTTATAGCGCACCCCTTTGTCCATTAAAAAGGGATGGACGGTTCATACATGACCACAGAAAAGGGATGGACGGTTCATTCATGACCACAGAAAACTTGTGGACAAGTTAATAATCTCCATACATTTTCACTGGCGGGGTGTGTCATCAGTTTTAGTTGACGAACCTTGTCCAACATTTTTTAATGACCATTAAATTTTCGTCCATGAAAAACATATGGACCCTTCAACGTTGTCCATGATATTTGTATGGACATATCGCGTTTTTCCATGTATTTATAATGGACGATATATAAGTACATGAAAAGTTGAAATTCGCATCTATATAGCATTGCTTAACCCACCACTAACACAATTTAATCGAGTATAGCATTACTTAACCCACAACTAACACATTTTCACAACTAACACATTTTAATCAAGTCATGTGTTTGGTGTTATGAAAATTGATGGTACTTGTGTGTTTTTCTTCAAGACATTTTCAACCACATTATTCAACATAATAACAACACTCATTATAAATGGAACAACATAAGAAACATAAAGCACATGGAAGTCATACAACAATATAGAACAACATCCACATTCAACAAACAAACCATAAAATGTCACATAAGGGCCAAGTAACATCATCACACAACAACCAAAGCATGAACCTACTGTCCACAATCAACTAAAAAGACACCAAACATAGACGCTAACAAAGGACTCAATTGTTTTCCACCGTAATCTTCACTTGTGTCTCCACTTCAACGTCTATATTAGTCGGGGGTTTCTTCTCTAACGCAGCCTTGAGTTGTTCGACCTCGGTTTCCAACTCTGCAATCCTGTTACGAAGGATCTCTTTCTTGCGCTCAGCTACCACAGTAGCACAAACCAAACTGATTTTTTTTGGTCGAATGCAAACCAAACTGATTACCAAGAGCTCTCAGGGTTGAATTGAATAAACATTCAGTGCAAGTGTGCAACTTTAGTCTGTTCATAATTTGACTGAAATTGTATAGACAAATAGTTGACAAGTTTGAAGGAGCTCATTGTCTAATCCAAAACCAACTATTCTCCCGGGTAACTTGCTTCAATAGGCAGCTCTGCCTTCTGCCAGCAACTTCTTGATGTCCTTCTGGAGAAATCGAGATACATGATCCAAATCATTTCAACATCTTAATATCTGTGATTCTGTATATGTAGTCGAAAGACGTAGTATTGTACCTGAATGCTGGAAGGAGATGTTGTGGGAGCATAGTGGCTTACAACACTACCGTTTTTGTCGACCAAAAACTTTGTGAAATTCCACTTGATTCCGTCTCCCATGATTCCACCTTTGCTCGACTTCAGGAAATTGTAAAGTATAGAAGCATTGTCTCCATTCACATCTACCTATAAGTAGAAAATGATTCCGAAATGACATATCTCAATGAATTCTTCAAACAAGCTTATGCCAGTCTAAACAACACAGTGTTCATAGGTTACTTTATATTACCTTATCGAATATGGGGAACTAAACCTTAAAGCGAGTGCAAGCAAACTCAACGATCTGTTGGTTGGTCCCTGGCTCCTGTGAACCAAACTGATTGCACGGAAAAGCCAGAATCTCAAACCTGCACAAAGTCAAGGAAGATGTCATGTAACTTGTGTGATTAGTTCACACAATGAATCAGAAACAAAAGAGATATGGTAGTTTCAAATCCACCTAGGTCTTTGTAATTCTGGTGGAGTTGAGTCAGCTCAGCATAGTTTGAGTTCGTCAGGCCACTATGAAGAAACTCTTGCTTAGTAAGGTTGTAACCATATCAGTTGAATACAAGAAAAATTCTTTGCCAATTGAGTTCAGCTGGAAACAGAACTATACCCCACTGTGATGCAACATTGATAATCAATAAAACTTTCCCCTTGTAATTGCTCATCATTCCCACCAGAATCCTGTAGACAAAAAATTTTCGTTACATTATTCGAACCAGTGAAGATCCAGATCATCATGAATTAGCACCAACAAATAAGTCATTACAGCAAATCGAATTTCAAGTCAGGCTATCAAATTGACAGGTTTATCATAAGTCAACAAGAGGTGCACAATTTGCCCTAAATTTCCTGAGGAAAACAAACCTAGCAAAATTATCAGACGAACGAGATTAAGAAGAACTGAGAGAAAGACGAACCTTGACAGCGAAATCGTAGACGGATTTGGATGCGCTAGCCATGGAGAGGGTGAGCTCTGCGGGGAACGAGAGGGTGAGCGAAGAGGAAGCCCCAAAATGAGAAGGGCAAAATTGTAAAATGCCCATTTTTTTACCTGCGTTATTTCGAAAAAAAAGGGTGCGTTAAATCGCAATACCCTTTCTTTTCTTGCCTCCGCAACAAAGAATATAATCTAAACATAAGGAGCACCTCCAAGCAAGCTGCTCGTCACATTAAAATACAAAAAACATGAATGTATTTATACACACATTTGATTAGCACAATTTATGTAGTTCAATCTTAATTTGATTGGTTTTATAGGTAACAACAACCCGTTTCTCACCAAACACAAAGTAAGCTAGTACTACATTCTTGGTTTGAGAGGGTACCATAGGATCATTAGTACTTGGTGTCGTCGACATTGTAACCAAAGAGTTAAAATGCAGAGGAATACTTAGGAAGAATGTTACCAACGCCTATGAACACATCAATGTATATTGAAAACTCCTTATAAACCAATACGTTTACTTAGAGAAAAACAACTCCCTTCAAAGCTTTTCGCTTAGCAGGACTTTAAGAACGCTTGGGACTCGTTATTAGTGATTTCTTGAGTTGTAGAAAATTCTTCTGTACATTAGAACTAAATCCCACGACCTTACACTACTCTCTATCTTTGTACCTAGGACTCTCACTCTCAAGCTTGCCAAAAGAACGCTCGAAAATACACCACTTGAGCGATTTCTCGATTAAGGCCTTGCTTCAGTTAGTTCAAAAAAGTACTTTTTGGGGTAAACTAGTTTTTATTTGACTTGAAATGTGTGAAAAGTAAGGTGAATACACGTTATTCAAGAGTAAAAAAGTAATTTTTGTAAAAAAGTACTTTTTGATTGGAGGTGGAACAAAATCTAAGTCTTACAAAAGCTCTCAATCACACGTCCTATTGCAAGTTTCTGCAAACTCGTGAATTCTAACCCAAAAACAAAAGTATTTAAGCTAAGAACTAACAATATTATGTGAAGAATCATTTCCTATCTAATTATGGAAATAATACACACATTCGCCTTGCAAATCTTTCTAAAATAATCTCGAAATAACATATAAAATCAACCCTGATCTCCACACGCTTTCTGTTGAATATATATGACAATCATGTCTTCTTCTAATTGGGTAAATTAAATTTTTATAATTTTGTACATAAATAAACATAAACAAAAATATAAACATGATTTTTCAGAATAATAGTGAATTTGTTGGAGTTAGGGTATAAAATTTTTAGAATACATGAGATTTTATACTCTATTAGAAGAAGACATTTGGTCAATTGAAGAATGGAGAGACTTAGGCCCCGTTCGGTAACCGTAACTGAAATTGAAGATGAAAGCTGAAACTGAAAGCTGAATCCGAAAAGTAACTGAAACTGAATTAGTAGCGGAATGTAAGAAAAATTGAAATGGGTGTTCGGCATGACAACTAGCTGAATCCCGAAAAGTATATGTTTAAAACACCAAAATACCCTCCCATTCAAAACAAATAATTAAAAAACATACCCTCCTATCCAAATACCCTCATTCTCACATTGCTCGAGCACCACCATACGCGTGCTTCTGCGGAGCCGTCTAGGTCTCCCAACCTTCGCCGGCATCGGAATTGAATATTCATTTTGTTTATTTATTCAAACAGTGATTTTGGCATGCACAAAACAACACAATGGCACAATGTAGCACATTGTAGTGCTCTATTTGACTAGCAAGCACAAACAAAACAACATGCATCACAAGATACCAAAATCATGATGCCGTTGCACACTTGCACTTGCACGTATTAATCATGAAATAACACAAAGATCAAAAATAAGTCTTAGATTATTTACAAATTGAGTAACCATTGACAGAGCACCAGAATACCACTTTTCTTTCAAAAAAAAAGCACCAGAATACCAGGTGAACTGGCAACAAAATCTAATGTTCTGAAATTCAAGGTCGACCATGTTGCATATAGGAGTATGGTTGCATATACGAGTATAGGAACCCTAGCAGACCAAAAGGGGCAAATTGGATTATCGGAACCCTAGCCCATCCCATTTTTGCAAGAACAAGCATCACTTTGTTTTGGGTAGCAACAATTCCCCCGGAGAAACAAATCAAAGGCAACAAATTGATCAGAACCCATAATCCAATTTGACAAATCGAAGGCAACAATTTCCCCAGTGAATCGCATGGCTTTCCCTCCCCAGATCTGAATCGCAGGGCTTCCCTCTCTCTGTGTTTGTTGAGTTCTTTGAGAAATGGAAGGGGTCGGGGGTAGTGTGTGGAAAAAAGGGCGAAGTAGCGGACCGAAAAATGGCCAAAACGCTACCCAAAACTCAGTCCCCTGGGGGGTAGGAGGGGAGAGATGACAGCTGAATTGGGGAGCGGATTCCGCTGTCCTCTAGTCACACCGCTGTCGCCGCACACCCACCAAGGGTAGCGGAAAGGTGCGGTCTCCGCTTCAGCCTCGCAAGTCCGCTACTAACGAACGGGTTCTTACAATGGACATTTGGTCAGCTGTGATACATGGATGAATATTCATCCTCATGAGGTTACATGCACCTCTGAGGTGATTACAATGTCCCTACATTTTATCTTCATGCATACATTTATTTTTCAAAAGAGATAACTTGTTGGTGTTGGGTTATAAAATTTTTAGCTAATTTGAGGTTTTGTTCTATATTCTGGAGATAATTAGATGACCATCTATCTTGAAGAACCTATATCCTTTAATACACATGACTCCTGATGAGCCTCTGTCTAACCTCTCAATTTGTCTATTCATCACTAAAATCTCCTAGACACTAAGTCATGAACCATAAAATCCAATAGTTTTGAATTCCAATAGTTCTTAATTCTACATCAACCTGCTCCTCTTCTTCAACCACAAAGTCCTCACATAATGCCTTGTCATAGGTTAAAGCTCCATCTTAATACCCACATTTCATGACTAAACATCACAAGATAGTGTGGCACAACATCAAGACCTTGGGGAGACCCCTAACAGGAAGACCATATATGTAAAAAACATGTAAATTTAAAAAAGCTAAACAAGCATATTGGGGCAAAATTAATGGGAAAATAGAAACAGAGAGTGCAGATTCAGAAGATTACCTAAGAGTATGTAAACATAGTGCTTAGACAGCAACTGCAGAAAGACTAACCAGACGTACATAGAATTGGTCAATTGGAAAGAGCTTACAAAGGCAGGAAGGTTACCCTTGCAGTTAGCAGCATATTCAGCATATTAAGAGGTGGTTTTTGATCAACCAGATTTTATTTTAACATGTATACGGAAAGGAAAGCTCAACTTGATTCATGAATTAGCACTAAATAAAGCAACCTCTTCCCCATAGCATTAGGCACTAAATAAAGTAAGCTCTTCCCTATAACACACTCTCAGTATTCCCGCTCTTCCCTATAACACACTCAGTATTCCCAGCCAATGCTGGTGGGATCCATCAAACTTCTCAAAGTTGAAAATCTCAACGTTCTCAAAACAATTATAACCGTAGTGTCAATAGGATTCGATAAAAAAAACAGACACGCATCAACCATTGACCAATTATCCATACAACAACTCATAGTGCTAGATAAGTTCACGACACCAGCAAAGCCTTTACCCTAAAAACATTGACAAGTAGTTTCTCTGGAAATGGAAAAGATCAGCACCATATCGTCATACTCGGACACAGCAAGAGCTCCTAGGCCTGTTAGAAAGGCCAGGAACAACTGATCACATGCATAACTAAAGCATACCAACCCCTTCCTACTCATAACACCCCGTTGCTGCTTAAACTAAGCATCAGTTTTTGCTGATGTTGTCGATTCTTCAGACTTGGATGCTCCAGCATCACCTGTTTTGTGTCCTTCGGGTTTTGTACCTTCATCATCTACATAGAAGTGAAATTACTCGTTATACATTACCAAAAAATAACGCAGAACAGAACACCAGCAAGTCGCATCTGCAATTGATGAGCTATTATACAAGAAAGAATATTGATGAATGTAAAGCTAGTGTGAGTAGAAGGTTTGGTTGGACGTCCCACAGTATAGAACTAGACACTAATAAACCCAATCTCTTATCCAACATAAGAGATAACACAGTTAAGGACCATTTGGCAAGTTTCAACTTTGACATGGCAAAAGCAAGTTGGGGAATAGTATTACTCAATAAAAAACCATGAACAGACCCATTTGAACAGATGCAAGATTCTATGACGAAAGACATAGCTATTAATTTGATTACCTTCGTCATCACTGTCTTCAAATTCATCAGGGCCACCCATGCCCATGTCTCCCATGCCACCCATTCCGGGCATTCCCATGCCACCCATTCCAGGCATTCCCATGCCTCCCATTCCAGGCATTCCCATGCCTTCCATGCCGGGCATTCCCATGCCTCCCATTCCTCCCATGCCTCCCATGTTAGCAAATTTCTGAAACCAGAATGGAAAAAGATAAACATGGGATTCTGCCATAGATAGTTAAGAAAGTATGAATTATGAATTACTTCAGAAAGTACATACCGAGAAATCCATGCCACCCATATCCATGTCCGCAGGACCTAAACAGAGAAATAACTGTCGCTTAAGCATATGACTTTAACGGTAAAATGCAGTGATGAAATAAGTCTGTAAAATACCAGTATCTTCATCATCTTCATCAGCCCATTTGTCCCAATCAACTTTCACATAATGGGGAGTCTTGTCATCTCCACGCAAGAGCTTCTTCCACCATGATTTCTCTGCTTTCTCCACAATGCATAAGATGTTTCTTGGACCATAGTTAATTTTGCTTTCCTAAAATCACAAGTGAATCCAAGTCAAACAAAGGGAGAACAGGAAAAAAGGTAAATTTAAAGCATAATTGAAGATATGGCATACTTAAGCATACCAAACCCACGCAAGACATATCAATGCAATGCCATTTACAGATTTATTAAAGTCACGCAAAATCCTACAGCCAAACGAAGTCACTATGTAACCTGGAAATTCCAACAGATTGGTGTTTCCAGTTGAAACAAACGATGAGACACAACTTTAAAGACATCAAGGCACAACATCAATTTCCAGCCATTTTAACTTCATGCTGTTGGCATGTAGACTACACCTTTATTATGAACATTGACACAGACACAAGCATTGAAATTGACATACAATTTGAGTTTTGAAAGAACAAATGAATGTTAACATAACCATTAATCTTGTGATGGAAATACAAAGGGCATGATTCAATTGGAAATTAAGTGTCCCACATTCATGCCCCATTGTCATTGTTCAAATTTAAAGTTATTGCTGTCTCACAAAGAAACAGAAGAGCTGAAAATCAAATACTAATATAATCAAAGAAAAACATCTCACCTCAACGTTAACCTTGTCAAAAAGATCCAGCTTACACTCATAGCCGTTGCCTCCTGCCCCACCACTTGCAGTAAAAGTAAAAGTTCCTTCAGGGTCCAAATTCACCTTTGCATCCTTTGCATCAGGTAATTGAACTGTGAGATAAAGTTTGTCTTCTCTTTGTGCCCACTTCACTTCAGGATGACGACTACAGGCAATTAAGGTATAATACACAAGTTAGGACCATTTTTTGAAAAACATCACAGCCACAAATAACATCCACCCAGTACAGTATTTGAGGGTCAAGATGAGAGCGCACTAACACAATTTCAATTACTTATGAGAGCGCACATACACATCATCATCCCTACACCTAAGAGGAGGGTGCAACGGATAGACCCAAGGGCTAAAAATAAAAACAAACGTACAATGAACAAATATAAAGAATTGAAAAGAAACGACCAAACACGACCACAAGCTAAAGAGTGACTGCCATCTGTCCAACAGCAATCTCAATTACTTATGGCAGCAGCCCAGATCATGGCATACGAATTTTAAATGCACTTCGGAGCAACTACCAACATAACCAAAATTACCCACAGCTAAAACATTTTCAATGAAATGGAACAGTTGAAAGAGCTGAATGCTTGTGTTCTCCTGACAGGGAGTTTTTAGAATCACCTCAAAAGGATTAATTAAATCCTAAACAAAAACTTGAAAGAGCTATAAAAGCAAAGGGGAATAACTTCTAGATATGGGAAAGCAAGCAAAGAAAGTAACATAATCAACTAGAGATGAAGCTATCGAAAAAGACAAGTATCCTAATAGTGTTCATCAAGGCGTTCATGATGTGCCACTTCCGTCGATGAGACAGATAAACTTTTACGGAAACCAGAATTACAGCTTTAAATAACCTCATAAATGCAATCCACAACGCCTCAAAGCCAAATCTAGGAAACAAATCGAACTGGATTCATTAGATAAACCATAAACCCCGAAAACACAGTCAATCACCTCCGCCAAAATCCAAGAACAAATCTCAACGCCAGAAACACGAAACAATCAAGCAAGAGAGATTTACCTCATGGCGATTGAGCGAGAACTGAAAAACCCTAAAATTCAGCGGAAGGGAAAAATATCTCACACTACGCAGAGCGACAGGTTCTGGCCAGGTTGCCCTTCTTTCATTTATATATATAGCTCGGGATCTTCGAGAGCACTTAATTGTGGGCCCAGCAGGCGAGCGTCATAGGTCTGGGCCGTTAAATTCCAAATTGGGCCAAAAAGCCCATCAAGTCAACTTTTAGCTCCAAACCCTTAAAACCCTAAAACTCGAAAGCGAGCTCAATCAATCGCACAAGGGAGAAATGGGGAGGTCGAGGAGGAAGTACAAGAACTCTCGGGCGAAGGTGAAGGTGGGGCAATTGAAGAAGAACCCAAGGGTGGTCAAGGCAGCGTTCAATCTGCCCCCAAAGCTGCGAGCTTTGATCGATCCGTTGGGGGCCAAGTGGGATGATAAAGGCAGCGTCATCGACAATTACAAGGCCTTCGGGGTGGTGTCCAACCCTAATTTGCTGAGCGTCCGGTCTCGGACGGCCCATATCGTTGAGAGCGACTCCCTCCAAGTGCCCCCTCCCCAGCCCGCCGACCCGCTCGACGAGTTCGACCCCATTGATTCCGGTTCCGACGTTGAAGAAGACGGTAACTACTCTCTTTCTCTCTCGCCGCTTTTTCTTCTGTGTTGTATAAGAATTTGGCAATGCTTGCTCGTTTAAATTTCTTGTTTAGCTAGAAATAGTTAAGGGCCGTTTGGTACGATGTCAGTAATCGGGTTAGAATGAGATATCGGGTTGGAATAGGAATGATTCATACCCTACAATTTAGTTGGGTGTATGAGCTTATGTGGATTTTGTAGGAATGAGAATGAATCATACCCAACCTTATTCTCAAACCAAACCAAACACTGGTACGGGTTTAGCTCATTCCGAACCCGTTCATGCTATCTTGGGTATAGAAACAAACAGGCCCTAATGTTGTTGTTCAAGTGTAATGTTGAAATGTGCTGGGGTGATTTTGATTGATTTGTCTGACACTATTGAAGTGCTATTCTCCTATTTCTGCTTGATTAATATCTTCTACTAGTAAGATGCAAAAGTGGTAATGCAGAAGTCTGTGAATTATTATTTCCAAATATGTTCATGTTTTGTGGCATATTTTTGTTCCTGCTATTTGGAGTTGTGGATTGTTTCCATGTGATGTTATGAATGAAAAGATGTATACTTGTCCAAAAAGTTAAATGTAGTTTGAAAAGTTTCATTATTTACCTCTATCAAGAATGATCCGACTCAGCAACATAGATTATACCGAAGATGGGGCTTAAAGGATCAAATGGTGGGATTTTGAGCATTGTTATGGTGATGTCTGATCCATACTATAGCACAGTATGTTATGGACTTGTGTCACCTTGAACACTTTTTATTTGTATTAGCACGATTACGGTACTCATGCAATTCCTGCATTAGTACTCGTTTGAGCTTCAGGAAAAAGTAGTCACTGTGATCTTGATGTGTGTTCATATATGGATGGATGTGATTGTTCTTCTTACTTGACTGATGATATTAGCTCGATGTTTTGTTTTACAATCGTATCGATTTTGTTATGGGATATGTAGATCTGAAAACAGCACTTGGAAAAAAGAGGAGGGATGGAAAGAGTGCTCCCTTGCTGCCATTGACTACCATGCAGCGTAAGCACGTAAAGGCATTGATCGACAAACATGGAGATGACTATGAGGTATGTACACTACGTTTATGCTTGAAACTTTTCTTTTCTTTTGGATTGTTGATTTTCAAATAAAAATTTGATTTTTGCAGGGCATGTTTAGAGATATAAAATTAAATACAATGCAGCATTCAGTGGCTGCTCTGGAGAAACTGTGTAAAAGATACCTTCTATGGAAGGATACAAATCTTATGATTTTGGCCAAGTAAACTGACTGTTACCCTGTTGTTTTTACTACTTTTCACTCTTTTTTTTTGTTCTTTCTGTATCTCCTTTGCTTCAGGCTCAATGTATTAATGATCTTACATGGTGACATTTTTATTGTGTTCCATGTTTCAACTATCTCATTAATCTTAGGTTTCAACATCTCAAAACTTTACTTTTGTTTAACCGTATCTGACTTGTGGCATCGCCCAAACTCAGCTGTAACGTGGTTTTGATCGAACGTGATGATCCGTGTAAGCGGGTACATAGCAGAACTTGTTGGTTTCTTTCATGATTGAATGTGAGACATGATCGTATAATCACGTATCAGAATATATAAATACCAACTGAGAAAATTGATCTATACGTGAGATGAAACTGGTAAGTAACACTTTTTGTATTGATGATAAAAAAACAAAATAAGCTGAGTACAAACTGATGAAAGCTATTCCTATCAATTAGGAATGAATGACTGATTCTAAACAACCTACGTTAAAATTCAACCTAGGAACTAAACTAATCAGACTAGAAAAATAAACTAATTATGCTTTCACTTTTAACAGGTATGCGTAGAGTAATTATCATATGATTCAATACCTCTGATTACGGAACGTACATCAATTTAAAAGATAAGTCCTAAAATTCACGTTTTTGGATTTTCTAGAATTCTCTAACATCCCTTTATCCGCCATGATAATGTTCTCTAAATGCCCAAGGCTATATATACCAGGACATACCCTCCAAGACAACTAAATTGTACTCCCTCTGTTTCACCATATGTGTCGTTTTATCCCTTAACACACTTTTCAAGAAAAGCAATCATTAACTTTAAAACTTATAACTTTTTCTTAACCGCTTATCACATTTTTTGGCCAATGCACAACTTTAGTCAACAAATACACATTCCAATAAAAATAATCATTACTCACCCCTAATTAATCACTTGAAAAACGTAAAACGACACATAATATGAATCAAATTTTAAATGCTAAAACGACACTTATTGTGAAACGGAGTATATGATCAAACTAATATAACGTTTTCCATGAATTTTTATGTTATTTTAATAGAATATATAAGATTGAGGGTCTATTCGGTAACACCCATATTATTTTTTAAAATAGCTTAATGTCATTTTATTGCAAAAAAGAGTTTATAGGAAAGTGTGTACAAAAGAAGAAAATGAGAGAGAAGGTGACAAGATCCGAACACAACTTTTTAATTATAATATTTTATAAGCTATTATATTTTATAATGTATCTCCATCTAACACAACCTGATTTGTCTTAGTGTTGTGTGCATATATATTAGATAAACAGATGTCAATTGATACTCATTGCAAGTACAATTTTTAATGTTTATTTTTTAGATATATATATATATTTATTTATTTATATTTCTCAATTGACATATGAGGTCTTCAATATACGTTGGGAATAATTGTATGTGAGTTCAAATATTGGGATAATATTATGTTTGAATCAATGAATGGTGGTTCACAAAATTTGTATCCAATGACAATTTACTCTAAACATTTAGGAAAATCCTGAGCGTCTCGCTAAAATGTCGAGATTTTATCTCGAAATCTACATTAATAGTAGGCCAACCTTTCTCTTTTTTTGTTTTACGCATTTTTTCCCCTAAGCCTAAATGAAAATGTATTTTTTTAATTGTATTTTCAATCTCATATCCGAGCAAAACTTTGGCAGGGCGATTTTCCTCCGCTCTTCCCGTCGACTGTTTCCATCCATTAGCCGATGCCCCTGTCAACGGCCGCCACCACCGGGAAAGCCCTCCTCGCCGACCGCCTTCTCCACTAACCCTTTAGACCTAGTCGATTGCCACTTGAGGAGCCCCGTCGACCGCCATTTCCACTAGGCCCCAATTACCGCCGCCATCAGTCGAGCCCACTGCCGCCACTCGGAAGGTCCTTGTCGACCGCCACCGACATCACTAGGTAAATTTTCTCCCTAAAATGCTGATTTCATGGCTCTTTGAATGATTTAGGGCTAAATTAAACCTAGTACAACCCAAGTAATCAAATCAACCTTATTTCTAGCTATAAATTTAGGTCTTGTTACTCCATTGAATTTTCACCTTTATATGAACTATTAGAACGATGAAACCATTGCAGTAATGCACAAGGCTGAAACTTTTTTTTTGTACGAAAAGAGTCAAGAAATAGATTATATCAAAATGCTTAGGATAAATTAGCATTATAATCTTGTTTTTAGTGTGGAACGTAATACAATAGAGATGCTATCTCAGTAGTATTCTTTTTAAGTTAGTGGTTGACATTTTGTAAGATGTGTATAATTGGTTGGCATTTTGTTTTGTGGAAATGCTATTGTGTTGATATTTTATTGTTGAAATAAATTATTTGTAGGAATGGATGGGAGCTCGTGAAATTCGGATGACTCTAAAATGGATGGAGATGATGTGGTGAATGATAATGCAGTTCAAATTGAAGTGATTGTTCCTGAGATTGATATGAAATTCAGTGTTGAAAACATGTTTCGATGTTTTAAATTAAAGATATGTAAAGTACAAGGGGTTTGCAACAAGGAAAGAGAGAAGTAAAAAGAATGAAAATGGGATCTTAAGGTCTGTGACATTTGTATGTTGTAGAGGTGGGAAGTCTAAAACTGCAAAACAGCTTTCTGTACTAGCTCACCCAACGTATGATACAGGGTGCAAGGTGAAACTCACATCAAGCATTGGTCGAGATGGTTTATGGCACATCATCAAGTTAATTCTTGAACCTAAGCATGACTTGAGTCCTAATAAAGCATGGTTGCTCAAATGCTATAGAGAAATTGATGGATGTGTGAGAAAGCAATTAGAATTTGGCGATATTTTAGGGATCGAACCCAAAAAAAGCTACAACCAACTTGTAACTGAGGCGGGAGGACACGAGCATTGTACATTCATAGAAGAGGATTGTCGAAACCACATTCAAAAGGCAAGGAGGCTACGACTTGGCAAAGGAGATTCTGTTGCAATTCAAAACTATTTCTTAAGGATGCAAGTGAATTCAGACTTCTTTTTCAACATGGACTTGGATAAAGATGGTACATTGAAAAATGTATTTTGGGTAGATCCAAGAAGTAGAAAGGTCTGCAAAGAATTCAACGATGTAGTCACATTTGATACAACATACTTGGCTAATAAGTATGATATGCCTTTTGTGCCGTTTGTTAGGGTCAACCACCATTTGCTTGGTTGTTTAGGAGTCTATTTTGCTTGGTTGTGGGTTAATCTGTAGCGAAACTACAAAGACTTTTGTGTGGTTATTTAGGACATGGCTTACTTATATGTCGAATATTGCTCCTTAGGGAATTATTACCGATCAAGACCGAGCTATGCAAAATGCAATTGAGATTGTGTTTCCTACTACTAATCATAGGCGGTGTTGTGGCATGTAATGAAGAAATTTCCTGAAAAGTTTGGGAGTCACATTGAATACGATTCAATCGAAAGTCATTTGCATATAGTAGTATATGATACACAAAACTCAACTGAGTTTGAAAAGGTGTGGATATGTCTTATGGGGCAGTTTGAGTTGCAGGACAACACTTAGTTGAGTGGCTTGTACCAAGAAAGACACCGTTGGATGCCATGTTTTGTGATTACCCACTTTTGGGCAGGGATGTCGACTACTCAGAGGAGCGAAGGTATTGATGCCTGTTTTGATGGGTATGTCAATTCTAAAACTACTTTGAAACAATTTGTAGAGCAATACAAACATACATTAAAGGCAAAAATTCATAAGGAGAACCAAGCAGATTTCAAATCATTCTCACAAGATATCCGTCTAGTAACAACTTATAGTATTGAGAAACAGTTTCAAAGGGTTTACACTCTTAAGAAGTTTAGAGAGGTTCAAGTTGAGCTATTGGGGATGATTTATTGGGACATAGTACAGATCCGAGAGATTTGCATTGACCTGGACTATGTCATAACAGAGGATGTTAAGATTGACACAAATTACAGGAAAGAAATGCGCTTCAACGTTGTACTTGAGAAAGATAATTATGAAGTCAATTGTAGTTGTCGCCGGTTTCAGTTTAGGGGTATACTTTGCAAGCATGCACTATTTCTGTTGATAAAAAATAAGGTGTCTGAAGTTCCAAACAGATATATCTTTGACAGATGGCGAAAAGACATAATCAGGTCTCATACGAGGATTAGAGTAAATTATGATAGTAGAATAGTCACTCCTAAAACGTTAAGGTACAAACAAATGTGTTCTCAATTTTACAAAGTGGCGGACTTGGAAACTAATTATCCAAATACTTCTAGTGTTATAATGGAGTGGTTAGAGGATAAAATGAAGGAGTTCTACACAAAGAAATACCCTACAACCAATTTGAAACCCACGGAAGGCAACTCAAGTGGAAATAGTCCAACAGATGCACTAACTAAAGTGGAAGACCCTAAGCGACAACAAGAAAACGGGCATCCGCGTCAAACTAGGTTGAACCCATCCATAGAAGGCACTACACCGTAAAAGTCCACCTTATATTTGAATTAGTTTACTTATGGTTTTGACATTTATATTTTAATTTAATTACTTATGTTTATTCAAGAAAACCAAAGAAGACAAAGAAAAGCATCATGAAGGTCAATGATGATGTTGGTCAATCTTCTCAACCAGTTGAGGTATTATGCACACAAGAGAGTGTAATGATGAACCAAAATACACCGCAAAATAACCCCAATGAAATGGTACTTTTCTTAGTTTTCTCTATTTAAAGATGTAGCACTTTGTTTAATTAAATTACTTATGTTTATTTGAATTACTTTGTTGTCTACATCTTTTCCATATATGTTTATAAATGTAGGGAAACATGAACTATCGATGGGGATTTAGTGAACACATTCAATCATTTAATCTCCCATTCGTATCTTAGGGAATGATGCCTCCACCTTTCGGACCTTATGGAATGATGTATCAAACATTTGGACCTTATGGAATGATGCATCAACCATCCGGACCTTATGGATTTATGTCTCAACCATCAAGACCTTATAAATTGATGCCTCAACCATCCAAACCTTATGTAATGATGCCTCCACCACCCGAACCTTATAGAATGATGTCTCAACTATCAATCTCCTCTTCAGAATCGATTGAATGAACATCAAATGTAGTCCGCATTTCCACTATGTTCGTTTTGTAATGTCAATTGAACTCTTAGATGCAATGCTTATTATTATGTTTTTAGAGAACATTATTATGATGTTTGAAAGAGGCATAGCAAATATGTTGCTACAATATCTTGAGCAACCTATAGTTCAACAAAAACTAGCATAAAACAACTTTTTTAAGTAAAAAAAAAACAACACAAGTCTATTTTGCTAAGAAAAAACAACACAAAAGAGATTATAGTTCAACAAAAAAATACAACAGTATACAAATTAGTTAAGCGAAAAAAACACAAAACTGGTCATGTTTGTGTACAACAGAAAATAACTTGTAATTCAACATACAACTCTGGAACCGAGCGAGATACCTCTTTCCTTATCTATCTCGGGGAGCCTGTTCCTTGAGTCTATATAAGGAGGAGCCTGCCTTAGGTTTTAGATACCTCTTATCATGTTTACATTCATTAACATTAGTATTTTCGCTTTCTTTGTAATGGAGAACTAATCTCCTTTGGAGTTTATCCAATCAATGAAGCTCTATTATGAAGTCGTGAAATTCTGGTAACTTCTTTATCCTTAGGTCTTTATTGATACTCTTGTACTTCATCCCATGATCTTTGTTTGATTATATGAGCCTGATCAACTTGTCTAATTGGCTTATTTCTATTTTTTGAATTAGGATTGATTGTTGTCTATGCATCTTTCCTATTCTCGAAACAACTCTATTCTAGGACCGTGGATTAGTTTAGGGAAGAGTATTCAATGTTTGTTTTATGCATGAGACTCGTAGCTTGATTGCATGATTCAATTTCCTATTATCCTTGTGTTCATTGCATGATTTGAATTAAGCGTCCTTGTTCATATCATAGTTTTGCTAGGACCGTGGACTAGCGAATAATTAAGATAAGGATTGGAATTGACCTAGGAATATAAAGAAGTGGATGAATTGATGATCGATGAATTAATAAAGTGGAATTGATTGGATGAACTCTGCTTGTACTATTGATTGAAAACCTCTTTTTGAACCCCCTTTGCTTTGTTTGCATGATCGAACTAAAATCAATCTAAAGAACTGTTTCTCTTGGGTTCGACCCCTTACTTACTTGCTATGCTTTGCTTGTCTTATTTGGGTCATTATCTTTGATTTGGGGACAACGACTTTGCCCGAGTCATAGGGTGTCACAAGGAAATCCAAGTCGGCTTCTTTTTTGTCACTCATTGGTATAGTGAACTTCATACCTCCTGGGGTCCTCAATGGAAAAACAGTTGGTTGTAGAACTATCGCGTCGTCCATTAGTTTCAAGTTGTCCTGCCATTCGATTTTATGTTAAGAGGAAGAAATAAAGAGGAGCTGCATAGAATAAGATGACATGAGCTCTGTCATAAATTTAACATGGTTCTAACTCTTTTTCAAACATGACCAGTTTAGAAACTCACATTTGATTGTATTATGATGAAGGAATTGATATCACTAATACCATAGGATGATCAAACAAAAATCATGGAGTTTAAGGAATTTCCCCAATGGAAATTATGCATATGTATGTCTGCTAAACTTGTGTTGGAATTTGCTTTACCGGTGGTGTTCCAATAGTCCCACTTGTGTAAGATATTGTTGCAATATCATTTGTAAGGGTGGGCAATGAAACTTCTGATTAACCTGACCCTACAACGATAAAATAGTGCGATAACAATCAGTAAAATATTGAGATCCATTACAAGCTCTTCTTCTTTGATTTCCCCTTCACAGACACCTTAACTTTCTTCTTCATTTGAAGAACCTTGAGGCAAGGCACTATCAAGCTCATCATCACTGTCAGTTTCAGCTTCATGAGGGAGGAAGAACCTCATATTTTCACTTTCTTTACTAGTACCTGCACACTCAGTAGAGACATTAGATTTCATTTTAAAATAAAACTCTAACTCATTAAAAGTTACACTTCTTGATGTGATGACCTTGTAGCCTTGAGGCTAGCACACAAGCAATTTGTAACCCTTAATGGCCTCTAGATATCCCAACATGACACACTTGATTGCCTTAGGCTGCAGCAGCTTACCCTGAGAAATCTAAGCATAGGTTATGGCTTCAAGTGTGCCAAACAAGGCTTCTTACCATTCCACATCTCCTGTGGAGTTTTGAACTCAAATCACAGAAGATGGAGATCTATTGATGAGGTATGTAGATCTAGTAACGACTTCACCCCAAAGAGAGGGTTTCATCCCAACACTTATGAGCAGGCACCTTGCTTTTTCAAGTAAGGTCATGTTCATCCTCTTAGTAGCCCCATTCTACTGAGGGGTGTTAGGAACTATCAGATGTCTTTTTCACTCCATTTTCCCTACAGAAGGAATCAAAAGCATGGTTACAAAATTCAAGACCCTTATCAGTTCTCAGGAATTTAAGTTTCAACATAGTTTCATTTCAACAAGCAATTTTCATGTCTTAAAAGGATCAAAAGCTTCATACTTAGTCTTAAGCAAGTAAATCCACACTTTCCTAGAATAGTGATCAATCAAACTTATGAAGTATTTCCTACCACCTATAGTAGCAACTTATGTAGGACCCCACAGATCAGAATGAACATACTCAAGAGCATGCTTAGCAACATATGCAGACTTGCTATAACTATGCTTAACTTTCTTTCCTAGAGCACAAATTTCACAAAAACTTAAATCCATAGGTTTCTTGTCTATTAAACCAGTTTTGAACAAATAAGTTAAGCCTTTCACTCCTATATGTCCAAGTTTAACATGCCATAGTTTGGTCAGATCAGAAGTCATAACATTACATATTTTTGAGAAATTTAATTCAGGAGATGCAATGATTTTGTATAACCCTCCCTCCTTAACACTCTTGATAAGAGTTGTGCCATTTTTAATTACTTCCCTTATACCAAAATGAGTAATTTTATGATAGCCAATATCATCAAACACATATTCAAATTACAAGTTTCTTCTTAAATTAGGGACTCACCTAACCTTCTGAAGAACTCTAGTCTTTCCATCAAGCATCCTAAGAGGAATATTTCCTATACCCCTAATAGGTAAAGCAGTATGATCACCAAGTAAGTAAGTAACACTTCGCCACCATCAAACTCATGCAAGGATTCAAATAAGGACCTATCAAAGGTAGCACACAAAGTGCATCCAGAGTCAAGAAACCAAGCATTCATATCACTAGAAGAAGAATAGACAAGCAATTCATAAGGATAGTTAGGAACCAGTGACGGATGCAGAGCTTTACGAGAGTGGGGGCACAACTTATAATTGACGACCTACGTTAAATTGTCTTCGGTCGATGATAACTATATCGTATGTTAAATCTTATGAATTTTACCATTTGTTAAAATAGTTTTTAGTTTATAGTGTATCTTTTAAAATTATATTAGTAACATGATAGAGATGGAATACATAGACTTGACTTGAACACTAGACATCCTACAATTTAAATTAAACCAACTAGACTATTAACTTTTATGTAACTAATTTACATTTGTTTGGTTATATATTTTATTTAAAAATTATTTAAAATAAAAATAATAAATTACAACCCAGACGGGAGTGGGGGCACGGGCCCCCATTGGCCCCGCCCCCGTCCGTCACTGTTAGGAATTGATTCAAATAAAGCAACAAAATCAATGTGAATTCTTTTCTTTATCTTCTTGTTGTTTCTTCTTACAATCCTTAATGAAGTGACCAGTTTTACCACAATGGTAGCACTTTCTGATATCTTTTTTCTCTTTTTCATTCTTGTCAGTTTTTTCATACTTCTTGTTAGAATTTTTTTCTTATTATTTATAGGTTTACCCTTATCCATTAAAACCTCAGTTTTAGCATCAATTGTCTTATCACTCTTAGACTTAAACACTTTTAGAACCTCATTATTTTCAAGAATAGCTTCAATAATCTTAGTTTTAGTCAGTTTTTCATTGCTATATTGAATCACATCTTTTAAGGTGTCAAACTGAGCAGGCAAAGAACTAAGTAATAAAACAACTTGGATAATCTTTTATCTTATCTTCACATCTTTCCAATTCTAAAGTCATCCTAAGGAATCTATCCAGGTTATCATTCAGAAGCATGTTCACATCCATTTTAAAAGAAAACAAACGACTCATCAGAGAAATCTTACTAGGCAAAGAGTTTTTAAGTATTGAGTTTCAAGAGCTTTCCATAGAGACTTAACATCAATATAGCTCAATACCTGCCGTGCAACATCATCAGTTAACCTCATCATGATCTTAACATGGCCTATTTCAAAAGCCTCAACTTTAGTTTTTGCCTTGGTGTTGGGCGGCCAACCACTATCTATTGCTTTCAAACATTTTTCTTTAATCAATAGAGACTTCATTTTAACTTGCCACACGGAGAAGTCTGAGACTCCATCATAAGGTTTGACCTTAGGAGTATTCGCAGACATCCTTTTCACATAAGTTAGAAGAAGAAACAAGAAAGAAGAAATAAGAGAAAAATCTCCACATAAGATAGGGATCTCAAATGAAGGAAGCAAAGAGGCCCTTTTGCAAAGGTTATATATAATAATAAGCACAACAACCCTATGCTCAGAACTATAAGAGATTCGGAGCAAGTGCATCAAACAATCTCTTTGCAGAGATTATGTGAGATCCGATGGTGGTAGTTCTAACATAAGCTAATCAGCATACCTGAGCATGGATCTACAAGCAAGTCACCAACACTTCACAATTTTTGTTTGTTCATCCAAATAGGTGAAGAAGCTACAACTTAAGCTTCTCACACAAAGGTTTGAAGACCAAACGGGTAAGAGCGAAAAGAAAACAAGCAAACAATCAGAAAACGTTGTGAAAACCCACAGAATCAAAACAGTAGATCTTCCTCTCTCGAGATCTATAGATCCGACATCTGACTTAGGTTTTTCAACCCAAGTAATCGCCCAAGAGTCCAAAAAGGAAGAGAGAAGGTTAAACCCTAGGGATTTTAAGAGGCCGGGCTCATTTTAACCTACCACATGGAGAAGCCCGAAGACGCCCCTCCTCAAGTGTGCCTCGGTTCATAATTCAGGCAAGCGGCCCAAATATAGATTCCAAGCCCAAGTCATGCAAATAACTGAATAGAGTCCAAACATTCCTCAAACCCAAACACGTCACTTAATCGGTTACTCAAGAGTTCATCAAGCCAAGATGGCTCGAACTCTTGAGCCATACCAGGATCAAGGGTGTGCTAGGGTAAGCTGCTCAAGACTCAATTCCCCCTGAGTCAAGAACTACTTAGCCTAGTGTGTGCTTGTCTTTTGTACTATAGTGTTGGAGTGTTACAAGTTACAACTATAGATTATAAACGCAACAGAGCTAGATGTATATGATGATTGTTCTATACGTGGTTATTTAAATTGTTTCCTGTTAAGTGTTAACTAATTAGTTGGGGTTACCTCACTTACATGTGTACATCACTAAATGATTCTTGCATATATGGAGAACTGGCTTTGTACGCATTCAATTAAGGGACAAATTGCTGTATTGCTATAGTAGCTCCAATATTGCATTATTTGCGCGGTCCACACCTCTAATTTCCCTAATTTACCTCATTACATCATCTAATATTTCAATTTGTTGGTCTAATTTTACTATTGTTTTGTTAAAAACCAAAATTTATTTGATTTAATTTGAATCATTAAATTAAAACATTTGTTTCAATTAAGAAATAACTTAAAAATCACAACTGTACAGAAAAATTATATTTATATAGGGATTTTAAGAGTTTTAATAGAGTTTGATTAAAAGCAATATAATATATAACCAGGTTGAAAGATAAATTAGTAAGATGGGTCTTATCAAAGGAAGAATTTCAAGTTTGGTTTCTGGACTTTGGAGGCCTCACTCAACTCGTCCTTGAGCTAACAAGCTTTTCTTACCAATTTTATCTAATTACCAAGAGGCTAGTTCTCAATCTATTTAATAATACAAATATTAAGTTTTGGGCAGGCTTTTTTTTTGTGCACGAATCTTGATGCTAATTTATGGTACCAGTAGTGGTCTCAATGTGCTCAAAGTACTCTGCTTCAGTACTAGTGTCGGATAAGTTGTTACTTTCATCCGGTGGAGTACTGAGCACAGACCGACAAAAAATGTCAGCTTCAATTAACCAGAGTGGACCTCTGCTGGCTGCACTACTAGAAGATACGACTATAAATCGCTCGTCTCCTAAGTCTAGTAGCTAACTACTTTCGTTAATTAGGCTTCTCTATAATTAATCCGGAAACAAATTATGCCTAAATCCAGTAGAGCTCTTCTCGCCGACGGAGCCATCGTCGCCGCCGGGGCCCTGGTGGCTCTCCTCCTCCTCTGGTCCGTCTGGTCGTTTTCTCCTCCCATTCCTCGGCTGACTCGATCGGAGGCCGGGCCCGACATCGACCCGCCCGGCCCGACGTTCTACGACGACGACCCGGGCCTGCCCGTCAAGGACTGGGACGAGAAGCGGCGGCGCTGGCTGGAGCTCCACCCGGGCCTGGCGGCGGGCTCGGCGGGCCGGGTGCTGATGGTGAGCGGGTCGCAGCCGGGCCCGTGCAAGAGCCCGAGGGGGGACCACCTCCTCCTCCGGCTCTTCAAGAACAAGGCGGACTACGGGCGCATCCACGGCTACGACGTCTTCTACAACACGGCCCTCCTCGACCCGAGGATGCACACCTTCTGGGCCAAGTACCCGGTGGTGCGGGCCGCCATGCTGGCCCACCCGGAGTCCGAGTGGATCTGGTGGGTCGACTCGGACGCCGCCATCACCGACATGGGCTTCCGCCGCCACAACCTGGTGGTCCACGGCTGGCCCGCCCTGGCCCGGACCAGCTGGCTCGGGGTCAACGCCGGCGTCTTCCTCATCCGCAACTGCCAGTGGTCCCTCGACCTGATCGAGCGGTGGGCCAGCATGGGCCCCGCCGGCCCCGACTACGCCGCCTGGGGCCCCGCCCAGCGCGCCGCCTTCCCCGACAAGCTCCTCCCCGACTCCGACGACCAGACGGGGCTCCTCTACCTCATGCTCAAGGAGGAGGCCACGTGGCGGCCCAAGATCTACGTGGAGAGCGAGTACTACTTCCAAGGCTATTGGGCCGAGATAGTGGGCCGGCTGAGCAACATAACGGATAAGTACGCGGAAATCGAGAAGAAAACGAGAAGGCACGCGGAGAAGGTGAGCCGAGGGTACGGGCTCGAGCTGGACGAGCACTTGAAAGGCGTCGGCTATGGCAAGGAAGGATGGCGGCGGCCGTTTATCACGCACTTCACGGGTTGCCAGCCTTGTAGTGGGAACCACAATCAACTATATTCGCAACATTCTTGCTCCGAGGGGATGGAGATGGCTCTCAACTTTGCGGATAATCAGGTGCTTCGGAATTTCGGGTATGTTCATCCCGACTTGCTCGATTCGTCGCGGGTCGAGCCTCTGCCGTTCGATTCCCCCGGTGATCCTGGGCACGGAGCCTCTGATTAGCTAGATGTATGAAAATGTGTTTTCGATCATGGATTCATCATATTCGTAAATTAATTGTATGCTTAATTATATTCATTATTATCTTTGTACGTAACTATACATATTCAGGGGTCCATATGAAGTATACGAAATGGATGAATAGTGTGCCAATGCTATCACCAAAGGATTTGTTTAATTTGCCTGCAATGCATCGTTGTTTTGGATAATTATTGTTTGGCTGCTATGGATACATGACGGTACAGATACGTTTGGACGTATTCACCAACTTAAACACTGTTGCTACCTGCCGAAACTCTAATTATTGAGGTACATATTACACCACCTAGCTAAGTATATATATATATATATATATATATATATATATATATATATATGCATGATATCCTCTCATTGATTTAATTAACCTCTTCTATAGGTAAAACCGTAAAAGAAACTAGATCGATCACATATATCTTTCATAATGATAACATAGTATTGGAATATTATATGTTCATCTGCATGGAACTTAGCTTTTGGATTAACACTTCTCGAGACATGATTTATGTTAGATCTTTGCGAGAGAGACCATAAAGCGAGGAATATTAGTATACAAATACGGCTTTCAGACACAGGATAATTAATTAAATCTAGAGTTCGACCAAAAAAAATTAATTAAATCTAGAGTTCATGTGGCCACATGCTATATGACCTCTGTACCAATAAAGGACCCTATCCTTGCCAGATTGTACATTTGCTTAGCCTGCCATATGCTTTCCCAAGTTCTGTTCGCATATAATATCGCCGAATCTTTCTCCTCACAACATTTGGCTACAAGCACCACGTCATAGAAAGACGTATCAAATATTTCATCCCAATATCCCATCAAAAGCCATAGGATTAAAACGTTATTTAATCAAGAGTTTTTGTTGAGTTAGTATAGGGAACTCTTGTTTTCCTATATCGGAATAACGATCCATCCCTAAATTTTGAAGATGACAAAGACTCTAAGGATCTAATCTGTGTTATTCAAGTATTATAAAGGAAACAATCATCAAAAATGAACTAACAAATAAATTAAAGAGTAGGGAACTCCAAAAGAGGACATGTGCAACAAACACTTGTGTAGTCCGCATACCTATGAAGCTGAGACCTCTCTACTGTAAAGGTTACAGTTGTCCTTAGAAGATTCAAATTCAAACATATCACATGTCAACTTAGTACAATGTTAAGGAAATTAAAGAAAGGGCAAAAAGGATCTTTGACCTAAAAAAGGATATTTGCTTATAAATAAGATGCAAAGTCGAAAAGGCGCTGTAAAGGTTACAGTTGTCCTTAGAAGATTCAAATTCAAACATATCACATGTCAACTTAGTACAATGTTGAGGAAATCAAAGAAAGGGAAAAAAGGATCTTTGCCTAAAAAAGGATATTTGCTTATAAATAAGATGCAAAGTCGAAAAGGCAAATCACTTCTCTCTAAAACAAAAACTAAAATCCTAAGAGTGAAGTCAAGAGTGAAATGAAGAACCAAAACCCTAAGAAGAAGAAGGAGAAGGAGAAGGAGAAGGAGGAGAAGAGGAGGAAGAGGAGGAGAAGAAGAGGAGAAGAAGGAGGAGGAGAAGAAGAGGAGAAGAAGGAGGAGGAGAAGAAGAAGGAGGAGAAGGAGAAGAAGGAGAAGGAGAAGGAGAAGAAGAAGAAGAAAGTCTTTTTACCCACATAAGTAGTTGGTTGTCGTGAGGTTCTCCTATAAGGACTTGTGTCTTTATTGCCTGCTTTATTACTTATTCCGCTGCCTAAGGAACAGTTCCCTTGTCGTTCCTTATCCGTGCTAACAGTCTATGATCCAACAATTGGTATCAGGGTAGGTGCTCTAGATTTGTCGTAATCTTTGAAAGTTTCTCATCATGTCCAAAGAACTTGAAGAAGTTGGTCACAGCAACTCCAAATCCCCAAGGCTCATCGAAGGCATATTTGAGCGATGGAAGGTCCGTATGCAGGACTGGATGAGGAGTCACAACTATCAAGCTTGGATAGTGATCGAGAAAGGAAACTTTGTAGTTGCTGAAGCAGATCACACCAAGTGGGGTACTCTTGAATGGAAATGCATGGAGTCCAAATATAAAGCAAAGATGTATCTTAACAATACTATGTGTGAATAAGAAGCTACTAAGGTTGGCAACCTTGCGACTATAAAGGGAATCTAGATAGCAATTTAATATATGCATGTTGGGAGCTCAAATATGAAGGATCATCATCTCATGGATGCTCGGAGAGACTGAGAGAGTTTTTTGTTTCTGGATAGAACCAAGAGAGTCCATCAAAAGCTACTCTTTCAGATTCGTGCCTTTGTGCACCAAACTCACCTAACTGGGAATTACCGAGACAAAGATCCTTGGAAAGATGAAGGCTCAACAAGTAATTGATGGTCTTACTGGTGAATGGAACCATGAAAGAACATCCTTCAAACGGAATCATGCAAACAAGAACTTGAAGCTAGGCGAAATCTTTGGAAAGCAAGTCTTATAAGAATCGAAGGAAAACGGATATGGAATTTGACAGGTCTGACAAAGGAATTGCCTTAAAAATGGAGAAGTCCTTCAAACCCATCAGAGAGGAACAACTCAGTTAAGATCACCCATGACAAAATGCGATTTGGTCATGAATTGTCATGTTGCCACATGACCCACTAGAGAGAAAAGAAAAAAGAAAAAAAGAAATTTAAAATTTTATTTTGACGAACAAAAAAGTTGGCCGACCAATAATCATGCTTTTAACTTCCATGACATCAGTTGAATTCAGATAATTAGTGTGCATTATTGGATAAGGTGGTAATGGCGATGAGCTTGTATGATTGACAAGCATGGAGAGAAGATGACAAGCCCACATGGTGATGTGAGGATCGTTGGGGGAAGATGGATGTGCAAAGGATCGCCCTGATGGATGGTGAAGATGGATAAGGATATGGATGCTTCACTTCTCGGATATGACTCACCGAGAGGCTTAGCAAACTAGTGTTCGAAGTTTGATACTTGGGATATGACTCACCAAACATAAACTTCAAACGAACACAAAGGACTTCAGCTTGAGAATAAAGTTGAGCCTAGCCAATGGCATACTTGTTGATTGAATTGAAAAGAAACGAAATACAAAGTGTTTAAAAGAAAGACATATGATAATCCAACTCAAGTTATCTAAATTATGGCTACGAGGAGGTTTATATAGGAAATAGACACGCCTCACCCTTTCCCCATCCACCACAAGTTATTTAGAATGCCCTTAGTTAGAAAGCTAGAAACTAAAAAAATTGGCCCTAAACGTCCATAAGTCCCATTGTGGTCCAAGACGAGCCAAAGGCCACAAGAAGGCTTCATCTATTTACGTTGCTAGCCTTGTGTGGGCCATGGCCCCTGAGTGCCTCCTTGAGCAAGTCTTGAAATGCTTGGGCTCGGGCCCGAGTAATGCACGGGCACTAGCGTGTTCACCTTCCTCGACACCTTGAGGATTGGCTTGGGCACTAGCCTCCTTGCCCAGGCCATGGTCCATGTCACCTTGGTCCGGGTCCCGTACTAGTGCCTCAGGCACCTTGGCCTTGTTGGTTCCCTGAGCCGCTTTGGGCGTTGTGGCATCACTAGGTGTCATAGCCCTAATGGGCGTCATGGCCTCAATGGGCGCCGTGGCCTTAATGGCCTTTTCTTCCATGCTCTTGCTAGGCTCTTGGGGCGACTCACATCATTCTCCCTCCCTTCAAAAGGGTTCGTCCTCGAACCTTGAACCTTATGGACGCCATAGCTCGGTGGGAGGTCTAGTTTGTGGGGGTGAGCGAGGTCGAGCTTGGGCACTTTTTTGTATGGGCGGAACTTGTTGTATGGGCAGCTTAGGCACTTGATGGGATGGACTCATATCACATGGAGTCAGATTGTACATGAAGTCTCGGAATCCCCATTTAAAGCACCAAACTAAAATACTCGAGTTTGGAAACTTCCATTAAAAAAGTAAACACCGGCTATATTCACCATTTTAAAGTCATTGTACAACTTGGTTATGGTTAGTGTTTCGTCCTAAAGAAATTCTATGAAACTCATGAATGTGCTAATGACTCATTTATGTATTATGGGTCATTAAGTACCAACATATACATGAAAAATCCCATAAGAATTGAAATTTCCTGAGGCATTTTGGTCAAACTACATCATATGTATCCCATTAAGCTCAAAAGATAGCTATATGGATTGAATCAATCAACAAAAAGCGATATAATCACCTTAGGAAGTATCTATTATGGAGAAGGTTATGGGTGACCAAACAAGTCCTTATGTGCTCATAAAATGAACAAAGTTGTAACACCCACTCTTTAAAGCCAAAGGGTATTACCGCCAATGACCTTAGATTTCACCGTCTAAAGTCATCCAGGGCTAAAAAGGTAACTTAACGAGATGATTTGAGATTAATCAACTTTGTTGTATTAATGTAAATCGAAATACAAATGGGAGGAACTTCCCATAAGGTTACATTAATTATTTAAAGAGTTGTAGCGGAATTTAAAAGACATTTCTTAAAATGTAAAAGCATGTGGGACTCATAAATATGGTCAAAACAAAAGATGTTTTGAAGACCTTCTTCCTTCCTTCCTTCTTTCTGGTAGATCCTATTGTCTTCAGCTTCCTTTTGAACAACCTTCCCTTTCCTATCTAATATTCTCTAAAAGACAAGAAATATTAGCCAACAAAGTTGAGAAAGAAAGAAGGGATGTTAGTCTAACGCGTGCGAGATTAAGCAAGTGGTAGAATATTAGGGTTTGGTTCGTAGAAAGGTTTAGACATGAGGGCATCATGGACCAACTGAAAACTAGTTGATGCACAACAGTCAATGGGCCATTAATGCGGAACACATATGGCTCTTTTAGCAAGAGGCTTTAAGACAAGCAAGGCTCAACAGAAAATAATAACTTTAGCTTGAGGCTTCATGAGATTTGAGGCTTATGAGAAATGAGATTTCTCGGAAGTAGGACACTACATGGAAGTAACACCTAAGAAAGATATGTGTTTAAGATTTGTTGGGAACTTAATTAATATAAAGCAATAGTGGAAAACCCTTCGTCGACTAATCAGATCTATAACCACCCTCATAGCATACGTGTTGTGCATGTCCAAAGTTGAAAACAGAATCTTTCAAAGTCGGGAGCTAGAATGGATTTCCAAGTTGTACTAATCATCCTTGTTCATTAGTTAATTAACTACTTTAACCCTCGTACCATGTACGGGTAATGTGATTATAAACCCAATTAAATTAGATATGTAACGTCAATGATCACGTTAAAAATATAGGATCATATATATGTATCTTCATATTATGATTAGTGTTTTTTTACCAATAGTAAATTTACTCATAATATAAATAAGTTGGATTTGTTCAAAAATTACTTTACAATAAATATCATGTTATATTAAATAATAATATCTATCTGAAGATTACAACTAATTCTTGGTAAGGGATAATTCATGATTTTCGGGATATATTATGATTTTCGGCAATTTTTACGGGATCAGATTATATGGGATTCTAACTACCTAATTTATATAGAGGAGGGCCCAGCTGATTATATTTATTAAATCATATATATTTATCTTTCTATTGTGATTAGTGTTATTTTATATACGCAAGGGTCCGGTTGATTATTTTATTAAAGATATGACATGTGGCGCAATTTTCTGTGAAGACTTTGTCTCCGCTTTATACTATAGACAATATAGATGTGCATTGGGAACTTATCTTATTAGATAATAAAACATAGCAATTTAATTAACAAATCTTAAGTGACGGCTCATCGGAGCTTGGCCACAGATTAACAGGAAAGCAAGCGTCTCTTGAGCACTTAGCTAGAGTGCTATAGCCCATCTTAAGGAACGAACATTAGTCATATGACCTTATTATTACGAGCATGCACTAATTACACCTCATAGCATGATTTATTAAGAAATAATGAGAGTCTTAAATCCCGCATTCCTAGTCTTATACTAGTACACAACAAAGTCTCGAAAGGAGACTTGAAACAATCAAGGTCACACATCAATGGTCCTAAGTCCATGTACTAGCGTGTAAGATATGTAAAACAATATATGGTCATTAAGTCCAAACAGAATAATCCTGATCCAATTATTAGCAAACAAGGTTGTTCCCAACCTTTAAAAGGATAACAGAAAGAAGTTTCACGGTTATCGAGTAAAGGGAAAAGGAGAACCATCCACTTGCATTAAAGTAGATTTCGTTCGCACGCAAATCGAGAAATGACCCGGATAGCACTTCGACAGCGGTAGGGTAAACTAGAGTCAGGTTCGACAATTAATCAAGTAAAAAGAATTAATCTATCTCATTTACTTAATCCGAAGCTCGAAATTCTCCTCGAACCTCTTAAGGGAACTTTTCGTGTTAATACCCCTTTTTTATATTATTAATCCTTTTAACAATAATATTAATCTCAAAATTTGGCGATATAACGACGTCGAAAATATATCAAAGGGCTCGAAGAATATACCGAGACAAGGTAACGACGAGGACACAGGAACAAGGCAAGTTGAGGCAAGGCAACGGGCAAGAAAACCCTAGGACGCGGCCCGAGACACGGCCAAAGCAAGGAGCATTGGCGGCAGGCACTGCCTTGGGGCGGCGGCAGCTGCCTTCTTAGGGGCGGTCGCTGCTAGCAAACGCGACCACGAGCCAACTTCTTGGCCTTCCTTCGATCAATTTCGGCCACCTCTCGAGCAATCGACGGCGACAATAGATAGAGCAACACTTCTACTCTTAGATTGTGAAGGATTTTGAGTGACAAAGAGGAGGGAGAGGTGCAAGTTTAGCCTTCACATTCACCTCCTATTTATAGGATTTCCAAACCTCCTTTCTAGCCAAAGAGCAATGATGATGGAATGTAATAATCTTGGCTAAGGCATTCATAGTGAAGGGATTTAAAGAGATTTGAGAAGATCTAAAGCAAAACTTGATTAGATCACCAAACAACGGTCGCCCATAATGAAAGAGTCACATCGGGCCACTTGCACCAGCTGTAAGGCGGCGCCCTCCAGTTTCAAGGCAGCGACCGCTGCCGGTGTTGGACTGGGCGTCATTTCGGTAGAATTGGCATGACTTTCTGGATACTTATCGGAATTGACTCAAAATTTGAGGGATGAAACTATACTTCTTTATCTACCATTAGGCTCTGGAATAACTTGATTCTGAGAAGCTTTTATGAATTTTTGAAGTTGAGGGTTCCGTTTAGCATTATCCAACGTTACACGATTTATCGGGTGACCTTTGCCCTTTCTCTTGTCATTCCAAAGACAAATTTGAGTCATAAACTAAGAATAATTTCATAATCCATTTTATAAAATTTGTAGATATTAAAAAAGGCAGTTCATGTAATCATGACTATTTATGTCAATGATATAAATTGTATCGAAAATCTTGAAGAAGTTCTATTAGCAACGGATTACATGAAAAGAGAATTTGATATGAAAGACTTATGAACTACCAAGTATTATCTTGGCCTACCGTTCGAACATAGAATGGGTAAACGACCCTTTGGGTTTGGTTAAAGCAGATCTGTTAAGTTCACATATAGTAGTAAGATCACTAAAAATGGAAAATGATTGTCTTCTTCTAATAGTAGAAATTGAAGAGATATTAGGTCTAAAATTACCTTATCTCAATGTCATACATACACTAGTGTATCTTTCTCCATTGCCTCAATAAAGTCATTTGAAGTGGCAATGAGTTGTTTGTCTCCTTAATCATAAAATAAAGATTAACTATTAGTCCTGAAGTATCTTATATGAAGACACATGAGGGTGTATATGTGTTGTATGAATAATGTATGTTTAACTGATGGGGAGTATTATTGTACGGTTGTACTCTTTTTCCCTTGACTTTGATTTTTCTCACACTGGGTTTTTCAAAACAAGGTTTTTAATTAGACAGCTCACCATGAGACAATCTTGACCCGAAGCTCGAGATATGCGAATTAATGGAGTTTTTATCTATCTCTCAAGTGAAGTCGAGAATAATCCAATAGTAATATATGGAGATATTGGAGCTCGTGTTCCGCAAATTAAGAAACCATCATTATAAACTATCAACATAATACATATTGTTGAAATGCTTCACCGATTACAAGAGTCATAGTCAAGGTCGGACGGATGCTCATTTAGCTAGGCAATATCTCAAGTTAAGACCGGATTACAACTGCACTCTTTTTCCTTAGTCTTGGTTTTGTCCCATCGGGTTTTTCAAGCAAGGTTTTTAACAAAGCAGTTAGATATGTAAACCAAAGGGAGAGTGTTATAATATTATTATGAGAAATTTGCCGGAAACCACCCGTATAATAGGTCATATTTCGCTAAACCACCCGGATGTTTGGATATTATTTTGGACCACCTGTATAATGGTCTCCGAAACAAAAAAAACCACCCCAAGCGAGATTCCGTTAAAAAACCGTTAAATGCGCGTGGCCACGTGGCATTTTAATATTTTTTATTTTCTTTTACATATTTTAACACTTAAAAAATACAAAAAAACCCACAAAAATTATTTTTCTAATTTTTATTTTATTTTACTGCATTTAAATAATTAGTTTTTTTCTTTTTTTCATTTTTAATCTTTAAAATTTTGAAAACTCCATTTTCACAAAAAAAATAAAATAAAACCCTTTTTACAAAAAAAAATTTAAGCCAAAACACCTGACACCTTGACCACCACTGACCTCCTCGCCTCGGTTTGAGAAACCATGTGATTTTCTTAAGTCTGTCCAATTTATGCTTTGTAGTACTCCCATATGTCTGAGCTAATAAACTTGATTTTAGTTTTGTTTGATTAGTGATGCAAAGGACGATTGCATCGATTGGCAGTACGATTCCTAGCCGGAACCACAAGAGTTCAAAACCTTCATCGTCGTCACAGGTGTCGTGTGCCGGTCAATGTGTCGGGTGTTTTGGGTTATGCTTTTTTTTTGGTGAAAAGGGTTTTATATTATTTATTTAATGTGAAAATGGAGTTTTCAAAATTTTAAAGATAAAAAATGAAAAAATGAAAAAATTAATTATTTAAATGGAATAACAGAAAATAAAAATCTCAAAAACAAATTTTGGGTTTTTTGGTATTTTTTAAGTGTTAAAATGTGTAAAAGAAAATAAAAAAATATTAAAATGCCATGTGGCCACGCGCATTTAACGGGTTTTTAACGGAATCTCGCTTGGGGTGGTTTTTTGTTAACGGAGACCATCATACAGGTGGTCCAAAATAATATCCAAACATCCGGGTGATTTAGCGAAATATGGCCTATCATACGGGTGGTTTCAGGCAAATTTCTCTATTATTATATATGGATGTACATGAATAAGCTTATTAAAAGCCTAAATTTGATCTTCTCCTAACTCTTCAAAAATCCTTATGGGTAACCTAATAAGATATATCTAATCTCTCTTGCTCTCTCCTCTGTTTGCTTATGATTTTATCTTATCTAATAACAGATTAATCAAATCATTTGGCTATCGGCACAATACAAGTTGTTGAAATCATTCACCAATTACAGGAGTCATAGTCAAGGCGGGACCGATGCTCATTCGGCCATGCAATATCTCAAGTTAAGAGAGGATTACAACTGCACTCTTTTTTCCTTAGTCTTGGTTTTATCCCACTGGGTTTTCCAAGAAAGGTTTTTAACGAAGGAGTTAGAGACGAAAACCAAAGGGGGAGTGTTATAATATTATTATATATGGATGTACATGAATAAGCTTATCAAAACCCTAAATTTGATCTTATCCTAACTCTTGTACTTTCTCTATAAAAGACCCTTATGGGTAACTTAATAAGATAAATTTGATCTCTCTTCCTCTCTCAATTATCTCTATTTGCTTACAACTTTCTCTTATTTTATAACAGATTAATCAAATAAAGGCTATCGACACAATATAGATGTTGTTGAAATGCTTCACCAATTACAAGAGTCATAGTCAAGGTGGGACGAATGCTCATTCGGCCAGGCAATATCTCAAGTTAAAAAGAGGATTACAAGTGCATTGTTTTTGTTGTCTTTGTTTTGTCCCTCTATGTTTTCCAAGTAAGATTTTTAACGAAGCAGTTATAGATGTAAACCCAATGGGGAGTGTTATAATATTATTATGTATCGATGCACATGAATAAGCTTATTAAAACTCTAAATCTACTGTAATATAGTATAAAGTAGAACCTATGTATTTGCGTGACCTCATCAATATTGAATAAAAAATGTTATTTACGTCACATAATTAATATTGAATAAAATAATGTTTTTATTTTAACAATGATAATAACATTTATATTTACTTAATATCTTATCCAATTTTTGATAGGTTAATATATTTTCCTAATATAAATCAATAACAAATCTTGCTAGAATCAATAAAAAAAGAAATGAGTTTTGATATCTTACATAACTAGGTTAACCTGTCGTGCCATGCACGAGTATTATATTTAAAAATAATATTAGATATCTTCTAATTGAATATTTTTATGAAAAAAATATTATATAAACTTTAGTGTATTAACATGTTTATATAAACTTTAGTGTACAGTTAAACCTCTATAAATTAATAGAGTCGGGACCGGAGTATTTTATTATTTTATCGAGATATTAATTCATCGATAAATTAATATTTATTAATTTATAGAGATTTTAGCGATAAATGCTGATGGTTAGAGCTGATGAAGCTGGAGACGATACAATTCCTTTGGAACCAGTGTCGCGAATGGAAGCACTTATCGCGTTCAAGACTCTTCATAACTTTTTGATGCAGTTCGAGAATACAAAACCAGAAATATTATATACAATGAGACAAGTTAGAGATATGCTTCAAGTAGACTAAGTTTTAAGAAAAAACAATCAACAATAGAATCATATTTTACTAAGTTTTGATAGTATTATTTGTTATATTTATGTAATTATTAGATAATTATTAATTTATGATTTTATTGGGACCTTTATACTTCTATAGTGGTTTTTTAAAATTTATTATCTTATTATCTTATCGAATATCGTCAAATTTTACACTGGCCCAAGTTGGGACCGGCGAAAAATATTAATTTACCGAGTTTATTAATTTATCGAGTATTAATTTATGGAGGTTATACTGTATTAACATGTTTTTTTCTAAAAAGAGTGATATGCTTCTGAAATTCATATAACCCGAATAATATGTATTAACATCTTGTTTACACTTTTTTTATATATATTTTAATAAAACCTTATTATAATAATATACATTGATATTTTACTTACATTTTTTATCATATATTAATAATGATTTAAATATAAAAAAAACTATAATGTTTCATCATTTGATAAATTTGATAAACTTTATCATAATATAATAGAAAATGTAGGAAACCACAATTTTACTTGTATTCAAAGAAATAAGTTGAATACATTATTTAAAGATTTTGCTTAATTTGTATGTGAAAGAGTTTTCCTTATGTTTGACAAAAGTTTTGTTAAATAGATGAGAAGAAATTCAATAGATAACTTTTATAATGCGAAAATATAAGTTTTTTTTTTGTAGATGTGAGGTAAGGTCGAAATTAACGTGGAGGTTCAAAAACGACCATATATATATGTATATTAGAAAAATAAGAGGTATTTATATAATTTATAATAATTGAGGGATTCTTGTGTAAATAAATAGAAATTATCAAAAGATATGCATGCTTATCTATTATTTGACTAAAAAATCAAGTTTATTATGTAGATAGAAACAAAAAGTTAGCAAAATATTTGGTTAAAGTATTTATGACCCATAGTCCCGTACCACCACTTTGTTTAATAGAAATTGTCAAAATACCTAGATATCACGTTAGAAGTTGTTAAAAGAGATGTATGCTTATATACAAATTTTAATAGTGATTAAGAAACAACGTGATTTATGTGTTTTATGTTGCATGTTATTTGTCTATCTTTTATAGAAAGAAATTTTAAAGATAGATAATATTGTTTTAAAGATAGATATTAGATGAGTAAGAGAAAAGATAAAATAAAAGTTTAGATAATTAAGCAAAAAAAATATAAAGTTCTTAATATCCATTTAAATTGATTACCAAAAATAAAACATGATTAAAAAAACATTAAAATCAATAAATTAAGTGGGGCCAGAATCAACGTGGTGGCTTGAAAACGGTCGGCTTTTATAATATATATTGATATTGATTTTAATATGAAAAGATAATTTTCATTTAAATGTTTTTTTATATGTAAAAGAGATTTTGTTTTTCATTTCTATGAAGATTCTACATGATTAAGTAAAATAATAGATTTCATAATCAAAATTATAAGAAATAAAATACATATATAGGTTTATAGATTCGAACTTGGGTCTATCGGGCTTCAATTGTACATTTTCGAATAAGAAAATAGGCTCGGGTCAAAATTCGATCTTGGACCGGTTAAATCGGGTTTACATTTACTTTATCCGTATATGGTATGGGATTTGACTAGTTTGATCTTATCCTAGCACTTCTACTCTTTCAATAAAAGACCCTTATGGGTGGCCTAATAAGATAGATTTGATCTCTCTTTCTCTCTCAATTCTCTTTGTTTGTTTATGATTTTCTCTTATTTTATATCAAATCCTTTTTTTTACGAGTCAATTTCATGTATACATATAAAATAAAAAGTTGATAATTGTGTGAGAAGATAAAATAAAAAGTGTTTTTTTACAATAGTCAGTGATTGGTTAGCTTTGGTATGGCTTTTTCGAAAAGATTTCCTCTAAGTGTTTTTTTTTTACAATTTTATTTCATATTGTCGAATGATTTCCTCTAAGTATATCAAAGTATGAACCACTTTGTTGTAATATAAGTCTTTGTCGCTTTTCGAAAAGATCGTATAATGTTACCTAAAGTCTTGGGTGACTTTGGATGATAAAAATCCGAGATCACTGGCGGTAATACCCTTAGGTTAAAATGGGGGTGTACACAATATCTCAAGTTAAGAGAGGATTACAACTGCACTTTTTTTTTCTCTTAGTCTTTGCTTTTGTCCCACTAGGTTTTCCAAGAAGGGTTTTTAAAGAAGTAGTTAGAGATGTAAACCAAGGGGGAGTGTTATAATATTAATCTATATGGATGCATATGAATAAGCTTATCAAAACCCTAAATTTGATCTTATTCTAACTCTTGTACTCTTTCTATAAAAAGCCCTTATGGGTAACCTAATAAGATAGATTTGATCTCTCTTCCTCTCTCAATTATCGTTGTTTGCTTATGATTTTCTCTTATTTTATAACACATTAATCAAATCATTATAGGCTATTGGCACAATAAATGTTGTTGAAATGTTTCACCAATTACAAGAGTCATAGTCAGGGTGGGACGGATGCTCATTCGGCTAGGCAATATCTCATGTTAAAAGAGGATTTCAACTGCATTGTTTTTCTTTAGTCTTGGTTTAGTCCCACTAGGTTGATCGATGTGAATCGAATCATGGATCGGCGGAAACTGGTTCGAATGAGTCTCGTGGAGGTGTTCTTGTTTGGGATTGTATGAGATTCAAACTGATTTATTAATAAGATGGCGGAAACGTTTGTTTACAAGGGAAAGAGAACGAAACGGTCTAATTGAACAAGGTTGGAAAGAATGTTCGACTATGGATTCAAGCAAGGATCGGCTAAGGCTAGAAGCCACGAAAGGGGACTCCCCCGGCCCGTTCTCCCTTGAGGAGAAGAGACCGGATGAGCAAGGCTTATAACTCTTAAACTCAAATCCAATCTAAGAAAAATGTGAGGCCCTAGATGTGCTTATATAGGCTACGGAGAGGAGAGGGCCGGCGTCTTGGAGTGGCCACCAAGTTTCAAGAGGAAGTGGGGAATAGTGGCGGCCAAGGCAAATTCTTGGAGTGGGCACCAAGTTTTGGTGAGGTGGAGAAGAGTGGCGTTCAAGGCAAGCTCATAAAGGCCACTTCTTATGGGTGTTCCTTGGCGGTCAAGCATTGCGTTTAATGCTTCATTAGAGACCAACTTGGTGGCCAAGGAAGAAAGCTAGTTTGGCAGCCAAGCTTCCTTCATAATGGGCTCGGCATGTCCCTCTTTATCATGGGTTTCGGGCCTAGCAAAGCTCTCGTATGGGCTTGACATTGGAGGCACACAATCATGCCACTAGGTTGGGCTTGTGGAGCGTGGGATATGGCCTAATGAGCCCGTAGTTGTTTTTGTAAGAATTTAGCCTATCGCCTCGTCAAAGGCCCGGGAAGTTGGTTTGAGTCTTTAGATGTGACGGACCTTGTAGCGGGTCGTGTCCCACCTACGGCCGGGTGCCTATGGGAGTGCCTCTTAGCGGCACCGGGCGGCGCCTCGGCGCCGTGTGTGAGGCGCCTCGTCGAGGCACCGGGCCGCGCCTCGACACCGCTTGCGGGGTGCCTCAAAGAGGCATTGGGCGGTACCTCGGATTTGGTGTCTTGATGTGAGCCGGTCGTGATCACATCATAGGTTTTCCAAGTAAGGTTTTTAATATTATTATATCGATATATATATATATATAGGGTCCGAATCCGGTAGGAATGATTATTATGGTAGGAAATAGGAATGAATCTCGGCTGTTCATCAAGCGGAGGAAACAGCCCATCACACGCGCGCCCATAAATCTCGGCCGAATCATTCGCGTATTATACGCGTATAATTCGCGTATTAAACGCGTATTATACGCGTTTTTTTCTTTTTTTTTTCGTTTTTTTCGTTTTTTCCCGATTTTTTTTTGATTATTTTTCGTTTGTGCAACTCAATGGTCACGTTTGTGCAACTCGATGGTCACGTTTGTGCAACTCAGTGGTCAATTTGTTCTTCAACTCTATTGTCAATGTGTTGAATTCTATTTGTGCAACTCAATGGTCACGTTTGTACAACTCAATGTACACGTTTGTGCAACTCAATGGTCACGTTTGTGCAACTCAGTGGTTCAATTTGTTCTTCAACTCTATTGCCAATGTGTTGAATTCTATTTGTGCAACTCAATGGTCACGTTTGTGCAACTCAATGTTCACGTTTGTGCAACTCGATGGTCACGTTTGTGCAACTCAGTGGTCAATTTGTTCTTCAACTCTATTGCCAATGTGTTGAATTCTATTTGTGCAACTCAATGGTCACGTTTGTGCAACTCAATGTTCACGTTTGTGCAACTCAATGGTCACGTTTGTGCAACCAATGAAAATTTGTTCTTCAACTCTATTGCCAATGTGTTGAATTCTATTTGTGCAACTCAATGGTCACGTTTGTGCAACTCAATGGTCACGTTTGTGCAACTCAGTGGTCAATTTGTTCTTCAACTCTATTGCCAATGTGTTGAATTCATTTGTGCAACTCAATGGTCACGTTTGTGCAACTCAATGGTCACGTTTGTGCAACTCCAATGGTCACGTTTGTGCAACTCAATGGTCACGTTTTTTTTCAAATCAAACAACACAGAAATTCAATTTCACCGATTTCAAAATCCGAAGATCGCTAGCTAAGAAATTCATAACAGCAGAGTATGCAGAAGAGCGCAGATCTCTCACTATATTATTGGCAGAAATTCGATTGCACAATTGAAGCAAAATTACAGGATGAAGGTTTCCGCAATCTAACCGCCTAGCTTACCGATTTCAGGAAATTCCTCTTCCACCTCGCTCCAATCCCTGCCAATCTGAGTAAACACTTGCAAACGAAGAAGAACGTGACAGAGGAGTAGAAGATCGTGGATTGTGCAACCACGATCGTGGATTGTGCAACCACGATCGTGGATTTCAGAGGATGATTGTCCAATGACTCCTCTGCACAATTTCAGAGATCAGATCAGCGAAATCAGTTTCTACAAATCAGACAAGGAAGCGCTAAAATTCCGCACTATGAGATTGAAGTTCAAATGACCGATTCACATGAATTGAAACACGAAATTGAGAATTCATAAAATGTAGTGAACTACCTGAGAGGGAGGCAGGGACCTCATCCTATTTCACCGCCGGCTCTCCGACCTCATCCTCTGCCGGCTCTCCGACCTCATACTCCGCCACTTCGTCTTCCTCCTCGGAGACGCCATCATCGTCGCTCTCTTCTTCAAATTTGGCCGATTCGCCTGCGACAACGCCGACATCGGGGCCTCCGAGTTCCAGATCTGTGAGATCGGGGCCTCCGAGTTCCAAATCTGCGAGATCGGGGCCTCCGAGTTCCAAATCTGCGAGATCGGGCCCCAATTCGACGCCTTCTCCTCCCTCGCCGCGATTCCCGAGGAGAAACGGACTGGTCCGGCGGAGAAAGAGGCTTCTCCGGCGGAAGGCGGTCGAGATCCGGCGGAGATCGAGCGTCTGCGATCGAGCGAAGGCGAGATCGAGCGGAGGAAGGCGGAGAAGATGCAGATCCAGATCCGGCGGAGAGGAGCGGATGAATCTGGCGATGGAGAGGAGCGGTCTCCGAGCAGTGACGAGAAGATTTGAGGGGAGATGAAGTCGGGAGCAATTCCACAAACAGAGAGAATTCGGGAAGAGAGAGAATGCCTAAATGAGAAATGAAAAAAAAATTCTGAAAATACTGTTTTATCCGAAAACGCGCGCGGGGGGGGGGGGGGGGGGGAGGAATTTAATTGTCAAATTTGATTAAATCTGAGCCATTGGATCCGTTAGATCGGACGGTGAAGATCCATTCCTATTTCTCACCACAACAATCCTTCCTACATGACTCTTTCTCATATATATATATATATATATATGAATAAGCTTATCAAAACTCTAAATTTGAGGTTATCCTAACTCTTGTACTCTTTTTATAAAAGGCCTTTATGGGTAATCTAATAAGATAGATCTGATCTCTCTTCCTCTCTCAATTTTATCTGTTTGTTTATGATTTTCTCTTATTTTATAACCGATTAATCAAATTCTTTTTTTTTCTACAAGAGTCAATTTCATGTATACTCTATTTTTGAGATATGTATACACACATATGTATATAAAATAAAAAGTTGATAATTGTGTCAGAAAATAAAATAAACAGTTTTTTTTTTACAATAGTAAGTGATAGGTTAATTTTGGTATGGCTTGAATGTCTGAAGGGGATCCAAAATATGATTTTAATTTGGCACGGACATTTTAACGCAATTAATGACACAATGGTTCGTAGTCAATTTGAACTAGAAGTTTACCACTTATCCCATACTAATTTTGACGATAGTAGCATGTGGTGACTGATGACATCATATATCAAAGGATGCATTTGCAATTGCCATCAGTAGAAGCCATTGAATATTACAGGCTTCTACCTTGTGACTCACATTTAAGTTTTTTCCTTTTCCATTGAAACAGAAACAGCTTGCACTTTCGAACCCATTCTCATTTCTGCTGTGTCCATAACCCCTTAAATGATATCCTTCTTCCTAGACGGCTAGACCATACTGCACCTTCTCTCATTCTTATCATACAAAATCTTTTATTCATTTAAAACTTCCTCTTAAGTAAAAAAATCGGCTTTTGTTTTCCATCACCAACCATGCGTACCAAACCCACAAATGGGTTTCACCTCCTCGGACCTGCACTGCTTGCTCTCTTCTTCTGTTGAGGCGTCTGGGCCTCGTTTCACTTCGGGTTCAGTCCGGAACCCACCGAGACTGCACCCGAGGTTGACGCTAATGCAGCAGATGCTTTGAACTCCCTCAACTGCAGAAGCCACCAACCGGGCTGCAGGCTGCGGTGTGATCCACGTGACCCCACCTTCTACGACGACCCCACGCTCCAATTCTCCATAGAGAAACAGATGAGGGACTGGGACCGAAAGCGAAAACAGTGGCTCAAGTCCCACTCATCATACATGGTGGGACTGGAGGACCGGATTTTGGTGGTGAGCGGTTCACAGCCGTCGGAGTGCCCGCACCCGAAAGGGGACCACATGATGCTGCGGTTCTTCAAGAACAAGGTGGACTACTGCCAGCGTCATGGGTACGGCATCTTCTACAACCAGGCCCTGCTCCACCCGAGCATGGGCGGGTGCTGGGCCAAGATCCAGACGCTCCGGTCGGCCATGCTGGCCCACCCGGAAGCCGAGTGGGTGTTCTGGGTCGACTCGGACGCGGCATTTACGGACATGGACTTCAAGGTGCCGTTGCAGAGGTACAAGGACCACAACCTCGTGGTGCATGGGCGGGCCCACCTCGTCTACGAGCAGAGGAGCTGGGTCAGCATCAATGCAGGGGTTTTCCTTATTAGGAACTGCCAGTGGGCCATGGAGCTGCTCGACGAGTGGTCCAAGATGGGTCCACAGACCGGACAGTACGAGGAGTGGGGGAAGATCCAAACGGCGACGTTCAAGGACAAGCCGCTCCCGCAAGCGGACGACCAATCGGGCCTGGTTTACATGCTGCTGAAGCACGGGAAGCAGTGGGGCGAGAAGACGTACATAGAGAACGACTACGCCTTGCACGGCTACTGGATAGGGATAGTTGACAGGCTTGAGAACATCACGAGGCGGTACGAGGCGGCGGAGGCGAGGAGCATGAGGCTGAGGCGGCGCCATGCGGAGTCTGTCAGTGAGCACTACGGGGAGCTGTGGGTGCCACGAGTGGAGGACGAGTGGAGGAGGCCTTTCATCACCCATTTCACCGGGTGCCAGCCTTGCACTGGGAAGCACAGCAAAGAGTACGAGGGTAACAAGTGCTGGCATGGGATGAACTTGGCTTTGAATTTTGCTGATAACCAAGTGCTCAGGAATTACGGGTTTGTGCATAGGGATTTGCTCGATTCTACAGTGGAGCCGGCTGTGACGAGGTTCTACGATGAGGATGGGTTTTGATTATAGGCAGTAGTTATTTAAGATGTTGATTTGCTTTTTGTTCATAAAGCTTTATGTCCTTACTCTCACAATGTGCTGCTACAATAATAAAGCACGTCAACAGCTTCATCTTCAACAGCCTCCATTCATCTAGGACTTCATTCTACAGTTACAGGCTCATATCTAAAAGCAGCTGTGGAGGTGTATAAATTTGTAGCTTACATAGGTGACATTTCCACTCCCATCTTTGTCAGTAATACTATTGCCTCATTGTACTTTCCAAATCAGCCTCCTAAGATGTGTTAACATAGCCGGAAGCGGGTGAGAAATAAGCTAAATTGAAATTATTGTTACAAGTGAGATGACACCCAATTGTTCTAGCAGAGTAACAATGAGCTCCTCTACACTTCAGTCATGGCATTCATTTAACAGTAAAGAGATCTGGACTACAATTAAGTAAACTTGTCTCATAATGTACCCGAAAACCAGAGCCAATCATCTTGCATCTCTACCAATGCATTTACACTCCCTTAACTCAGAACTTTTAAAAGTTACTCAAGAGGGGAAAAAAAATACACACAAGTAATAGATGCGAGCATAAGCACACTTACCTGATGTTGATAAGATTAATCTTAGGCAAGGTTTCACAATGTATGATCGCCTTCTGTGTGTGAAGCTCACCATCAAGGCACTGGAGACAAACTTTGTACGAGGCCCCACGGCATCACAATCCCTAGACCTCGAAAACAACCTTGCAGGCGTCATACTGTCCCCTGACACATTGTCAATGGAAATTGCAGCACTGCCCCTTCACAGCCATAAATTTTCCCTCCACGTCAACTTCAGTGTCGAAATTCCGGATCAATAGAGCTGAGCCAACCAAAGCGGACCAGCTAATAGGAAATTTAGGAATCTCCACCAAGGCCGCTGCTTTGTGAGCAAGAAATTAAAAGTGACATATAGAAGAAGCATGTCAATCTAACTACTAAGTAGTTCATGTTGAGAATGACAGAGATTCTGTAATCCAGACGCCATAGATCATTGAAACAAACTAAGGCTGATCCTTATATAAACATTCAGCAAAACCTCCAAAATAGAAAATCAATGAGCTACAACTACAGAAGGAAACAGTGAAATAACACATCTTCATTCCTTGGCACTGTCACCATCTTTATCACACCCCTGAAGATGATGAGAAGGTATTATGTTTTCCCTGGCCAGTTTCTTGGCCATCCTCCTCCGCTTCAACTTTCCCTCTTTTTGGGCACTGCATTCCTCTGGGGTTTGCAATTGCATAACAAAATTGCTATGTTGTGAGGTAAATGAATATTTGGAGGAAATCAGAACGGAAGAAGGGATAAAGCAGGCACCTAGAGGAGTGCTTTGGGGGTGGTTCTCAGCGGCATTTTGTCGAACATCTTGACTACAGTCTTCCCCAGTCTCGGCATTGTCCCCATCTGGTAACAAGGGCCCGATGATTTTCCGACGATGAGTACTTGAAGACGTGGATTCCTTGAGTTTCTTCTTGCGAAGCTTCTTCCTCTGAGCTCTTGTGAGCTTGTGCGGTCCATGTCCCCCCTCTTCCTCCTCATCATCACCACTTGACGATGAAGGGCTATCAGAACCTTCTGGATCTGATGAGGCTCAAAAAAGGGGGAGGATTGCAATCAATATCGTAAATTTCATCAATGTTAGGGGTTCATGGATGGTGGAAAGAAAAACACCTTTGATCTGATTCAAAACTAGAGCGGAAGGGGCACTCGCCGGATCTTCTTCCGCCTGTGAAAAATTTCTGTTCATGATTTCTCAAGCAAAGGATACAGATTATGCATGATTCAAGATAGAGAAGATCGGGGGTGAGTGATGTATACTAGTGGCTGTTGAGGAATGGGCGGAGGATAGAGCATGTCGATGACTGCTTGGTGGAATCTCCAGCGTTTCTCTCGCCGATCCATTTTTCCGATCAGCTCTGCTCAAAAAAACGGCTCTTGACCGAATTCCTCTAGGATGGAGGCTGCTTACCTCGCCGCCGATGAGGTTGTTTTCAGGTCCCTCGATTTCACTGTGAGTTTCAATCTCACGGTGTTACACTTGTTAATTTGTTATTTCTCTCCTCAAGTCCGGTTTAGTTAAGGCTCCCTTCGGTTAAATTAGCTGAAAGTTTGGAACTGAAAACTGAAGATGAAAGCTGTAAGCTGAATCCGGAAACTGAAATTGCTAGCTAAATTGAGTAAAAATTGAAATGAGATTTTGGTAAGGTAACCAGTTGAATCCTGAAAATGTTAATAACAATTGACCAAAATACCCCCATTAAGGTTTTCTTAGTATTCTGCTATTTGCCATATGCTTTCGTAGTTTAAATTATTATTCATATGCATTTCCATATTTCAGGAATCAGTTTTTATTGTTCGATGGTCTTCATCTTCAAGCTATTAATAATAAGCCAAAACATAGCAATTGTATCCAATTAATTTAGCTTCAATATCCAATTAATTGAGCTTCAGGTTAACTACTATTGACCAATGATGATGAATTATTATAAGATCTTTTTTTGCATTATAAAATGATGAATTAAACTAAGTAGTTTAATCGGGTATATATATATAGCTTAAAGCAGTAAGAGGGCATACGGATCAAGTTCACCTATCACAACCACAATAAACTAAGGAATCATCAACATCAAGAATTGATAACAACTCATTTAAAACTTCGAATCATTCATGATATACACAAGTGAAAAAGCATGCACTAAGGAACTTCGAATCATTGATATTGTTGAAAGTTGAAACTCCCAAACAAACAAACTTCTGTACATATCTAACACTGCAAAAATGCTTTTCCTGGATGGAAATTCTTTCCAATATGAGAGACAAGCTCATCATATGCATCCTTCATAACCACATGTTCTGCTGTGGGCATTCACATCCCCATCTGTGGTGTTTGAGGTGTCTTGAAACATCTAAGATTGTCTCGTGGTACACTACGCTCTTTCTTCGGCAACTGTTTTCCCTTCCAATCCATGGCCAGCTGCCAAAGCCTGAAAATTGCAAATAAACCCACCATATAGCCTATATCTTCCTTTCAGTTTCAGGTGAATTAGATCCGATACCTGTAATCAGCTTTGTTGTCCAGTATTGTAATAACTTTACAGAGATTTTACTAGAAAATCAAACTTTTCCCAATTAGAAGGAGAAAATTCAGTTTATTTTATAGCACAAATCATAACACAAGATATAATGTATCCAAAACCCCTGATGAATTGCAGAACTATTGCTTGAACAACACATCAAGAACGTGCATGTGAGCTAATCTTCAATGGATAACTCTTCCAATATAGGTATGTACACAGCCATAGCTATAAATTATGCATTTTGACTATTAACTAAGCATCAAATAGAATAATAGTCAATTGTGAGTGCCCTTAACTTTACTCATATCACTAGGACGGATCTGTTGGCTTTCAACTATTAGAGTTATGTTTAACAACCAATACAGAGTTCATAATTTCAAACTACTCATCAGATATGTCAATTAAGAAACCTCGGCAAACAAAAGCAGTACCACATCAAATGAAGTATTAGCACAACCAAGGATTACAAGACCATCAACAAATACAAGATAAGTGAAGCATAATATATTAGGAGTCAAGAAAACTGAACAGCTAGCAATAAGCACATAAAAATTGGTGATAATTGATGTGATTGCCTTAAGGATCGGACTCTTTTCGGGCTCGAGGGAGTTCGCCGTTGCTTCTCGGACTTGGCTTCGATGAGATCACTTGTTAAACATTCGAATTTGAACATAAACGTGGCATATTGAGACGTGAAGCATTTGAGGAATAACCAACTCTTTTGTGGGATTTTCATTTAAGTGGATAAGTGGTCGAATCCTATCATTCGGTCGACTCACCGAGAGGAATCGTCCAAGGGATACAAAGGCGCGGAACTAGCCCTAACGACTCTAGCATCCCGGTGGATAAGTAGACGCTCACACTCGGTGTAAACCAAGTATGCACGCCTAAGGAGGGTGAGGCGAGGCTCGAGTCTCACGAGCCAAACCGCCCTCCGAGCCCTCGGTTACCAGAAGACCATGGTTGGATAGAAAAATATGAACGGCGAGGCCATGGTTCGAGTCTCACGAACCGTAGCCCGCCATCCAGCTCTCGAGTCTCACGAGAGCCCTACGGCTTGAGTCCCACAAGCCGGGATGGCCCAAACCCATGAACTAGGACAAAGTCTATAAGTTAAGGTTTAAGCTCAAAACAACATATCAAAATAGATTACATCCCCTTTTATTTATAGGGAAAAACAAAGGGAATTTTCTAGCTAACGACTTCGGCTCCAAGGCGGTGTTTGATGACGACTAGCTTGGAGCGGAAGGCATCCGTCCTTCAAGGCTCGTACTTAGCCACCAAGTAAGCTTGAGGAGGTGGGAGAGGCGGCATGGGCTTCTTGTGAGAGGAGGTGCACGAATGGGCTTGGGCCCGGACTTGCTTTTATTGACGCGAACGAGCCCAACTTGTCTTGCGCTTGAAGCTTGTGGGATTTTTCACATGGATGTCTTGACTTGGAGGCCCGGGGCGTGGCCTAGCTGAAGGCCCAACATCGGCACCAACCCGTAGGCGCGCACGCCCACGGGAGGCACCGGCGCCGCGGAGCTCGGGCACGACCCCCTCGGGCTCGAGCGCGACCACCTTGGGCTCGGGCATGATCACAGCACGATGATGTGATTCTGCTTGATGCACATCATGGAACCGAGGCGCGGCCCGGTGCCACTTTGAGGCACCCCACGAATGACGCCAAGGCGTGGCCCGGTTCCACTTCGAGGCACCCCACGAACGATGCCGAGGCGCGGCCCGGTGCCCCTTCAAGGCACCCCACGAGCAACGCCGAGGCGCGGCCCGTGCCACTTCGAGGCACCCCACGAGCGACGCCCCGCATGACGCCGGTGCCCCTTCGAGGCACTCCCATGGGCGCCCGCCATTTGGTCGTTCGCAACCCGCCACGAGGTCGGTCTCGTCTAAAGAGGAATCGAGCCACATTCTCGGGCCATTGACGAGGCGACGGGCTAAACTCTTGCAAGAGCAACTTCGGGCCCAACTAACATTGCCCCACGCCTCAGACAACAAACCCTTTGGTGTGTTTACTTGCCTTCAAGTGCTCAGCCCAAGTGCAAGTCCTATTATGCCGAAGCCCGCTATGAAGATGGGCCTAAAAAGTCCATTTGGGAGATTGCTTGGCCGCCACACTAAATCCATTCCTTGGCCACCAAGTTTGATCATCTAAGAAGCATCTAACAAGCTGCTTGGCCGCCAAGGATCGCCATCAAGGGTTGGCTGATTTGTGCTTGCCTTGGCCACCAATCTTCATCACCTCCTCACTCCTTGATGAAGCTTGGCGCCCACTCCAAGTGTGCCGCCCTTCCCCTCTTCTCGCCACTATATAAGGACGCCCTATGCCTTCATTTTGACTTAGATTGGAATTTTAGTTAGAGCTAAAAGCCAACTCATCCGGTCTCTTCTCCTCAAGGGAGAACGGGCCGGGGGAGTTCCCTTCATTGGTTTTCTAGCTCTACCGATTCTTGTTGGATTTGTTTTCTTGATCTTTCTTTCCAATTTGTTCAATCATTCAGACCTTTCTCTTTTCATTGTAAACACTTGCTTCCGCCATCATAATATCAATCAAGTTTCGATTCTTTTCCAATATCCAAACAAAGAACGCCTCCACGAGACTCAATCAAACCAGTTTCCGCCGATCCTGGATTCGAATCACATCATTTGGTATCAGAGCCTGTCGACTTGAGTTTCTCGACTTGTGGGGGTACGAATTACTTCTCTACAATTCTGGTTTTTGGTTGCTCGAAACCCCTTCTTGCGCTTTTTGAAGCCAATTCTTCGTTTTCTTCTTAACCCTTTGTCCATTTTCGATTGTTTTACGTTTAAAAAAAAAGACCAGCCTCTTTCCTTTGTGCCTTCACCCTAAACATTCATCTACTTTGACTACAAGCACCACTTGGTGCGGAAAGAGCCTCAAGTGCTCAACCTCTTTCCAAAAAAAAAAAACGAGAGGTAGTACCTCTCTTATCTTCAAAAGAAAAGTGAGATAGTATCTCACCCCTCAAAAAAATACCAAAGAGAAGTAGTATTTCTCTTAGCAAAGGCAAAAACAAAATAAAGAAAGAAAGGGATATAGTACATCTCCTTTGCAAAAAAAAAAAAAGGAAGAAGAAGAAGAAGAGGTCGAGCCTTACCTCATTAAGTGGTCAAACCAAGGTGCTTCCATCCTTTTATTCCCTCAGCCCCGAGAAACTAAACGCCTGACTTGTGGGGTTGGTAAATACTCGCCCACAAGCTCAAGTCACTTGCCTTGATTCCCACCTGGAATCGATCTTTTGATCGTGTGGAGACTAACTCTCGTGTGGAGGATAACTCCTTTATAAGAGACTCCGGTGGCGAAAGGATTCTTTCCATTAGAGTGTGTGAGATTGAGCGCCACATAAAAATCGAGTCAAAACACGAGTCAGTCCTCCTATTTTACTTGCTTTTTGAGAGTGAGTGGGAGACATCGGGTGAGGTTTGGAAAACTTGGAGTTAACCACCCAGTTTCTCCAAGTTACCGGAGGGAGTTTGGAGTTGTGAGGGAGTGTACAAAGATGAAAACACATCGAGTCAAACACATGTGCGTCATTGGATTACGCTAGCCCTTACTAGTTCCATGTCTGTCGTGTTTTGTGTTGTGTAGGATATAATGGAACACTATCTTAAAGAAGAGCCTACTCTTCAGCCCTTCCATGGAACTCAAGACTTTGTCGAGTACCTGGTCTGGGAGTATAAAATTGAGCGCTTCTTTATTTACTACGAATGTACGGACGAGCAAGAAGTGGCTCTTGCCATCAGTTGCTTTGAAGAAAATGCCTATGAATGGTGGAAAGAATATAAAGTAGATTGTTCCTACTTTGGGTATCCGCCGATCCGCACTTGGGAGGAACTAAAAATTGTCCTTAGAAGTTCCTTCGTCCCTCGCGATTATAGATTGCGCCTTGAAGTCAGATGGGATAGGTGTAGGCAACGTGATCGATCTCTCTTGGTATAATACGAAGAGTTGTCAGAGCTTATGTTCTTTTCAAGCCATCTCTACAAAGACAAGTGTATTCTAACTTAAATTCATTGATGGTTTGAACACTGACCTTCGTTTATATGTTAAGAAGCATAGGATTGGGAGTAGGATGCCCTTATCATATGTACGTCCTACAAGAAGTTAACAAGGAGTACGAGGATCAACAACGGAAATATTCCACCAAGTTTGCTCCTTCAAGCTTTGAACCTTTCTTGCCAAAGCCACATTCGAGGGTCCAAAAGCCAAGACATGAGTCTAAGAGGGTTGAACCAACGACTCAAGATTCATATATCGATTTTGAGGTGAAGTCCGCCATTGTACCCACACCTAAGGAACAGTGGAGTTCTTATGCTGAACCTTCGCCAATTGCAAAGTCACCCTTAGGTGTTGCCGGTTTCAATGAAGTTACCGCGTCGATTCAAGGACGAGGCCACCTACCCACAACTCGCCCAGACTTAGAAATGAACTTTGAAACGTTGTATGGAAAGAAAGTTGACTTGAGCAAGTGCCAGGCCAAGGCCGAGCTGGCCAAGAACATGGGTCCCAAGGCCCAAGGTGAGGTCGAGAGCCCTCTCAGCCAAGGCGCACCCTTAGCACCACTCCCTCAAGTCGCCATCAAGTGTGGCATGGCAAAGCGAGTAGAGACCATTGAAATCTCCAGTGATGAAGAAAGTGACTCGAGCCCTGAGGAAGAATTAAGTGAAGATGTGCTCATGGTGGGGAATTTAAGTGAGGGGTCCACCGAGCAAGAAAAGGGGAATGGCCTAGACGAGGTGGACGACTTCATCAAGTTGGAGGACCTCATGAGCCAAGACGAAGAGGATGTCGTTGAGGAGGTAACCCCAATGGGCTGCCTATCATCCTCTGAGGAGTTCTATGTGGAGCCATACCGAGTCCAAGAGCTTTATGGAGAAGAAGGTGTTGGAGGGCTCGACGAAGTCACCAACGACGTAGACCCAAAACCAAAGGCCGCCGTGGATGGTATGAGTGAAATGGCCCATATACCTCCGACAAAGACCAAGGACAATATGCCAGCACCCTTTCAGGAGCAGTTGTGTACTGCTTCCCTTAAAAAAGTTGAAAGAAGAGAGCTCATCGCACCAACTCCTATGAATGAAAGGATTTCATCCTTTAGGGGAGTTTTCTCAACTCCTACGTACCTTAATTATGATTATGACTTGGGTGTGACACATGCAAATAGTCTAAGTTATTCAACTTTATGTCATGTTTATGTCACATTTAGGAGTAGACATTCATGCATACATCATAGCTCTCTCTCTCTCAATATGTATCATCCAAGATGCATATGGCTCATCTTACACTAGTAGAAAAAGGGTCTTTGGCCACGGTATGAATTACCACGGTTCCGTGTTTTTTCGAGGTAATTATGTAAACCCGTACTAATTTACCTTGGTTTATTTATTACCCGTGGTAAATATGTGGTTTGCTTACCACGGTTCGTTAGTAAACCGTAGTAAATAGTGTAATGGGAATAATTTACTACAGTTCTTTGGCAAACCGGGGTAAAGTAGTAGCACAATTTTACCACTGATCGGTATTAAACCGCAGTAAATATAGCAAACCAGGGTAAACTAGTAGCACGACCTTACCACGGTTGGTTATCTAAGCGCAGTAAACAGTATAGTGGAACAATTTACTACTGTTCAATGACATTTAGGGTAAATTTGTAGCCTGAATTATTATCATTTAAATATAAGACGTGTCATGTTTCAACTGCTTCCTTATGTGAATTATTTTGTACGTATCTATTCTACTAAATTACAAATTAGAATCCAATTCTTCAAAAAAATCTATGGCACATGACACAATATTTATAAAATATTTCATAAAATCTTGACCAAAAAAGCAATATTTATAAAATATTTCATTGAGTTTTCGTAGCTAAATTTCATAAAATTTATTTGCAAAATTATCTATACATAATCAAAAGTGGCTAGAATTATTAAAATTAGTCAAGATGATATATGATCTTAATAATATAAAAATAATATTTTTTTAATTAAAAACATGATCCTTTTTATAGCTATTTTAGCTAATATCATTAAGTTCTATTTATAATCAAGTTATGAAATCCCTAAAGAATACCTTTAAACAAAAATGACCTATGAGATAATATCTTTGATGGAGATAAAATAGTAATATATTATCAAAAAAATAAAAATAATATTAGAATAAAGATTTATTAAATTGGGTCAATTTTAATGGATGATTTAAAATAACTTGGCTCACATAATAAGATTTATTTGGTATATATCTTATATATTTATTTTGAGAGTTTAGACTTTTAATTATATATAAAAATATCTTTTTATATTTTATAGATTTTAAATAATTTTTTCATATATAAGTTTTGTATATAAAATATATTTCTTGTCAAAGTGCCTAACAAATCATGAACTAGTTATATCTTATATGTATATCCTTGCTCAAAATTCAATATAAAATTATCTTTTCTTTTTGATCGAATAAGTCTGAATCTATCTCTACATTATCTTTTGCCAATAAAATTGTACTGCCTTGTTTCTTTTTGGCCATGGATAAGTACCTGATCAAATCTAATTGTTATTAAATATATAAGATATACATGTATCTTTTGCCAAAGTAGTTTGTAAAGTAGTATATATATTGGGAAACGTATGTGACTTGTTTTTCAAGTCAGTTGTGATCGAGCTCAAAAAAACAAGTCAGTTGTGATCAGGACTACATCTTAGAATTAATTTATTGCTTGCTTGAAAACTCAATCCCGTCAAATTCATACGGTTACGATCTACGGTTACGCCCGGCCAAGACGTACGTGTTGTATTGCTGCTTGCTATCTCCTCCCAAATTGTAAGTTTTTTATTTCAAATTCCAACCTCAACCAAGCAATTTTTTTTTAGACCATCAACCAATCAAATTTTAGATTTACTTTTGCAGTGTTAACTTATACTCGATACTTATTGAAAAGAACTTCTAAAACTAAATACATGAAGAAACTAAAGTTGAAATTTAGTATAATTTTTTAGTATATTTGAGTAACAAATACTTTATTGATTATTTTTTGGTAGAAATACTTTATTGATTATTGAGTTAGACTTGATTTTTAATCTAGAAATTTAATTATGTGATAATTTGTATTTAGTAGATCTTTTGTTTTCAAATTAAACCTTAATACGTTACTAATTGATAAGCATATGTATATATAGGAAAGTGAGCGGTATTATGGATAGAAGTTGGATGTATGCGAGTCGATTGTCAATAGAGTATGAGAATGGAGTTGATGCCTTTATAAACCAAGCACGTAATTATTATGGGCCAAATAGCAAAATACCATGTCCTTGTGTAGATTGTGGAAATATTCATCGAGTAGAGATTGATGAGTTAAGAGCGCATTTAATCATGGCTGGAATTGCTAAAAGTTACACGAGATGGACATGGCATGGTGAAACAGATAATATTGATGTGGAAAGCAATGAGGATGATAAGGTTGATGAGGATTATGAAAATGATAGATTAGAAGATATGATACATGATGCTCATGACCGTACGGATAGCTCACCAAATGAATTTGATCGCGTGTTAAGTGATGCTGAGAAACCATTATATCCCGGTTGCTCTAAATTTACAAGATTATCGGCTCTGTTAAGGTTGTATAACCTCAAAGCGGGTAATGGGTGGAGTGATCAAAGCTTTACTTCTTTATTAGAGCTTCTAAAAGATATACTTCCAGATGATAATGTGCTACCAAGTAGTAATTATGAGGCGAAAAAGATTTTGTCTTACATGGGAATGTGTTATGAGAAGATTCATGCTTGTCCTAATGATTGCATATTGTACCGGAATGAACATGCCTTTTTGGAGAGTTGTCCTGGCTGTAATGCATCACGATATAAGAAGGATAAGGTTCCCGCTAAAGTGCTTTGGTATTTTCCAATCATACCTAGGTTGGAGCGTATGTTTAGAATTCCTGAAGATGCAAAGAACTTGGTGTGGCATGAAGAAGATAGGATAAAGGATGGTAAACTTAGACACCCGGCTGATTCCCCTCAATGGAGGTATATAGACACTAAATATCCAGAATTCAGTAAGGATCCTAGAAATTTGCGCTTTGCCCTTTCCACTGATGGAATGTGTCCCTATGGTACTCTTAGTAGCACTTATAGTGTATGGCCCGTCTTGATAGTAATTTATAACCTACCTCCTGGATTGTGCATGAAACGCAAGTATATGATGTTGTCAATGTTGATTTCGGGGCCAAAGCAACCGGGAAATGACATCGATGTTTATTTGGCACCTCTTGTAGAAGATTTGAGATTATTATGGGAGGAGGGTGTTGAAGTTTTTGATGCACATAAGCAAGAAAGATTCAACTTGAGAGCAATGTTGTTTTGCACGGTAAGTGATTTTCCAGCCTACGGAAATCTTTCTGGTTATACCATCAAAGGACATTCCGCTTGTCCTGGATGTGAAATGGATACTCACTTTCATCAGCTTGCAAACAAGACTGTGTACATGGGAAGTCGTACATTTTTAGATGCTACTCATAAGTATCGTAGAGAAAAAGATAAGTTTGACGGTACCGTGGAAAAAAAAGTAGCTCCAACTGCTTTAACAGGTCACCAAGTTTATGAAAGAGTGAAGGATATAGATATAACATTTGGCAAGAAAGATGAATGTGGAAGACAGAGGAAAGTCAAGGCTACCAATGGGTGGAAAAAAAAATCCATATTCTTCTCTCTCCCTTATTGGAGTTCCTTATTCGTAAGACATAACCTTGATGTGATGCATATAGAAAAGAATGTGTGTGATAGCATAATTAGCACATTGCTTAACATCCCAGGAAAGACAAAAGATGGCATCCAAGCTAGACGTGAATTAAAAAAACTAGGAATCAGGCCAGAGTTACATGTAGATGAAGATAGTGACCATGTTTATTTGCCTCCTGCATGCTATACTCTTTCTAAAGATGAGAGGTATAAGTTTTGTGATTGTCTAGCTAAAGTTAAAGTTCCGGATGGATATTCCTCCAACATAAAAAACCTTGTTTCGATGAATGATCTGAAGTTGGTGGGCCTCAAGTCTCATGACTGCCATATTCTAATGCAAGAGATGTTGCCGATAGCTCTACGTTGTGTTTTACCGCAGGGTGTTCGACTTGCAATTACCAGGTTATGTTTTTTCTTCAAAGCAATTTGTAGCAAAGTGATTGACCCTAAGCATCTGAATTCTTTGCAGAATGACATCATCATTACTTTGTGTGAGCTTGAAATGTATTTTCCGCCAACTTTCTTTGATATCATGATCCATTTGACAGTTCACTTGGTAAGAGAGGTTAGATTATGTGGTCCGGTTTTTTTGAGATGGATGTACCCTTTTGAAAGGTATATGAAAGTGTTGAAGGGGTATGTAAAGAACAAAAATCGTCCCGAGGGGTCGATTACAGAGCGGTATATAATTGAAGAGGCAGTGGAGTTTTGTAGCGAATACTTATCTAATGTTGGTTCCATCGGCCTTCCTAAGCCTCAACGAGTTGATACAATAGAAGGACGTGGGATTTCAGGAACCAAACTAATTAGTGTGTGTCCTCTGATGCGACAACAAGCACACTTATATGTCCTTCATAATGTAGATGAAGTTGTGCCATACGTAGAAGAGCATAAGGATTTGTTGAGACGCCTTAACGTCGGTAGAAGTGAAACTTGGATTCTGAAAGAGCATAACCGCACCTTTTCCACATGGTTTGAAAAGCAGATATCATCAAAATTGATCGAGTCATCGAACTCTGTGTCTGAAAAATTGAGATGGTTGTCCTACGGTCCTAAGATGGAAGCCTTGCAGTATACAGCATACATCATTAACGGTTATACATTTTACATAAAGGACCACGATGATAAAAGTGCAATGCAGAATAGTGGGGTCACTCTTATTGCAGAAGCCATCCATGTTTCAACTGATAGAGATAAAAAGTCGACCTATGCATCCACTCAGTACTATGGGGTGATTGAGAATATTTTGGAGTTGGAATATACCAATTTTCAAGTGCCAGTATTTGCTTGTAAATGGGTCAAGGATAGTGCAATCAAAGTTGATGATTTAGGCTTCACCCTTGTTGACCTTAATGACTTGGGGCATAAAGATGATCCATTCATATTTGCTTCACAAGCAAAACAAGTATTTTATGTTTCAGATCCGTCAAACAAAAAATATTCAATTGTTTTATCGGGGAGGAAAAGATTTGTCAGTGATGAGATTGAAATGATGCTGAGGATATTATTGAAGGAAGTATTTGTTCTACTATTCCAACACTCAACAATGAAGACATTAATAAAGAGCTTTACGTAAGAGATGATCATGACGAAGGGTTTTATCTGCCAACACTAGATGAAGAAGGAACCGGCACATCAAAGAAACGTCGTCATATGTCATGAGCATAAAGGCAAAGAAACGATACAAGGTTAGTACTTTTAATGTTGTATTGTATCATAAAAATATATTTGTTTACTGAAAATAATATATATTAATTTTTAGAGTTTAAACTTTTGATGATAGATATAAATATCTTTATAATATTCTACCAAAAAGTATATATATTTATAATTACTTAAAATTATTTTAAGTAAATATAGGTAGATATATTTGACTAAAAAAATGTAGGTATATATATATATACAACTTGTTAAGAACATCGGACTTTCCTTAGCACCGAATGTAATCTTGAATTTCGTTCCATTCCAACAGGCGCGTTTCTGCTCAAAAAATTAAAAAAATAGGCGCGTTAATGAAAATAAAGGCGGGCAAATAAAGCCCTTATTTTGCTTTCCCTAAGTAAAGCGGTTCCAGACCATTGTGCCGTCATTCTTTTACGCTCTCCTCCTCTCCTCCTGCTCTACCTCTTGTCAACTCCTTTTTGCAGGACGTAAGTCTCAATCAAAACTCTCTACTTTTTAATGGATGCTCAATCAAAATTCTAAAACCTCTTTAATTGAAACTTTGTTTTTTGGGAAACGTGTTGCCTTTTGGTAATTAGGTTTTTTTTTTCTTTTTCTCGTTTTCTACTTGACAAAAAGCTCATACGTTTAACATCAATTTGCTTGCTACAGACATGTCTTTTCACCTTTCTTACAATTGTTTATTACTTGTTTGACTTGCTAGTGCATTGAAATGTCTTTTCATATTTTCTAGCAATTGTTTATTAGTTGTTGGCCTTTGTTAATTAATGCATTCACATCTCTTTTCACACTTTACTGTAATTATTAATTACTTGTTAGCCTTGTTAATTAGCCTCTTTAAATATATACGTGTTCTTGTGGAGTTGGGATGAATTTGACAACTGCTCACGTGTTATTTTGTTTTTTGTTATTATGTTTCATAGGTATGGTTTCTAAAAATGTTCATGAAGATGAATGTGCTGAAGATGATACCAATAATAGCTCTATACCTCCTAACAAGGGCACACGTAAAGTTACAAGAGGACGTACTCTTATGGAAAAGGTTACAAGGCATAAAGAAAAGAGTTTGAAATTCAAGTTAAAATGGAATCAAAATGGACAAGCTATAGGAGGGCCTATATGTGCGAACTTTAAAAGCTACCTTGGGATGTGTACTCGTTCTCGTGTCAATATCAATTATCGACGATGGGATAGAGTTCCTGATCATATCAAAGATGTTATATGGATAGATTTGACGGTAAAAATTTCAAAATGTTTATTATTTTTAAATTTTTTTCAATGGAATATTACTTATATAAATATCATCTTTATATTGATTTGTAGAGTGCATTTGAAGTTCCCGAGCGTAAGCGACGTATGATTTTATCAGAAGCTTCGACTATGTTTAAGGATTTTAAATCCAAATTGAAGCGCAGATTTATGTATTTGGACAAAGAAAAAAAAATAGTCAATCCTCACCCTCCACCCAAATATACTTTCATCAATCAACAAATGTGGGAAGAATTTGTTGCAACAAGACTTACTAAAGAGTTTGAGGTAAAACTTTTCTAATAGTTATTTGCATTCAAATATGTTGATTATATTTTAACTGCATTTTTTTTATTGATAGGAGGAAAGTGAAAAGCATCGACAGAGCGCTAAGAAGAAGAATGAGTATGTATATAGAGCCTCTCGCTTAGGATATCCTCGCCTTGAAGAACAAATAGTAAGCAATGAAACAACTAATAGCTAGTAAGTAGATATTGTATCATATATTATTGTAACATGTTATATCGATTACATGTTTTAGATATTAGAAGCTCAAAAAGGACGAGAAAATCCTGAAGAAGATCTTACAACCTCAATCTCAATACCAAGAGATAAGTTATGGTTAGCTGCAAGGATGGGCAAAGATGGCACTATGGTAGAGAATGTCCAACAAATTGCAACCCAAATGGTAAAATTGTTATCTCAAATTCACAAGTGAAATTCTCTAATCTCTGGTATGTTCTTTTTTTACAAATCATATATCATTAATTTATGTTTAATCATGGTTTACTATTTTCTTCCTTGTCATTATTTTGGTACCTATTTCTTTAACTATATAGATAATCATGTAGGATGTATATATGTTGTACGGACATAATTTTTTATTAGTTATTGATCCATGTGTTTGAATAGAATACCATTTCTTGGTTTATAGATATATTTCAATTAGAAAAAATTGTGTCGGTGAACTCTTATTTTATTCTTTGCATGAATAATGTAGCAAGTACTCTAATGCATAGCTATTGTTTTTAACAATTGAGATTGGCCCACAACCTCAGTAGTAGAAATGCCGAGTGATAATATTGTAAATTGACTAACCTGTGTGTAGTTTGGTCCAATAGGTTATTTTTGTTTTCATGGTTTATTAATAAAGTTTTACTTTTAGGATGTGATATCACAAAAAGTGGCTCGAGGTGAAATGAAACTCTCTGGACGACGAGACTTGCTAGCTACTGTTTTAGGAAGGATAGAGCATCCAGGACGCGTTTTGGCTACTGGAGCGGGGGTAACAATTACTCAATACTTTGGAAGGAAAAATAATCAAGTTGAGCATGGGAATGAGGTCCTTCAACAGATGAAAGCTGAGATCGAATTACTAAAGAAAAAATGTGCAACACTAGAAAGTGATAAATCAAGGAATCTTGGAGATCAAGCACAAGGTGATAGTGGAAATAAGGATACATGTCCTACCATAAATTTCCCTGAGGTAAAATACTACTAAATTTCTCCTCATTAGTGTTCAAATCATACATGCATTTTATTTACATAATTACTTTTTTCATATTTGCTTTTTTTTTTATTTGATAGGGTTGGACTAATTGTCAATTAGCTTCTCCTGATCCTGGTCATTCCATAGTAGCTTTAGGGATGGTATTCAACTCTCATGACATGCAAAACATGGTGATTCATAATATTCCATTGAAGCCTGGTCACATGAAAGTTAGTATAACTGAATCTAAAATGCCAGAAGCTCCTTTACCCGTACCCACAGAAGAAGCATGTGTAGTATTTGAAGCAATGGGTTCATATGTGCAATGGCCAAAAGATCTCATTTACCTGGGAAAGGTAAAGGAAAAATTAAAAGAAAATTTATACATTATAAATTTAAAAATTTCTAACCATTACCTATATATTTTTATGTTAAAGGGCCTAGGTGAAAAGGGGAAGGAAAAAAGTGTAAATGAAGATGCATACTCAGGATCATCTAACATAACAAACAGAGGTCATCCAAGTAAGGGACAAAGCCTTGAGTTCACACCCCAAAAAGAGCATCTATTGAAGCTTAGAACGGGAACTTTAAAGATGATGTACAAGATTGCTCGGACTATGGAAACTGTATGCATTCCTGTTCATAAAGATATCAACATTGAGGGTCAAATGTGGGTTACTAAAGAGGAGATCTTTCAATGGGTATTTCAAGAAGAAATCCAAGCAACACACATATCCGTTTACATTGCGTAAGTTATTTGTATTATTGTTTCATATTTATCTACTTTATTTTATTTCTTATTATTTTCACTTTAGTGACACTAAAATATATGTATAGGTATTTGTTCAACGCTTGTCAAGAAAAGAGTATGCAATCACAATTTGGCTTTTTATGTCCACACCAAATAGCTGATATTCCAGTGCAATTTAGAAGAGATGAAGATAATGAGAAACATATTGGGACAATGAAAGAAAATCAAGTAGTGGAACAATCACGTTACATTGCCAATGCAATGCAAAGTGCAAGGAAAAATCAGATATTTTTTGCTCCATATAATTCCAAGTAAGCGAACATATTGCTTTTTTGCATTAAAAATATATTTGCAAAATCTCTACTTCTGGATTTAAGGAAATATATTTTTATTGTGTAGCTTTCACTGGATGTTATGTGCTATACATCCTTTCAAGCAGATTGTATATTGGCTTGATCCACTTGGACAAAAAGTACGGGACGAGATAAAAAATGTGGTCGATATGTATGTATTTAAATATTATTTTATATAGCTATTAGTTTTTAATGATATCGTGCTAACATTCTATTCGTTTATGTATAGGTCTCTTAAAATGTGGGTTGCTGAAAATAACACGCACAGGCCTAATAAGACAACAAAGTGGATTCATATAAAGGTTAGCTTTCTTTTGTTACGTTCTAACAAATGTTGAGGTTAACACTAGTAGATGATTAATTAATAATATATTATATAGACGTATATGTGATGTAATTAATTACTCAATGGTGATTGTATTTGCTTTTCATACATACATAATTTACCATGTTGGACACGTACATGCTTGCATGTGATTCAATTGAATGCTATTAGATTTTTCTTTTCCTACAAATTAACCATGTGGTACTGGTTCAGGTAGAGTAGTGAATACTTGATTATCATAGCCTTTTATGTTTATTGAATGCTTTGAGCAAAAGTAGATTTTTCTTCTTCTAACTAACAATATGGTACTCATTCACGAAGAGTAGTGAATATATGATTATTATATGATGCCTTTTATGTCTATAAATTTGTTTATGAGTTGTTAAGTATATTTAGATATTGTTTGTTGTTGTAGTGTCCTAGGCAAGCAAATAACAAAGATTGTGGTTATTATGTGCTCCGGTTTATGCACGAGATTATCTCTAGTGGGCTGGATATTATCCCTGAAAAGGTATATAATTTCAAATTCATATATTACTTAGTAAGTGTGATGATTATTTCTAACCAATTATTATTATTATAGTATTATCCAGATCTAGGTGGGTTGATGCCTTATACAACCGAGAAGATAGATGAAATTCGAGATCAATGGGCAACATTTGTTCAAGAGTTTATTGATTAATTAGTGATTTTTGTAGGAGTTTAGACTTTGCTAGACATTTGAAAATGACTACTGTCATAGATGTTGATCTAGTGGCTATTGTTTTGATTGACTTTATAGCTAGCTATTGACATGGTTTGAAAAAGATTGATGTATGACTTTTTTGAGACTACTAAGTAATGCATTTGGATTAATTATTATTCTGATGTTGTATTTCTGATTATTTAATTATATGCTAGTATTCAGTATGAATACCAGAAATATTGTATTTTTCAGAAATAAAAAAAACATCTTTATTTAGCTTTATTCGGGCAATTATTGTGAATAGGAAGCATAATCATACTACGGTTAACATATTTACCACGGTTGATAAAAATTTAGATCAAACACATTTACTATGGTTTATATAGTTTTACTACTGTACGTCTTTACTACGGGCAATATAATTTACCGCGGTTTAATAAAAAAAATGGATTTTTAGATTTACCTCGGTTTGAAAAAGACTACGGTTTCTACAACCGTGGCAAATAAAAAACCGTGGTAAATCCGCCACCGTGGTAAACAAGTTTACCACTGTCATTTTTACCTCGATTATAAGACCGTGGTAAACTTTGCAAAATAACCGTGGTTAAAAGCCTCTTTTGTACTAGTGTTATGACATTGTTTAATCAATCTAAAAATTTGGTTGATCTGAATCAATATAGGTCCAAAGAGAAAAGTGGTCAAGCTTATGCATGCATCATGTTATATCATATTGAACTTGGTGATTATAATGTGCTTATATCCTTATTATTGCATATGTTATTCCTCAGGTCTTCTTGTACTTATCTCATAAGCCAAAGGGATTCGAGGTCGAATCCTTCTCAACTAGGGGAGGATGATGTGATTCTGCCTGATTCACATCATGGAACCGAGGCGCGGCCCGGTGCCACTTTGAGGCACCCCACGAATGACGCCAAGGCGCGGCCCGGTGCCACTTCGAGGCACCCCACGAACGACGCCGAGGCGCGGCCCGGTTCCCCTTCAAGGCACCCCACGAGCAACGCCAAGGCGTGGCCCGGTGCCACTTCGAGGCACCCCACGAGCGACACCCCACATGACGCCGGTGCCCCTTCGAGGCACTCCCATGGGCACCCGCCATTTGGTCGTTCGCGACCCGCCACGAGGTCGGTCTCGTCTAAAGAGGAATCGAGCCACATTCTCGGGCCATTGACGAGGCGACGGGCTAAGCTCTTGCAAGAGCAACTTCAGGCCCAACTAGCATTGCCCCACGCCTCAGACAACAAACCCATTGTTTACTTGCCTTCAAGTGCTCAGCCCAAGTACAAGTCCTATTAGGCCCGAAGCCCGCTATGAAGATGGGCCTAAAAAGTCCATTTGGGAGATTGCTTGGCCGCCACACTAAATCCATTCCTTGGCCGCCAAGTTTGATCATCTAAGAAGCATCTAACAAGCTGCTTGGCCGCCAAGGATCGCCATCAAGGGTTGGCTGATTTGTGCTTGCCTTGGCCACCAATCTTCATCACCTCCTCACTCCTTGATGAAGCTTGGCGCCCACTCCAAGTGTGCCGCCCTTCCCCTCTTCTCGTCACTATATAAGGACGCCCTATGCCTTCATTTTGACTTAGACTGGAATTTGAGTTAGAGCTAAAAGCCAACTCATCCGGTCTCTTCTCGTAAAGGGAGAACGGGCCGGGGGAGTTCCCTTCATCGGTTTTCTAGCTCTACCGATTCTTGTTGGATTTGTTTTCTTGATCTTTCTTCCTAGTCCATTCAATCATTCAGACCTTTCTAATCCGTTCAATCATTCAGAAGTGATGCATTTTTTTGTTGAGAATGAATTGTGATCAATTACAACTGTGATCAATTACAACATTTGGATTTCAACTAGTTGCTGACTTAAGGATCTAAACTATCAAAAGGTTATAGAGGTTGTGATAAGCATCATACAACACTGTGATCTGACCAACACTATGATAATTAAAATATAAGAACTATTCCACTAGGATAGAAGTTGTTTGGACTGTTCAAGCCTGGTGGTGAATTTGGCAGCTCTTATAAATTGCAAGGAAAGCAGAAGTCAATTTTTAGAACCTACTGATAAGATTGCACAGACGGATTGATTACAAGATAAGTCAAATTCAAACTACAACAATATCAAAACAAACGAGCGAAGCTGAATAGCTCGCCCGGTTATCAATTTCACTAAACCCTAATTCACCAACACACGTACACATCATTACCATGATTATAGATTCAGGAAGCCCTAAAAAATCAAATATATGTAGATCTAGGGTTTGAACGGGGTAGATTCAAGACCAAAGAAGAACAAATTCGTACCAATTTCACACAAATTTGGATCTCGTCGTATGTGAAATTGGCGAGGGTATTAGGGGAAAACATGGGGCTAGTAGCGGACTAAATTTTCCCGAAATGCTACCCATTCATATAGAATCTAGGGGGGGGGGAGGTGGTAGCGTCTCGCCCAAATTCATCTTTCATCTCCCTCGTACCGCTACACCCGAACACCCACTCGGAGGAGCGTCTCGCCGGCCATTCATCTCCATCTAGGGCGAGATGCTACACCCGAACGCATCCTAAATTCTAGGTTCACACCCAATTCGAATTAATCTTACTACCCGTATTTTTTACATTGTTTTCTATTTTGAATGCATTGTATTGATGATCAAATTACTATTTTCAATTCATTATTATTATATTATATGTCATATGTTATGAATTATGATATATTATCTTAAGTATTTGATTATATTATATGATTTAGTAACAATCCAACAAAAATATTTGATAACAGTTGTTTTTTTTTTGTCAACTTTGAATACAATTGTAGTGATTTGGATTCGAATAACGTCACTTATGGAAAATTCTATCCGCACAATTAAAAATAAAATTCTTGAATTGCAATTCTGTTTATCGTTATATAGAATTCCTTTCACTGTATTAACACACAGAGAATCTTTCACCATAATTAAGATTGTCCTACTCAATATATTCTATTTCATTATGAGTTATATGTAAGATTTTGTAGCTAAATTTATATGGTTTCTAAGAGGTCATGCACGCTAGCAAATATAATGGAGCAACACAACATGGATGATATCTTCTATCTTGGAAGTCCTTTTGTCGAAAACTTTGTAAGCTTAGCTTTGAGAGGAGTACACATGGAAGATCCCCTCATGACTTCTTGCATCGAACTTTCCAAGGTTGTCTTGCCGTTGTTCTGGATGAAGCATATACACCCGAACATTCTTAGATGAGATATATTGGGCTTTCTTCCTCTGATCAGCTCATAGGACGTCTTCTTCAACAAAGGACAAATCATGGCTCTGTTCAGAATGTAAGTAGCTGTTGCCAGTGGCGGAACCAGGATTTTAGCCCAGAGGGGGCTAAATAGCTTAGTTTAAGTATAATTGTTAGAAATTTGATCAATCTATCAAATATTAAAACTTGGAATAAACCCAAAATGTTTAATCTATAAGTATAAAATTAGTCTAATTTGAGTAAGGAAAATGAAACAAAATTAAGTTTTTACTAAACCTATAGTGGATTTTAGGAAACATTATGATCCAATTGACAAGTTTAAAGTTCAAACTGATAAATTTGGGATACAACACAGGTGGCCCGTTGATATGCTCTCTTTAGTATAGGTTAACTCTTGTATTTTAGGACTTTATTGAGGGTTTTAGGTTAGTTTTTTGTGCTTAATTGTCATTGAGGGTTTTAGGTTAGTGTTTTGTGCTTAATTGCCTGGACCATGTACAAGTGATTGTTTATGATCACAATTGGAATTAGTCAAGGAAGTCTAAGAAACTGGATGAACTCATGATCGAGTGATTGTTTATGCTAATCTGATTAAATTTCCTCTACTTTCCTTTATTTGATAACAAACCTCTCTGAAACCCCCTGTTCTGTCTACTAATTGAATTGAAAATTGCTTGAGAACACTTGATTCCTCTAGGTTCGACCCCTTACTTGCATGCTATACTGTTTGTTAGTTTAGGGAATTAATTTGATTGTTGCATAACGGCCTTTGCAGCCCGGTCAAATTTTGGCGCCATTGTCGGGAAACTACTTTGTTCTCTTGTTTTCTGTTCGATATCTTGTTCTTGACGAAAACCGCGCACGCGGTACGTCAGGCGTGCACGGTTTGCGCCCAGAACGTACTTGTGGGTGTGGATCTATCTTATGGTCCGCACCCGTTCTATTAAGTCTTCTCCTCTTCCCTTTGGTTCAGAAATTAATAAGACAATCCGACGATTGAGAAGCGCATCTCAAGCTTCTGCATCAATCTCCCTCTCAATTCTTTTTCTTCTTCTGATTTAGAGCAAGGAGACGATACTATGACAGAGCAAACTATTTGCCAACTCCCTGCACTCGGGGATGGTGTAAGGTTCGAACTCAAGTCTGGGTTGATTAATCATTTTCCTACCTTCCATGGGTTGAGTGGTGAAGACCCAAACAAACATCTTGCAGAGTTTCACCCTGTCTGTGTCAGCATGAAGCCAACTGACGAGACGGAGGATCAAATAAAAGCTTCGAGCTTTTCCATTTTCATTGGCAGAAATGAGTGTGCAAATTATAGCATGCTCTAGCGTTGATTCTATCGTTCAAAAACCTACAGTTGATGGGGCTTCATCTTCCTTCAAAAGAAAAGAAAAAAATAGTAGAAAAGAAAATAAAAAAAATAGTGGAAGGCGTGAAAGAACTGAAAAAGAAAAACCAACCTAAATCAAAATCACTCTACAATCAACAGTGTTGGTGAACTAGAGCATGCTTTTTGTTGCCCACCACATTTCTCACGGAAAAATATATAGAAAAATAAAATAAGCACCAATTTCATCTTTAATGTTACGTTTAAGTAATATTATCAAATTGGTTTGCCAAATGCCCGAATAGTTATAGTAATTCCGGTTAATCTCGTTCTTGTATAGGGCTTTTGGAAAAAAATAGATTTAGCAATCGAACTTAGCCACACCCCAAAAAATTGTGGGTTCAAACGAGGTTTAATCTCATACGGAATTTCCCTTTCAAGCTGATTCTACATGTTTGTTTCGAGTCGTGTCTGATCGAGGTTGTGGTCGATCTGACCTTCCGAAGATCCCTCATCTAGGTGGGGCAACGTCGCGGAGGCTCTTTTTGCACTCCCTGTATAGAGACACCCTATTATCCTGGGTATCGGCAGTGTTGCGCTTTGTAGTGCTTGGCTCTTCTCCCCCATTTTCTTTCCTTGCTTGTTTAGGGTATTTTGTGTGTTTGTGATCTAATGTCGGCTTGTTCGACTGCCGATTGTTTCGGCCTCTCAATCTACCAGATCTGTCGGGTAAATCGAATTCCTTTTCATATAAAAAAAATTAATTGAAAAACAATAATATCTTCTAATGTAAGTTAGTGAAAGATATCTTAATTTGTTGAATTATCGGGATAGATCTACCATGTTTTATACCCCAGCATATGATACAAGTTGCCTATATAAATACGGAGTACAATTTCAATCTTTAAGGAGTATGGCATTGTTTATGTACCACTACACCTACACGTAAAGAAAGAAAATAACATCACGTTGGATTACTTGAAAGAAAAAAAAAATAGAGAAGAAAAGATATAAAAAGAGAAAAAGAAAGATAGAAACGTCGAAAAACACAACACTTATCTTGCATACATTACATCGACTGTATCATTGAGCATTGGACCAAAACCCTGCATTATCGAGCAAGTGTTTGCTGATTCTTTTTCATTTCATCTTCTCTTTTTCAGATTTGTGGTCTATAGTATGCACCTTAATCTTTATTACGTCATACTAAGATAATGTGGTACTTTATCTTTACTTGTAGCTTTTAAACTTACTTTTTTTTTTTAGTTTAGATATTCTCATGCCTATTTAATTATCTTCATTTTGAAATTCTAGTCTCTCAATGCCTCAATCACCTACGTTTTCATTATGAAAAACGGCCTTCAAACGTAACGTACAACTCTAGATGTCGGGCCGGATGATTTTATTATATTAATCACATTTAATTATGAAAAATAACTACGAACCTCAGCTGAAACTTAAATAGATGGATCTATTCATCCATTAATATATAACTCTGAGGCTAATTAAGTAACCAAATTTACCATAATCGCCACTACTTTGATAGTTTGATCATATATGTCACTTGCCACTAGTGACGGCAGCTTCCTTTACCTTCTAGAGAGCAATGTACCAATTTTGGCCACATTCAAGGCCTTTGATACCTTTGTTAGAGGATAACGCTCATTTATTTTGAAAAAAGGATAGTTGCTAGTATTGTTTAATTGTTGTTATGAAGGAAAGAAGTAATTGTTAATAAAAATATTTAGTAAATTTTAATTTTTTAATCATTTTTGTGACAGATTCACTAATTTTATTCTAGGGTTTTAGTTTCTATAATTAGTACGCTTATAGTGTTCCCTTAGGACACACAATAGAAAAACTTATGTAATATTTATACTTTAAAAAATAAATTTTAAATATTAATTTTAAAATTTCAACCAATCAATAAAAATGTGATACGAGTACAAGTTAAGACGTGTTTAGGAGAGAAATTTTGGATGGGGCATAAAGGGAGCAGCAGATAACTAGATAAGTAGTGGTCATAAACATGGAAAGAGATGCGCTGTGTGGTGTCTATTTTTAGTGCATGCAAATGCAATGCTTTTAATCAAAAAATCAGGCGTCCACTTGCGATTCCACTAAAACCGCAAAGAAAAAAAGAAAAGAAAAGCATACGATGCTATACGATTCTCTAAACGGCGTCGTACCGACTTTATTCCCCCTTATCTCTCCCCCCGTTTCCTTTTCCCGCAATCCACCACCGGCTATATAAGGCATTCCGTTTGACCCCAGGCTTAGATACTTCACTCCATCCCCTCATCATCCCAATTCCAATTCGAAATTCGAAAATGGCGACGGAACCTGTTGTGGACGTGGATCTTCCGGCGGAGAAGGCGGCGATGGTGGTGGCCATCGACAACAGCGAGCACAGCTTCTACGCTCTCGAGTGGACTCTCGACCACTTCTTCGTCCCCCACGCCCCCAATTTCCCCTTCGATCTCGTCCTTGTCCACGCCAAGCCTTCCCCTACCACCTCCATCGGCTATGCCGGCCCCGGTAATCACCTTCTACTCTCCGCCGATCAATAACTCCGTCGGTCCTACCGTTTTCGCTATGATTGGGATTTGATTGTTGATTGAGAGATTTCAAACTCAGATTCTCGTTCTCTAGGGTTTCCGATTGGTTTTCTGGATCTGTGATTGATTCGTTCTTGTTTTAATTGAGATTCTGCAAAGATCAATTTTCTATTCCAGCTTAATTGATTTCCGAGTGTGTGCGATTGAAATTTTGTAATCATGATGACGGCCGATGAGGAAGGAGCGACGATCCTTCAATTGTACCGTGTGATTTTTGTTGTTGTTCTTCTAGCTAATGAAGGATTTGGTTCGGCTTCGTAGCTTGATTTACTAGCTTCATTCATTCTTCATTGTATACTTTGATTGATTTGCAGGAGGTGTGGAGATTCTGCCTTTCGTTGATTCAGATTTGAAAAAGATTGCTGAGAAAGTTGCTGAAAAGGCCAAGGAGATCTGCATCTCTAAATCGGTAAATCAATTACTCTCTTTTCATTGTCCTTGGTTTGGTTGTTACAAGTTTGTTTGTTACTAGTTTGTTTGTTACAGAAATTTTGCATGACTGAATATGTACGTAACATACTTACAAATGTTTTTCATATTCAGAGTTGATATAGTAAAATCTTATGAGTGCCTGGCTGATGTATATGGAAGATTTAAGACTCAAAACTTAATTGTTCTTCATTGAGTGGGACAGAGGAATTTTAGGTTCAACTTTGAAAATGCTAGAAGCTTCATTAGGAAAGACTAAAGAGTGAACACTCCTCTGCCCCTAGTAACTATTTATATCTCCATTTTTATGAGTTGTAAATGCAATCTCTCAGTTAGTGATAGGGATATGCAGCTTGCTTACTTCGCTCCTTTCGGTTTGTTTCTGTGTGGAATGTCGTGTAGGTAAGTAACGTTATAGTCGAAGTGTGGGAGGGCGATGCTCGGAATGTGCTGTGTGAATCTGTGGAGAAGCACCATGCTGCGGTTTTAGTGCTTGGAAATCATGGCTATGGTGCCATCAAAAGGTTAACTCCCATCTCATCTCTTTGGCTTCAATCTAAATTTAAACTATATCATATCTTCATAATACTCCAATCTCATCTTGGCTAACATTTTATTTGCAGAGCTGTGTTGGGAAGTGTCAGTGACTACTGTGCTCATCATGCTCACTGCTCCGTGATGATTGTCAAGAAGCCCAAGACCAAGCACTGAAATTTTAGCTTGCATATGTGCTAGCTAGTTTCTGTCAATCAAGTGAATAAAAAAGGGGTTGCCCTTTGAATGAGCCAATACTAGAATCCATCATCTATTGTTGTAGTAGCTGTATGTGTGTGTTATTGTGGGTTGGCTCTGCTTATGTTGTGTAGTGTAATTCCAAGTGTTGCATTTGTGTGGATTGATATTATTAGCAAGAGATGTTGGAGGTGTGCTTTTTAGCTCTTGTCAATAGTAATCACTAATATATCTCTTCATTCCTTCGAAGTTAGAATTATCTAGCTGTGTAGGGATTCTTGGAATATTGGGTGCGTTTGCATTATATAATTTCTCAGAGCATATGATCTGAAAAACTAGTTCTTGGTATGTCTTATTTTCTGAGAAACTAGTTCTTGATATATCTGATCTTGTACTCCGTCATTTTTCAACTTCAGCTACAATCACAATGGTAAAGCTAGTGCACTTATTCATACCTAAACAAAACATAAGTTACACAAATGTTGGAAGAAAAATGACGCCTTTTCAATCCCGGATGTGCAAAACTTTGGCAACTAGCTAGTACTTGTATTATAGCAATTTACAGCAAGTAGAAGAGGAGGGAAGTCTAAGAACACAGCAAGTCATCAATATTGCAAAAACCATTACAGAGATCATTCTGAAACTAGAAAAAGGGCAAAAAAAAACAAGTCATACTAATATATCGCTACACTTGCACTTGG